>CM030007.1:96888000-98088000 GCA_017639485.1 Pluvialis apricaria | reverse complement strand
AAATAATTCCAGATGATGGAATTTTCTTCTGTCCTTAAAGCAAAACAAAATCTTAACCTTCACCACTCTCTAAATGATATTAAGACTGTGATAAGAAATCTTTATTTTAGCATTCAAAAAGCAGTGAATAACAACATAAAGTTGGAAAAACAACCCTAACTCTGCCTCTATGTCCATGTACAATACAGTCTTGGATTGTATGTTCATATGATCTTTCTTTGGGATGTCTTCTATTTTCCCTGCAGTTTTTAGGGAACAGCTGTAACAGCTTTTACCATGTTATGTCTCTATGAATTCCTGAAAACTAGTTATATAGAAAGGGCACTATAAGCCTGTAGCTAACAACATGTAATGCCTATATCAGTGAATTCTGAAAAAGTGGGAAGTTGTGATGTTCACCCACTGTTAGGCCAAATATTTTTGTAGCCAATTTTCAGCCTGAGAATATGAAGTCACCTTTACATATTTTTCTTTACAGGGTGCTGTAAAGAGGAAGCATTTTAGCTTCCTTTTTGTTAGCTTGGCAGATGAGCTGTTTACCAGTTTTTCACATGAAAAGAAACTGAGGATAAACCAACTTAAATAAAAGAGAAAACTTCTATGTGAAATTTTTAATCTTGATAAAAAAGGTCTATTTTCCAAATGAAACAAAATGTCATTGTAAGTACAGCTATAATGATTAATGATTACAGGTGTACTTGCTTCTGGTTTTGGATAGGAGGATAGACTGGAAGCTACATATGTCACTCCTCATATCATGTACTGTCTAGAATTTTATAATTTCAGACAGCTTTTCAAAAGGAATACAACCTTCTTCAAAAAAAAAAAAAAAGAAAGGATGTTAATTTAAAGTGAAATACCATTGCACAATTTCAGCTGGAAATGGAAAATGTCATGTCAACATACTTCATCATGGTGATGCACCTGAGTGAAAATATTTAGACATTTTTTACACAATCAAAAATCTACACACTAACTTCTATATGTTTAAATGTCCCTGTGAGACTTTTTTTCCATATATCTCAATTATATATGTTTTTATATATCTCAGTCATATATATATATATCTGCTGGTCAAACTAAAGGGCAAGAAGGAAATGTACAGGCATTGGAAGCAGGGACAGGCATCCTGGGAAGAGTATAGGCGTGTTGCCCGGTTGTATAGGGATGGGGTCAGGAAGGCGAAGGCGCAGCCGAGGCTGAACTCGGCAGGGGACACAAAGAATAAGAAGCAGGGCTTCTACAGTATGTCAGCCAGAAAAGGAAGGTCAGAGAAAGCGTACCCCCTCTGTTGAGCAAGACTGGCAAACTGGTAACAGCAGACGAGGAGAAGGCTGAGGTACTCAACAACTTTTTTGCCTCAGCCTTCACTGGCAGCCTCTCTCCCCACACCTCTTGAGTGGACGGACCTCAAGGCAGAGTCTAGGGGAGCAAAGTATCTCTCACTGTAAGAGAAGATCAGGTTTGTGACCACCTGAGGAACTCGAACATACAGAATTCTATGGGACCTGACGAGACGCATCCCAAAGTTCTGAGGGAATTGGCTGATGTAGTTGTCAAACCACTCTCCATGATATTTGAAAAGTCATGGCAAAAGATATGAGCCGGCAAGGTGCGTTTGCAGCCCAGAAAACCAACTGCATCCTGGACTGCATCAAACGAAGCATGACCAGCAGGTTGAGGGAGGTGATTCTCCGCCTCTACTCCACTCTCGTGATACCCCACCTGGAGTGCTGTGTCCAGCTCTGGGGCCTTCAGCACAGGGAAGATGTGGACCTGTTGGAGCGAGTCCAGAGGAGGGCCACAAAAATGATCAGAGGGCTGGAGCACCTCTCCTATAAGGACAGGCTGAGAGAGTTGGGGTTGGTCAGCCTCAAGAAGAGAAGGCTCCATGGAGACCTTATTGCGGCCTTTCAGTGCTTAAAGGGGGCCTACAGGAAAGATGGGGACAAACTTTTAGCAGGGCCTGTTGCAATAGGACAAGAGGTAATGGTTTTAAACTAAAAGAGAGTAGATTTATACTAGATATAAGGAAGAAATTGTTTACAATGAGGGTGGTGCAACACTGGAACAGGTTTCCCAGAGAGGTGGTAGATGCCCCATGCCTGGAAACACTCAAGGTCAGGTTGGATGGCGGTTTGAGCAACCTGATCTAGTGGAAAATATCCCTGCTCATTGCAGGGAGGTTGGACTAGATGGGCTTTAAAGGTCCCTTCCAACCCAAACTATTCTATGATTCTATATATGGCATATGTACTTGAAAAACATACGTGTATACTTCACATAGGTATGTCAGGAGATACTGGCATGTGCAAACAGCTCAGTGTTGTCTGCAGTCCTGCTTCAAATGCCTACACACTCATTTTGCCAGTATGACTATTAACAACTGTACACAGTTTTTTCTCAAAAGATGGGTCACATTTACATCCATGGTCTCTCTTTTTACTAACAAATATGTGATAACAGTATTTTTTTCTTCTTTCAGAGTCCTGTTACCAAAGCCACTACATTTCTTTGCCAGGACAATTTTAAAAGATTGAGAAAGTGTTAATACTTTTTGTACTGTGCTGTGCTTATCCTTAAGAAGGTACAGACGTCTTCCTTTTCTCACATTTTTCCCTGCTTCTTTCCAGCTTTCTCAGAGTGTTTTCATGAGGCAGACTCTATGTCATCCAATTATTTCCTGAAGAAAACTAGAGAGATAAGCCTTTGAAAACTGAGCCAGGACTCCAAATTTCTCTCACTGTATTAAATCATACCAATCAAAACCATAGAAAGATATAGAAGCACAAAATTAACAGTGGGACAAAGAGAAAAGAAAAGGGATCCCTGGACATAATATTACATGAGATGAGACCGTCCAATATCAAGTAAATTTATTTGGACAGAAAAGGAATTACTGGGTGTGTAATACTGATTAACTATGTTGGAGAAAGACCTTGCCAAGCAGCGTGTTTTGGTCAGCCTCTTTATAAAGAATAGGAATGTAGGTAAAAGGTTAAATATAAAAAAAAAAAAAAAAAGTGCATCACTCCTTCTGTTAGCTAATCCTTGGGCATCATCTGCATGAACCAGAGTAGTACAGTTCACTTCTGGGAAGGAGTCTATCCCAGCTCCCATGACGGAGAGATTTCTCTCTTATCCTGTTAAAATCTTTGGAGGGATATTTATTGACATGAATGAGACTGTGCATAAATGTATCTGAGATCCAAAGTGTTTAGAGTTGTTTAAGCTCCTTATACTGCAAAGACATAGTATTTTTTTAATGCCATAGCCACTGAAAAACATTTGCTTGAGGAAAATATATCAGGTCATAGGTCAGACTCCAGGGGAAAAAAAAATTATCTATTAAATCTACAGTCACACCATTTTTCCTTTCCTACTTAGGCACATAGACAATAGTTTGTAACCCAAAAAAGGCTTTTAAAATTGTCTAATACACAGAGCATCCCTAATTACATTTCTTCCCAGCGTGAGACTTTGTATGTCTCTTCAGCCCGACAAGTCCCGACTCCCAGCTTGGATGAACTCTGGAAGAGTTTCTCACTGCTATGCACTCCTCTCACAAAAGTGTTTGAGCAAGCTATAAAGCAATACACAAATCATCAAGCACTCTGGTGGGGAGGCCTCGTAATTTCAGGCTGTTTGGGAGATGAGTATCAGTCGGTTTAGAGTATCGCCAGCAAACCAGAAAACAGTTTTGAAGGAGGTTTGTGTAAGGCAATAAAGGCACACATCAGCTCTTTAAATAGGCAAGAGGCTCTGGGGGAGCATTTCTACGTGACCAGGGAACTGTTTTATCATAAGTTTCTTCAGAAAGTCCTCGCACTTTTAACTTTACTTATGACTATCCTTTGCTTCATCGGGTTATATTTAGATGGATAATTCACAGCTCTTTCAAGCCATAGCTGTTTGTAGTAAAAGCAGAATTAAATTGTCCATTTGAGACCAAGAGCTTTGTGAGAAGAATGAAGGGGCTGTGATGAAGCAGCTCAGGGAGATGCTCTCCTTTCCCTGCCGGAATAGAGCTCTGGGCAGCATTTTGGAGACTGTCCTGTGCCTGTTTTCTAGGGCATCTCCTGGTCTCCAACATGCACCAGAAATCCAGATGCCTGAGTGGATATCCACATGACTCGACCTGCATATATTTTTTTTCCAATTGATAGCTGGAATGTACTTGGAAATTATGGAATACAATGTATTTTTCAGATGCTGCTTTTTAATTAACGGGGAAGAGACTGACACCGAGGGAGCGCAGCCTGACGAGTAAGCAAGTAAAGCATGCCCACCTGTGTGCATGTGAGTTGGGTACTCAGGAGGGCAGGGCAGCCAGGGACCTAGGTGCATGTCCCCATGCCATGCAGGTCAGTGCTCAGCAAGCTTCCTAGGGGACCACTTTGGTCATGCCCGGGCTGGGACCCTCAGCATCCCTCCATCCTGGGGGTGCCCTTAGTCCTTGCAGTGCAGGGGTTGCAGGTGACTGACACGCAGACCCTAGAGCCAGGGGCCAGCCTGCCTCCAGCCTTTCCGTGTGCTGCCTAGGCCAGAAATACCCATCTGTAACGAAGGAGGCAGCCTAGCTTTGCTCCGCTTTGACACTTTGAGTGGATACAGAGTCCTTTCAATTTGCAGAAATCTCTGATGTGTTACTAATCACCAGTTTTGAGGGGAACCCATTAGAGACACCAACAAGTGAAAAAGATTGGCATTGCACCACTTGTGACGTTAAAAGTCAAAAGGTTCTCCCCAGTAAAACGATAGCGCAATGCTTAAAGTAACAAGGCCTTGACATCTCCTTCCTAATGCCATATGCTCTACCTACTGTGGGAATGATGCTCACTCAGATCGCATATTTTGGCTAGCAAAAATCCTGTGTGCCTTAACATTATTTATGTCTGTTTTTCTCCAGAGCTCTTTTTTGTCAGAATTGTGATTTATGTTGTTTTTATTCCAGCTACGCGGGAGATTCTTTGACGGATTACAATCTCAGCAAACTCCAACTCGAGAAGAAGAATGACGGCTAAGAGACTTAAACCAGACTTTTCACCATCCTGGAAAGGAACTGTCTGCCAGTATTTGGAGTTTTTTTAATACTCTACCTCCCTCTGCTGTTATCAACGAGAAGTTCCCCGACAATGGGAAATCATGTACTTGCGGCTTCAATTTCCATGCTCTCACTCCTTGCGATGATGGGAGATGCAGACAGTAAAACAGACAGTTCCTTCATGATTGACTCCGATCCCAGCCGCTGTATGAGGCATCACTACGTTGACTCCATCAGCCACCCCCTCTACAAGTGTAGCTCGAAGGTAAGGACTTCCCTCACCCCTTCGCAGCAGGGTGCTGTGTTGGCAGAGTTATTAAAATGAGAACTTTGGGGTGATTTTCTCTGCACAAATTCCTTATTACCAAAATGCAGCTGCAGAGACATACACATGTAGAGACATCTGAGTGTGTACATCAGAGCTGGGGCTGGAAAGAATGGCTCTTGACTCTCTTTTCACCTTTTCAAAAGGAGAAACACACCATGATGGTAAAGCTAACGTGCAGTAAATTATAAGATTCAAAGGAGGATGTTGGGGTCTCAGACACCAGTGCCGAGGAGATGGACTAACTTGAAAGTTTAGATCATTCCAGTCACTCCCTCCTTCAAGTGAGTCTTCAATCTCAATCAATCTCAATCAATCAATGTAAACTTATAGCTTTTGGGTTGAAGTACTGAGATAAAGAATCAAGTTGTAAAATGAAATGAAAAAAGAATGCAAAAAACATTGCTAATGTTTTTCCCCCATTTATTTTCAAGGCCTTTGTTTTCATGCAGAATGACATTTGCATATTTACTGTAGGGCTGAAGAACAGAAGGAAATACAAGATTGCCTTTCATTTGAGATTTCAAGCCTGAAAAATTTTGTGTCAAAATGGTTTAGCAGCCTGCGCGTGTAGCCTACAGTCATTTATTTCATTGTGTGGAGAAAAAGAATGGGGAGAAACAATGGGAAAATCCTTGCTGGTCCCTTTCGTCTTGTCCTAATTTGTTCCGGCTGAGTTAACCCAGTGCATATTCAGATGTACAGTCTCCGCCTGGACCATCCCTTTGTCCTGCGGAAAGTGGCTTTGCCTTGTGCACCCACATCCCTGGATTAGGGAAAGGCAACAAATGCTAGTGCCAATGCTTTTGCCAGCCTTGTGTTGGGTAAGAGAGCGATGGGAGGTGGGTGGGAGATCAGAGGATTTTGCCCTATTGCTCTTAAGTTCAAACAGTAAAATCGTGCATTACTTGTGATTCAGGAGAGATGTTTTGTTTTGCTCTTAGCCTAGACTAGACCTTCTTACCCTCTGGGAAACATCCAGCTTTAGTATATAGAACTGCAGAGAGGCACCTGTTTGTGCAATACTGATTTTATTGCAGTTGACTCCAGTGCGAGGCAAAGGTGAAAAGTGTGGGTGGAGTGGGTGTTTTTTATGTCCTGTCAGGGGGTGCTAGCAGCCCTCCCCTCCCCAGCAATATTGCACCTGAGAAGCCATAGCTACTTTGATGATTTGGTCCGGGAGGGCGATGCTCCACCCAGCTGGCTCTCTCTCTCGGCTCTCTGCACTGCCAGAGAACAGGAGGAGCTGCAGCACGTAATGTAGGCAAGATGGTAGTAGGCCCCAGAGTCCCTTTGGTCTCCAGCTTTGGGTAGGATCTCCCTCTGCCCCTCTACGTGCAGAAGACCAAATGAGTAACAAGTGGTGACTTCACCAGGGTGGTGAGAAACGCACAGTGTAACTACCCTAGGATCACTGCCTCAGACAAAAGAGGATAAACATGACAGCCCTGAGGCAATTCAGCCCAGGGCCAAAGGGTTGCAGTGTTCTGGTCTGTCCTTTCCTGCAGGCCATCATCTACCCATCACCGTTCCCCGACTGCAGCAGGTTCCCACAGCAAGTCTTTGCCTCCACGTGGCCCTGCATCACCACCGGCTCTCCAGTGGCCACTGCCACAACCAAACTGCTGTGCCCGGGCCAGCTGGGCACTTGCCCCAAGGCTGCTGCCCCGGCACTCCCAGCCTTGTGGCTCCACATGATCCTGCCTGTCCCACAGCCAGCCCGTGCCTCATCTCTGGCCATGCTTTTCTTCTGTGCTCAGGACATTGCTTCTTACAGTGTAAGGAAGGAAGGAAGGAAAAAAGAAAGGAAGGAAGGGAGGGAGGGAGGGAAGGAAGGAGGAAGAGAGGAAGGGAGGAAGGGAGGAAGGAGGGAAGGATACCCACCAACTATTCCACTTCTTAGCACGCCTAATGACAGAGAAAAGCAATCAGGCTTTTAGGAGTGGAACTGATGGAAATGAGAACACAGAATGCATTGTAATGAAAACCATATTATTTCAAAACTGAGCTTTGAGAAAAAAGCTGTTGACATAAACATTTGTAACTCTGACTGCAAAAATGTCAGTGACTTTTTTAAAATCAAGCCTTTAATGGAAATCATGTTTGAAAATATTATCACATCTCTTGGCTTCCCAAGTTCCAAAATGGTTTCAAGAAGAGTTTTTTAACAATACTGCAAGCTGTACGGACTTTCTCATGAAGTGGAAAATGAAAACAGTTTCCATACAAAGCGAAATGATTTTGACATTTCCTAGAAAACTTCTCTCTGTTTGTTAAATCAAGCTTTTTTTTTTTTTAAGGTCTCAGGGATCTGAATCATCCTGCTAGACATATGGCTTCTGTTCTGGATCTAGCATATAAACACAGACCAATATTAGACTTGCTAATGAAAATTAGATGTAATGTCTGTTCCTATATATATTGTGATAAAATATAAACAGGTCAAAAAAAGGAAGGTTCTGCGGGAGTAGCTGTGCGAATTGTGATACTTCTTGTTTCCACTGAGTTTCCATTGTGAAGCTTGGACCAACAACTGATGTCAAGCAGAGACTTTGCCCTTTTTTGGCTTGATATATGGGTTCCATCAAGCCATCCTTTTTCACTCCGTATGTTTTCCCTTTTAGTGCAGCATAGAATTACAGAAGTTAAAAACGACTTCAGAAATTGCAAGACATATTATATTTCCTGTCCGCCTTGGTTAAAAAAGGATTGTGTCCACCGTGCTTCTCTGTGGAGGCTGCCAATTGTACCCACATGGGAAGTAGTTTTGTTACATTTGGAAACATCCACTCAATATAATTTAATCATTAAAATCCCTCCTGCTTGTGACCTCAGGCAGATGTTGAAAACAGGTTTCCAAAGCCTTCGGAAACATACTCCATTATAGTAACAAAATGTATAACAGAGATACAATGGAAGAGGGTGATTTGTTCCTGAAAAACAGTGTTTTCCTTTGACTTCAAGGAAATGTTTGTGTCAGGCCATGAGGTATTGCCTTTCCTGACCATATTGAATTCTGCCTGACCTCTGTCACGGAGACCCACTGGTCTTCCATGTGCTGGATTGCCTCGCCGCTGCAAACAGAGCCTCCCAAATAACAGTATTGGCTGTCACAAGTGCTTCCTCCAGATGTGCCAGAAGTGTGCTACCACTGACAGCCTTGTACTGAAGAATCCAGCCCAGACAGACACGGACCAGACAAAGAAAGGTTTAGCAAATGTTTGAAGAGATTTGCTTGTGGGGATAGCTCAGGAGATTTTCAGTAATGCCTGCTCGCAGCCAGGCCACGGATACTGTGGGAAAGTCTGTTCTCATGAATCTCAGCCCATCCGCTTTCAGGGCTCAGCTTGTTGCCGAAGAGGACCACAAAAACTGTTAATATCAAACCAGTTCACAACTTATGAATTTCCAGAATACAGCTCAAACAATCAGAGTCAAATACTGCCTCAGATTCAGGTTGCTCTCTTTTGTGGCCATCCAGATACCCATGAGACTGCTGACTTTAAGTAAGAAAACCTACTTTTTCCTACCTGCTCATACTGGTGAGACAACCTGGGGTTCCCACATTGCAGCGCACTGTGCTTCCGGATCCAGCATCGCAAGGTGACAGGCACAGGCTCACATGTGCAGGGGACGAGGGGAGCCAAGAGGCACGCGTATCAGGTTATAAAATACCCACGTGTTTTTACTATATATACCCCCACTGTATTACTGTGCTATGCCATCATAGCATTGCTAATTATTTAGGCGATAATCTCTATTGTGCTATAGTATACAATGCAATAAGCAGCTGGTGCAATTGATTAAATGGCAAAGCAAATCTTTTAAAGTACATGCTATTTCCAGCTCATTTGCACACCTGCCAAAATCCACTGGTGCTGTTCTGGATTTATGAGGAGGAGGAGGTTAAATTTTGCTGAGGACTTCAGATTAGTCCAGAAGTTTAGGAAGCTATCAAAATGGAAAATCTGAATTTTTTTTATGCTGCAAGCTTGACTTGATACCCATAGTGCAGTGTCATTTGTAAAAAATTACACAAGAATGCAAAACTAGAGCATAAACCCAACACTGTAATTTTACATGATATGAACACTGACTGTACTCTTGTGAAAAACTAAGCAGCCAGTGAAATTGGACATTAAAATTAGAGTCTCCACAGAATAAAACATGTTTTTAAAGACAAGGGTTGCTAAGCAGTTATAAATGCAGTTGCACATTGAAGAAATACCGACTGCTTTTGCTTTAGAAGGCTTGCTGTTCACAAGAAATGTATTCAGACACAGATATTGGCACATCAGATAGTTCTGCTCTATAATTATACTGTTGCAGCTCTTAATCCTTAATCCTGTTCCTCAAGGGTTGGTTCAGTTTTTTTTCCTGGCATTTCTGAAAATACCTGCAGATACAGGAGCGGCTATGTGCTGTAAAAAGTCATTAGGGTGACAGTACCAGAGTGACTACCCATTCCAGCTCCAGACACATCAACCATTAGAAGACACTTCCATCGTATAGAAATGTGTGCCGTCACACTTGGGCTGAAATCACAGAATCATAGCAATGTTGGTTGGAAGGGTCCTCTGAACGTCCCAAGAAGCAGCTTGTGGCCATTGCATGTCCCCTGTTGCCACTCCTGAGGAGTGTTTCGCTCTGTGGTCTTTGCAACTCCCCTTCCAGCAGCTGCCAGCTGCAGTCCGATTGCTCCTCACCATCTCCTTCAGCCAAACGCATGTGGATAGCCTGTGACAGAGCCTGCTCACAGTCCGGTGAGCTAGTCAAAGTGGGGGACCTAACAAGAACTGTCAAGATGCCAGGAAGGAAACTAATTTTTAAAAATGTGCCAATCTGCCGTCTTTCCTTTGCAATGCGGGCAGGATTAGATACCCGTGTAGCTCTTCACCAGCTGCCTGCCTGTCACTATGGGAAGTGAGTTTTGTTTACCAGGGGACAAAAGTGGGTCTTTATCTGTCAGTAACGGAGTGCTAGCATTGTAATAATTTTCCCTTTCCGTGTTCTCGTATACACTAAAGACACTGGTATTAAGGAGCTTGACATAGCTGATATGTCCAAAGCTGGGGTGTGGCTCAACAGTACACTGAAATTTTCTTCCCACCGTATTACTACTAACACCTGAAGTGAATTTCCACCATCACAGGAAGGGGACCGTAAATTTATGCTACAAATCATGAAGGATGGTAAATTTATTGGAGAGACACAAGAACTCATCTTTTAATTAAACCAAGGAACAAGATGGTACCAACCCCAGATCAGCAGCTTGTGAAGACACCTTCCTTGCCATCTGTCTGTGTTGACCGAAGTGTACTTGTTAATATATTAATAAATTTCCAAGCAGATAATTTAGCATGCAAGTACTCTTGGATGAGCCATTTTTAAGCACTGTACAAAGCATGTTCTTTATGGATGATCCGTGCCTTTCCTATGGACACTGGCAGTACTGGTATTTACTACTTTACACCAGGAATATTCTCTCTGTCTTTCCCTCTCATCTTTCCTCATAACTCTGATTAAAGAGAAAATTAAACATTTGACACACCTGCTTGCAAGACTTGGAGATTTGCAGTCAATTGATCATGTGTAGTGAAAGAAGTTCAGAAGTGTTTAATGTTGTAAAATATTTGCTGTCACATTTGTAGTTATCCTTTTATATTGTCTGTAAAAACACATGAGATATATGAAGCATGGTTAAAATGTAATTTTCTTCCTTGGTTAGAGGATAGACTTACAACTGTTTTACTGCCAACTTTCTCACCTCTGTCACATTATGACCTTGTTTGGGTGATACAATACGTAGATTTTGAAGTTTGTGTCAGTTAATGAGAATTAACTGATGTGGACTTAAATAATATTTCATTCCCCACGAAGGTATAAGAGTTTGTTTAAACTTGTCCAACACTTACCCCTTATCAAGGTGATAACAGTTTTTTCTGTCCACATGATTTTCTGAGCTACAGAAGATCCCTTCTATGTTTCATATAGAGCTTAGGAGACTCTATCCCTCTTCTCTGCTCAACAAGGGGTTGTTGGGAAGGGGACTAGGTGACCCCCCCATGGGCTTCCTTCCTTAGCGCCTCCCGTTGTGCAAGTTACCTTACTCTGGTCACAACTCAGTTGGTGAACTCAAGAGGAGAAGAATCATGGAGCCTGCTCTGCTTTTGGAAAGGCTCACTAGTGAACCTTGTGTTTGGCAAGGAGTTAATCTTGTTTACATCTTCACTGCCTTACACTATACAGTGCATTTTATGAAAATACAACTGATGCAATTATATATATACACACACATATAATTGAAAATATATATTCAATGTAATATTTGTAAAAGGAGGGAGCTAGAAACTTACTTCTTGAGAAGCAATAAACTGAGAGTCTTCTCTATATTTCTACTTCATATATTTATATATCTAAGCATTTGAGACATCCACTGGCCCCGAGGGCCAGTTTTGCTGATCACTAGTATATACACTCAAAACGCTGGAAAATATCCAACCAAAGTATCAGTCTGGCTGATGATTTAAGGTCTTGGCTGCCACAAATCTGGGGTCAGCAAGTCACAGTTGCAGTCGTCGTGCCTGGAAAGCAGGGCTGGCTGCGATCATTTGGAGCCCTGAGGTCAGCTTTCAGAAAACCAGGCCCCGTAGTTCTTATCGGCATCGGTGCCTGGGAATCTGGGAGGACACTCTCTCTTCCTCCTGCCCACTCTCTCAGACACAGCTCAGGGGCAATGCACGGTGTGGGGCTCGGTGCCCTCGCTGAGGTGGGGAGATGCAGTAAGTGAAGAAAGACCAGCCAGACTGGAAGGAGGTGCCCATCTGCCACTGTTAGCTGTGCGCTGGCAGCCACGGGGGTACGTTTCCTAACCCGTCTCTTTTCCTTCACAGATGGTGCTGCTGGCTCGCTGCGAAGGGCGCTGCAGCCAGACGTCACGTTCGGAGCCCATGGTTTCTTTCAGCACTGTCCTGAAGCAGCCTTTTCGCTCCACCTGCCACTGCTGCCGGCCCCAGACCTCCAAGCTGAAGGCCATGCGGTTGCGATGTTCAGGGGGCATGCGGCTCACTGCCACCTACCGCTACATCCTCTCCTGCCACTGCGAGGAGTGCAACTCCTAGGGACGTACCAGCCACAGCAGTGGGGGGACTGGGATGCTGCTATCAGGGAAGGCTCCCAAGAATTCATCCGAGGTGATGCTGATGCTCCCAGCATACGATTGCAGCGAGGACAGGACTAACCAGGCTGGACTGGATCTGAGAACTGAAGCGTAAAATATCCTGGGGCCCTGGATGGTGCTGATACCGAAGCGTGGGCTGTGACAAAGGCAAAAGCACGAAGGCTTGGTTTTAAGAAGCCTTTCTTTTTTCTGAAAGGATGCTTTTGTGAGTTTCTTCTTTTTCAGGCTCTGCTCTGACTACAGACAGGTGCTTTTAATTTAGGCCAAGGGCAGCAGGGAAAAAAGAGGAGGGTCAGCTGGATGACAGCACCGCGCTCTGGGAGTTGGCATTCGGACAGCAGATGGGCATCAGTTCCCACAAACCACCTCTTAACCTATCAATTTATTCTCAGTCTCCTAGTTATACTGGCCTTCAAAATAAACTGTGTTGTTGGCAAGGGTTATCTGTTACTGATCTAGCAGCCAAGCGCTGGATAACTTCAACTGCGGTTTAGCAGAAATTGCAAATAAATCATTGAAAAGTGAACAGGATATGAAATGCAGAGCTGGGGCTGCCCAGCCCTAGCCAGCTGAAGTGATTATTTGCAGCACGCAGCATCACAGTTCAGTGGCTGAGCAACTCCTGAGAAGTGAAAGGTCATGAGACTCATTATTCCCCTTTAAAAGCCTGGAAATGTGGCACGTCACATCTGTCACTAAAACCATTATTCAAACACTAAAAACTAATCAAAGACTAAAATGACATGTACTAAATGGAGTCTTTTCTTAACTTGGGTAGACCTGTTGATGTACAGAACCAGAGCCACCAGAATAATGACCAAACCTAGGACTTATTTTTATCTATGGCTCTGAGGCCATTGAGTGAGTACCACTTTGCCCTTTTAAAGACAGGTGATCCCAGATACAGGGGAATCACACCGACATGCCCATAAGAAGTTTAAGGCAGAGTCTGAGCGTCAGCATTATCCACTGGACCACAAAGTCTGTGTTTCGATTTACCTAACGATCTGCTACCTGGGGTCCTGGTTGACTCACCATCCAGCTTGGCAGCTGCTCGGGGAATCGCACAGCCCTTGGCTGGGCCATATGCCCACGTGTCCTTTGTGTGCACACAAGAATGTAGGAGGCTCTGGCAAGGTTAGCACAAGCCCAGACCTCACCCATAGTTGAAGCTGTCCCACAGCCAGGGCATCAGAGCTTCGGGGTCCTGCAGAGCATGTGTAGTCAGCACTTCTCTGTAAGAAGCAAGTGAGGCCATTAGCTGCTTTCCCCTGTAGGACCATTGCAGAAAGAAATGCTGAACGAATTGCAGTCATTGATAGAGTGAAAGGATCTCAAAATAACAAATGATCCCAAGTTTCGGAATGGTATTTGTAGAGAGACTGTCCCTCCTCCATTAACATGAGGTTTTAGGAAGGTTCAGTCATAGTCTTTTGTGACTGCAAGGAAACAACATAACATATTACAGTTCTCATCTCCTTAAATGGCAGTATATCCAGTCGGTCAGCAATATCTCTGTGATGTTCACATAGACCTGGGTAAGGCTTTTTTGATAGAAGTCATGAAGGTGTCGGGAGCATCTTTGCTGTGCAGGGATTCAGAGTCAGTGCAGTTTCTACCCCTTGGTAGCATCTGCATGTGTACTCCCGTGGTTATTCTCTGGGACAAGATGGAGCAGCTCTCATGCACAGCAATGTCTGCTGAGGCCCTGTGGTAGGGAGAAGAAGTCATAGAATCATAGAATAGTTTTGGTTGGAAGAGACCTTTAGGATCATCAAGTCCAACCGTTAACCTGGCACTGCCAGGTTACCACTCAGTCCTATCCAAGTCCAGCATTTGGTCCATCTGTTCAGCGCCCTCCAGTCTGTCTGCAGCAAATGCCATAGGCAGCAGCTCGGGGACGCACACTGACATTGCAGGGGGTCCCCAAGGTCTGCCAGGGAGGGCAGTTGTCCCGTGGTCAGGAGTTACTGCAGCTGCTCAGGCAAAGCCAGGTTCCTTTGCCACTGCCTCCTCACGGCAAATATGCATGGGATGTGAAGGCAAGCAGGTGACAGACACTGGCCTTGCAAGCCAAATCCTGGACCTGTATGGCTGTCAGTCAGAAGTGGAAAACAACAGGAGACAAGTACACCCGCAGACACTGGCTGGAGAGTTTTGTGGTATGTGGGAAGGACCGTCCCTGTCTTCCAGAGATGACTTGGAGATGGCCAGTTTTCAACAACACAGAGCTGTAGGCAAACAAAAGGGTGAATCAAACTGTTAGAAGCTGATGGGCTCAGATTAAAATGTCAAAACCGGGAGTGATGAGCCCCAGTGAGCTTATTAGACACCGCTCGTTTCAGCGCTGTCAGTCATTCTTTTCACATCTGATGCATGGTCTGAACATCAAAGGGCGAGCAACGGGAGCATGAGCCGGGCATTATTACCAGACTACTTTATATGAAAGATCATATGTGTGTCCCTTTTTCAATCTCTTTCAACCTACAGCATCTAAAAATCCCATTATCCAAAAAAGCACCACCCCCTACTGTTAATTATATATAGAAAATTCCAGTCCTTACCCGAAACATCAGCAATACCTTTGATAACCAAATAACTATACCACAAAATATGTGTGACCTCTAAGCGTGGGTATAGGGCCTGCCGCACACAAGCAGTGCTATGCTGTTATTTAAGGGATGGGGAATGTTTTAAGGGTAACTGCTATATCCAGCCTGACACACACCCCCCCTCGGGTTGTGCTGCCACTGGCCTTTTCTGCTGCTGTAAAATGGGGTGATGGGGCGGGGCATGATACAAAATTTGGGTGACAATTTGCAGCGCTTCTGCACGGCTGCAGGATGCGGCAGAGCAGCGTGGACCCGATCGCAGTCCTCTGGTAAGGAGAGAGGAGGGGGTTGAACAGAGACCATGCCCGAACCAATTTAGAAAATCAGAGAATATTTATAGTGAGAGAAGAGCTTGGCTGGTATTTATTCCCACATCCCCTCGCTATCACAGTGCCAGAGCTATAATTGCTCAAATCAGTCTCACAGAAGACACTCGTGTTTCAACAAAAGCTTTTTTTTTACGTATCACACCCCACATTCCTTCCACTTTTGCTCGGTTCCTCTAATGAAATCATCGCCTTGTGACCACAAAGGCTGTTGCCAGGCGTAAATGTTGAGGTGAATTCAACATTATCAAATTTAACTGTTGAGTCAAATAAATGCATGGAAGGAATATAACAGAAATTATGACTGACAAGACAAAACATACTTGTAAATAGCTAGAACTGGATATTAAACAATGAATCAAACTTTCAAATTCTCCTTTTGGCTTTGTCAGGCAGTCTTCATATTAACATGTAAAAAAAGGAGGTGCTATCCTTCAAAACTAAATGCCCCGAAGTCAGTTATAAATCCATATTCTGACACTTTTTTTATCAGCATTTTAGGCAACTAAGTGCTGAATGAAACACACAAGTGCTACTCACGTCAAAATTCAGGAGGCGTATTGAAGCAAACAAAAATGAGGCTTCAGGTAGAAACTACGGGATACAGCTCATCGTGAGAAAGAGTCTAAATGGTGCTTAGAGATGAAATGGCTTCCTGATTTATTAGCCCGACACCACTCTGGGATAATTAAGCCTGTTTTTCAAGTCAGACTACTGTGTAAGTGTTTCTTAAATTGAACAACAGGGACGGCAATGTCCAGTTGTCCAGAAAACATTGTGGGGCTTTGCCTTTGCTAAAGGACCCTCTCGATGGGACTTTCTCCTTTTTTCCCCTCTCTGTACCTTCAGGCACCACCTTCCCTCACGGAAAGGCTGAATCAGCTGTGACCATCCTGTGCTTTGCTCAAGATGAGATGTGATACAGACTTTTGACTGTCACCATCCTACGCCCTCTTTTCTTTTAATTAACTTTCTGAGTCCAGCTTGGCTTACTTTTGAAAGCCACCCATCCCAGCAAGTGGTGGTGTTACATTTCAGCTGGAGGGATTGCACTCACGGAGACTAGACAGAAACACTAGACCCTTGCTGGTGCCCTTTGCTTGTAAGAAAAGCCTTATAATGCCAATGCATTTTGTGCCTATCAGAAGTAATCTGTGATTTTCCAGAGTAAAAGAGCCCATGACCTAGCAAATTTTAATTATTCTGCTCCCAGTTGCAGTGGGTCTGTTAAGCGCTTAAAGCTGCATAGATAGAAAAAATTATTTGCTGGTTCAAGCCTTATATGAATCATTAAACTGAAGAGCCCACTGCTTTCCTGGAGATGTCCCCACTGACTTTCCTTACATCTCGCCTTGCCCTCTGAGCTTGGAGAACTTCTACCAGACAATTGATCCTGAGCCTGGCTGTCTCCTGGTGACCTTTATCAGGGCTTTTGTAAGCTACTGTCACAGTGCTCATGGCAATAATGGAGAGGTAAAGTTCAGTGACATCCGTGGCACACCACAGCCTGTGCTGGGCCTTCACGTGAGCCTTAGTTGATACCTATTCACCAAGTCCTTCCACATCTACCCTGAAGCCCTGAAACGCAAACAGAAACATGTAGATTGCAGCCAGAATATTTTTGTGAAAGAGGAGAAAAATAAAATATGGGAGGTTACTGCCTCATAGGAATAGTCCGATGCTTTGTGTCTCTCGCCTCAGTTCTTAGGGTCTGATATGAGAAAAGAGATGTTTCTTACCTCCCTTCTGTGGGCAAGTGGTGTTTCTGTGCCTAGTCCTACATAAAGACAGTGGTTTCTTACAGAATTTGTCCGAAATGGGATTAAACCCTCTAGGAAACACAGTTCTGCTCAGCAAGGAGTTTTTCCTCTGACTTGGGCCGTAAGTATTTTTGAAAAATCCAAATGCCATTAAAAATGTCAGGGAGTGCGTGTCTTACTTTTTTGACTCTGTAATTATTTAAAATACAAAGGCCGTGGAAAAAGAAAAATAAGATTCTCTCCAGGGTACCAGTGACTGACAGCCTTCTAAACCAGATTTTGTTACAGCTAACAGGTATTGAGACAGATACTCTTACAAAAGTTTAGCAGGCTGTGTTGGAAAGTAGCAGCCCAGGAAGTTTACTGTGTTGCACATGTACAAATAAGCTGGTTGGAAATCCAAACAGTGAGTCTATCCCTTCTGTTTTGCAAGCAAGGGGTCGCAGTCTTTATTTATGGTTCAAAAGAGAGAGGACAGGCAATCTCTTGTCTGCAAACTACATTAGCAAGCAGGCTAATGCAGTGAAAATGGTCCTTGGTGCTCCTGTGATATGAAGAAGACCCTTTATGTACATCAAGATACAAAAGATCAAAGTTCACTAATGAGAATAAGTAATCTTGTTTGGCCTGCACCAAGAATGCATATTTCAAAATGTTTTGGTTTACTGTTTTTTTTTTTTTCCCAATAGACCATTTGGGAGAGGTCTAGGAATCAAAAATATGTATAAAAAGACAGAGGAACATCTATCATTTGTCCGAGTCAGAATTAATAGTCGTTTAGATGCTGACCAACAGTACAGCCCATTGAAACAAAATTTTAAAAACAGTTAATCACATCCCCAAGTAATCTACATATATTTATCTCATCTTTTTTTTCTCGGAAGAATTAAAGAGTCAGTCCTGGGTTAGAGTTGTTTTCATTCACATGCACAACTGCTATTCCAAGCTCTATATGGATCTCAAGATATCATAACACAAAAATTAATGAAGGTTAGTGCTGATGTTGGGTAGTGTAAACAATCACTGTATAAAAAAGAGGATTAATCCGTGGAGCAGCAGTAAGTGGTGTGCCAGGATTCATCTCCCCCAGCTCCCTACCCTAAGCACCAGAGACTTCGTCTTGCTGGATCTAGTTCTGCTTCCAAAATGATTGGTGCTCAGGAGGAGAGGTGGAAAGCCCTCTCTCCTGAAAGCATCAACCCGCAGCTCTGTAACAGACAGAGGTCAAATCCCCTGTCTGAGTGGAGGAAGGTTTGGAACCGGTCTATGCAGGAGCTGTGCAAAAGGGAGGTGGTGCAACCACCAAAGCGATTGTCACTAAACTCAGTGCAGTCTGAGTGAGCTAAGCACACTCTGAGCATTGGCAGAAAAATTAGGCTGCTCTTTGGACTTGAGTTTTGCCAAATGACTTTATGCAAATGCAAGTTCCAGGTAGTCCCTGCAAAAAAGGGAGCTATAACCTCTGCTGGTGACAGAGGCTTCTGCCTGAAACTCTGAGGCTGAAAATGTCCCAGGCAGATGTCTTGAGTGTATTCGAAATTAGTTTTGCAGAATTCACACAAATAGTATTGAAAATTCAGAGTTATGCTCATTTAAATTTTCTTCATCCCTTTCAGCTGCCCAGCTCCTCCTCACTCACCCTGCACCTCTAACACGTGGAAACAACTGTACTGCTGGGATCCCACTGCTAGTCAGACACAGCTCCACATTGTCACATACAGAGCTTGTCCAAACATTCCCAGCAAATGGGAATGGGGTGCTGGAAGAAGAAACCTGAGACCTGCTGCAGCAAGAGTGTGCAAATTTAACCATTTCTAATTTTATATGAGCTAGATTATGTTCAAATACTACCACTCCAGGGACTAGAGTTACTACTGCTGCACATATTTCATTCCCTTTGAAGTGCGAGAGAGTTCCTCCACTGGGAGAACCCATCCCTGTGCTTCCTAATTTCTCCCATGTTGTTTCTTTGTTTGTATTTGCTGCTGCCTTCAACGCCTTGAGCAATGAGGTGCTGGTAGTCCACCTCTCTTCCTCTGTACTGTCCAATTTGGAAACAGCCTCAGGGGGGAAATATATGCATCATCATCCTCTATACTGAAGACTTCTTTCCTCTTTTCCATCTTGTTTCAAAGACTGAATGATGTGCTAATTCTGGTTTTTCATCAGCAGGCACCATAGAGTCCGGCACACTGGGGCTATCTATCTATTCTGTGACCTGGTGTTGGAATAACGACTACTTCTTTTTTTTTTTCCCTTAAACTGTAATGATAGATACAGGTACACGTGTATGTGTAAGTGCACACACACATGCACACGCACACACAGAAAGAGACAGGGATGGGAAAAGCTATAGTTTCTAGCCTTGACTTGGATAACCACAGCTTTATGGGAAACGATTTACGTTGCAGCCTTTCAACGGGATAGAAAAGAAAAACACCGACACACACAAATCTACTTTTCTGTATCCATAAATATATTTTTATGCACTTAAACCTCAGCAGTGCCGTTGCCGCCAGACGAAATAACTGCACGAAGGACCTTGAACGCAAGAAAACAAAGAGGTGGCGGCCACAAGCCGCCGCTGGGTCAGCAGCACACCCGGCTGCCAGGGAGGCGGAGGGCATCGCTGACCCCGCTCCTGCGTTTTGCTGAGTAACCTACGGCTTTTCCCGGCAGGCGGAGCACAGCGTGAGGCTCCGGCGTGATGAAATCCCTGCGGATCCCTCCTCCCTTCCCCGGGAAGGGGGGAGAGAGCTGGGGCCGGGGCTGAGCCTTTAGGTGGAGCTCACGCACCGCCGCCGCCGCCGCCGCCCCGGGGAAGCGCAGCGCTGCGGCTCCCGCGGGAGGCGGCTGCCCCGGCCCGGCCCTGCAAGGGGAGAGCCGGGAAAGCGGAGCGAGTCTCACGGTTTTCACGGCTCGGGTTAATTAGCCAGGTTCCTCACAAGCTGAAGAAATGGTTTCTTTCAAAAGCTGTTTGAAGATGAACTTTTGTCCTGCGGGCGCAGCGTTAACCGGTGCATGGGGGACATAATGGTGCCGGTGGGTCGTCCTTGGCTGCGTTACCAGGGCTGGAGGTGGTGCGTGCACCTGCCTACCACTGCAGGGTACGTGTGGTATCAGAGACTCTTTGTGTAGGTCCACACAGCCAGGGAAGCTCCCTTCAGGTCTACCTCGCATCCCAGCATGAAAGGTGCCTTCAGCTCCAGGATGAGAGGCAGTACGGGCCAGGAGCGCAGCAGGTGCATCTGGCACATTTTGCTGCACGGCTGCAGAAGGCTGCGTTGGGTTGTGGGATGGGGAGAGCAGTGCGGGGGCCCTGTAGTTGGGAGGTGGGCCATTGCACAAGCGAAGTGCAGTGGAAAGCATGAAGAAGCAGGCTTCTGTGCAAGTTTTGTGCTCAGGAAGGGAAATCTGGCAGGCTTGCGTCAACTGCAAAGTATGTCATTCCCAGTTCTTCCCATCCCTTCTGTGAGATCTGCCAGGCTGGAGAATGGGCAGAAATAAGTGGAAGAAAGCTTTATGCTAGCAGCAAACCCCGAATCAGTGGGCTGCAATGAAGTCATATGTGAGGGCTTGCAATTTTGTCTAACAAAGCCAGGCTTGTTAAAGCTGTGTTCATTTCACGCTGTAAAGGTGATACCAGGCTTGGCAAGCAGGACCTGTGTCAGCTCAGGAGGATGAAGAACCTGGGTGTCCCGGAGAGCACCAGGAGACAGCTCTACACAGCAGAGGGGGATAGGAATGGTCCTTAAACCTACAAAACATGAAAAGGCAAAATCACAGCACTCTGCTTTTCTTATTACACCTAAGGCTGACAGTAATATCATACCATCCTCACAGAAGAGCTTGACATAATCTCAAATTTTGCCCACTATGTTTTTACATTCCTGAGCCTCCTGAGATGAACAGATGTTTGGGACAGCAAACTTTTTAAAAAGCAACTTTACACCAAAGCTGGCCAGCTGCCAGCTGTGGGATGGTGAGGATCTTGCATGGATATCAAAGAGGGATCAGAAGTGCCAAATGCCCAGTTGAAGCCCTGGCAGCGGATGGAAAGGTTAGATCTATAACAACTGACCCCAGCTTGCTGCCCCAGGGTTCAGCCCTAAACTAAACAGCCTAAACAGCCCAACTAAAAAACTTGATGGTTAGAGCGAGCCTGGGCTGCAGGGTCAGTGTGCAGACGGCCTGTCCTGACGTTGCAGCTAGAGTGGTGACGTGTGTTAACGACAGAGTTGCTCTAACACTCTTGTCATTTCATGACGTTTTGTGAAATACCATGACTATGAGTTCTTGCTCCTTCTTGCACTTAACGTAAGTTGACATGAGGTTTGGTCAGGAACAAACAAGGTTGATGTTGCCAGTCTACAACAACTTCAGCCAGCAGTCTGTCTCACAGCATTGAGTTTATGCAGCTGGGGCAACTAAATGGGAGGTAAAGTTCAGATATTCAGTTAGCAGCCAGGGCTTTTGAAGAGCAGATTTTGTCATCCACCTTCCACTTCATGCTTAGATGATATTTAAGTCTTTACAGCTGAGAATCAGTGACAGGTAGAAGAGGAGACGTAAAGTGATGCCTCCAAGGCAGACCTGTCTGCAACCATGCTATAGACAAAGGAGAGTCCAGAAGGGCAAGAGACATTTTGGAAAAAAAACCAAAAACAAAACCCAAAGCCTAAATCCAAACCAGATAGGCTTCATAATTCTGCAGAGATACTCTTCTTTCTTATTTTATTTCAGTTGGATTCTCACAAATTTTTCTCTTTTTCTCTGCTTGTGCAAGAAAGAAACCCAACCTGATGGTTCTGAACATCTGTAAAACAGCAAATTGTTTGGTGAGCTCTTTCCCAGACAAAACTTCATCAGCTGAAACTACATCTCTACCAAAAATCCTTCCCCATTTTGTGATCTCTCATACCAGTATCCAAACCTCTCTCTCATGTATGTGATAAGAAGTTTTGAAAGGAAATCAAATTATAAGGGAAACAAATTTTAACAGTGTTGCTGGTGAATGCTCCTCATTCTGTTAGTGCTTTATTTCCCTCCCCAGTTCCCTGTTTTTCACAGGATAAAGCCCAATTACTATAAATGTAAGCAACATTAGTAATTTAAGATGCTCTCATAGGTCAGAGTTAGGAACATGACAGATCACTACCCACTATTGTAAGTAGTTACTGAGATCAGCAATAACAAATTCCAGTGTTGCAGCGTTATTCCTATTTGCACTGTAAATATTACCCTTCTTGCTGATTTTCTTCTGCACTCTAAGAACGTGTACCAGCACATGACTAGAATATACTGAATACAGCCTATTATCCTGTGTGTTACACAGAACTTGGCAGGCAGGTTTTGGCTCACAGATCGAGGCACCCAGAATCAGACCTATGTCTAACTTCCCGCTGCAGTCGGTGGAGATCCAGCAGAGACTACTGAGCCTGGAGTCAACTCACTGGACTAGACATTAGTGTATACCTACCTCTGCGTGAGCTGAGTTGCCTTCTAGGCTGAACTGACTGTCCTGACTAGATGCCCGTGGATTATAACAGGAGGTTACACACCTATTGCATAGGCAGGCATGTCCTCTCCACTCTTAATACCCAAGCTGAATCAACCTGCTATTTCTTTCCTAAAAAAAAAAAAAAAAAAAAAAAAGAGCAATTCCGTTACTTTAATTTATTACTTTTGCTATCATTCTTATTGCAGAAAGTCACAAGTACAGACCAATACACTCTACACACAGAAAAAGAAGGACAATTTTAACTCAAAGAACCCAGATCCAGGCATAACCACACAGCAGCTGTGGAGATCAAGAAGAGTCACAGGGATGCTCTTAACATAGTCTCTCTAGTGATATCCTCACAAATAAAATGAGGAAACATGGTCTAGATGGAACTTCTGAGAGGTGAGTAAGCAACTAGTCTCAGAGAGTAGCTGCTAGTAAACACTGTCAAAATGGTAGATTACATCAGTTGGGGCACTTCATATTTTCACTGATGACCAAGGTGATGGAATAGGGAGGTTGCTTATTGTATTTGCATGTGGCATTAAGCAGGAGGGACTGCAAATACAAATTAGTGTTCAAAACAATCCTGACAAATTGAAGGTACTGCTTAAAGTACACAGAATGGAGACCTGAAAGATGCAGCAGACAGGAAAGAATAATCAGCTGTACAAATACAAGCCTTCACCAGGAAGACATATGGGGGTTATGGTGGGTCGCAGCAGAACATAAGTCAATAACATCATGTTGTTATGAGAAAGCTAAATGTGATACTGGGAGGCATCATGAGGTACCTGAAGCAATCCTTCCACTTCATTCAGTGTTAGTGAAGCTTCAGCTGGAATAGCGTGATCAGTTTAGAGCTCAAGAAGGATGGGCACAAAATGGAGAAGGTATAGAGGAGAGAAATTCTAATAGTCAGAGGGCACGAAAACAGCCTATAAGAAAGAATTGAAGGAAGTGGGTTGTATAACCTAGAGAAGAGAAGGCTCAGGAAAAACCTGCTGAAAATATTAAAATATGCAAAAAGCAGCTGCAGGGATTAGATTCCTAACATCCATAATGAAAAAACATTCCTACACAAAAGACAATGAAGGGCTAGAAAAGATTGCAGTAGGTGGCTGTTAAGACATATCCTTAGGTGCCTTTAAGACAGTTCAGATAATTGTTTAGGTATAGTCAATCCTAACTCCGGATGGTGCAGTGAACTAGATGATCTCCTCAGGTCTCTTTCCATGCCCCTGTGTGTAACTGTGCGTCACAACCCTTTGTAATAATTTCTTTCTCTTTGGTAAATTCATGATGCATGAACCCTGAGGAGAGGCTTAAAAAAATTGTGCCAGCAAACTAAGCAGAGGAGGTCAAGGCATGCACCCTCATTGCAGGAGCTGCTGCAGAAAACCTATGTCAAAGGGATTCTCTGATTGGGAAGCAGAAAAGGAGAGTCACTTGCAAGCTGCCATCAAAACTGAGCTAAAAATATAGCAAAGCTGCAATGTTTTGAAAAAGTAAATATACTGTGTCTTTGTTTCACCTAATGGGGCAGCTTGCAGGGGCCTGGCAACATTTGGCTTGTTAAAGAGTAGGCTAAGGAAGCCTATTCGTCCTGACTGTTCTTTGGCAAGAGGAAATCTAGCTTTATCTTGCAGCTGTGAGCATGAGCTCTCAGCACTTGCAGATACCTGTCAAGCTGAGGTAGGTTTAACCCAAAGTCAACATACCTCTGCATCTGCTTTTTTTCCCCCAGTTTTTCTCTCCAAGAGTGACTTGATTCTCTTTCTCCTGGTTTACATTTTTACTGCTGTTCTTGTTTATACTCTGCACTTTCCAAAGACCTTAAAATGCTTGTCACGTAGCCAGGAGGCTTGGAAATCTCTTGAGGCTTGAAGTCAAGTCCTGAACACAGCTAGTATCAACACTAATCCTTCCTTACTATAATGCTCCAGCAATGAACAGATATGCTACTGTCTAAAGCACAGTGTCAAGACCATAAGATATAAGATACCTTGGTTTTGAATAAAGGAACAGAGACTTAGGCTTTATAGATGTGAAGGTATATAGGAAAGGGGATGGCCAAAAGGCAGGGGAAAAGGTGTTTTGAAACCTCAGAAAACAGCCCAAGAGAAAATATTTTGAGGGGAGAAGGTAGTGGCGAGGCATAGGGATATGGCCTGTAACTATAAGGCAAAAAAAGATGTAAAAGCTAGTTCCACAGAGAATAGGCACATGGAAGCTACACTGACTATCAGGGCAGCCATCTCCTGGGAGTCTCTGCTAACGGCAAAGAGCAAAGGTTAAGTGAAGATGTGTGAGGAACATCAGCCTTTCCCTGAGTGAGTTTTGCTGTGTGTATGCCTCTGCTAGAGCACTACAGCTCTGAGATCTCAATTCAGGAGGCTCCTGGGCAGCTTCACTGACTTCTTGAAATGCAGTATCACCTTTTACTAACCCCATTTTTCACTAGAACTGATCAAAGCATGAACTTCCATTTTGAAAAAGAGCTGATTCTTTCCTTCTATTCTGCATCCCCCCACACCTTTCAACTCCAGCTGAAGAGCAAGTTATGTTTGTGTATTCCCTGCTTTCCTGCCTACTTATCTGTGCTCCTGGAACAACTGACTTTCAAGTGAAGCAAAATTAAAATGCCCTCTCCTGAATTCAAAAACAAGCTAGCAGGGAAAAAAAACAAACCGCAAAAACAGACCTTCAGTTGCACCAGGAAGAAGCGAGGTCCAATTCCTCATCCTCTGGATTCAGCAGGGTACCTCATCATACAATATAAAGATGTGCCACACCATGCTTTTTCTGGTTTTAAGGTTTGTGACGTTTCTTTCCCCCATCTGCACTGACAGACAGCAGCAAGAGCCTGCTGGACACCGGCTCCTCTTCTGCCTTTCAACATCTGAGGCAATGAGCAGCTCCATGTTGCCTGGTGTTTAGGTATTTTACAGGCTGGTTGGAGTGTGAGAGGCGGCATGGAAACAGGATGACTGTGGGGAGCTCTTCTCTTTCTTGTACTAAGTGTAAATCCTTCAGTCACAAAGAAACTGCAGTTACGTAGTCTGTGGAGGAACACAAATACCCCTTACAGCTCACGAACACGTATGACCTATGGACCGTTTTGGACAATAACTATGATCTGGAATATGACCGATGTCAACAAGGAGATAGGGTGACATTATCATAGTTTATTTGAAGATTACTTCGTCTGTAACCTGTCTTGAAAATCACTAAGGTTATGAACCTTCTGGAGAAGCATACACCAGCCAGTAGAATGTTTTGCCTCTATCTCATTTAATTGCCATGGCCTTTTCAAATGCCAGCACTGAAAATTTTTCTGTACTGAGATCTAAGTATAGGACATGTGTTCAGGCTCTGAGGCTTCATAGGACTACAGTAATAATCAGAACATAATTTTTAATTGTATTCTGAGGTGTCATTCTGATTTGCTAGATTATGAATCATCGCTGAGTATCAGACAAATCTACCAAAGCTCAACACAGAGGAAAAAATAACCTCATTGTTGATAAAACGTGAGATTTTCCATTTTGCTGCTTCATACATTTAAACCAGGTTGTTCTACCACTTTCATTATAAATAAAAACAGCTTCTCTGTCTCCTGGCAGGCAACACATGTGCTTCTCCCCTCCTTCCCTCTCCCTCAGGGACTGATACTTTGATGGAAGCATGATTAGATAGTGGAAAAAGAAAAGGAATCTTGCAAGAACAGAACCAATATCAAAAGAATGTAATAAAAGACCACACTGTTCACACGAAAGAGAACAAACAGGTACTTCATAACATACTGAGACACATCACCTTTTTGCTTGCCTATTCAAAAGCAAATAGTGACAATGCAGTTTGTCTTACATTGAACACAGACCAAAATGCTAACAAGATTAAATAACTATCAAATAATGAGGCCTGTGATAGAAATTGTTAATCTTATGATAGTCCTCTTCAGTATTTACTTCTGTTACAAATGTTTACAAAGAATTCCTCTAATAATGTTGAAATACAAGTAAAATTGCTACAGTCTATGACTAATATCAGTGCAGGATAGGACAGGACTAATGCAAACTGCAGAATATATGCAGTGACAGCTCTCCTTTGAAATAAACTGATGCTGTGTGTGGCACGCTTGAATTTTAAGCTATAGCTTGCATCTGGAAGTGCTGTAAGTATTTCTTCCCAGTAAGACATTCAAGTCTTACACTGTTTCTAGTGGATAGAACTGAAGTATGCACTTCACAACTGCCAGAAAAAGACAGACATTTTTGAACCAAAAAGCCTTCTTTTTTTGAACATCTCTAATCATAATCAAAACAATTCCTCTCAGAAAGAATGTTGTTCCATACTTAGGAATTAATGATATCATTTAAATTTTATGCTGTATCATTAAGCTGTGCCCAGACATTAACATTCATTTATATTTTATCTTCAATCCTCCATAACACCCAGAGGTTACGTAGTCCGGTGGTTTCCAGATTTTTTTACCCCTCCGGCCCATGTCACCTCTCGGAATTTCTGTAGGCAACCATGCATCTTCAGCACAATTTTAATTGGAAATACTGTGAAGATGATATTAGCTCCATGGTCATTTGCAGATCATTTGCCACAGTCTTGCAGAACACCATGCTTTGGAGACAAACAGTTCCGCAGGATTCACTTACCGGGTAAAAAGAGTAATTTCCTTTAAAATTCAGAATGACATTATTTGGCGGCTAATAAGCAACACCATTATCTCTGGAACAGGTTCTTGTTCAGGATGTGTTTTACAGTTGGTGGAATGACGAAGACCAGCAGGCTGTGAATGTTGGAAACTGTTTTAAAGAAATTACATAGTTACTACGCAGGACATCGTATTATCTAACCTTGGTCATTTGGGGAAAGATTATTCTGAAGGCACAGTGCCGTCTTAAGACATTAACCCCAGAGCTAGGTTCCAATGTCCCCAAGTTTAAATAGGTCCTCAAATCCAACAATGAGTGCCCTGGCCACATAAGACTTATTGTATGCCTGCAAGATTACCCACAGAGGAATCGTGCTCTGGGTCTGCAGAATCCCTGTGCTTACCTCTATCAGACCATGTCCTATCCACAGGTGCCGTACCTGTTTCTGCAGCCATTGGTCAACACTCATCTGGAGCTCAGGACATCTTGCATAGGCTGTTATCATGAATACTTTTCAGAGGGGAGTGAAAATAAATGACAGCTATTCCTGATAAAGAAATCAATTAACATCAAACAGCTATCATGATCATATTACAAGGCCAAGTGTCGGGTCCTGCACTTGGGTCACAACAACCCCATGCAGTGCTACAGACTGGGGGCGGAGTGGCTCGAAAGCTGCCTGGCAGAGAAGGATCTGGGGGTGTTGGTGGACAGCCGGCTGAGTATGAGCCAGCAGTGTGCCCAGGCAGCCAAGAGGGCCAACAACATCCTGGCCTGCATCAGGAATAGTGTAGTGAGCCGGAGTAGGGAAGTAATCA
Source organism: Pluvialis apricaria (assembly GCA_017639485.1). Lineage (NCBI taxonomy): Eukaryota > Metazoa > Chordata > Aves > Charadriiformes > Charadriidae > Pluvialis > Pluvialis apricaria. The sequence goes on along the minus strand of CM030007.1, from coordinate 98,059,759 downwards.
TCCCCCTGTACTCGGCACTGGTGAGGCCTCACCTCGAGTACTGTGTTCAGTTTTGGGCCCCTCACTACAAGAAGGACATTGAGGTGCTGGAGCGTGTCCAGAGAAGGGCTACCAGGCTGGTGAGGGGTCTGGAGGACAAGCCTTATGAGGAACGACTGAGGGAGCTGGGGTTGTTTAGCCTGGAGAAGAGGAGGCTGAGGGGTGACCTTATCACCCTCTACAACTACCTGAAGGGAGGTTTTAGAGAGATGGGGGCTGACCTCTTCTCCTACGTGGCAAGTGATAGGACAAGAGGAAACGGGTTCAAGTTATGTCAGGGCAGGTTTAGATTGGATATTAGGAAGCATTTTTTCACTCAAAGGGTTATTAAACATTGGAATGGGCTGCCCAGAGAGGTGGTGGATTCACCATCCCTGGAGGTGTTTAAGAAAAGGGTAGATGAGGTGCTTAGGGACATGGTTTAGAAGTGGGTGTTTTTAAATCAGGGTAGGTTAACGGTTGGACTTGATGATCTTAATGGTCCCTTCCAACCTCACTTATTCTATGATTCTATGATTCTATTCCATGTCTGGATCAATTAAACATCACTATATTCACTCCTCTAGAGTATATGTGCAAATATTATTGCTATCTTAACCTCCTGTCACCGTAAATTCCTTCATCTGGGCTTTACCCGCGCTTCCCTGTGTACTGTTCATGGCCAAAGCCTTATACATCTGCAACCTCTTTTTCAAGCATAGCAAACCATTGTGAAAGTAGGTATAGTGACACTGCCTCACCGCAACGAGATGAGAACTAGACACAAAATTTCACAACACAGTTTAGAAGACATGAACACTGTTTACTTTACAAAGGCTTATGCAGAGGAAAATATGACATGGAAAATTCCAGGCGTGCTCTTGGGAGAGAGAAACTTTAACATAGAGCAGAGTCCCCTGGAAGGAGTCTGTTGTGGTTAAGGCAGGACTGCCATCTCCCTCCCCATTCAGAGCAGCCAGAAAGACCGTCCAAGTGAACAACAGCATTGCTTATTTGCTCAGTTTCTCTACACCTTCTTAGGCTGAAGTCTCACTATTTCCTCACATGGATTAGCGATGTGTTCAGTATCAGCACCACCTGAAGCAGCGTGAATGCAGCCGATGTCCTGGCTTCAGGAGGCCTCTCTGGCCCTCCATCAACGTGGCGCTCATGTGAAACCTGCGAGTTTACCTCTGACCTTTCGATCAACCTGCGTAAATGCAGACACTACTGCCCAGCCCAGCTCTGCAACACAGTTTGCCGTAGCACTGAACCTAGAAGACAGCTTTATGCAAAGTGATCTCCAAGGGGCGTGAAAACAGCACTGGCTTTCCCTGGGAGAGAGCTCAAGGGCGGAACAAAGGGTTTTAAGAGTTTGACTCCCGCGTATATAATTCAGTGGCTACTGACCGGCTTCTGCAAGATCTCTCACCACTCACCATGGGACCAAGTCCACGGACCCCAGCAGATGTGCAACAGAGTGCTAATCCATGCTGCACAACACCTTCTTCAGAGGAAAACCTATACCTGTTTCTCAAGGGAATGATATTTTATAATGCAGCAAAAGTCAGTGTTCATGGCGACATGGCTACTGAGTGCCAGTTTAAAAGATACGGGTACATCAAAGATTCGCACTTCAGAATACATTCCCTCATTAAGCAAACCTCATGGTTATAAAATGTTTACAATCCCAGAGTCTCCTATGCAAATGTCAGGATTTTTTTCAGAAATACCACATATATTTGCTAATTAATCATAGTGTGTTTACTTTGCTTATCTGTACTGTTTTTATTGGTCAGTCAATCCCAGACAAAATGCTGACTATTCTAATGAACTCAGGGTATTTGAAATCACTAACCAATATTCAAAAGGCCATTTCTTTCTGGTATTGTCTTTACATATTCTCCAAGTATGACAGTATGCAAATATACTTGGTTTATCAAAATCTTACATTAGTGCTAAGGCATTTATGACTGTGAATTCATAAGACCTGACTGACAGAATTGCTTCAATTGCTTCACTTGACTGACATAACTTAAAAGTCACATTTATTTGCCAGAAGAATTACCAGATTATGTTTCTTGTACCTTTTTCCAGGTATTCCGAACAGGTACCAGTTCTAGAAACCTGTGTGGCTTAGACAAAAGTCTGTCTAACTTCAGTGAACTGCTTGCACACATTAATGTTTTTTTCATCTCAAATCATGCATGAAAAACAAACCAGTTTTTTCATACACAGGAATTTTAGGATAGAAATAAAAACCGTAAGACAGGCTCTCAGAAAACAGTCCCTGACACCAGTCTGAATATCTCCACTGACTCTGACAGTCACTGGAACAGATCACAAAATACATCAGTGATCAGTAATACACCAAGCAAAAAAAGTGTGGCAGAATATGCAGATGGCTGTAAACTACCCCTTCACACCACAGTCTGCAACACTAAAAAAATCCAAACAATGCAACTTATTTTGTGACCTATCTCTGGAGAGACGTAGCGGACAAACAAACCCACAGCTGAACTAGCTGTATGCACAATATAAACATGAGCAGTAAGCAGTGCTACTGCATTCACAAAGATGTCATAGTGGTTTCCCTGACCACTATGCTTATATTGCAGATACATGCAAGTAACAGGAAGTAACTGAGGAAATTCAGGCTCACTCAGCCATGCTAAAGGATGAAAACAATGGGGAACCAGAAGAAAATAATGCAAAACAAGACAGACCAAAAGGGTGTGAGGGAAGCAGGCAAGACTTCATAAAGAGTATAGGCTCAAATCAGTTCATGGTCTGATCCCAGGGCATCATTTGGAGTGCTAATAGAACATTGAAAATAAAAGGGTGCCTGTCTGAACGAGCAAAGCAGATGGAAACAGCCTTGCAGAGTACTGTACTGCAAGTGCCTGCATACAATGAGTTGCAAACATCTGACATATCACCATCAGGTATCAACCATTCCCCAGAAAGGCATGAGAGAAAGCAATGGTCACTGTGTACAGAAAAGAGACAAACAGTCAAATGCATGCAATGTCTCAGGACCAAGATTCTAATCCCAGCAGAGAAAATGCAGAAGGCTCACCTTGATTTTTTTCTGCCATCTGCTCTGAAATGATAAATGCCAACAGATCAAGGATCACTGCAGTTCTTCTCCCAGGCATGCAGGCAGTAGGGTCAGGTTTTTGAACATGATAAGCTTCTGTTTTCACACCGCAGCCTAGATGGTTGATGATATTCTAGATTCTAGATGATATTCTGATTCAAGAATCTAGTTCATGAAGAGAGAGCCAGGACCAGGTGAGGTCTTTAGGTAAAATAGCTAAAGTTGCTCTCAGCCTTGACAACGCCATTCAGTGCAGCCACCAGCAACAAGAAACTAGATCTCCTTGAGCTGAGGAATGGGACAAGAGACAAGGTCCCCTGGTGCTGTCCGTCCAGTTGCTCATCTCTGCAAAGTAACAACATTTTAAAATATCCTGTCTAGTAGAGACCTCCTCTAAAATCTACCTTTTGTGAAACACTAACTACATGTTGGCTACCTCTTGAAACCAAAATGCTGATAATGAGAAATGTAAGAGGAGATCAAATAATATTTTTATATGAAAACTATTGTTCAGTGTCTGTATGTGACAGTAGTTAAAATTCTGATGTACCTAACCTCAAAATATTTTTATTTCATTGAAACTAGAAGATTGGCTTCCATCTCTAACTGTAAGATCTGTAAACATAAAGTGAATTCAGCAGGCTCAGTTTGCAGAAAACACAGAACTTATGACTGATCCTAGCTGCACTGTAGAGAAGTGCTAATATAAACAAAACACCTCTGCAAGTTAGGCTTATTAAAATAACTAAGCATTTCAAAAGAAGGTGGCTATAAAATAGAAGACAATAAGTGAAGACAGACCTAAATACTTAGAGAGACAAAAAATAGCATGAAGACAATATGAAAAGCCCTGCTTATTGTTAGATACAGATTCCATGGATTTAAAACTATTGTACATCTAATAAGTGGATACATATGTAATTTTTTCATTCTCTAGAGGAGGTTTGTCTTTTATGGAAATTACTTAAAGGAAGCATACAAGGAAAAGTTGACGACGAGCTGGACTTGGGAATTTATAGCGTAATTAAAGATTTTGGAGAAATTTTAGGCCTGAAAAGAATGAAAACTGTTAGAAAGGAAAAACAACATGAGTATGGAAAATCTACCCCAAGCCTCCAACAACAGGATCAAGTCCTGACCCCAGAGGAGTTAGCACAAAAAAATTTGGATTAAACTCAGCATTTTGCAATGCCAGGGTTTTGAATGTTTAGAAAATACAGAGTGCAAAGGGCAATTATAAGACAAAAACTTGATTCTGGTCCAGCACACAGCTAATGCTGTTTGTATCTGTGGGTGCTTAAAATCTGTGCTATGATGTTAATAATTAGCAAGGCCCCAGCCTTCCTATGTAAAGGGGTTCTCCATGCCCATTCAGGAAGCTGTATCAGCTTTGCTTCAGGGCACTGAGGGGCACCAATGAAAGGCATGGAGGATGAGCAGAACAACACAGGCCTTTGCAGAGCAAGGAGATGATTCATCTTGAAATCACGACCTCCTGCTTCTTCTCAGAAGCAAAACAAGATCTGTACAGAATAACTGGAGTGGTAAGTTTCCAGGGAAGTTTTGTATTGATTTCTCCTTTTCTTCTAGGTTAGAAGTATTAGTTAGCACTTCTGTCACCTTCACCAAAGAGCTCTATGAGTAGCTATTTTTTCCCTAAGTACATACCTTCAGCGGGACTTAGTTCCCTAGTTCTAATCATCTGAAAGTTTATCTAGTCTAATTAGTTAAGTATCCTTTGGGAGAGCCAGGCATCTCAGGAGGAAACATGTCCCACCTCTCTTGATTAACTATCCTAGTATAGCATAAATCAGTCTCTAGATTTACCTATCTCTTCCATTGCCCAGAGAAGGGAGCTTGTTGGCCAGTGCGGGTGGTCAACATAAGATGAAATGAATCCCACCTGTAAAAACTATACCCCCTTAACCTTACCCTCTTTAAATTTAGATTCTTCTCTAGCAAGCATATTTCCCAATCTGTTAGTTATTTTCAGGGCTTTTCACTGAAACCACTTCAATGTATACAGGGCCATCTTGGACTACAGAAGTGTGCACAGAAGTGTAAACAACATCCCCCTAGTAGTCACAGCAGCATTATCACATGCACGCATAGTAATACATAATACATGCATAATAGCCTCCTCAGTGGTAATAACCTCCGTATGAATACATGACAGCCTGTTCATTATTTCAATTCTTTCCTAAATTTGCACTGTAGGAGCTTTCAGAGTATCTTCCTGTATGCTTTTTCCTGCAGAAGAACATGAGTTTTGCTACTGATGCTGGTCTGTTTCACCACAGCTAACAATTAGAGAATGAGGCATTAGAAGAAACACAGGGGAAAAGACATAATTAGAGAATAAGGAACCAGAGGAATGCAAACCTGGGAAGTCCTTTTGACTCCAGTTCAGGGGAAATAGGTTAGCAGCGAATTAATGAAGGTTGGCAGTGGCCAGACTGAGAGGGAGCTATCTTTCAAGTGACAGATGGAAACGGTGTGCTGTGACTTCGATAGATGTGAAGCAGCAGGACCAGCATGATTAAGAAAAAACAAAAGGTCGCCTGCCATTATTCACTAAGAAAACATTTGACATGACTGAGAAGCATAACCTGTCTCTTCAGGAACTCTTCAGATTAGGTTATTAGCGAAGGACATGGCAGTCATTGTTAAAAGGATGAAAGTGTTTTATTTCCTCATGTGTTTTTAGGTATGCCAATATATATTACACAGGGCACTGTCTGTTTAGAGGTATGAGAAGGAATTTCACTGCTACCATCTGCTTTGCATCTTTAGCCTTTGCTCATCTAGTTCAAGAAAAAAAAAAGAGCTCAAACAGACTCTAAACAAGAAAAAAATAAGAGGCATTACATAGAAAAGACTGTTGTTTTTCAGTTCAGAACATATATCTTCTGGTCACTGCTGATTATTTTGGAACAATACCCTTTGACTGCAAACTTAAGTCTGGTTCTGTCTGAAGCAGGAAGAGACTCATTTGGACAGCTCTTTGCCATTCCAGGTCACATCCTGCCTAGTGGTCTCTTTTGCGGCATTTTGGCTATAGGTGAACTGGAGGGCTTGGGAGCACCTCATTCAGACTAGTTCTCCAACATTGCCAATGGGGGAACCAGTGCTTCACCTTGCCATGATGCACACCTGGAGTTCAGTTCAGCTGCCATTGAGATTTTTTTTTTCCCCATTTTTGTTACCTTCTAAGAGACCTTAATGTTTCTAACTCCTTTACATCTACTTAAACCACTGCTTTCCATTCTGTCATTATCCTTGTCTGTATGGGTCACCTGTGGACCTGTCTGCTAGAACTTCTGCATGGTGGGAACTGGCATTGCCTGTGAATGAATGCAAAGTGTCTTTTGAAATTGGTAGAAGTCCATGTCACAGATGCCACGGCAGCACCAGGCACCTCTGCCAGATATGCACGTTAATACCAATAGCAAACATCACCGCAAATCCGAATGTGGATTTCTTTTGGAAGAAAATTTTGCAAAAGAGGAAAGCAATAGGAAATTGGACCAGCCTGAACTGTAGCTAATGGTCAGGAAGAGATTAGCATAGTGCAAGGATGAGCTTGATGTTGAGAAAATAATTTATGCTAGTTTAAGGTTTTTTCCCTGCTTTTTCTTTGTTGGCTGTATCAGTAAGTATGCATATACCTGTATAATTACCATAATTGTTGTTAATCCTTGCAGGCTTATTAGGACAGAGTGGGAAAGGGAACTAGAGACTATGAAGTAGGACTAGCTAGAATGCTTTGAGACATCACATCAACTTTCCTCCTCTCCTCCTTCAGCTTTCATTACACAAGCTGTCTTCATGAATGGGTTCTCCATGAGATCTGAGGGAACAAGTGATTGACTCCTTGTTGTGTTGGAGCCTACATAGCCTCCCTCCACTGAATGGGAGGCTGCCTCTATACCTGTTACAGATGCTTTTGGTCAGGAGGATCCTTAAGTCTAAACAGACAAGGAGCTGATAAGAACACTAAAATTATTTGGTGTTATAATGCTGTGGTCTAGAAACTTGTGCACTTCTACTTAATGATTATGGTATCAGTAGGGACCTAACTTTGCTGGTCTTTCTGACTAGCCTGAAAATACACAAAGCAGTTTTCACTCAGCTCCAAGGCCCTGAGGGCACCACCAGCCCTGACTGCCCCAGGTCAGCCCCCTGGGGCTCCTCTCACCTGCCCACGGCCCAGGACCCCACATCAGCCCCCATCCCAGTGATGCCACAGCAGGGACTGTCTCCAGCTCCCCACAGCCCTGCTCTGCCCGGCCATGGCCACCCCTGAGCTGGGTCCACCCATACTACGGCCTTGCCTGGCCTCAGCCTGTCCCCATCCTCAGGGATGTGCCCAATGCCCGGAGCTGGGGCTGCCCTGGTGCCCCCAGCTGCTCTGGGTTGGGAGTGGGACGGGCCCGGGTTGCCAGAGCCTGCCCTGTTGCCCTCCCATGGGGGGCCCCCACAATCCCGGCCCCCAGCTCCAGGCAGCTGCCAGCCTGGCTGCGCTATGGCACTCGGACCTTTGTTCTGTTCTTGTGCTATGGCTCTGTGTGCTCAGGAGTAACGTATTTACATTCACTCAACATTTTTACTAATGGGCTTCATCTTGTAGGTTTTACATTTAATGATCAGTCCTACTTTGAATGGAATCTGACTGATAAAATATTCAATTATTGCTTATTAGCTCTAGATTAATGTCAGACTGTTGTATGTTGGATTAAAAATCTTGGCTATTAACATTTAGCCTCTCCAGGTAACATTCGCTGCTAATCAAGATACATTTCGGTCATGGCTGACGCTGCCGTAGGGTGAAGGCACAGACTAGACAACCTCCCGAGACTCCTTGCAGCAGTTTTCCTTTATTGGAAAGCCTGGCATGGAGCTTATGCTCATTTAATTGTACAGTATTTCAAAAGCACTGAGATGTGCTTTCACAATTTCTGCACTGATTGCTTTAGAGAAATCTGAAATTATGTAAAATATATGTTTAAAAATGTATTTAAATCCACCTGCCTTCCATAATATCAGTATTCAGCAGACACAAAGGTAATAACCAGAAAAACAGCATGACCTGGTTGCAGACTAGAGAGGTAGCGACCCATGTTCACCCTGCCTTCAAGGGATTCTCCACTGCAAACCAGTAATGAAGTACTAGCACCAAATTCACTAGGTGCCTGAAATTACCAGGTCTCAAGCGTGCGCTTGTGGCTGATGGAAGATGTAATCTTGCTCTTTACAACTACATTCTTTGTTATCTTTCTCTTCGCAGTTTCTGTGTATGTGACAGCTATGCCCTAAAGTTGTGTCTAGACTTACCTCTGCTCCTAAGCCTGAACCTCTGGCCATCAAACAGCCTAAAACCTGTCAGGTCCTTGTGCCCTGACCCCAGTTACAAAGGTCTGGGACTCACTGTGGTGTGCCATGGTGTCCTCCTAGCCTGTGTGTCCAGGCTTCCTCCCTGTGCAGTAGGGGACAGTCGCTGTGGCAGGGCAGGGAGGGAAGCAGGACAAACACCCAGGGCTCACTGACATGGACCTGGCGCAGTGGGAGTTTGCATCCAGACCCAGGAATTTAGAAGAATTCCTGGCTCTGATCATACCACTGTCGCTGAAGAACCCTAGCGATGCAGGTGCTAATATAGCTTGCAGGTAATGGAGGAATCCATTCTGACCTTTTGATTAAAGGTGATGTCAACATGTATTACCTGCCAGCAGGAACTTTCAGCAATGGGAACTGCCTTGTCCTGAAGCAGAGACTTTCCTGCTGAATATGATGAAGAGAGACTGTAACACACAACAAACAATGAAAAGCTGGCTTATTAGATGCACTGCTGTTTAAGGAACAGAAGCTGAAAGGATGTGTAATTTAAAATGCCACACTGTGTTTTTATCAGTCCCTGACCTGAATCATGTCATGAATCATGTGGCTAAATTCTACCTCTTAATCTTTGTAAATTTGGAGATCTTTTTCTTTGACCCCTACTCCATCAACTTTCCACTAATTTCTCAAAATTTAGTCCAGGGCTGTCAGTACATTTTCTACCAGACGGTATAGCTATAGTATAGTATAGTATAATATGTAGTATACATAGTATAGTATATTTATGCCATCTCATTGCCACAGTGTCTAAGTGCCTAACAAAATTTATGAAAACAATATACTTTGTCTCAGAATAGTTCTATTCCAAGGTGAGAAAATGTAGAGGCTCTCAGTTGCATTGTTTTCTCAGAAAATTTGCTTTGCTTTTAACATTATGCATTCAAAGGATAATGCACCAAAATCCAGGCAGAAGACTCTTTACCTGTTTAATTAGTTAGAACCACGTGGGATGAGAGAAGTAATGGGGCCATAAAAACCAGAAACAGAATCCTAATATGATTAGAAGAGAGGGTTCCAGACAAAGAAAACTCTTTATGCCATCAAAGAGGCTTTATTAGGATTATGTATACCGTTCTGGTCATACCTGTTGAAGATAGATACTTTTGGACTGAGACAGTATATAAAAGAGCTATTAGGATCAGCAAATGTGTATCCCAGTATGTGACGATACTTAAGTGCTTTACAAGCAACATCGCGAACAGAAAAGGAGAGGGAAGTATATGGTATCTGTTCAAATGTGTCATGGTGTAAACATTTTGGAAGAAGAAACTACTGAGATGAAAAAAATGAACTTTTGAAACAGAGAGAGGAGGGAAGAACTACCAACGTGGCTTTGGGAGAGGTTTGGTCTGCTCTAGACAGAGCTAGATTTATTGATTAGCAATATTATATAATGTGTCCACGATGATAGAAAACAAGACTTAATGACATGTTTGCTCTGTTGTATCTCAACAGCATCCCTTTGAGGGCTTTGTGTCCTCAAACACTGCCAGGGACCTTCATGTGACTCTAGAACATGCACCACATACCTTCAATTGCAGGCAATACAGCCCTCTGTTTCAAACACTCACATAAAAAAAAAAAAAAAAAAAAAAAAAAATTAAATTATTATTCCTTAGAGCCACAGGAGGAAAACAGGAACCAGAGGGATCCTAGGAATAAGTGTTACATATTGTGGACATTGGGAATCTGTGGCACTTGCCATTAAGTACATAGATGTAACCATAGCTACCCTTGCCAACAGCCCAAATAAAATTACTCACTTCAGCTTTTGGAATAGCCTCCCCTACCTTTCAGTGTTTCATATGGGGTTGGAAACAATCTCTACAACTATTATTTCTGACAGCCATTTGATCATAGAATTATAGAATGGTTCGAGTTGGAAGGGACCTTAAAGACCATGTAGTTCCAACCCCCCTGCCATGGGCAAGGACACCTTCCACTTGACCAGGTTACTCAAAGCCCCATCCAGCCTGGCCTTGAACACTTCCAGTCATGGGGCATCCACAACTTCTCTGAACAACCTGTTCCAGTGTCTCACCACCCTCACAGTAAAGAATTTCTTCCTAATATCCAATCTAAATCTACCCTCTTTCAGTTTAAAACTGTTACCCTTTGTCCTATCGCTACACTCCCTGATAAAGAGTCTCTCCCCACCTTTCCTGTAGGGTCCCTTTAAGTACTGGATGGCTGCTATAAGGACTCTCCAGGCTGACCAACCCCAACTGTCTCAGCCTGTCCACCTAGGAGAGGTGCTCCAGCCCTCTGATCATCTTCCTGGCCCTCCTCTGGACTCGCTCCAACAGGTCCATGTCCTTCTTATGTTGGGGGCCTCAGACCCGGACGCAGTACTCCAGGTGGGGTCTCACAAGAGCAGCGTAGAGGGGCAGAATCACCTCCCCTGACCTGCTGGTCGTGCTTCTTGATGCAGCCCAGGATGCCGTTGGCTTTCTGGGCTGTGAGTGCACATTGCCAGCTCATGTTGAGCTTCTCATCAACCAACACTTTCAAGTTCCTCTCCTCAGGGCTGGTCTCAATCCATTCTCAACCTAGCCTGTATTTGTGCTTGGGATTGCCCTGACCCAGATGCAGGACCTTGCTCTTGGCCTTGTTGAATTTCATGAGGTTTGCGTGGGTCCACCTCTTCAGCCTGTCCAGGTCCGTCTGGATGGCATCGCTCCCTCCAGCATGTTGACCGCATGACACAGGTTGGTGTCATCAGCAAACTTGTTGAGGGTGTACTCAATCCCAACGTCCATGTTGCTGACAAAGATGTTAAACAGTTCCAATCCCAGTACCGACCCCTGAGGAACGCTACTCAGGGGTGTCCCTCAATATGAAGAGGTCTTGGGAGTTTGATTTAACCATCCTCGAATCAGAGAGATTCTTTTAATCAGAGTAAGAATATGTATTTCTGTGCAGAAATTGAAAAATGGCATCTTCTATTAATTCAACCTCATCAATCTCCCAGTAACTTTTTATTCAGGTTGTTTGGAGAGACCTCTTTCTCTCTTCTCCATTAACCACTTCTCTCAAAGATAAGGAATTTCTCCCTGTAAATGATCAATCATGTAGCATTACTTCAGGCAGGGCAAGTATCACTCAGAAAAACTGTTTTGAGAGGGAGATATTTATGACACTTCTAATGAGGCAAAGGTTCTTGTCTTCCATATCTTCCAGGTAGAAATGCAATAATAAAAGTAAAAATGTAGATGGTCTCATTAGACAGGTTTTTTTTTGCAAGAAGTTGTTACATGTATGGCCTTAACAAGGAAGAGATCACATCTATAAGTACACAAAAAGGGTAAGCAAGCAGCTAGGGAAATATCTAGAGAACAGACCCCAGATAAGGAATGAGAGCAATAGGGAAAAATGGCGGAAGGAATAATAATTTTTTTTTCACAATTTTTCATAACTTTTAAAGTAAAAGATCAGTTTGATCAAAGCAGACTTCATCAGCACAAAATAGAATTGAATGTCTAAAATTCTCTGGAACTGCAGTTCCAGATACAGCCCCTAACCGCAGTTACAATATTCATAACTACAGTGATGAAATGAGACCCAATTCTCATATACAATAAAATATCCTAGACATTAAACATATTAGGTATGGCAATGCAGCTTATTGCTGACCCCATCAAAAGGAATATATGTACTAGCTAACTACTTCTTAGGACTAGCATCCTCAGAAAGAAATCCAGTTCAAGTTCTGAAGTATATTGGTTGATTTCTCACATTCAGAAAATTAAGTGAATGAAACAAAATGTGCACAGACAAGAGGCAAATAAATTAAGGGCAATGCCCTCTCCTCTTTATCGTTTACTCCTTTTTCTTCTCCTCTTATCTACCCTGATCTCTCCTTCTACCAGCAATCAGCCTGAACTTCAGAGATATAAATGTAGCAGTCTGCTAAGCATATAAAAAGAAACAGTACCACACATCCCTCGCCTTGTAAGGAATTTCCTTGTTTATTCCAAGAGGTGACCTGGCCCTCCAGATGATTGCTCAATCCCTAGTGCTCTGACATCCCTTGCCTCTCTGGCACGCTTTCTCCCAGCCAAAACAGAAAATACTCATGATCATGCAGTAATCGCATTCCCATGAAAGATAAGTGCTGCATGTGTTTTCTGGGTATCACTGCTGCAATTATTAATCTAATAGTCACAAAGTAATAAAGGTATCAGGTAAATCAAATGAAAATTTCATACTTCAGATATTGAGAACTGTGATGAACTAGTTTCAGATAGATATTGCTCCTTCTCTAGGTTTTGTTGTTTTTTTTTTTTTAAATTTTCATCTTTCCTTTAACCCAGACTTCCCCTTATGCTGAAATCATGAGGTTTTGTTCATGAATTCTTCAGGTTTTGGGGGGCTTTCATCCTAAAGGCCGGACTTCATCGGTCAGTTGGCACACAGCTTGGAGAAAGAGTGGGTAAGATACAAGGAGAGGAGGTATCCAGGCGAAGAGGGCTGGAAAAGGGATTAAAAAAGGGGCAGGAGAAGTATGGAGAGCACATCTTTATGGGATGAGAGACGAAGCAGAGATGGGAAGGAAAGTGAGGTGGAAGCATATGGATTTTTTTTTTTTTACAGTAGAAATTTTTTACGATGAGGGTGGCGAGACACTGGAACAGGTTGCCCACAGAGGTTGTGGATGTCCCCATCACTGGAAGTGTTCAAGGTCAGGTTGGATGGGGCTTTGAGCAACCTGATCTAGTAAAAGATGTCCCTGCCTGTGGCTGGGCAGGGTTGGACTAGAAGATCTTCAAAGGTCCCTTACAACCTAAATCATTCTGTAATTCTGTGAAAAATATAAGGGAACAGACAATGCTTGTTTGACAGTATACTTGTAAGATGAAGGGTATTTCATCATGGGGTGTCATGAAGATGCTAGGGCCTTAGCACAGGACATTAAACTCAGTGCCCACAAACAAAGTGCCATCCACTGTGCGTGAGATCCAGGATACATGTCTCCTAGCAAACTAAGCACATCCAGGACACACGCTCAGGCAGTGCCCTGTGATCATTTTACTGTCTTAACTGTTAGCACACCTCCTGGCACTGTTTGGCCTGTGCCACCTAGCACAGTGCCACACAACGCTGGAGCAGGACACAGGGAATGGCACGGAGCAGGAACTGTTCCCAGCAGTGAAAGAGAGGAACAAGCCCATGAATGATTACTAGCTTTGCAGAAAGTTGATCTAGACCTTCTGCTTCCTGACCCCTACATTTTCTGCCCTCCCATTTTCCCCCAAAAGGCAGGACTGCACCTGCTGTAGTAAGTATTTGTGACTCCCATCACAGGTGCCCCTGTCTGTGTACATCATAAACTATCACTTGAGGTATTATAGAAGAGGGACAAGGAATCCTGTCCAGACTCTTGTGGCCTGTTTCTTCCGATGTATGGCTCCAGGAAATGGAGAATGACACAGACTGAGTAAGTGTCTTTGGCTCAGTGGAGTCTTGGGGCTGGGGACCTTCTGCCTTGAGCCCGCTGAGTGTAGAAGGTCAGGTATGACCGACATGAGTGATGGATGTCATCTGTACAGATACGCCTGATGAAACATGTTTGCATGCTTCGACCATCCCCAAAGTCAGTTCTCCTGGAGCCACCCTCATGGTAAAGCAGAAACCTGAGCAATTGAAAATTCTGCTGGGTGTGTCAGGGACCAGCCTGAAGGCTCCAGGTGAATTTGATGACACTGTTGCTTCTGGATGAGCCACTCCTTTCCCGGCAGGTGAGTCTCTTGGGAGGTGTCTCAGCAGAACACTCTCGGTGTGAAGGCTGATCTGGAGGAGCATTGATGCGTGCCACCATTGCACAGCACAAACTGTGGTTGGCACAAGGTGCTGCTCATTTTAAGGCGCTCTCAAGGAAAGCACTAATTGGTCTTCCAGAGTCTGTACCGCCAGCCTTGGCAGCCACAGGTCCCCTCTGGTGACCCTGGCGATGCCGCAGAGGGTGCAGAAACAGACGCCAACATTTCCATGGCCTTCGGGGAGCGGAGGGCAGCGAGCCCGCTGCTGCTGCGCCCCTCAACCAGGGGCACGCTCTCTCCCCAAACCTTCTGGGAGGTAGGAGTGAAGACAACAACGTGCATGGTTGCCGCCGCGGCTGAGCGGGGCCGGTGCGAGGGCTCAGCCATCACCTGGAGGGTCAACGGTCCCTCAGCAGGGGCATTCTTCGCCCCTCCCGGGCCCCCCTCACCGGGCGGACCCCCTCACCGGGCGGGCGCCGACCCAGCGTCGCCGCCAGCCCTCGGCCTCGCACGGGGCGGGGGGAGGCGGCGCCCATCGGTGGAGCGGAGCGGGGCGGAGCGAGGGGAGGCGAGGGGAGGCGAGGCGGTGTCCGCCCGGGGGGCGCCAGAGCCGGACCGGAGCCGCCGCGGGGAGGGAGGGAGCGAGGGAGCGAGCGGCCGGTGCGGGAGGCAGCGCCATGGCCGAGAGATACGACGTGGTCGTGGTCGGGGGCGGCATCTCAGGTGGGTCCGGCGGGCCGGGGCGGGGAGGTCCTGTCAGCCCTGGAGGCGCCGAGCCAGGGCGGCCGGGCGGGGTGGCGGCACCCGGGGGGAAGGCGGCTTGGACGGCCGCCGGGCCGCCTGGGGGCAGGGGGGCGGCGGTACCGGCGTGGCGGACGGAGCATCGCGGCGGTGGTGATGGTGGTGGTGGTGGTGGGGTAGAGGTTGCGGTGGTGCCCGCCTCCTCCTCGGCCCGAGCGGGTCTCCGCCGGGAAACCCGAGGTGCGAGAGCATCCCGGCCGGCTGAGCACGGTCCCCCTAATTCAGGCTGAATGCCACATGGCGCAGGCTGTATTTTATTATTTTTGTTTTATTATTTGCTATTTTTATTTTATTATTTTCATTTATTTTTCGTTTTATTTTTCTGGTTCTTCCGCTGCCCTGCCCCGGCATCCCCTGAACCCGTGTAATTCTCACTGGAGCCCCTGGAAGTTTTGGGCAGGCGAGGCCATACACCTGCTGGCATCCTCTGCACCAAAGTCCGGGGGTGTTACGTGGAGGCTCTCGGCCTCACGTGACTAATTTAAATCTTGGGGTGCCTTCTGTTCAGAGCAGGTAGGAGCATAAAGGAAAAACGCCTGAAAGCAGCTGGATCGTTTAGTGAGTTTCTGGTTCCTTATTCAGCCCAGGTATGGATTTGAGAGCATGAGCAGTGTGGCAGACATGGACAGCAGGCCTGGAAGCTCTCTTTACACTGAGTAGCAATCTGCTGTTTTTAACCTAATCCTGGCTAGGAGACCTCTCTGTGCCTGCCCAGAGTGAATCTCTCTCTTGTGCGTTTTCTTCTGACATACACGTGCCAAATAAATGGTTTATGTGCAGTAGAGTAATTTTTTTTCTGTGCCTTTGATGTATCAAATAGTTGCTTTTTGGCCTGTTGGCGTTGAGAGGTGTGCAGTGTGATAGCTCCTGTGCTGTATGTTGGTCTCCTCAGTGCATAATGAGTACGCATATGTACACAGATCCAAGTAGTATCTCTTGCCAAATTGTAAACAAGTTACTCAGGATGTGTTACAAAACATGATTTTATTCATCCTTTTTTTGCATGGCTTTTAATTCCCACCATTTATTTATATATAATTCTAGATGTCTGTTTACCCAATATATTAGGGTGCGCAGCGTGCAATTTGAATGATGTACAAAATGCAGTGAACAAAAGCAATGGTGTTATTTCCTAAGGATGATTCTCTGATGACAAATTACTGAATAATTATCGAAAGCTTCAAGTATGTTTTTGCAATTAGCAAAAACCAACTATCGCTTTTCTGTAAAGCACAGTTGATTCTGAATGCAGTGTTGTTATGGTTAATTTTTAACTTACACCGTGTTTCACAGTGAAAGTCAATTACAGAAAATTAACCAGTGGGTTAACTATCTATTCATGCCTTCTAAACGAAAACATTTCCAGTGGCGTGTTTTTGTACAGCAGTAGTGCTACAGGTTTCCTCTGTTGAATGAGTTGGAGTGAAAGAGTTAGTGTAACAGCTTTTAATATACCCTTGTTTTTCATGGTTGCCATGGGAATATTTTCATGGCAGGCCTGCACAGCCCACATATGTTTTTCTGAAAGAGCAGTCAGAACAGAGGAGCAGTGCTATGCCGTATTAAATTGTGTGGTTTGCTCTTTGCGACCTGCAGACAGCAGCAAGTGGCAGGGGGGGTGTAAGGAACCAGTTTTCTGTTTACTTCCTTTTACACCAAATCTTCACTAAAGCACTCTGGTTTCATGCTATAGCAACTTTTCTCCTGGCCTCACACACAGGCTGGAAAAATATACATGCACAAAAATTACTAATGACTAAGCACCTTTCTCCAGTCCCTTTCCTTCAGCTGCTGTGTATCACTCCTGATTCACCTCTGTCTTCTGCCCACTCTGCAAATCATTGACCTTGCAGCCAGGTGATGAAACTATGGTTTTATATCTCCTTGCTCTGATTGAAAACCCCTGCTGATGTGCCAAACCACTGCAGAGATCTCTTCTCCTGTCCACTGGAGAATGAAGTATATGATTTTTAAAATGGGTCATGCCTAGGAGACCAGGTTTGTTGTTGCTCTGGATTTGATGTGCGTTCCTTCAGAAAGTCACTGGTTTTGAGGCGCAGTTGACTGAGACTGTACTGTTACTGCCCTTAGGCGAGGAAGGCATCAGTCAGGGCACAGCTGTAAAACAGCGGAAAGCTCTCATAACCTTCAAGTGTGCTTGAGTTAGCCGCTACAGCTGTAAGCAAAGCAGGTAATCACAGAAGAAACAAAGAGTTGCTGTGCTGATGTGAGGATGTGAACAAACAGGTTGCAGAGAGCACTGCAAACTGTTCATTTGCAGTGCTGTGACCCTCTTTGGCAGCAGTTCGGCCCATTTTTTTAATCCAGATTTAATTAGTAGGGTCTAAAATTTAAAGAGTAAAAAAAACTGATGATGGAATAGCAATGCAGAGGCCTTCACAACCCTCTTCTCTGAAGGGGCTGATGTTTTATCTGAAGATACCAGTTCATTTGCTGAATCATTTTCAGTGTTCTTTATTGCAGGTTTGTTGAAAAGCAAAGAATAAAACTAAGGAATGGGCCAGTTTAAGTGTTACGCAATGAAGATGTACTCAAAATCATTCTTCATTAATTTCTTTCAAGTCTAAAAAAAAAATCTGTGCATTCTCTGACGATTTCAGATCATCTCAATACAGTTCATGACAGTGAAGACCTTTGAGAAATAGGAGGCTTTACTAAGGAGCAGATTCTGTTGTATGGGTAAGACATCTGCTGAAGTCCTTGAAATTTTTGTGAATGGTGTAGATTATAAAGGAATATTTTAAAAGAAAATTTCCCAACTTAATTCATTTATGAAAACGCTTAGCCACACACTGTATGTAGTATGCCTGGTACTAAAGGATATTTAGATCATAAACATAAACAGTCCTCACAGAGCTGGAACTTGCGTCGTGACAGGTTCTTCTGTTTGCTCAGAGCTGTCTCTGTCTTTGACGGGCTCCTCAGGCACGAGGATGGAAATGACTATGAGAAAACTATGAGGTTGTGTCATTAAACTTGCTTATCTTCTTAATAGAGACACTGATGACAGAAATTTTCTTAAATCAAATCTTGGAATCTGTTCAGAGGTTTTGTTTAAAAACTTCCTCCACATGTTTTCAGAAGTGCCTTCCTGTCCCTGCTTTTGCCATGGGGACCTCTTTCCTTTTTTTGTTTTCAAAGAAGTTACCAGATTTTATCCTAATGTTATGCAAGTCTTAATTAAGAAAATGCTTCTCTTAAATTTCTGGTGCATGGATTTTACAATCAAAGTGAGGTTAATTGATTATTTATTTTTTTTCCCTGAAATGTGAAGCCTTTTCTTAATTATGGTGAATGATATTTGAAGTATGCTTAGTGTTTTCCTGTTCACCAGCATGTTCCTATAAGTTTAGAAACAAAACCTACTGTAAGATAAAATATTTCTTTTGAAACATCAGGTTTTTAAAACATTTATATACCTATTCTTATGTTACTGAGATACCACTGTGCTCTGTACTCTTAAGGCTTGTTTTGTATTTGTATGATGATCTAATATGCTGTATAATTACAGTAGCTCTCACTGCCATCTGTTGAGCCAGTTTCAAATTACTTAAAAAAAAACAGAAACCAAAACCAAATCAGGTGTTTTGGGTGCTATTGCCTGAAGATGTTGAAATAGACTGAAGCAGAGGACAAGATTGTTTTTCAAAACAAAACTGGGACATGTAAGAAAAATATACATGAGATGGATAACCTCCACTAGTTACTTATTTCTTTTTGCGCTCTGGTAGTAATTTACAGTGCCATAATACTCCTCTTTTGAAAAGATAGTTTGCCAAAAGAGACAGTATTTTTGGAGAACATTACTAGTCTAGCTGTCCTATACCAGATGCCCATTTGGAGAGGAAAAAACCCAGACCAAAACAAAACGCAGGCATGGGTGAACTAGCTGTGCATGTTGAAACGGAATGGATCCATCTGTGGGAGGACTGTGACCCTCTCCGAGGAATACCACCCTCTCTGGGATGCACTTGGGCAAAGGGAATCCAGGACATTTCCCTGTCAGTTGGCATGATGAAGCTTGTCGTTCACATTTTCAGTTGTCTGTTTCTGTATCTGCTATCGGGGGGTTCTTCCTTTTGTACTCAACTACTCATGGCTACTGCAAAGAAGCATGAGGCAGTTGGGTGGAGCCTACCCTTTGACTTCTAGATTCTTCACAAAAAAATCTTGGCAGTAAACAGGACAGAAAGCAGCTGCATAATGTTGTGAAATAGTTTGGTAGCCTAGGCAGCAGGGACAGCACTTGTAATTCACTGACTGATACCTCCTAATTGCTCTGAAAGTTGATTTGATAAGAAGCTTTCCAGTCTACCTACAGAAGCCATCTCATCTCCCACAGCTCAGAGTGATGCATCATTAAGGAAAGCTTTTCCATTAGCTTATTTAACCTTTATGAAAGGGTGATATTAGAGAAAGTTCATTCAGTCTGTTCAGCAAAATGTGAAAACCATGCAGGAAGGGACAGAAAAGGTAAGTTAGGATGGCAAAACGTTGGGCAAGGGATTCCTGGGTAGCTATTATGGAAATAACTGGTGGAGAATCCAGGTTTGTGTGTAGCAGTTGAAGTTAGGGTCACCAGCTGCAAAGTCCACAGTCTTATCAGTACTGCTGAGTTGCACATTTTTTTTTGACAAATGAGATCAGACACAGGAGAGGCTGAAAGTTGTTTGTAAGAAAGTTCAGTGCGTTTTTTATTTGGACAACCACTTGCAGTGGTGCTTTTAGTTTGTTAGATTTGTCAGAGTCTAGTCTAGCACTCAACTAGAACCTAACCACACTGCAGGTGGTGGTGGGTATTCCTCTGCATTAGTGTACTGGCGTGGATCAAGTGTGTACCTTGAGCACATCTCCTGGTTGACCCTACTTGTTGCTCTGTGGTGTGCACCACAGAGCAGGCTCAGAGCATGTGCATTGGATTCCTTTTTGCGTGAGACCAAATAGGAAGATGTGGTGTAGGAGCTCACCTTTTGAGTTCTAACAGCTGATGGACTGTTCAACCTGTATGACCATACAAGAGCTAGTCTGAAATAAAGCCCCTTTCATGTGCATAATATGGATACCAGGTATTCAGGATACAACTGTTTTACTCTGCAAATCTGCTGCTGTTCTGCACTATTTGCTAACATAGACACTGTAAACGTGCTGTCTTGGGATACTTTGGTTTTGCAGATCAAAGGTAACGTGGGAAGAGTAAGCATTTCCATTTTGTGCTCTTCTTCCATGAAGACACACTTAAAAATTATTTACTTGGTCATCCTGACCACAGGTGTGCACCTGCATCCTCTGTCTCCATCCTCTATGTCTTCTCCTTGCCTACTTTTTTTTCGTTTCTTTAGTTTTCGTGTAGCGTCAAGAGATTGCCAAAAGATCACGTTCTCTCTACTTGTGAATTTTTATTTGCTCATTTTACTCCTTGGCACCATCAAGAACAGGAATAATTTTAGACACACACGATTTAGCATGCTTTCCTCCCCTCTAGCGAGTGACCATAGTGTCAGTCTCCAGCAAATGGCAAGATGCCTGTCGCCACAGTGATACGAGTCTGGGTCAAATGCTGGTGCCCGCAGTCCCAGAGGCTGTGAGGAGCAGCCCGCTGCTCTGGCTCCATTCTGGGAGTGTTCAGGCTGCCTGATATGATCTCAGGAGTACGCGAGGACTTAAGCATGACTGATGAGCGGAGGTATCAAAAGGTAAACCGTGGCAAAAAGCTAGAGTAGGCATGTTTGTACTGCCCAAGTAGGCAGCCTGAGCAATGCAGGCTTACACAGCCCTGATAGACCCAGAGTTAAACTTCCAGCGCTGCTGGTAGTATCATAAACCAGCAGAGAATTTGCTCTGTATTTACATATCTTACACAGCAGCTAATGACAATGAATTAGGTCTTATGCATAATTTAGTCAATTGAGAAGGCTTTTCTTCTTTAGAAGTTACTATTCTGTATGTAAACAATCTGGGTGATTTTGGCACATCTTCCACTGGCACAGTTTCCTTCTCTATAGCACAACTGACAGCTGTAGTTAAGTAGTTCTGTTACTTAAAGATAAAAAGCCATATTATCTCACTGCCCTTTCCCAGAACAGGAGTCGCTTTCCTTTGTGTTTTGTCTCAGTTCTGTAGCAGCTACTTCACAGTGCAGTGGTACAATGGTGAAGTTTAACGTGGTTATAAAACTTTGCTGAGTGCTGCTGTAGTGGATTGAAAACTTTCCCTTGGTTTTTCTTCACAGAGGTTGTTTCTTGATGCACTCACAAAGCTATCAGTTATGTTTCTAAAATCAGTCATCATTCATAGAATCATAGAATAGTTTGGGTTGGAAGGGACCTTTAAAGATCATCTAGTCCAACCTCCCCCTGCAGTGAGCAGGGACATCTTCAACTACATCAGGTTGCTCAGAGCCCCGTCCAACCTCACCTTGAATGTTTCCAGGGATGGGGCATCTACCACCTCTCTGGGCAACCTGTCCCAGTGTTTCATCGCCATCATGGTAAAAAATTTCTTCCTTATATCTAGTCTGGATCTCCCCTCTTTCAGTTTAAAGCCATTACCCTTTGTCCTATTGCCACAGGCCCTGCTAAAAAGTTTGTACCCATCTTTCCTGTAGGCCCCCTTTAAGTACTGAAAGGCTGCAGTAAGGTCTAGCCAGACCCTTCTCTCCTCTAGGCTGAACAACCCCAATTCTCTCAGCCTGTCCTCATAGCAGAAGTGTTCCTGCCCTCTGATCATTTTTGTGGCCCTCTGAACCCACTCCAACAGGTCTATGTCTTTCCTGTACTGAGGATTCCAGAGCTTCAGCTGGGCTTCAGTTTCTTGAGGAAATTCCTTTCATCTCATTATAGTTTCAATCATTTAATTTTTATATAGCCATTTTTGAACTTAACATGATTTTCCTTCTGGGCTGATAACCTATTTCATTCTTATAAACTTACATCAGATTTCAAGGTTCTTGCTGCCTCATGAGGTGGTTTGTCAAAATGTGATTGTTCATCTAATTGACTAGCTTTATTTCCTTACAGACTGATTTGTGTCTAAGGTTTATAATTTTGTAATGTTGTGTGATCCTTGTTTAAACTTTTTTCTGCTGATTTCAGTGGTCAATGAGAGTGCACTGTAGCACGTTGGTATTTAAACCACGAATGTCTCGTGTTTGTTTAGATAACCCACCTATACACTTGTATTTTGCACAACCTTTTCTGTCCTGTCGGTGTTCTGTTCAAACAGCTTACTTAAAAGCAATGTCAGTGTGAAGTCCCTTAGAAACTTTATTTGCTCCACAATCCATTATTATGACAAGTATTTAGGGCTGGAGTGCTGTAAGGGAACAGAAAGAGGAATGGGCAGCAATATCTCAGTTGTGGAGACCCTGAGTTCTGGATAAGTTAGCAAAAAAGGAGATGCTCGAAAGTGCCCGTCAAGGCAAAGAGGAGTTGCATTGACTTACTCAAGAAACAGTGATACTATTATTTATGGGAAGAGCAGGCTTCCAAGGGAGAGAGAGAGAGTGAAATATTTGCAGGGACAAAGCTGTCCTAGGGAATTCAACCCACATTTTTCTTCTCACCCATCTCTTCTTCTGTCCCCTGTCTTTCTTTGTGCTGCCCCCACTGCCAGACAGATGTTCCCACCTCCCTAGCATATATGTGGGGCTGCTCTACCCGTGCCACCCACAGCCCCACAGGACTCTGCTGCCTGGACTTAGCGTTAGGAGGGATGGGCTCTTGATGGCATCAGGAGCGTTAGCAGCTATGGATGGAGAGCAGGGAACCACTTAGGAATGACGGGCATCAGTTTTTTTTGTAGGGGCTCTGTGTGTGTGTAGAATAAGGGAGGACAGGGGACAGGATGGGGGAACACAGAAGTAGAGACCATCTCTGGAATAAAGGGTGGTCCAGTCTAGAAAGTTTAAGACTGTGTGAGCTACCTCTGGTAACTGGTGTATATGGTGAAATACATCATAGATGCGCTAATGTTTAGTGCTGGCTTAACACTGAAGAGTCTGGCTGTAGTTCATTAGAGCCACTGTCATCTTGCAGTTACAAGGATTAGGTTATGGTGGTGACCACTGTTTGGCAGTTCATATTTCAGGTGGTTAAAGAGTTCCATGAAATTTTAATTAATTTGAAACCTGTTCATCTTACAAATATTACTTTGTACTGTACAACTTCCTCACATTTTTCAGTTTCTACCATATAACTCAGCTGGGAGTGAGGGGGGTGGGGAGGAAAGATGCCTTTGTAGCCTCCCGCCTCCCAGCCAGCTGGTCTTTATCTTGATGGTATAATTCGTATATATAACATTGAATGCAGTCTCTGGTTGGCTGCACATGGCAACGGCTGATCAAACAGCAGGTTCATACTATGCATCATGATTACCTGGATAGCTTGCATGTAAACTCGCACCCTGTTTGCTTGAGTGATAGATCTGTTTTTGAATGCATTAAATATTGCAGCAAGACACCCCTTTTGTTCAAATATGAGTGAAGTTTTTATGAGGCTAACTTGGCCAGAGGCTGAATCAGTAAGTTATGCTAAATAGTGAACACAAATGAGGAAAGAGTGTAAATTCTTTTATTTTACACCTTAGATATTTCTCTTTTCCTTATGCTTCCTTCACCCCCATTATATCAGAACGGTACAAATCTAATGGTAGCATTTTTTCTTTCATAACACTGATGTTTCTACGAGCTGTTTGGTTCAAACTTTCTCCTGCCTGCACTTAGAGATGGAGGGAAGACAGTCACTTGAAAATCTTCTTATTCCGTGTTGCCTTTTGGGCTCTCTGGATAACATCTATGTTCTCAGTTTTTGGTATTTCAGCCTGGTTCATCAAGAAATGAAGCGGCCATTAAGAAATGATGTTTTTTTGGGGATATCAGCAAAGAACTGGCTGGCATGTAAAATGGTTATACAGGATGCTGGGAAGTGGTGGGGTTCATCTTAATTTTTCAGTTGTTCCAATAGATAAAATGTTCACAAATCCTTGTCAGCTTTACAAAGCTAGTAGTATCTAGCCTGTGCGTGCATGTGTGTGTACGCTTACCTACTCTATACATGTGCGATGATGATGGGAATTTCCAGAGAGTCACTGAGGCATGGGTTGGTGGAGATTTAAAAGTGACACTGAGATGTGCTCTATATAAATCCATAGTTATTAGGTGCAACTGGATGAAAATAGCTGAAGAGCAAATAAAACATGAAACAAAATGGATAGCCATGGAATGAGGACATGGTGGCTCTGCTGGGGGCTTTGCTAGCTGCCATGAGAAGTGACCTTCTCTAGATGGCTGCCAGTGAGTCACCAGATACTGAGAAATCTGGGAAATTACATGTTACTTGTTAATGTCAAGATATGAGAATGATAGTCTGTTTATTTTTTAAGTTCACATCTTCTATTTGATCATGCATTTTGAGCATTTACTTTTCTCAGGGGACTAAAAAAAATTAATTCTTTCCTTGAGAAGATGCGAGACTTAGAAAAACGGATAAGTATTTATTTTCTGAGGTAACTGCTGCTTAATTTTGCAAAATTTTCCAGATGTAGCTTAGTCTTTTTCCCACATTGGTGTGTATGGAAGGGAAAACTCTTCTTCAGAGTAAATCTGGCTAGCATTTTATTTGCTTGTGTATCTCTCTGTAATAGTAATGCCTAAAAGGAAGCATTTAGTAAACTACCCATATAGTGTCTCAGCCAGTTCATTGTGCTATGCTTTGTGTGTTCCAATGCTATGGTATGTTTGTTGTAGTTCTATGTTGTCTTTGAGTTCTCTGTATCTCCTCTGCTTCTTCCCTCTGTCTGTTGTGTTTTGAGGCAGCCTAGATTGCAAGCTAGCAGAAAGAGATGACCTAAGCCAAAGGAGGCCCTGAGATTGAAAGTGTGAGATAATACTGCAGTACAGATGATAATAATGCAATTAACTTTAACTCTTCAGTATGGCCTGGGGCCATAGCAAAGGACATGCAGAATGTGTTTCAGTCTTTTTTTTTTTTACCTAACTGGAGCCTAGAAACAGACTTCTGACTCCTTCTTTCGAAGTGTGAGGTGGGCATTGAATGGATGTACTGCTCCATGTGTAGGACACGACAATGAAATTAACAGAATACTGAATAAATGATTGATACTAGAAATACTTATCCTTTGGAGTGCTGGAGTGCCCAGTTTCATCAGTCTGAAGTTTCATTGGAAACTTCAAATGTAAAAATGCAATGGAAACTAAAGGGAGGCCCTGGGCAAGGGCAGAATAGCTGTGGCTTCAATGCTTGGGCCTGGGCACCACGGCACTGAAGGCGTTGGGTTTCCAGCCAACGCAACAAGCTCTTAATGCCATGCTTGGCAGGGCTTGAGTTGAAGGTGCCACCACTCTGCTCATCTCACACATAACTGGCCAGGCTCTATATCACTTAGCCAGGTGCAATGCCTGGGACAAATGTAGACTGAATGTTTTTAAATGTTGATTTTAAGAACTCTGCTTCATAAATACTGGTCCCTGTGCACTGGGTGAATCATCTAGGAGCTCTTCCAGGGAGAAGAGATCACAGAAAGTTGGGACTAGAGTTTATGCTCATGTAAAGTTGTATTAACTCATGGGGATGCTCATACTGACCTCAGTGACAAGATGACAGAACCAGCACTCAGACAGAAAAACTCATTGCCTCGGCTAGACAATGAAGTGCTAACAGAAATAAATTGTGTTTGCTCGTAGAGTGCCACATTGTAGGCAGAAATGTTATGTCTTTTGTACAAATATTTTAAGTAAATGTACATTTTAAGCAGATAAGGAGATTGATAATGTCTTTTTTTGCTCCTTGGGGTTTCTGAAACTAATTTTATTATTTTATTATTTTTTAAGTTCTCTAACGTTGTAGGTGAGTGATATTCATTTTAGTGGCATTCATTGCTGCACAGTGATACAGCTTAGGAAGAGAGAGTGTCTCCCTGCATGGTCAAAATACTTGCATCAAAAAAGAGTTGCTTTCATACCTTTCAGTGTACTGTTCAGCACGTGAAATTAAGGCATTGAGAATAACCAAGAGTGACAATTTACAGAGACCCAGCTATACCATGTTTTCAGGTTCTGAACTATAATTTTTGTATCTTTCTTCCATGAGATTGAATGAGGTCTCTAAAGTACTTTTGTAACGGTGGCCCAAATTGGAGAAGTTAAAAGGTTACCTGCACCCTGAAAGCATATGGGCGTAGGTGAGGATGCTGCATACCTTGCCTTGCAGAGGACTAAGAAAGCCATGAAGTGGGAGAACTGACTGTTGTTCATGTGCACCATTTTTGATAGCAATGTGCCAGCTTGATGTGAACTGAGTTCGGGCAGTGTGATCTTAGCTATATCTGTTGTAGTGCTCCCATTACAATTCTGAGCATGTCCCTTGAATTTATAAGGGGATGGTATTCTTCACAAGAGCAAAATCCTTTGACCTTTCTGTAATGCGAGGAAAGTTACAAAACATGCCTGTATCACCTTAACTCACCCAGACCCTGGGCCAGTGTTGGCTTTGCTTTTTTTTTTTGTGTGGTGGTGTTTTGGGTTTGTTTTTTCTTTTTTTTAATTTTGCTTACAATCCTGATCTATAATGCCTTTACAGGCATTATTGTCTCAAGCCATTATTTCAATTGAAACACTTTAGCTGGCTAATGATGAGTGGCAGAGGTAAAGGTGACCAGCGCCAGGTTCAATCTCTCAGTGGCAGAGCAGTAATCGGATTGTGTTCATTACGGCAGTCAACACAAACAAAAACAATGCTATTAAATTGCTGTTTCTAACATTGTAATGCAATAAAGAAACTGTGGAAGACTCGAAGGAGAAAGCCCACTGGTGCAAAATGGCTGCTTAGCTGCAGATAAGAACATGCCTTTTCTCTGGTTCTGCCCTCCGTCCCTTCAGTGTGGCAGTGGTATGCAAACCGTATTATGCTAGTGGCACTCAACTAACAGGATGTTTTTGGGACATCTCTTAAAATGAGGTCAGAGAACCCTGAGTATAAAAAAGGAGGAGGTTTATTTGCATTTTAGAGTAATTAAGCCTCAGCAACAGCAAACGGGATTTTTCCATTAACTGATCTCATTTTTAAATGCTAAGAACTTACCCAGAGGGTACTCCTGGTCAAAGGAGTGTTTTTCTCCTTCCCCCACAATTTACCTCAACTGCTTGGGGCATATTCCTCTTTATTTTTTCTTACTGCCCTAGGTCAAACACTGCAACTGGGTTGTGCACAAACAAAAGAGTTCTCAAAAGTTCTTCTGCAGAGTTCAGACAGATGGATTTTGTTTCACTAGGTTCAGTGCAGCAGTTTCAGCCAAACTCATTTGTTTGCTGAACGCATTTTGTGTGTGTTTCTGAGCATCGGAGATGGTAGGTAAGGTATACTATATGAAGACATTGAATAGTGAGGGAAGTTGTGTTTCTCATGTGATCCCACAGCAATACCAGCTTCTATAACTTTTTGTAGGTTTTGACAGATTTGCTTGTTTTACTTAACATTTCAGCTACTGAAGGTTTCATGATTTTTGTAAGACTCGTCGCTTCCGTTACAAAAAGAAATTAAATTCCTGTCCCCTCTAGTCAAAATGAGACTTAGGCTCAAGATCAAGAAGAAGAGTACAAATCTTGAGACTTCTAAAATAACAGCTTCAAGATGTTAAATGTCCATGGCCAAAGGTGGTCTGACTAATATTTTTGAATACCTATTTTAAGAAATACTTGAGTTTGCTGCGATCACAGCCCAGAAGGCCAAACATATCCTTGGCTGCATCAGAAGAAGTGTGGCCAGCAGGTCAAGGGAGGAGATTCTGCCTCTCTACTCCACTCTCGTGAGACCCCACTTGGAGCACTGCATTCAGCTCTGGAGTCCCCAACATAAGAAGGACATGGACCTGTTGGAGCGGGTCCAGAGGGGGGCTGCAAGGATGATCAGAGGGATGGAGCACCTCTCCTATGAGGAGAGGCTGAAAGAGTTGGGGCTGTTCAGCCTGGAGAAGAGAAGGCTCCGGGGAGATCTTATTGCGGCCTTCCAGTACCTAAAGGGGGCCTACAGGAGAGCTGGGGAAGGACTTTTTACTAGGGCATGTAGTGATAGGACGAGGGGGAATGGCTTTAAGCTGGAAGAGGGCAGGTTTAGATTAAACATTAGGAAGAAGTTTTTCACTTTAAGGGTGGTGAGGCACTGGAACAGGTTGCCCAGAGAAGTTGTTGAGGCCCCATCCCTGGAGGTGTTTAAGGCCAGGGTGGACGTGGCCTTGGGCAACCTGGTCTAGTGGGAGGTGTCCCTGCCCATGGTAGGGGGGTTGGAACTCTATGATCTTCAAGGTCCCTTCCAACCTAAAACACTCTATGATTTACCTTCGTGACCCTAGACTCCTTATTTGTTTATATTTAATCAATTATGGTATGTTTCCTTTTCTTGCTGCCAGTCTTGTGAAACATTTCTACATCCCACAATTTCTCCGTTAACTCCAGGGCAGAGGACTGTGCTTGTTACGCCATTTTCGAGGTGCATTTTGTGACAAATCCTCATGTTGATCCTCGTGCTGTGTTTGTTTACTGCCCCGGACCCCATCAAGGCACTCAGGCTGAGGCTCGGGTGCGGCGGGCTGCTCTGCCCACTGGCCCTGGGTAAAGGAGCATCTGTTCTCTGACGTCTCTGCAGACAGTGATTTAGATGTGGCCGAACAGGTTGAGAGCAAGAAAAAAGTGCTCAAGAAATGCGTCAGTTTGGGCTTTATTTACAAGGTATGTTAGCAGCAGCCACTTCTCATGCAGACATGCTTGAGCTTTCAGCTGGCTGCCTGGAGGATGACTTGCAGTGCAGCTGCTGCACCTGCAAATACGCTGGGAAAAGCTCCTCAAACACGTGATGTCAAGGGGGACGCTGTCAACAGGTAACAGAGCCGGTGTAGGGCTTGTTCCCATGCGTATATCCAAGTTGTGGAGGCACAGCAAAGGTAAAAATCAGCTCCTTGCCTCTTTTATGTGTTGGATGTTTCCAATCTGTGTGTACAGCCAATGTTTGTATGCAGAACCCAAGTGTCTGGCATCTGTTACAAATGTTAAAACTCCCCTGGGCAGTACTTTGTAAGCATATGTTTGGTGTAAAAATAAATAAATAAAGAGGAGGAGAGAGAGAAATACCAGAAAACTTCATGAATCTGAGGAAATGCAGATGTGAGACATGTAAGATCTGCAGTCAGACCTGCAAGTAAGTACAGTACAAGTATGATCGGCAGCCTTTCTTCCTGCTCAACTTACAATTTTGGTTGGAGAGAGAAATTTTTAAGGTTATAAAGTAAACAATTTTTTGACATCTTTTAAATGAATGCCAGTGGCTTAGAGACTCTTTCTTTGCTCCCTACATGAATTAAATTTAGAATTTGTAGATGATTTTTATAATTACATGTATGAGAGATTTTTTTTTTTTGTTCTTCAAAGGGAGATAATAAATAAGGGGGAACACAATAAAGTAATGAATAAGTCAGAGAAAGTACATCAGGAACTGCAGGAATGCCTTCAGAAATAAACTTTATTTACAGCTTTATAATCTATCCCCCTCCAAGTTACTTGTCCTGTCCCTCGTACACTGCAAGGGAATTGGGTATAGCCTGAGGGAGAAATAAAATCTTGGTGATGGGCTTGCTGTAGTGTATTGGTTGTCTAGCTGTCCAGTGAATGACAGAAGTATCCTATGGGGAAAAAAAAAAGAAAAACAAACTAAATGGAAGAAGACACAAGTATCTTTTAGAGACATATCAGAGATGCAACTTCCAATCATGTCCTTTGTAGTGAATTTTTTTGTGGAAATGGTAAGGTTAAAAGGGTATTTCAGTAAATTTGCTGGTTCTAGGCAGAATCAGACTGGTGTTACAAAATTTCAATCAGTTTTTTAGAAATTTACTTTAAAATGTTTTTTAGATAGTCAGATGTGTTTGATTGTAGGGCTTCATTGTAGTCCGTAATGCATAGGGATTAGATGGAAAATGTGACTCCTGTCACATTTGTCAATCCAAATGTGATAGAGAGGTATCAAAACAGGAAAGAAATAAGTTGGAACTGAAGATGAAGTAATTATTGTGATTATTACATTTGAGTAAGATCTGCGTGAATGCAGAGTGCTGCACGATGGAGAAACGATTTTCGTGGCTTGAACTTGCATTATAAAATTCTGGGGGAGGCAATCTCTCACCAGTATCTCTGAGTGGCAGCGGTTGGGTACCAGGTTGCTATGGTAACAGATGAAGGCTTGGCTGGTTAAACATCCTCTAAGCACAATGGTATTTTCAGTCTGGGTCTTCAAATAAGACCTATCATATTTGCTTCTTTGTTTGCGTTAATTATCTGCCTATCAATTCTCTGAGCAGAACTACAGGTGAGGCTGCTTAACCATATGTTTTCTGCCATGTATATATGTCTCTCTGTTGCCCCTTGAAGAAAGCTGACCTGCAGTGGAAACTGGACCCAACTACTGTCCTCTGAGAAGCGGTGGCAAAAGTGGTTGAGCCCTTATAATGCAATTCAGATCCGATTCTGTTGAAATGCTCCTGGGGGGGAGGGAAAGGTGCCACTGGGTGACGAAACATTGTGCATGAAATAGGAATAAAACCAACACCAGTCATGTTTTTGGATGAACTTTACATTTGAATGTGGCTGTTTGCCTCACTTGTGAGGAAAGGGGGCAATATTAAAGATCTGCCTTTTGTTAATGATGTGCAAGAGAGTGAGAGGTAAGCCAGAGGCAGTGCTGAAATGTGAAACTTGTGAAGGGTTAAACTTCTTAAGAGGAGATCTGACATCATATATGACAGATTTTTCCAGGCTTTGCTTTTCAGGCTTCGTGCATGCTCTGTTTGCCACAATAGGAGTATTAAGCACAAGAGAGGCCACTCTGACTCTTGTCCAGAAAAGAGGTTGTGGTTTGTAGGAGTTTCCTGCAGTGATTTTTGGATTTTGAAAAGCAAACCTCAACCTCGCACCCAAATATTCATGTGCTAGTATTCATTTCCATTTTAATATGTTTTTGTTGCTGTTCCTGGTGTCTTATCTGTCCTTGTATCACTTTGGCTCGGAGCTCTCCCTGCACAGCATCTAGTCCTTTCGCTGTTATTATGGTAACAGTCCAAGAGCCCATTTGGGATCTTGGGTCCAACTCCGGGGAATAGGTATGGGGTGATGTGGCAGTGCTGTGATTCCAAATGTGTGAGATAGCAAAAACAGCAACATTCCTGCCTGTCAATATTGCACTGTAATGTGTTATCTGTGACAGCAGTCTTGCCTTGTCCTGTACTGTGCATGCTCTGAGACTTAACCTGGTCCTTTGCTGTGCCATCTGGCTCTCCTGAGCTTCTGCCTTTGCTTCTTCCATGTTTTTCCCCAGTTACACGTTTGTGATGAGGGAGAGGAAGAGCTACAGGTTGGCTGTGTTCCCTGCCTTTGTCAGCAATTATCTGCATAATTTCTTCAGCAAACTTTGGACCAGAACAGGGCTGTTGTGTAGATGAGGGAAGAGGGTGGACCACCAGCCCTTGAAAAGAAATAAGTGGTCAGGTGGTGCTTAGTTTGGGAACCCTGTAGACTGCAGCTTCCACTATGGAGTCAAGCTGCAAGGACACATCCCTCTCCCTACAGAAATCTGATCTGCTGGAGAATGGTCATGGGGCAGTGAGATATTAATGAGTTAATGATGAATTAATAGTCCTCCCCTCCACACTGGTTTGTTTTTTTGTATTCGCATCGGGAAAGAGTAAACTGTTATCTGTCTCTAACAGGTACATCTGTGGGTGTATGGAGAAAAAAAAGGTGGCATCTGCTCCAAAATAAACAGTAGGGAGTAAATAGTAGGTAGGTGCAATAGGGTGGATGAAAGGTGGAAACGAGGTGGCATCTGGGCTGACCACCACAAATTGGCTGCATTTCATTTGAGTCTAGAGAGCTATTCTTTCACAAGCTTCTCTGTCTATTCAGCTTTTGGGAATAACCTGCTTTTGTTCCCAGCTGTACTGAAATGTTTATTCATTAGGTTTTAATAAAGAAAGTCAAATCTCATATTCCTTAATCACGGTTGGCAACTGAATATTATTAATTGATTAGTCAATGCCTGTTAGCATGATAAACCAACAGAAACCTGCAGTGACAACAGCCTTCAGTTATGTATTCATTCTGTAAATTATTAATAACTACTATTGATCCTCTCCCAACTGATGAAATATTTGTCTTTTTTGAAGAGCTTTTTTTTTTTTTTTCCCCTCTAACTGGTAAGTGATATTTATTGCCTATTTTTCCATCAGGAGCCAATCTCTTTTTGCAAACTGTTTGAAGGGGTGGTCCATGTTTGCATACCATGACAGTTTTCTGTATTTTGTTCTTCCGTGGCATCTTCAAATATTTGTGAATGTAGCCAAGGCCACTGATCCAGCCAGATGTTTTTGCAATATAATTTCCTCAATAAGGAAGTATGGAAAGACCTTTATCAGTGTCATTACTAGTTTTCTCACTAACACTTTTGTGAAAAACCAAGATAAATAAGCCCATGAAGCTAGAAATAAAAGCAGAACAGTATGATCTTTTAATGGAAACATCTGCTGCTTCTCTTCGGAAAATGTCAAGTCCTTTAGATAGATAGGTCTACACCATTGTCTCTTTTTTTTACAGATAGGGAAACAAAGAGCTTAAGTGATTTAACCAGCACAGTGCAGCGAGTTCACTGCAGTGCAGGGAACAGGACATGGTTCTCCTACTCCCAAGCCACTAGTTGATGACCAGGATGTTCTGTAGCACCTTTAGTAGCTCTCATTAATATTCTTTCTCTATCCAAGGCTGCTATATTTTCTTCATTATCATTTCATTCAGTCCTGCCATGCTAGCTTTGGCCATCTGTTTTTCCTGCCAGCGCTTTTGCCATTTCTTCCATGGCTGCCATATGCTTGGAACAATCTGCTTGGACGACTCCTTCTCAAAAACTACATGTACTAGGACACAGAGAGGGAACTGATTGCCTTCTGACGGTGACAAGACAGAGAGCCAGAAAGGATAGCTAAATTGTGATGTATGAGTGGGGCTTATAGCCTGGCCTGTGATTAACTTTATTCAACACATCCTATCAGTTCAAGAGGATGACGCAACCCTCAAAGAACCCGCTTGTCGTCCCACTAGAAATTCACTCACATGTGGCAAAAGGAAGAACCTCAGTTTGTGTGCTGAAGCAAAAGGCAGAGATGATCTTAAGAAGTTGAGAGGTTGCAGGCTGTATTTGCTCCATTTTGCACCCTTTCTGGTTCCCTTCATTCCCGTAGTGGCTTGAAACACTTGCTGCAGGGCCTGGTGCTAATATTTTTCTCTGCAACTATGAGGATTTATGGTATCAGAACTAAAATGAGACGTTCCTTCCTGTATTCCCATTGTTCCCTCTCTTGGTGTCTCAGCTTCAAGAATTGCAAGATGGCAATAAAAGTGTGTGAAGAAAATGGATGAGGAATGAAACAATTTTTTGTGCGTACACTTACCCATATTTTTTTTTTGTGTTGCCACACACAAGCTCACATCCTGTCTCTTTTGAGTCAGACCACGTGTTCTTCAGGAGAAGAAACCTGTGACCTGACTATGTGGGAACTCTGCTAATGTACTTGAAAACATTCAGAGCTGGAAAGCAGACACTTACAACAAGCTTCAGGAAAACTTTTGAAATTTAGGACTGTCCTAATAAAACTTCACTTCTTCCTTTTTTTGTTGGGGTTATAAAAGATGATGTGCTGATGTTAGAAAACAGAAAGCTGTCCTCCCCAAGTTCTCTGCCTGGCTAGATGACAATTGTAAAAAGCACGTGGTGCAAAAGGTGCTCAGCATGTGTAAAATTGACCACAAATAGTTTTAGTATGTGGCCTCTGTTCCATTTCATGATTTTTTTATTTTTTTTAAATTCCACCTCACGCCCTCCGGCAAAGTGTTTGAATGAAAAATTCAGGATTTGGATGGTTAGTTATGTGAGTGTTTACATATTAAGTCACAAAAGCCATGGGATGCATGTGCAGAAGTATTCTTTAATTGTTTTTCTTTGTATCTTTTAGGTCTCTCAGCAGCCAAACTGCTGACTGAGTCAGGCTTGAACGTGGTGTTGCTGGAAGCCAACGACAGGGTTGGTGGAAGAACTTTCACCGTAAGGGTAATTATCTCCAAACCCATTTATACTACATATACATATGTATGGTATATACTATACATCCGTATAATTATATGTGTGTATATATATGTATAGTATACATATACTTTATATGTACCATTATATGTACATATATAAAAATACTTTTATATATACCATATATACACCATTATACATGTGTGTATATATATGTATAGTATACATATAGTATATGAATAGTGTACGTAAATGTATTTATTTATCTTTCCTGCTAGAGGACCTACTTGAGGGAAAATTTCTAGAGCACTAGCAGGTGGGAAATTTCCTGATACTTTACCAGCAAGAGTAGGGAAGACTGGCATGATGGTGGGGACAGAATATTTCCGTGTGATCTGCAGGCTCTTGACTCATGTGTCCTTTCTTCTGGGAAGGAAAACATGATTAGCTAAGTTTCAAAATCATTTTGCAGGGAGAGACACTGGAGAAGTCTCTATGAAAAAACAACCATAACAAGCCCCATGAGGAGTCACGCAGGCTAGAGGAATGGCAGGGGTGGCTGGGAACTAGAACCACCATGTCTGCCTTCAATTCTTTACCTTTTGCCCTACCTTGACCTGGGAGACCCCATCCCACTCTGCTCGTTAGAAAATCTTACCTGTGATACTTAATAGTACAGTCTACTTTGAACTAGTTGTTGGTGAGATGCCTGACTGAGCCAGAAACCCACAGATGTCTCTGATTCTGTCCTTTTCTCTCTGCCTGTCAGGCTCTTTACTCTTGTGTTTGTTAAGGCTGTAATGTAACAACAGGCCAGCTAAGCTGGTTATGAACTCATGTAGTTTTGCATGGGTAGAGGAGTCTTAGCCAAAATGCTCTGGGTGTATTTCATTTAAAGAATTTCTCTGGATTGTTCTTTTAACTTGTATGCTATTTACAAAGGGATTATAATTTTTTTTTTAATCCAATTTTTTCCCCTTTCGTGTGTTGTGTGTTATAAACTAGAATAAGCATGTTAAATATGTGGACCTTGGAGGAGCTTACGTGGGGCCAACACAAAATCGTCTCCTGCGGTTATCTAAAGAGTTAGGAATAGAGACGTATAAAGTGAATGAAGTTGAGCACCTGATACACCATGTCAAGGTAAGATGCTCTCAAGCATGCTGCTGTAGACATGCAAGTTGTAGTGATCATGCTACAGTGGAGTATACCAGTTTAAGTACGCATCATCTGAGTTTCCTGGAGAAAAATAAGTATCTTGATAATGAAGAACTCATACAAATTACTGTATGCATGCACATCTACACGTGTACCCTGTAGACACATCCTGCTAGCTGATGCCTTGTTTCAGGTCTGAGCTCTTAGTTAAAAGCTTTCAAAAAGCTTCATTGTTTATGAACAGTACGACTGTGGCTCTACTGTACAGGTCATCTCTGATATACTGTGCTCAAGTTGTCTGAAAGTCGCTTTCAGAAGTCCTAGAAGTATCTTCAATCAGGCTGAAAGTTTCTCAGGATGAGTTTCCTAAACCAGTGACAATTATTATCCTGACTGAAAGAAACATGAGAGGTTAAGTCTGGTTGTGCTGATGGGGAAACTAACATGCGGAGTAGTAAAAGGCATTGTAATAGTAATTGCAAAAGGCTTTGAGAGTCAAACATTCTGGTGGAGGCAGATCTAAACGATCTGTTCATGATCTGAAACAGGACAGCTGTGGCAAAGCTGTTATAAAGCCCACGTATTTCTCAGTATTTGTACTGTGCTTTTTCCAGAAGAACATCCTTTCTCCTTTCCTGATATACAGCAGTCTTACACTCCCACAGAATGGAAACTTTCTATGTTAATCCTGAGGAAAATAACATTGAGTTTCATTATATGCTTATGAAAAGCCATTGTGCAACGATGGGCAATATATTTGTCAGATAGCTGTTGGTGTTTGATCAAAGGT
The DNA here is from genome assembly GCA_017639485.1 of Pluvialis apricaria. Taxonomy (NCBI): domain Eukaryota; kingdom Metazoa; phylum Chordata; class Aves; order Charadriiformes; family Charadriidae; genus Pluvialis; species Pluvialis apricaria. The sequence continues at coordinate 98,023,588 of CM030007.1, read as the reverse complement.
TGAAGAAAACATTGACAGATTTTAAAACAGCAGTAGAGAAAAGGTGTTTTGCCACATGTTTTCCAATATTTTTCCCACTCAATTGTTATAAAAAAGAAGTGTGTTCTCAAAGTGATTTGCTATGGTGACTGTCAACAATTACTTCTGCTGTGGTAGAACTGGTGAGTACTTCCACACTGTTCTGTTTCATTTGCCTCTGGCATCATCCTCAAAGCCAAATTTTCTGCTTGTTCACACTATTTAGCCTTCCGAGTCTCCTTAATAGCAATAGGAGATCATACCATGAGGGAAAACTTCATTGATAGAAGGCAATTGACATGGCCAGTCAGAATAACCAGCTCTCAGGACGCCCTTGCTGTCGTAGCGTGGGGGCATTCCAAAATGCTGCCAGAAGTCACTGCAGCCAAAGCTGAAGCTGACATGTAGGCCTGATTTATTGTCAGCAGCCAGTCAAGCATAGCTGCTTCTTTGGTAAGCCAGACCCTGTTTTCTTTTAGGCTCTGTAGGAACCAGCTTGTGGGGGGATATTAATATTACTAAGTGGGTTGAAATAGTCTTTTGTTTTCCAACAGGCTTTCAGAGTGAGGAAGATGACACAAAAGTAGAAGTTTGGGCTCTTGCCAAGGACAATTTGTCTTTCCCTTGACCACAAGTGTCTTACCACATGAGTTGCCAGAGGTTGCGCATAGCCTTTTACTGTCATATATGAATACCTTTTAGCCGGGGGTGGTGAGTGCTGGTGTGAGTCAAGGCTGTCAGCTTTCCTCCCTACTCAGCACTGGTAGGACTTGCTGGCATTCAGGGCCGTATCCCAAGCTGGCACTATGCCTTGGCTTTGTCTGTATGTTGAGCGTAGAAAGGGCCTTGAACTGGGACACTAAGGCATTAGGACATGAGTCCAGGGAATCTATACAGTAGTATGACTTGTATCCAGAAATCTAGAGGTGGAGGAAGCCACTCTGCTCCTGGAGCATTCAAACCATCCGAGCCTGGAGATACGGAGTGGTTGCTACTTTGGTTAATGCCTGCATCTGTGCAAACAGATCCTGGGGGAGCTGTGAGGAAGGCTGAAGGCCTGGGCTTGCTCCAGCACTCATGTGTCTGTGCTAAGACCTACCGAGAGAAGCTCATAGATGACAGGTTATGCACTTCCATATTCCAGGGGGATGAAGCGTCTATGGCAATTTGATGCAGCCAAGTGGCTTAGTCTGAATGCTGGCAGATATGTGTGAGATTGGCACTATGCCTTACAGAGAGCCAGGGAAAAAGCTGCCCTGGAAGGGATCCTTGGAGCTTCCTACTCCACCCTGGGCTTGGAGCAGCATCTGCCTCATAGTTAGGTCAGGTTGCTTGAGGCCATTCTCAGTCAAGTGCTGAAAGTCTCCAAGGAGAGAGATCCCACCTGCTGGCCAAGAGCCTGCAGGTGGGATTCGGACAGAGTTTGTAGGCTCAGGCTCCCAATGTGGCTGCCTGTAGGAGAGCTCCTGAAGAGAGGAGGGAGAGAAGTGCGTGCCAGGACTCCCTGGTAACCAAGCAGGAGGTAAAGAGAGGAGATACTCCACAGTCAGTAGCACCTCCTTTGAATCTTCTAGTTTCATTTGTTTTAAATGTTTTATTTCCTTTTTGCTTTTGTGTTTATACAACTATGGAAAAGTATTAACATAGTTGAAGAATTCCTCTCAGTTAAATAATTGGAAGATGAGCACTATGTAGTGGACATATTCATTGTTGTGTGTCCACATCAGTGTAATAATCTTCAGCCTTTTGCATTTCATGTATCTGTTATATATTCCTTACAGATCTGTCACTTTTAGCCATGTGGCTTGCCCATGCTTTCCCTGCAAATGGACAGTGCTCTCATGTGCTCCCTGAAATCTAAGCAGTACTCTCAAGTCATGGCCTGCAAACCAGATTCCAAAATATACAAAGGTCTGTTGCCCCTGTGTGAATTTGAATTCACATGCTGACCCAGGCTTTGTGGTTATGGCCAAAAATAATTAAATTCTGGACCACAAAATTCTCTGAACCCAGAGAGGCAATGAAACCTAAAGGTTTTAATTCTTCTCTTGCTACACAATCAGGCATCACAGTGCATCTTGTAAAATCAGCTGCTGTTTTTACATATACCCAAAGGCAAAATCAAGCCTTTCATAGTTAATTAAATTCATTTTAGAGGCTTTTTAATACAAGTAATATATGCAGCTTCTTTGTGCTACAAAATGAAAAGAATGCATTTTGTTGATCTCTGGGTGGGTCTCTGCTAATTAGGCTTTACCAACTTGATTGGGTTGTGTGGTTTTTTCCCCTTTAATCTTTTTTAATGTCAGCTTCTATTGTGAGATTATTTTTGGTCTCGCTTATATTGTGTGTGATATCTTCATAGAAACTCAAAATTATATTTCTTGCCCTATATTTTTTTTCATTCCCTCTACTTGTTAAGCAGCCTTTTTCATCGTCTTTGAAAAGAGATTAGTATGTTCTTTTCATTTGTGCAAATACTGGTTCATCAGCCTTAGTGAGAAAATTAGTATAGCTCTGCAAGTAGTATTTGGTAGGCAAACTGCTTCCCCAACAGCATTGCTTTTTAATAGCATAACTGAAGTTACATTCATAAATCCAAATTTAAGAAGCAAAAGCAGAACTATCTGAGGAGTCATCATCTCCTAACAGTCCTCCCATTGGATTGGTAGACAGATGTAAAACACGTCTTAAAATAAGATAACTTTTCCTTAGCTGCCAAAGAGAGGATTCAGGCCCTAACTTACATAGGTAGATTTGCAGCTTTTGACTGTTGGCGTTTTCCTCACCAAAAATGACAGCATTTGTCTTAGAAAAACAAACCACAGTACATATAGTCCAGATAATTTTTACCTTTGCCATGTAAAGAAGTGTTGAAATATGAAAATGTCAATTATTGTGAGGGTTTAATTACCAACATATTTTCTTTGTTAATTCAAGGTGCTCTTGACTTTTGTGCAGTCCCAATAGCCATGCAAACTTCTTGCATTTTAAAACACAAATTTACCAATGTTCTCAAATGTAACATGGGTTCCTTTGCTAAGTAAGATAACTCTGGAACTGGATTACTCTGCTACCCTAAATCTGTGTAAAGAAACATTTCTTTCTATGACTGGTTTGCCAAATTAGTCTTTTTAGAACTTGATTCTTTCATATAGAGTAAGGATGGTCTACTCTTTGTCCTACTGTGGTGCCAGCTGAACATCCTCTGATCCCATTTTCAGTGATGGAGAGTTTGCATGAAAACCTGGCAATGCAGACTGGCAACAAGATTCCTCTTACTGGCTGCATTAGACCAACAAAGCTTGTTTCTCAAAATCTAGTCGTTAGCCTGTGGTAGATTCCCCCGCTGCCATTGATGCTCATTGACATTTTTTCCACCGGAACTTTCTATGGAATAATGCCATGATCCTTCTTGGAATTCCTCCAAATTATAGCATTGTTGCTAGAAAGGGGCAGTAACATTTATTCCTTTTAATCTCTGTGTTGTCTCAGTGCAGACTGTGGATAGTGCTAACAGCTGGCTTAGGTAGCTGGCTGTTTTGACAGTGTATTGCACCTGAAACATTCCTCCTGTGGTGGTAATTGAGATAAGTTGTACTAGTTGTTTCCTTAGTACCAAACGGCAAACTTGGTGTTGCGCGCATCCAGGGGGGTCCTTCAGGTTAAAATGCTGGGTGAAACTTGAAGCATCCCCTCCCTACTCACTGGATGGGTTCTTGACAGTGAGTTGCTGCTTAATTCATTACCTCAATTAAGTTCCCTGTAAAAGAATGGAGCTTCCTCATACCCATTCATCTGCCAGCAGCACTGGCTAGAGGTGTCCAGATGCACGTCATGCGCGCTTCAAGTTTAGCACAACTTTCATACAAGTAGAATTATAGAATCATTTAGGTTGGAAAGGAACTTCAAGATCATAGAGTCTAACTGTTAACCTAACATGGCCAAGTCCACCACTAAACCATGTCCCTAAGCACCACAACTACATGTCTTTTAAATACCTCCAGGGATGGTGACTCCACCACTTCACTGGGCAGCCTGTTCCAATGTTTGACAACCCTTTTGGTGAAGAAATTTATCCTAATATCCAATCTAAACCTCTCCTGGAGCAGCTTGAGGCTGTTTCCTCTTGTCCTATCACTTGTTACTTGGGAGAAGAGACTGACCCCCACCTCACTACAACCTCCTTTCGGGTAATTGTAGAGAGCAATAAGGTCTCCCCTCAGCCTCCTTTTCTCCAGGCTAAACAACCCCAGTTCCCTCAGCCGCTCCTCATAAGGCTTGTACTCTAGACCCTTCACCAGCTTCATTGCTCTTCTTTGGACGCACTCCAAGCACCTCAATGTCTGTCTTGTAGTGAGGGGCCCAAAACTAAACACAGTATTCAAGGTGAGGCCTCACCAGTGCCGAGTACAAGGGGACAATCACTTCCCTAGTCCTGCTGGCCACACTATTTCTAATACAAGCCAGGATGCTCTTGGCTTTCTTGGCCACATGGGCACACTGCCAGCTCATATTGAGCTGGCTGTTGACCAACACCCCCAGATCCTTTTCTGCCAGGCAGCTTTCCAGCCACTGTTCCCCCAGGCCTGTAGCACTGCATGGGGTTGTTGTGAGCCAAGTGCAGGAGCCGGTACTTGGCCTTGTTGAACCTCACACAGTTGGCCTCGTCCCATTGATCCAGCCTGTCCAGATCCCTCTGTAGAGCCTTCCTACCCTCAAGCAGATCAACACTGTCACCCAGCTTGGTGTCATCTGCAAACTTACTGAGGGTGCACTCGATCCCTCATCCAGATTGTTAAAGATATTAAACAGAACTGGACGAATACTGAGCCCTGAAGAACACCACTTGTGACCAGCCACCAACTGGATTTAATTTGATTCACCACTGCTCTTTGGGCCTGGCCATCCAGCCAGTTTTTTACCCAGTGAAGCGTACGCCTGTCCAACCCATAAGCAGCCAGTTTCTCCAGGAGAGTGCTGTGGGAAGTGGTGTCAAAGTCTTTACTAAAGTCTAGGTAGACAACATCCACAGCCCTTCCCTTGTCCATTAAGCGTGTCACCTCATCATAGAAGGAGGTCATGTTAGTCAAGCAGGACTTGCCTTTCATAAACCCATGCTGACTGGGCCTAATCACCTGGTTGTTCTGTATGTGCCATGTGATGATGCTCAAGATGATTGCTCCATCACTTTCCCTGGCACCAAGGTCACACTGACAGGCCTGTGGTTTTCCGGGTCATCCTCTGGCTCTTTTTGTGGACGGGCATCACATTTGCTAACCTCCAGTCAACTGGGAGCTCCCCAGTTACCCAGGCCTGCTGATAAATGATGGAAAGTGGCTTGGTGAGCACTTCTGCCAGCTCCCTCAGTACCCTTCGGTAGATCCCATCTGACCCCATAGACTTGTGAGTGTATAAGTGCTGTAGCAGGTCACTAACCATTTCCCTTCTGGTTATGGGGGGCTTCATTCTGCTCCCCATCCCTGTCTTCCAGCTTAGGGGGCTGGATACCCAGAGAAGAACTGGTCTTACTGTTAAAGACTGAGGCAAAGGAAGCATTAATTACATCTGCCTTTTCCTCACCCTTGGTTGCTGTGTTTCCCCCCGCATCCAATAAAGGATGAAGATTCTCCTTAGCCTTCCTTTTCTTGCTAATATATTTATAGAAACATTTCTAATTGTCTTTTACAGCAGTAGCCAGATTAAATTCTAGTTGGGCTTTTGCCTTTCTAATTTTTTCCCTGCATAACCTCGCAACATCTGTGTAGACCTCCTGAGTTGCCTGCCCCTTCTTCTAAAAGTCATAAACTCTTTTTTTTCCCCTGAGTTCCAGCCAAAGCTCTCTGTTCAGCTAGGCTAGTTGTCTTCCCTGCTGGCTTGTTTTTCAGCATATGGGGACGGCCTGCTCCTGCGCCTTTAAGATTTCATTCTTGAAGAATGTCCAGCTTTCATGGACTCCTTTGCCCTTCAGCACTGTCTCCCAAGGGACTCTGTCAGCCAGGCCCCTAAACAGGCCAAAGTCTGCCCTCCGAAAGTCTAAGGTGGCAGTTCTGCTAACCCACCTCCTTACTTCTCTAAGAATCAAAAACTCTATCATTTCATGGTCACTATGCCCAAGATGGCCTCCAGCCGTCTCATCACCCACCAGTCCTTCTCTGTTCACAAACAACAGGTCCAGTGGAGCACCTTCCCTAGTTGGCTCACTCACCAGGTGTGTCAGGAAATTATCTTCCACACACTCTAGGAACCTCCTAGAATGTTTTCTCTACACTGTATTGTATTTCTAGCAGATATGGGGGACTTTAACTTATCAGACAAGGTCTAGTGATGTGAGCCTTCTCTCAGCTTCTTATAGAGTATCTCATCTGCCTCTTCATTCTGGTTGGGTCGTCTATAACAGACTCCCACCATGTCTGCCTTGTTGGCCTTCCCCCTGATTCTTACCCATTAACACTCAACCCTGTCGTCACCATTATTAAGCTCTAGACAGTCGAAGCACTCCCTAACATGCAGGGCTACCCCACTGCCTCTCCTTCCTTGCCTGTTCCTTCTGAAGAGTTTATAGCCTTCCATTGCAGCATTCCAGTTTTGTGAGTCATCCTACCATGTTTCCATGATGGCAACTATATCATAGTTTTCTGGCTGCACAATGGCTTCCAGCTCCTCCTGTTTGTGGTCCATGCTGCGTGCATTGGTGTAGATGCACTTCAGTTGTGCTGTGATCATAGAATCATAGAATGGTTTAGGTTGGAAAGGACCTTGAAGATCATCGAGTTCCAACCCCCCTGCCACAGGCAGGGACACCTCCCACTAGACCAGGTTGCCCAAGGCCACGTCCAGCCTGGCCTTGAACACCTCCAGGGACGGGGCTTCAACAACCTCTCTGGGCAACCTGTTCCAGTGCCTCACCACCCTTAAAGTGAAGAACTTCTTCCTAATGTTTAATCTAAACCTGCCCTCTTCCAGCTTAAAACCATTCCCCCTCGTCCTATCACTACATGCCCTAGTAAAAAGTCCTTCCCCAGCTCTCCTGTAGGCCCCCTTTAGGTACTGGAAGGCCGCACTAAGATCTCTCCGGAGCCTTCTCTTCTCCAGGCTGAACAGCCCCAACTCTTTCAGCCTCTCCTCATAGGAGAGGTGCTCCAGCCCTCAGATCATCCTCATGGCTCTCCTCTGGACACGCTCCAGCAGATCCTGCCACCTTATTGAGGGGAGAAGCTGTAATTCGTACGTGACCATTCTTAGACGCTTCTGCGGTTTCTAACACATCGATATCCCTTGCGTCTTTGCTGCCACATGGCTCTCCATCCCCTGCCTCCACTGAGACGGCAGACCATAGGACCTTGCTAGCACACTGTTCCTCAAACATTGGTGTGTCTCCCCCAGGCTTATGTCTAGCGAGCCTGGTTTTATCCCTTTCCGCCTTCAACTCTAGTTTAAAGCTCTTTCAATGAGCCCTGCTCATTGAAATATTGTATATACAATTGGCATCTCAGGGGAGAGTGCTAAGGTGAACCCAGCCTGCAGCACATCACTAAAGGTGAATATTTAGTCTTATGCATGCAATACTTTTAACTAGGATCACAAATCTGCACTAATATTAGCAGGTTACATACTGATCTACAATAGATCTGCAAGAAAAAAAATTTCACAGCCCTCTTGGGTGTCATTCATTTTCAGTACTATTGTGCTTATTAAAATGCAGTTTGCTGTGGTCTCGTTCATGAATAAAAAATGTGATGGTCCTGTTGTATTGGGATTTAATTAGCAGCTGGATAAGTGACTGCTGTATCTAAAGTTACAGAGTTTGGTGATGTTTCGTTGGTGATATATGCACTGAAGCTAAGCAATATGATTTATTTAAGCTTTTGACCTGCTTCTCTGCAAATCTAAGGGCAGTATCTCCTGGCATAGTCTGTAGTATAGAGTGTAACAGCTTAAATGGATTTTTGAATGACTAGATAAAAGTGCTTTCATTTTTCTTTGTATGTCTTAATTAGAGTGCAGTCAGAGAATGAGGAGTCTGTGAGACTCAGTTGCCATCAATTTAAGCAAGACGAAATGGCATCACATCTTTTGTTTTTTCCCTTTTTTGCTGACAATTTGTAAGAAAGAACTTGGGGAACTGAGAAGAATACATCTGCATTTTTAAGAAGCTGGGCATCTGGTGTCTTGAAAAGAAAGCCAAGTAAATTCAAAGACACTTAAATTACTACAGGGCCTTGGTAGTTTCATATGTAATTACTGGAATGCAGATCTATGTTATTTTAACTCTTTACTAGATAAGAGGATGCAGGCTTTCCTGTCACACGACGCTGTGTTGTTAATCACACTCTCTGGTAACCCCAAAAGCGAGTCTAAGGATTGGATAGGCTGAGGTTGGTGAAACCATCTTCCAGACTCCCACAATGTGTGGGAGTCTGTGAATGAAGAGCAGTCATTGGCAGGAGTATAGGAAAGGCTGGTCTTCTTTCAGTCTAAATGGACCTGCCCTGTAAATAAAGCGGCATATTCCCTTTTTTTGTGCCAACCCACCTGGCAGTAATTGCAAGCAGGAAGTTTGTAATTAGGCCTTTTTAATTAAAAGATGGATAATATTTGTATTACAGCAGCCTAAAAGAAGGAAGAGTACGCACAGCAAATCTGCAAGGCGGTCTCTGTCAAAGGGGACTGTAAAGCAAGGTCTCGCAAGGGATGTTTATTGATCAGGAAGATTGACTGGAAGACTGGCAGCTGTGACCTAACGGTAGCATGAGGATGAAAGTAGTAAGAAAAATGAACTTGAAATAAAGTATGCATTTCTTAATTAAATCTGAATGGAAAGAAACTTCCTCAGTCTTAGCCTGCCCAGACCCCAGGGCCTGTTCTCTAGGAGATAAGGAAAAGGAGCTGTGCTCCCACCTAGCTTATTTAATTCAGGCTGCTGGGAGAAAAGCTTCAGTTGTATCTGATTGTAAGAAATGATTTTTGTTTCCCTTGGGAAGTTGATTGAGGTCTACAGAAAAACAGAATTAGAGAAATGTGTATTTCGTACAGGAACATCTGGCTGAGCATACTGGGTTTGACACATCTGTAAAATTTTGTGTAAGGTTTCATTTTTTTTTTTTCAGGTAAGAAATTTAATAACCTGGAGTATCTCAGAAACAAAACTAGTGAGCCCAATAGTATCTTCTACTTTAAAGACTGTGTTTTAGCAGTGAGAGAGTGCGTGTGCCCTGTGCGCTTGGTTATATTATCTGTGGGCAGAGCTCATTTGATGTCTTTCTGCCAAATGAAACTCCTCTTTTCTCCTGTTTTCATTTATTTTTGCCCATTTGTCTGCTTTTGGGAGGGGAAGGAGGGTTATTTTAAGACTAATTCTAGAAATACTGAGAAGTTTTCTATTGATTTTATCCACTTCGTTGACAGGTCTAATTCAGGGGTTGAAAGCAACACGCAGGCCCAGTTTCAAAGAGTATTTAGAACCACAGTCCCTATAAATCTGTGCTTTATAAGACACCTGAATGCTTTTTGTAAAGGTGTTTTATAGTGTCCAAAACCAAAAAATCCCATTCTACTAGGAAGGAGGCTTATAGTTAACTCTTTTCTCAGCTGATTGGAGCAAACAGTTATATTCGCTTTTTAATTCAGAGCAGAACCTCAATTTCCCTTTCTAAATCACTTCAGTGTTGTTGTTTTTCTCATTCTGCCTGTTTGCAGATAAGACAAGCATTCCAGCGATTGCATGATTGATGTTGTGGCAGAGTGAAGATGGACTTTATTTCTATAATATGGCAGAAACAAATTGTTCCCAATTAGCTCCTTTCCTTTCCAGGACGCATGTTTCAAGCCAATGTGTCTGGCTATGCTACACTTAAAATGGGATGAGTTTTGCTGACCAGACTTCACAAAACACTGGCATCCACAGATGGTGATCTCAAATTAGATATTGAAAGATATTTGGAGGATATTTTGGCATATCTTAATATTGTAGCTTTGCACCATTAGTTATCCAGATTGTCTTGTGCTGCATTTATATTTTCTAACCTGTGTATCTTTTTACCTTTAGGATATCTGTCAGTATAGTAACCAGCTGAGCGTATGAGCTCTGGAAGAGTTTCTCCAAGAAGGGAACTTCAATGAAGCTCAACACTGTTACAGGTTTTTTACTCGGCCTGTATACCTCTCTCAGCTTGGTCCAGCTAGCTGACATGTTTTGTTGCGAATTATGATTACACAAGAGGCTTAGTCCCAAAGGCACGTATTGTTAGATGTTCTGGATTTAAAAAAATCCAAAGAACACCCCTCATAAACCAAACCCAAAGGATATTTTTCCACAGGGTAGTAGATGAGAAACAGAGTATCTGAGACAGGTAGAGAGTTACAGCCTGAAGTGATGCTTTGCTGTCTTGTTTTCCTTCTCACGACTTTGCTTCTTACTGTTTCTGTGCTTTATATGGATGATGTTACTAGGATTTTAAGTGGAGAGTACATGTGTGTGATGTAGCGGTGCTGTGAATCAGCAGAGGGCACTACGTGCCTATAAACCTATGTAACTGAATTAACATGCTGTGTGACATGTTGGTGAAGTTACTCCAAGGTTTAGACGATTTAGCTGAGGGAATATGTGTGCTCATTCAGTAATGCAGAGAATGCACCACACCATCTTGTTTCTTCCAATGAAAGCTGACTATATTTAGAAGATTTTTATACTGTGCTATAAAAAAAATACATGGATAGTTGGCATCAGGGGCTTCAGTTCAAAATACTGCATCCCACTCAAGCGCTGCCTGGGTACATAACATTTAGGGGAGCATGAAGCTGTCTTGTGCCTGCAAAAGCAGACTTTCTCCTGAGATCCCGCGCTACGCTGAGATACTGATGATATTTCCTGGCAGAACGTGTTCCTTCTCAGCCAACCATTTGTTCACTCTCACCCTCCCAGGAGAAAGTGTGCGGGATCCTGTCCCTACGCCCTCCCAACTGCTGGGGTTGATAGTCAAGGGGCTGCTGATACTCAGTTGCCATGCTGTGTTTTTTTCCCCCTGTAAAAACCCATTTCTTATGTAAGCTATTTGACCTGAAACAGAGCTGATGTACGCAGAAAGTTTCGTTCTAGACTACTTACATTACATGGGTCCAATGTACTAAGCCAAACGTTGGTTGATGTGAAACAGATGGATAAGAAAATTTTTGGGAACTGTAATATTTGTGACAAACACTGGATTTCTCATTTCCCTGTTTGTTTATTCCTGAGACAGCTGGATTGCTTGAATTTCCTTCCTATACTTTCAGCTTCTTCGGTATGCTTTAGCCCATACTGCAGCAACAGCCTTTGTAAGCAGCAAGTGACTCATAGGTAGACCTCCAACTGCTGATGCTGGTGTTCTGCTTTTGAAAGCATTGCAAATGGCACCATGAAACAGTTTCTAAAAAATATAAATGCCTGTATTAAATACCACTAAGCCCTAAAAAAAAAAAGGTAAGAAATACTTCTGAGCATTATAGTACTGGTGCTGAAATATGTCAGATGATCAGAAGGGGTAGTTATTATTGCTGTTTTTATACTGCCATGATTTGGGTATAAAAAAATACTTGAAAAGGAAATGTTTTGTGCATCTTGGGGCATATTTTTCATCTGTGTTTTGTTTTTCTTCAGACATTATACAGCATCAGGAGGTACGGAGAATGCTATTCCCAGCAATATGGTAGAAATAAGCAAAAATTGCCCAAATGTCAGTAAGGTTATTGTTTTTGCAAAAGTGCAAATTCATCAGAAGTAGAGCAGAAATGTTTCAGTTTGTTGGAAACTACTCAGAGCTATGTGTAGTCTTTCTTTGGTGCTGCTATTTTTGTTTCTGTGTAGAGCCTAGTCTTGCAGTTTCTTCTCAAACAAAACTCTGATTGACAACTCCTGAAGTTTTGTCTGTGTAGGAAATAAGGATCAGGCCTTAGGTAATGTCTTAGGAGCTCTTGAAAGTGATTTTCACAGGAGACTCCTTCACTTTTATGAGTGTTTATATTTTTCAGGGTTGAAGTTTGTTCTTGTGTTTTATGAGACTGGTCACCCCGGATTTCTGTGCAAGAGACATACCCGAGATTTCCCTTTCAGCAGTTCAGATGCAGTGAAATAGAATACTACTAAAACAAAGATATGTTTTGTGTGTCTCTTAGCTGTGTGCTCATGAGGAAGCCCCACAGGGAATTCATAAGATTTGAGTTAACTCAGAGGGAATAACTCAGTTAGGATTGCCTCTGGCAGAGAAAGAAGCTCAGAACAAAATCAATAATTGGAATAACCCATTCTGATGCTGTCCTGGTTTTCTTGAGCACAGTAGTATACATGTTTCATAAATGTAAATCTGGGAAATGCTAGGTACTTAAAACCAGACTGATGTGCTCTGTCTTTGGAATACCTACACGGTGTTTACACTAGTGAATGGTGGCTCCAGTGTTCAGAAGAAGGCACGGTAAAACTGACTTCTTGCTTTCATAAGATTTAGTTATGGAATTTTAATGTGCCCAAAAAGGCTAAAAGGTAATTACCAACATGGTTCAGATGTTACTAGCTGGGACGGGAAGGTTCTCAGTCTGAGAGCTTTTGCTGCTCTTTCATAGCCCTTTGGCAGCAGAGGATGAAGGTGTGCCCCAGTTCAAATTAATCTCATGTTAAGAGATAATAGTACCCAGATGTCCATGTCGGGACCAAGTGCTTCTGATGAAGCAAACTCAATGAATTCATCTCCATCTACAGGGATATGTTCTCCTGATTCCAATTTAATGTATTTTCATATGATTGAGCACAAGAGCTGTAGAAATGCTCTTTTGTTCCATGCTGAATGAAAAAAAAAGAACAAAAACACCACCACACTCCATTTTCTGGAGTACTTGTGAACACGTGCTGTAATGTCCATGCTTAAATTGGAAATGCTGAGTTTTCAACCTTGGTACCTCTGGCTCGTGGAGTGACTAGAGATCTACTCTGGCTATGACAAAATTTCTGATTGAAAACTTACTAGAATTTGATGTTTTGTCATTTTATGAACCATAATCTGTCCTCAAAAGCACTGCAAAATGAAATTGTTGTTTTGCAGCTAGTTCTTCATATGTCCTTGTATCAAAGAATTAATCCCTTTCCTCCCACACTTTGCTTTCTTCCTAACTTTTCATTACCTTGGTGTTTCTCACAAGGCTAGGTGAAAAAACAGTTTCTTTTTTGCTTCCTCTGACCTGTTGGGGTTTTTTTGTAAGCTAATTTTCTCTTATTCTTATCCTTAGAAAGTAGTAAGGCCAAAAATCAAACCTAACTATCTCTTGCTTTGAATTGGAAGTCCTCAAAGTTATTAGCCAGCATTTTTCAAGGTTATATCTCATTTTGTTATTTCTGGACCAAGTTTTGAGTCTTTCAGGGTCCCTTTGTGCCATTTTACTGTCTCTTCTGGTGCTTGTAAACACCTGCAGGTTTCAACAATGCGCTGCCTGTGCCCTCTTTCATATTATCAATAAAGAGGCTAAATCAAATCAAGCTTGACACTTCTTCGAGTAAGTGGTCTTTGGATACTTCTCATCAACAAGACACAGTGTTGTTGTTGTTACCTGGTTCTAAATATTAAATATTGATGCAGTATTTCTTTTGAAGCCAGTATAAATATTTTTTTTTTAGTGATGGGTAGGTGTGGCACTGCATCAAATATCTGTTAAAAGTTAGTGCTTCTACCAATTGACATTCATGCTGATGCAGTGCCCACTTAAATACATAATTTAATATAAGCTTTGAAAAATCAGCGGTGGCACACAATATGGCCTTTATTGCTTATCTATTTTATGGAGTCCAGAATGGATTGTGAAAAAATGAGTAACCACATAATGCTAATGAGCATTTCTTTGTGAATTTTTAAAGCTGTTATGCTGCCATCCATATAGTCAGCCAGCGAAATCCCATGTAAACAAAATAACTGTACAAATTACCTCTTTTCTTCCACTCTTAGTTCAGCTAGACTTTCTGAATATCTAGTAGTGGAGATATAGATATATGAACTCTAACTATTAAATACATAATGATGTAATTAGGACATTTGTATCGGCCACGCTGTCACTCTCTCTAATTTATGGCCAGACGTGTTGGGCTGGAAGAGTGAGACATTATTAGTAAATGCTATATTTTCTCTGGGGCTTGGAATTTTTAGGTTAGCTGAAACTGTTTTTTTTTTTTTTCCAGGCAGATATTAGTGTATAATAAAGCTCATTGCAGCTGCTTTTGTCTGATTTTGAAGGAAAAAAAACCCAACCTACTAAATACAGTTAGCAGTTCAGTCTTTTCATGAGCATTTAGGAGAAAAAAAATGTGTTTCTCTTTTTCAGTAACAGATAGTGTGTTTTTCGTCTCACTTGAGCAATGCTGTTCTTTCTCTTTTTTTTTTTGGTCTGATCTTAGTTATTCTACTGGAGAGTATTAGGTTTGTTGCTCAGAAGTGCAACAAAAGCTTTGAAGATACAAGGGAGCATCGGTTATGCACACAACTGACTTAATTTAACTGTATAGCACAGTTAAGTTGCACATGTAGAATAACAGGATCACAGAATGGTTGAGGTTGGATGGGACCTCTGGAAGTCATCTTGTTCAACATTTCTGCTCAAGCAGGGCCACCTAGAGCTGGTTGCCCAGGACCGTGTCCAGATGGCGTTTGAATATCTCCAAAGATGGAGACTCCACCACCTTTCTGGGCAACCTGTTTCAGCGCTTGGTCACCCTTACACTGAAAAAGCGTTTCCTTACATTCAGACGGAAGCTCCCATGTTTCATTTTGTGCCCATTGCCTCTTGTTGTACGTGCATGCACAGACATGATCTGTGTTATGTGTAGAAGTAATTACTTAAGGAAGCTGTTACGTGTATTGATTAAATTTGTGCTTTCTTCCAGTGAATACTTAACCACTTGGTGCAGCTTCGGGCACATAGAAGCCATGATTATGTATTTAGGTTTTTATGATGTTTTTGTTTGATTTTCATCTTGTAGGGTAAGTCTTACCCCTTTAAAGGTCCGTTCCCTCCTATGTGGAATCCATTGGCCTACCTGGACTACAACAACCTATGGAGGACCATGGATGAAATGGGAAAGGAGGTATGGCATGAGGAACTGCAGCTGACTGTCTCAGCTGAGCTTTGTCTCCATGAGGGGCAGAGTGAAGATGGGACTAGGATGCAGATAGGCCAAGTTGCTCTAGCTTGAACAAACCTGGTGCTGGCAAGAGCAGCATTGTTCCATGCATTTTGGTACACACTGGTGGTCAGAGCACATGTTATAAGTGGCATCCTAGCAAGCTTTTCTGAAGGCCGTGCTGCTGGGGCTGTTTGCAGTCATACCTTCATTTTTCTGTATATATGAACATGAGGATTTATGCATGTGATTTTTAGCACTTTGCCTGATGATTGGGTAAGTAATATTTTAAGAGGCTTGCAGACATCAAACATACACCCTTCTACACCCTCAAATTCAGCTCAATCATTTTAGTTTGTTACCAGTAGTGTATGTTTTTCATCAACTGAGCTACAAGACTTTGAGAAGAGGTTGCTGTTATTTGCATAGATGAATGGGAAAGATATGGATAACTCGGAGACATTTCACAGCACTGTACTTTGCCTTTCTAGGCAAAGTTCTTAACTCTAAAATTATTCTCTATTCTTAAATCTAAAAAAAAAATCTTAAAAGAAACAACAAAAACCTAAAAGCATCCTTTATTAAGTTTACGGTATTACCTGCCAGGAATTTGCAGGCTGAATTACCATGTAAAGATGAGATTGATTGTGTTTGTTGTCTCTTTCTTATGCCACTCGTTCATTTGCTGATGAATGCTTTTCTGTGTCTCCTTAGATCCCCAGTGAAGCCCCATGGAAGGCTCCACATGCAGAAGAATGGGACAAAATGACTATGCAAGATTTCATAGATAAAATTTGCTGGACAAAGTAAGAAACTCTTTAACATGAAATATAATCGCTTATATTTATATACTGTAGACTTCCAAGCAGGCTTTACTGCTTTGCAAACAGATATAACTACCACTAGAACACATCCTTTTTAAAGAAATGGGGCAAGAAAATCTTCTGATAATGGACCACAACACCTGTCAGCACACACAGTAAATTCTGTTATATTTCCATAACTTTTTAGACTGAAGTAATGATAAAAGAAAAATGTATTTGGGGAGAGTTACTTTTGAAGACATAGGTGGTACCTTCATCTGTTATATGCACTTGCCTTCTCTTTACTGCGTGTTTAACTTTTAAGAGAAAAATGGTCTGGCTACAGCAGGTTTTTGAATTGAACTTTTGATGGAACAACACACATTTATTCTGTGCTGGACCAGCTGATTTTACCAAAGTGCTATAAAAATAACATTTGTCTTGAAATAGCATTAAATCACTTTAACACCCATCATTCTATTGTTTAACTGCTGCACTATATACCACCCAGGGAAACTGAAAATGCTTCCTGGTTTTATGTATACATCAAAGCAATTTTTCTTTACTTGCCATTCACAACAGTTTGATTGATTTTTTTTTTTTTTCCACACTGAAGCAAAAAAAAAAAAAAAAAAAGTTATTTTATGCCTTGCTGTAAAGCAGAGTGATTTCTACAGCAACCTTTTCAGAATTGCTAAGCACCTGACATGCAGCTGCACCGAGGCAGCATGAGCTTGGTGCAGAAGCCTGCTAGCACCCACTCAAGCTGATGCTCTCGTTGAGCAGGGGCATTTTTATGGCTTCAGCCAGCCTCTGGAGAGCAACATGATCATTGTTAATGGACGGTAGGCTCTTATCCAAAAACTTTTAATCCCCTGTTTGTTTGCTTTAGCAAGAATCGCAATTGTGCAAAAGCATATAGAAAGCTTTTCTCATTTGTATTGCCATCTATATTTAGTAAAACCAAATAGAAATGTATGCTGGCGGTTCTGCTGGCCATCTGAACCTCTGATTTGGTAAGGAACTATGCAAGTAAGGAAAACACCACGCACCGGTACTCATTCAATATGCAACAGCTCAGGTGACTGCAGTCATATTTTTTTCAAACTCTGATAGAATAAGACTTGACATTTTACCTGAATATTGGCATAACTGTCAGGCTTTCTTAATTCCAAGATGCTTTTCAGATTTTATATGTGCATCTCAGCTTGATTTGCCCAGTTTGTTCAAGATTTAGGTAACATGCCGTAGAAACTTCCCACCCTGGAAGGTAATGATCCAGAAGGGTAATCTTCTACTATCTCTTCTCATCTAACAGACTGTACAGATTTGCTTTTGGCTAGAGTTGCACACTGGAAATACCCCGAATGCTCTTGGTTGAAATCATACTGCCCTTTCTAGGTAAAACACTAGGAGAAACTGGGGAGCTGAAATGTTGAAAAGCAATGGGAGAAGGCAGCAGAAACTAGGAGAATTTAGCCACCATACAATAGCTTCTGCTTATGAAGTATTAATAAATACATATACTAATTCTCCTATTAGACGAAATATCTTTCAGAGTTGATCATATTTTACAGTATATGTTTATACAGACAAAAATGGATAGATATTTTCCATATTATTTTTGGCTGTCAAGAATGAAACCAGAATGCACCTGTATTTCAGAAAATGCATCAGCTTTTTCCGTCAGTGGGGCTTTGCATTTTCAGAAAGGGTAGGAGATGCCTTTTTTCTATGTAGATCTACAGCTGTTTGAAATACTATGTTTAAGTTATATTTTTCACTTTTTTTTTCTTTTTTTGAAAGTTCAAAGACTGAAAAAAGAAAGAAGCAACTAAAAGTGGATTCTGTACTGGTTTGGGAATTTATTGCTTGCTTGCTGCCTCACATATGAGATACCTATAGAATCTCAGTCCCTGTCAATCACAATGCAGTTAAGATGAGCATCTCCTGGTCCTGTCCATGTCCCTTTAAACTTTTTCTCAGAGTGAGAGCAGAGGAAGTATTTACTTCTAACAGGAGGAATGTTTCCCTGAGCCTTAATTAACTCTTAGTGCAGTACAAAATCTTGTACAGTTTTATACAGTAATTTTCAGTAGAGCTGTTATGAAAGCACCAACTGGAGGACATAAACCAGTGATCCTTTTTCAGACACATGCCACTTTTCCACTTCTTTGTTCATCACCACTGGCTACCAGACCACTGTTTAAAATTCTGAGTTGGGCAACCAAAGTATCCTTTCCCTTTTCTTGCCAGACTTTTGCATGAATGTGTATATGCTGTCTCTTCACTTATGCCTTCCTACTTACATTTCTTTCCTTTTGCTTGAGGGAGAGGCATTCAGCAGGTGCAAACAGAGCTGCAGATCTTTTATGTAACCCAGGAACGATGGGAGGACATGGTGGTTTTGGAGTCCAGTGAAGAGAGCAGGGCTTGCTTCCTTTAATCCTGAGTCTGGGATGACAAGCTAACTTTGCATTAGTAGCATAAAGTGACATAAGCTTTCATGGGCTCTTATGTCTCCTGGAGCCCTGATTTGGCTGCAATACAGGAGTACTTGATTAACATGGTTTTGCAGGGTTACTTGAAAAATGTTGCATAAAAGGAATTGGTAGTTTCCTACCTGAACTGAAATTAAGGAATCCTTTGCCTGCAGTGAAAGACGAGGTTGGCAAAGACAGTCTCTCCCCTACTAAAGAACAATCTTGTCACCCTTCTTCAGTTTTTAAATTAACTCACTTTCTTGTCTTTGTTGCAGTGCTGCCAAGAGCTTTGCAACTCTGTTTGTGAATGTTGATGTCACTTCTGAACCCCACGAGGTCTCTGCCCTTTGGTTTTTGTGGTATGTGAAGCAGTGTGGAGGGACAACAAGGATATTCTCAACGACCAATGGAGGACAGGTACTGTCAGCCATCACCTTCTGCGGCTCATAGCAGGTCCTGTTTTAACTTCATTCTTTTGCTTGTTTATTTTAGTTCAGAGGGCCAACTGAGACATCCATGATTTTGAGCCAGTAGTACATTGATAACTATTTCTATCCATTTACACGCATTAACCTGGATCTTGCAAAACTAGTATTGAAGGTTGTTCCTGTGCTGAAGGCATTCGCCCAGGGATCAGTAGATGTGTATCTGTTTCTGGCTCTGGTTAAACCATGTACTTTGCTTATCCACGTCAAAAAAGGAAAGTTTTACATATGCTTATTTGTGTTGTGAGGCTGAAGCAAGCCTTACTACTTCAGAAGTGCTTAATGGAGATGAGGATGCTAGCTGCACAAGCGCGTAGGGTGCTCCAAATTAATACTGAAAATGTTACCCAGAGCTGGGTTCCTAAAGATGCAAGCTTCCAAGGATTAAAACTATTAAGATTTTAAAATCAGTCTGAAAAAAATTAACGTCCCTGCTTAAATATGTTATTGTTCTGAAATGTTTGGAATCTGGTACATTAGTGCTGCTTCTGCATTTCAGGAAAGTAAAGACTCTGTTAATGGTGTTCTACTCGAGAAATGCAAATTTTACTAATTGTATTAGAAATAATTATATTTTTAGAAATGCAAATTATTTAATCATAAATAAATAAAAATACAAATACATTAACACAAGTCAAAATGCATAAATTTGCATAGATAAGCGATAATTATGGATAATTTAACTGTAAATACATTGAATAAAATATTATTTGAATTCTGTATTATGTTAAAGGTGATTTGAGTTTAAGTTTGGTTAGATTATATACTGCAGGAGATATTATTGGTGTGAGCTACATCACTTCTTATACCTTGTTATTTATTATGAGGATCAGCGTTCCTACTTCTGATATACAGACCTCTGCAGAGATGAGAGTAAACTTAGACAAAAGTTTAAAAGTTTAAGTGCTTTTTAGAAGTCTTGCTGATTTACACTGGTCTGTGGAATCAGTTTGGACACCACATGAGAAGGGATTTTCTCATGAGGTTACTGATATTTCTGGTTTTGGCTGGTAGTCAAACACAGGAAGTATTTGAGGAGTTCACTGAAAGAGAAAGTAACGTGGGTGTATTTTCCAGGTGAGACTGCCAAAATTCCCAAAATTGTTTTGATCACGGCAGAAGAATGAGGTTTGTTTTGAATGCCAAGCAAAATGTTTGTTATGATACACACTTCACAAGCACTGCTCTGCTGAGTCTTCTTTGCCAAGTTGTTGTTTTCTGTGTTTCAGGAGAGGAAGTTTGTTGGGGGCTCTGGCCAGATCAGTGAGAAAATAATGGAGCGCCTAGGAGGCCGGGTGAAGCTGAGGAAGCCGGTCATCCGCATCGACCAGTCGGCTGAAAATGTCATAGTGGAAACCTTAGATCATGAATTATATGAGGTAATGAAACCTCTAACACTTAAGCAACCGTTTGTGCTGGGATGGCTAGAAAACCTTTAGCTTTTCCTTTTTGACTTCTTCAAAATCCTGTACAAAAACGTAGCAGAGATTTAAGTGACTGTGACAGAAAGTCACACTTTCTGCATGTCCTGAAATAATAGCAATGATAGAGCTTTAAAGTGATGCCTGAAAAGCAAAGTGTATATTCAAACTTTTCCTTTGCTAGCATCTCGTCTTTGTTTTCAGTTACCTTCCAAATTAAATTTGATAATTGTAACGTCAACACAAATATGTAGCTTAGTAATAAACTTTCTGTGAAAAACATTGCAGGCTTTGCTTCCAAGTTGTAACAGGGGAGTCCAGATGGAAGGGAGACCAATGGACTCTTATAACACAGCGCTTTTTTTTAAGTGCTGGGGAAAGAGCAGCTGCCCATCATTCAAACAGATGGCTGTTTATATAATGCTTATTTGTTGTTTAACAAGCAGGATTTTTTGAAGGTTCAGTTTTGCAATTCTTATGCTAAATGCCAAAATTGCTTCAGAAGATACACCCTGCAGCCTCCCCAGATGTCCACCAAGATCATTAGAGTAATATACTTAGGATGAAGTAGTGGAGAATGTATTTGGCTTATGTATAATTTCTTTTCCAGGGCAAATATGTGATCATTGCCATTCCCCCAGCTCTTGGTTTGAAGATTCATTTCAACCCACCTTTGCCCCCAATGAGAAACCAGCTCATCAACCGAATCCCCATGGGCTCAGTCATCAAGTGCATTGTGTACTATAAGGAAACTTTCTGGAGGAAGAAAGGTATTATGTTTTAATTGAAAGGAATAGTAATGACAGAGAGAGGGAAGAGGGTACATGATAACGGAGTAGACTTTGTGTTTAGAAGATGCTGGACCTTAGAAGGAGACTCATACACTTGTATACCATTTTACCTTCCCCTGTGTGAGAAACTTGAGAGATCTGTTGGGGAGAGAGGGTGGATGGAGGAACGAAAAGGAGGTAGTCATGAAGGGAGAACTCGTGCCTGTTGTTTATTACTTTCGTTGTTCTTTGTTGTCCTCTCCTTCTCCTTCAGTGGCACCTGAGTATGAGATGAGTCTCTCCCACTTGCACAGTAATGTAAAGGTACAAGTGATGTGTGATGGAAAGCGGTTTTATCCCATCACTTAGCAGCCTGCAAAAATTCTGCCTTTTGGATGCACTAGGCGGGATTAATTGAAGGTGTCCTCACATAGACATCCCCAGCTGGGCTAGTCATCTTGCACTCCCCTTACATGCTGAATACGTCCATCATGCTTCCTCAGCTCTCTTTTAGAATTTACAGAACCTAAGACAAACTGTAGTGGAATAGCACCCATTTCTCATTGCTGGTTGTAATGAGTCCGCATCTGTGTTTGTCTACAATGTCATCCACCATCCATCTTTGTGGATGATTTTGAGAGTTCTGTATCCTGGCATATTCTGGCTATTATGTGTTTTCAAAACAGTGTACGAATATTTCCGATGTCTGATGTAAATGTCACATATGGAAACAACTGTAGCAGAGACACTTGAAGATCTTCAGTATCTGAGAGCAATCTGTTTCTGTGCAATTAATAATTACCTTGCTAGCCAGGTCGCAGAATAATTTATTTTCCTATCATGAATTCAATAACAGGAGATTCCTTTATTGACTTTCTGGTTTAAAGATGCTTGAAAAGGATTGTTAATTGTCAGCACACCTGAGATCTAAACTTTCTCTTCTAGAGAGGATCTAGCACTTCTCTGACTCAAGGCAATACTATACTACACTACCTTACTGATCATCAAGGGGTCTGGGTGCTAATCTTTGTCACTTGATGGGGATCACTTTACTTAGGTTTTTTGTTCTTCTTTCCTTTGTTTTCATATCTCCATGTATTAGAATCATAGAATCGGAGGATGATAGACATTGGGAGGGACCTCTGGATGTCATCTAGTCCCATGCTTTGCTCAAAGCAGGATGACTTTAGATCAGGTTGTTTAGGGCTTTTTCCAGACGAGTTCTGAGTATTTCACAACTTCTTGGAAGCTCGTTCCTGTGTTTGGATACATGGATCCTAACTTCTTTTCCACCTTGTGCTTAACAGGGTATTGTGGTACCATGATCATTGAAGATGAAGATGCTGCAATTGGTTTAACACTTGACGATACTAAGCCTGATGGCAGCTTTCCTGCCATAATAGGGTAAGAGACAAAAAAAGTATCTAGTTAATGCCTTTTTATTTTGTCTTGGCAACAACTGAAACAGAAAACCTGCTGTTCTTGAAGGGAAGTACTTTAAAATAGTTAAAGAGTTGAGTTTCTCAGTGTGTGGTGAATATGTTCTATGATTATTTTTTTTTTTATTTCAGAAAAAATTCTCTCTGTGATTTAATCACTAATTTAAAAAAATAAAATTCTGCTTTTCTTTTGTTCCTCACTGTCATGCCTTTTTGTGTGGCAAAATACAAAATTGGAGAAAAGCAAAGGAAGGAGAAGAAAAAAGGGGGTGATTGCAGAAATGTAAAGTTTTCTCCAAATATATTGGCTCCCTCAAATTTTCCAGTTCTTCAAATGAAAATTTGTTTTCTAGAATTATATATTGCTTCGTTCTGTTGTTTGTTTTTTTTTACGCAGCCAGAGAGTATGATCAGTCTTGGAAAGTTTATTAAACAATAATTTCCAGTTCAATCCCAGGCTTCACGTTCTGTTGCTATATGCCTGCACCCACTGCTGTATAAAGTTAAGGTCATCGGGAGACAGCTCATATAAATATTCTGACCTGAATGTCAGAGTGGTTCTTTCCACAGTGAATCCTGCAAGCAGCAGGCAGAGCGTATAGCACTATGCAGAGAGGTGAAATGGATATTTTGGATAGAGACCCAAAAGCTATTACTATGAATCACAACATCCCATCACAAGGTATTGGCATTTTAAATAATGCAGGAAACGTAGTAACATAATGGAAGTAAATTTTTGTGGTCTTTCTACAGCTTCATTCTTGCTCGGAAGTGTAGAAGACTGACAGGTCTCACAAAAGAAGAAAGGTAGGTACAAACACTGGAGAACTGTGTGGAATCTGAGTCAAAATTTTGCTACAAATGACAAGAGCAGGAAAAAAAATGGCCCCATTTTCAAAGAAGTGGTCTGTAACCTTGTGACAGTAGGCAGACATCACTTTAAGGAAGAAGATTTCTTACTTGTTTTTGGATGAAGGCCCCACAGAATTCTCACAAACGGGCAGCAGGTATGGTAGCTAGCCCCTGCCCTTTGGAAACTCTCTGGTCCTGGTCCTAGATATTCTGCTGCCCTCACTGGAAAGGGTCCGGGACCAGCCTCATCCCCCCACACTGCTACCTCTCTGGCTTCCTGCAAGTGCACTGAGCTCTTTGAAAGCTTGTCAGAGGGGACAAGTTTGGCCACTGTGCTTGATTTTTTTTTTTTCTGATCACCCTGGAGGGTCCTTTCAGTGTCTGTACCTTATGCAACCTTGAAGCTGCTGTACCTGCCATGAGCAATACCTCAGCATCATGAAGGGGTCAAAAAGCTGCCTCCAGCTCTCCACCCTCAGTTATGGGGAAAAAAATGCCCTTCAGGCACACATGAAGGTCATTTTTACTGCCTTGTTGAAACAAATCTCTGCATACACTAGTGCTCTTTGGTTTATTACTAAAATAGAATTTACGAAGTAATGAGTTTTTTCCATCACACTGATTCACAGTATCTGATCAAATTAAAGCTACAAGTAGAGAGTGTGGATATGAGGAGAGCCTTATTTTGACATGGAGAAAATAGATTTGTTTTTCAAGCATGCCACAAGGAATACTGTGTCCAAGTAAACATTTTTATAGTAATAGCTAGTCTAACTAGAGAAGATGTAGTCATCTCAGATTAGCTTTGCAGGTAGTCTAGCAGTCTGTGGATAATGGGTCTAAATGGGGCTGTTAATGTCCCAGTCTTTTCAAATGACAGCCTGGTGCCACAGAGCACTTCTGGTTTTGGCAGGAATGGACAAGACAGCCTTTTCGTCAGCCCTCAGGCTTTGAGATAGACCAGCAGGTGACTGATGATAAAAGTAGTGCAAGTATTTTGAAATCCAGTGTGCCCAGCGTTTTAAGCCATCATAAACACCAAATGGTGTCTTATGCTGTGTGTCAATACGGTAGATACAACTAAGCATTTGCAGTATTTGAGAACAGCTTCTCTTTCTGTGAAACGAAGGGCTGTTCTGGCTGTTTGCAAGGCACCATGAAGGAAAGGTTGCTTTCCCCTGGGCGTTAAAAGCATTAGCACAGTTATCTGACTCTGCTGTTGCCTACAGCCAAGTTTTAAACAAAAGGATTTTGAACTCTTGTCCTTTGAGGAATAAACCTTAGACTAGGAAGGACTTTGCTTTGGTAAAGAATGGTTGTGAAATATGCTTGGGTTGGTACCTGGTGGATGCACCCTGGTGCAAGGGTACCTCTCTGGCTCCTGCAGTCCTGGTCACAGCCAGCCTAGGCAGGAACCTGCTGGACTGCACTGCAACTTCTCTCCTGCCCATGAGCACAAGTCTCCTTCCAGTGGAAATCTGGGTCCAGGAGAAGGCAGAGCATGAACATGGACCTTCTCACAGTGTACAGTCAGGATGCAATGGGTTTGTGATGTTTAGACGGGGGCTACGGTGCCTGTGGTGTCTGTCTCTTCTGAGGACAGGCTTCTTGTAGCACCCTACAGAGGATGCATCTTGCTGAGATGCCGTGTTCACCTATCAACCCAAGCTGGGCTCTCCCTTTATCACATTGATGACAGGGTAAGGTTTTTGGTAATCATTGGATATGAAGAGTAGGATGTAGAGTCCGTGGCAGCTAGACTAAATCATGGTTGGGAACAGTGGTTGTGGGAGGGGATGAAAACTGTTTTACAGCCTAAGCCAGACTGAAGGGTGTAAAATTCACTGCTGCCTTCCAGCTGGTCTTCCCAGGCCAGGTGCCAATGAGTAATTACAGTGGTTAGATTGTGCCCTACCTTTCACTGCTGTGCAGTGAAGGTGTTGGCATCACACACTGCCGTGGAATAAGAGACCAGGGAGAAGAGCTGACTGTCTGCATGTGCACTTCTTCCACGCCAGGTGCAGTCTACCTCTCAACAGGACCCTACCCGGGTAGCTCCAGGCATAACATGCCACTTACTTTGTGCTGGTGGCAATTTCACAGCTGAGTCCAAAGCCAAGAAATAAGGGTTTTACTCACTGCATATTCTATATGTTCCATGCTAGCATTAAACATAAATCCATAAATCAGTATTTATTTAAACTGTTCTAGGAGAAAAAGTGCTGATGTTGCAGAGAAACCAGTGCATCTGCAAGGATTGCTCTTATTAAGGGGAATGGCCTCAGTGACAGATTACTGTTGGTACAATTCAGTCCTTTAGAAACTGCTTTTCTGTGGTTTTTTTTTTGGTGTCAAATAATACCTTATTGTTGATGAATAATTCCTTCCAGGGTCAAAATTTCTTAAGAGTCTGAAGATGCCCTTGACCTGAAGCTTAATATTTTCTTTTGCACAGCTATCTTAAACTGACTTTATCCGTATTTGCAATGTAGTTAGCAAACAGCAGTGAACTTGCACCTTCTTGGACCCCTGCAGTTGGCTGTACACAAGAATCCCTACCAGCCTCTGGTATGCCATTTCCAGGCTCCCTGGAGGGTCTGCAAATCACATGTAGAAAAAGGGCAGGGTATAGGCAGATGTAGAGGTGTCCTCATCCCAGTCACGGTGCTGGGAGGAGCAGAAACAGATGAGTCCCAAGGTGATCACTCGCTTTTCTGTGGAGCTCGGTGGTGTTACTGACGTGCCCTGAAAGCAGGAGCTGGTGGGCATTTGTGAGAAGCAGTGGGCAGACCTCAGCAGAGGCTTTGCTGGATCATGCTGTTAAAATGGCCTTATTCTGTTCAGACACTGGGTAGGTGCTGGTGGTCTGCAGGGCACGGTGGTCACCTCACTTAGGGAGAGACGGAGAGAGAGAGAGAGAGAGATGGAGGAAATAATCCCTTTTGTTACGGCTGTTGCTGGATTCACGTCAGCCCCTGACTGCAGAGGGATGTTCATATATAGATCTTGCAGCTCTCTGAGTCCTCCTGGTCAGTCGCTGTGTTGCCGTGCATATCTGCTTCTGGAGCAGGCTGACCCTTGTCCTCTGCCCCGGGGCACAAGGAAGGGGCTGCTTCCTTCCCCTCTGCTGCTGCTGGGCTTGACATCTGCCAGCAGCAAAATCACCCCTGGGCCACTGCTCTTCCTAAACTGTAGCAGCCTTCACACTCCTGCTCAAGCTCCAACCTGCACAGGAGGACACCTGGACACACAGGTTGTTTTTTTTCTTCTCATCCCCTTTCTATAGCATTCTTTGAGTTCAGCTGCTCCTGGGTATAGCTGGGCTCATGTATAGCTGGGTTGCTTCATACAGCAGTATAGAACAGTTTCCTCATATGCTTATATAGCTGCACGTGTAGCCCGCACAGTTACAGAGCTGCGACTGCTGTATTTCTGTGCCCAGCATGGCTTTCAGCAGTAAATGTCTTTCCGGTGTTCTGTTTGTGTGTTTTTTTTTCGTAATTGTTAACTATTATTTCGTCTTGGTCTTCTTGTGTGTGGGAATTGGTGCAGTGCGGCTAGCAGTAAAGAGTAAGACCCAAAAGCTTGTAGGAACAAACTTAATTGCACTTGGGGTTTGCTACAGAATGAAGTATATTCATGGATTTATTGACTCATAAACTAAAACAGGAGGAAATTTTATAGATACAGAAATAAAGTACTGCTTCCCTGAGAGCCTCAGGCTATCAATACCTGCATCTTTGTAGGAAGAAACCATAAATTAGACTATGTGCCAAGACAAAACAGTGCAATACTTTACTTTTTTCTTTTCCTGACAGCCTAGAGAACCTTTGGATAATATATGGATTTGGGCTGCTAGAGGTATCTTAAGGGAACAGCTTGCATAACTGCTGGTAAAACCAGCACTTACGCAGCGCAGGAGTTTGCGTGAGTTATTTCTAGTGATCCAGTGGCTGAGCAATTAGGATGGATCCCAAAAAGCTGGAACCTCAAGTTCAAGCAGATATTAATACTTGTTCTCCTGAAACTAGGACATGTTAGAAATGGTTTGTTTTCTCTTTCCTCATACAGAAGTCTTCTGTTGCTTTTCTCTTACAGGAAGACGAGGCTGTGTGAGCTCTATGCAAAGGTTCTGGGATCAGAGGAAGCTTTACATGTAAGCACACAATCTAAACCGCGGTGTCTCTTGTCAGACTTGTTGAGCTGGGGAAGGGCGGAATGAAACCGGCATGCAGCAGTGCTGCAGCACAGCGCTGTGGAGCTACGGGAGCGCTTGCTGCCTTTTGTAGAGGAGCGGAGAGAAGGTTATGGCAAGTCTTGGGTTGTGTTTGACAGTGAGGATAAGAATGAGCTTATGAAACAGTTAAAAGGCAGATATGTTCTTGTCCAGCTTCATGGCTGGCATTCACAGTGCTCTACCACGGCACACCTCAGCTGTTTTCAGATGAGACAGGCTTGCCTTTCCCTGTCAGTCTGTGGTGAGCATAATGTTTCTGCACTCTTGCTAGCTGCTAAGATATATTGCTGCATGTGGGTTTGGTTTTTTTTTTGCCTTTCCCTTGCCTTCTTTTCCCTGTAATGGCAAATAACTGATAGGATTTGTGTGATCTCACACTTAGTTTATGTGATCAACGCCATTTATCCCTTAAGGGCAATTTTACGCGAGTTAAATGTTGTAGACACCAGTCTCAAGATGACATCATTTTAAACACATGGAGATTGTATGCAGAACCATGCAAGTGCCATACTTTGCATTTTTAACAGTAAATAATTGTATCCAATGTACATATTACAAGTGTTATACATGTGTACGCCAGAGGTTAATTTTCTTTACATGGCTCAAAGCATGAATTTATGCTCAAAGCATAAATTTACATTGACAAATTAAGAGGATTATGTTCTACAGTGGCCAGATTAGCCAGTTTTTTTAAAAAATAGCTAGCGGTGTCTAAAATTAAGGCTTATTGTGTTGAATCCATTTTGCATTAAGAGACTTGTTAAAAGTGCTGGTCTTGTTAGACATTGACATGCAACAAATCATAAAGTATTCTTCTCTGCTGTCTCCTCAGTTCTTTTATTAGCTTCCTCGGGACTTTGTCCTTTCCTTGAGTGAATTAATCTCTGTTTTACAGCCAGTGCATTACGAAGAGAAGAACTGGTGTGAAGAGCAGTATTCTGGGGGCTGCTACACAGCCTACTTCCCACCAGGCATAATGACTCAGTATGGAAGGTACAGTGTCTATTTATAGTGGGCTTCGGAGTAGTAAGATAAGACCAAGTTAATAAATATCCTCAGAAAGGGTCATAAATCCTCTGTCACTGTTCACTTTATACCTTTAAGATCACTGGGGAATATTTTGAACAGATATTATAACCTTCCCCTTGTCTTAGTTGGGCTTCATGATGGATGAGTATCATGAGTACAGTATCATTAGGGGGTTTTATTCACTTTTGTTATTCGGTGAATACAGCTGACTAGGTTCTTGGAAGGGAGTTGGGAAGTTTTCACAATCGGTTTAAAAAGCTGGCATTGGGTATTTGAGATCGGTGTTACCATTTCCAGCACATCTTTAGCTGGTTTTTCGTATATACTGGCAGAGAGTTAATTCCTGCCAACACTGACAGTAATGAGTGATTTCTTTGGACTGTTCTCGTTTTAGCAGTCAAGGCTTAATATAGTAATCAGTGTGCCATTGTATATGGTCCTCTCCGACATAAGTTTTTGCATGAAAATAAGATTTACCGAAAAGAAAATGGCTTACTGGTCAGACTGGTGATTGGATTCAGGTAGATAGTTTTATAATGTGGTGGCATAGCCCTACTTTTGAAGTATAAGTTTTCACAATCTAAAAAGAACTTAGAGCAATAAAGCAGTTGTAATGAATAGCATATGGAGGCCTTAGTATTTAAAGTAATTTTAATGATAATTATTGCAAATTCTGGCAAAAATAGAGTTAAAAAAAAAACCTTTTAAATTTTTTTTAATTTTCTCATTACTTTAAATATCATGGGGATGTACTTCAGAATGCTACACTGTGCCAGTAATGTCTAGCATTTGTATTTATGACACTGGCTAAAATTGTGACATAGAATAAGTCTCCTCTCAAACTAATTGTCCTTTACTCCTATGAGCAGTGCAAACGTTTAGAAAATATGAACACTGGGGTGTTTACTGTAAGAAATTAAATGCAATGCAGACTCCTGCTTCAGCTCAACTCACCTAAAGTTACTGTCTTGAAATGCTCGCTGTTACTTAAAACACTTTTATGCCAGTATTAACCCAAGGATTTCAGTTATCTTTCCTGATATGGCTGATGTGACTTACTGCTTGTCCCCCTCCAGGATTATTCGGCAGCCCGTTGGCAGGATCTATTTTGCTGGCACAGAGACAGCCACAGAGTGGAGCGGATACATGGAGGGGGCTGTGCAGGCTGGGGAAAGAGCAGCCAGAGAGGTACACACAAAAGCGCAAAACAGGGGGCACTGTCAAATTCCCTATGGCAAATGAAAGATCTTTTCGTTGGAGTAAAAATGGGAACTGAGTGTTGACAGCTTCAGGCATTTTGAAATCTTGATGCAAATTCCTGAGAAGGGGGTAGACTTCAAAAAGGATGAAGGTTTTGCACTTAGATTTGGAACGCTTACGACAGACTGGCTATTTCATCAAACTCTTCTCTGTTTCCAGGAATGAAATTCTTTCTTCTTTAACAGAAATCCCAAATTCTCACCTAGTCGTTTTTTCCCCCAAGTGGGGAGTTTGTTAGTCATTGTACTGAGTGATCATGGCTGTTGGCCTCACTAGGAACAGCTCAGTTCTGCAGCTCTGCAGACCAAGCCAGTCCCTTTCTCAAGTGTTTCCAGCAATGCTGTTGACACGGTCATATACCATTGAGACAGCCTTGCGTAAAGTCATTTAACGGCGACTTAAATATTTTGCTTCTGAGAAAATGCCAATTCCTCAAATATTTTCATGAATGTTGCGGTTTATGGAGCAGCAAAAGAAATTTCATCTTTGTTTTATGCGGTGAAGGGAACTTTGTGGCTGAAAACTGCAGTCATAGAACAGAAATTGGCCTGGAAGGGATCTGGAGAGTTCGTCTAGCCCATACCCCTGCCCCAAAAGACAGGGAGAAACTGTCCCACTTGTGAAGGTTATACCTAACCTCTTCCTGAAAACCTCCAGAGGTAGTGCTTCATGACCTTGCTAATGTAAGGACGTTACAGCAGAACCTCCATAGGCCTCAGCAGAGAAGTTGGCAAGTGAGCTTGACTGGTAAAAATTTTGATGTTTTTTCTTTCCTCATGTACTTGTGAAAGGAAAATATGTTTAAAATCCAGTGCAAGGGCGTTTCTCACTCTCCTGTATTGAAAAGTTGACAGGGTCCATGAATCTTGTCTAGAAGAAAAGCCCATCGTAGAAGATGGCCAATCTTGTTAAATCTACAAGTGTCTGGAACAGGAAAACCATTAATATCACCACCTCCATTTTATTTTACTGTAGAAGAAGTTAATCGTGCTGTCTTTCATGACTCATTTCAGATGATCTTTGCTATCCTACTCATCTCTGGTGTCTTTGATACTTTGAATGGTTACTTTTCCATTGTGAAGGTTTTATTTTTAGTCTTGCTTTTCTCTGGCTGAAAGTGGTGGTCTGTCGTCATTCACAGGATTCTGTTCCTCTTCCTACACCATGGTAAAATTTACAAAGCAAGCTACTCCTAGCTATATAGTTTGCCCGTGAAGTATCTGGTTTACGCACGCCTCACTGCCATAAGTGTATGCCTAACTCTTAGTCATATTCACATTACCCTGTTCCCATAAGACTAGTCAAGTTCTGATATCTCACGTGGAGTAACTAAACATAGAGAGGTTTTTCTATTACTGTTTCTATTTTCCACTAGGAGGAGCATCTTATTAAATATCAGGCCTCCCCAGAAATGAGTTGTACAAAGGTCGAGTATTCTTTTAAAAATTAAATACACAGAGATTTATGTGCTGAATTATCTTCATCATGCCATTTTAAAACAAAAATCAAAGCCAGCTCTTTTTCCCTTTCAAAGAATGAATGGTAGTTACTAGAGGATGTTATTTATTTTCAGATACTGTTTGCTATGAGGAAAATCCCAGACAGTGAAATTTGGAAGCCAGAACCTGAATCAATTGTAAGTCTTTCTGTAGATTAAATGGATTTGTTTTTTCTGCTGTTTTGCTGATAAGATTAAAATTTTGTTGGCTGTTTTTATTTAATTTCATTGAACCAAAGCCAAAGTAAACTTTCCCTTACTCACTAAAACTGCCCTTCCCTAAACCGGAATATGATAGAAATTCAGAAAAGGCACCAATCTGACAACTCTGTAACATGGAATTGGAAAGAACTGTGCTTTTTAACTAGGCTATGAATCCTTTCCGTGTGTCTCTTCCTCTTCCCTTTAACTGAGCAGAAAATTTTAATACATTGTGCTTCGTCACAACGTGAACTGCTTCAACTCAGCTTCGTTTCTGCTGCAAGAATCTCTTGATTTACACCCTGCCTCTCACGGTGGAGATGTTATGTTGATAACAGATGCTCTCCCCACAGGATGTTCCAGCTTTGCCCATCACTACAACCTTCTGGGAGAGGAACTTGCCCTCTGTGCCGGGACTGCTAAAGCTGATTGGATTTTCCACTTTCTTCACTTCTGTGGCTGCGGCAGGATTATTTGCCTACAAAAAGGGACTTCTGGTTCGAAACTGAAAAAGGTGCCAAAGCAAAGCCTCACACTTGAGCCTTTTTCTTTTTTTCAGAGGTTTTTTTGGCATGTACCTCCCTGTCTCCAAAATCAGATCAGGACTGGGGAAGAGGAGAAAACAGTAGAGAGACAGGGCTGGAGGGGAGGGATAAAGGAAGGGGATCCATATTGAAAAAGAACACCTTGAATCCAGGCCTGCTTCCAGCAGTAAGTTTTTTGTTGTTGAATTTCTAGGATACGTTGCCAAACGTTATCACCTTGAGATTTTTATCCAGATCTCAGAACAGAAGTGACAAAATACCTCTATGAAGCCTGTTCTGATGAGGTTTCCAGTTGTTTTTACACTTATATCTGAACCAGACCATAAACTCCAAGTCTTCACAGGCACTTCCATCTCTAGTTACAAACAAAAGATTTCTGCCTTCCTGTGTGGTAGACTGAGAAAGGAAATCCAAGAGTAATTAACTAGCTCACGCAAATTGCTGGTGAGCATATTTTTAGTGGTTTTATTTTTCACCCAGATGTCCAGAGCCCAGGCAGCACCTAAGGGACATGTCCGGCAGCCTTTTGAAGTGGGGGTCTAAATTTATCCATCTGAACTATGCAAGCGTGGCCATAGGTTGTTAGCATTTTCAGTGGCATATTTGTTCTACAGCGAGTTAAAGGACAATGTTTTTACTGCCTTTGGCAATGTGGTTGAATTTCAGGCTCCTCAGCTGCATTCACACTGTCTGGAACAGCAGAACTCATGTGTCCCAGTCGAGTCCATCCCTGTGCAGGATCAGATCTCCTCTGCCTAGAAAACTGGCGGGCGCCAGACTATAGCCGATGTGTGCAGCAGTATGGCTGATCAGGCTGTCGGAGCTGAGTGTGAATGGGGAGCCTTGTGCTAATGTACAGGCACAGCCTTTCAAACCTTTTTCACCCCGTCTGACCACTCTTTGCCTCCAAGGTCCCCTTTTAGCTCCCTAAGTTGCTGCAAGATAGCAAGAGAACAAATTAATTTCTGCCTATGCCAGGAAGTTGTAAAGCCATCCATAAAAAACTTTTTATGGTTTTTTTTTTTGACTTGTCTCTTTCCTTTCTTTCATCTACTTAAATTTGAACACCTTGAGGCTGTCTTTTGCCTGGTAGGGCACAATGGGCTTGAAGATGTAGCATCATCATTAAAAAAAGAAAAAAACCCAACCCCCCAAAAAAACAACTTAAGTGCCCCCAAACACTTGCTTCATGCTGAACACAGCTTAGCTGATTCAGAGCTTCAGTTTCTCCTAATAACCATATTGATGGGATTAGCACTTCGACTCCTGCCTGCTGTGCTGTATTGAACTGACTGTGCTCTTTTGGTAACTAATCAAGGATCTAAATGATAGAGAGATCAAAGGGAACCATGGATAGGATAGTCACATGCAAGTGCTTCTGCCCTCCCTAGCTTGGAAGTGCTTCTACCCTCCCCAGCTGGGTACCTTTCAAACAATGTAAAAAAAGAAAAGAAAAAAAAAAAGAAGAAAAGAAAAAAAGAAAAGAAAAAAAAGAAACAAACCCCAGCCACCAAAACCTTAGGTGCCTACCTGTCAACATCATGGTACCTTGTTCTAGGTATTTCTGCTGGTTTGCGTCTGCCTGACAGAAAATGGGAAGTCACAGGTATAACTGAGAACAGGATTTGGTGCTCGTGAAGCTTGAGAAAAGTTGTATGTCTGGAATTTTTCTGAGCCCCTTTACTGCACTTCTACCTTCAACCTGTCATTATATATGTAAAAAATTAAATTGCAGTAAAAAGCCATGGAGGGAAGTATAATAAGGATATATTCAGCAACGGGTGTGAGCAGACGGTAGAAGAACTGTATCGCCAGTCTCAGGCAGAGACTCTTTTGGGGTTAGCATCTGATCTTGCTTGTGCAGAGTAGTGCTTCATTCTCCAAATAGTCCCATGGAACTATAAAGCTGTAATATTTGTGAGCAGTGCATAAGTTTCTGGCCCTTAGGTTTCATTCTTTTTAACTTGATGTGTCATTTAAAAATTTTCTTGTAGCAGCAACTTGGATTTTATCACAAACAAATATCCTTGTAACAGCCTCTTAAAATGCATAGGGGAACTTCTCAGACATAAAGATCTTTAAGTCAGAAGAACAGTGCAGCAGTGTACATATGGCCTTTCTCATTGTATCACATAGAGTACTAATTGGCTGGGACGTTTGCCTACCACAGAGTGCTTCTACGTGGCTTTCTCTCTGTGTGATTTGTTTACTAAATGAATTAGGAACCAAAAGCTGAATGGGAGCTGTGTAAGTTCAGAGCCTTTGTAACTCAGACAATTCTCAGGCCAGAAATAAACATAGGAACCTAAATTTGGGAAGACATTTTTAAAGTCTTGGCCTGATATTTGTAAGTGCTAGACGGTGAATACATACTTAACATATAAAGAACTGCTGCATTTACAGATGATTTCTCTGCCAAAACTGTTTGGAATTCAAGGCCTGCTTCTGCCCAAGAAATACTCTGCAGGTCTCTAAAGGGGAGCAGATCCATGAGACTAATGAGGATAAATTGGTTTCATTCATGTCCAAAATGCATCTCTCTTCTTTGCTCCTGAATCTGGCAAAGGGTTTTCCCAGTCTAACAAGAAAACGTCGTGTGCCACAGGGGCAGAAAATCAGGAAGGAGAAACAGAAGTTAGGTATAGTTAGAGCTGAACTGAATCATAACCAAAGCTTTTAATGAGATTAGTCAATTTAAAACAGAAGTGTATATAGTTATAAATTTTTCTTATTCTTAGTTTCAAAGTGAAACAAAAATGGAAAAAAAAAAACCCTGCAAAGCATTTCTCATGTTATTCTGCCACAACTAAAAGTAGGTGCAACTTGAAATCTCAGATTAAATTTGGATCCCCTGAGATTCCTAGCCAAATCTGATGGAGCTGGGAGGTCTCAATTGCAACATCTGTATTAGCACTTGAAAGTCTCTGTCTTCTTCCTTCTGGACTGCCAAAGCATTAGGAATGCTCTCTTTGTCTTTACAGCTGTGTCTTGCTACGATTATGCTGCAGAGTTTATCGCCGCTATGGGATTAAAAAGAAGGATTTGCTGCTGTTTTTCTCGACATCTTCCACATAAAAGGAATATGTGGCACTTTGTGTATGTGGATGCCAGTGTGATGAGAAAGTGGACAAATGTAGGTAGAGAATCAAGTTGCTTCCCCATGGGCAGAGGGAACTGTGAGCACTGGCTTACATTTTTAAAATTTGTTCGTGCCAACCCTGCAAAGAGAGGAATGAAGTCTGGTTTAACGGGTAACCAGTCGTGCTATATTCTTAATTTATTAACGTGTTTGATGAGAAATGTGGTATCATGAAAGTTCCAGCAGTTTACCAGCTTCGTAAAATGTATTATAGGAACAACCATGGAAATAATGGTATTTGTCTCTTATGAACTGAGTTGTGTTATCATGCATATTTTGTAAGGCTCTTAAGAGTTTGGAAAAAAAAAAAAAAGAAAAAAGAGGTCTACTTGCTTGTATGCTGTTCTGATAGCAACTGTATATTGCAAAGGATGTCGGGTCATGGCATGAAAATCCATGTTAACCAAAGTACTTCAAAGTTAATTGTATAAATTACTTGACAGTAACAATGAAGTGAGCAATCTGAGGCAGCCCCTTGTCTTTCCTTTAACTAGTGCATTTTTTTTCTCAGTGTAGATCTTGATTCCAAATAGCACATCTGCTGTCAATACAACAAAGACATTAATCACAATTAAGAATATGTCTGAGCATTGTCCATCACTGGAACCCAAGGCCTGGGGGAGAAACTAGGGACTTGTATTAAAATAATCTTCCTGTGACCTCAATGGGACTGTTGTTTCACTGAGGTAGACTTTACAGAAGTGCAGAAAATCTAAGATTTTTTTTTTTTTTTTGACATGAAAGCAAAATAGTTTTGAGGAAGAAGAAATTGTATGTCCTCCAGAAGTACTTGGATGCAAAAGGGAGCCAGGATTAAATGACAACAGATCTGCCACTGCTTTCAGGCAAGAAGCAAACCCACTTAAATCACAGATTACAAATGCTCCCAAATAAACCTGACCTGTGTTTAAATGGACTAGCATTCCCTCTCCCATCTCCACCACTTTAAGATCACCTTGATCTTACAATCTGTTCTTCAATAGAGACAAAAATGAGATGGCCAAAGCACTCTTGCTTTCTAAGTATCTCTACAGTCAAGTTGTTTAGGCGTTGTCATAGACTGCCGCTTATAGCGTGTCCTCTGTGGTCATGTACAGGTCAGTGTTCAGTGATGCCTGCCTCTGTGTTTTGGAAAAAAAGAGTGACTTCACTTTGCAGGAATCTATATGCTCTGTGTGTGATGAATTTGTGCCTTTTATAACTGTAGCATTTTCTCAAGTGCCTCTGTGGTGACTGTCTCCCTTGGTTTCCTTCTTAAGTTCCCTTTTCAATAGGCTCTGCAGGTATTTTTATCTGACAGCTGTGAACTTTTTTTAACCTTAATTAGAATCAATAAATATTGTCATGTCACATTTACTGTTTCAGGGTTTTCTTTTGTGGAAGCCCCTTTTGACTTGGTTGTGATGGTGAGTATTACTTATAACACAACATTTTGCATTTCATACTGAAGCCAGAGAGGTATATTCAGCTTTTATCAGTAAAGAAAGCCGTGTAAAGGAAAGGATAAAAAACCTAAACATACCCTCAAAAAGCAAAAAAAAACCCAACCAAAACCAACCACCCAAGAAAAAGCAAACAATAAAGAAATCAGACCACATTCGGTAAGAATTCTTCCTAACATATAGATGGCTAACTGCCTTACACTTGAGAATGAATTTTTATTGTTGCAGGTGGATTTGGAGCGTCCCCATCAGGACCATGCCTTTACCAGAACACGTATGGGCAGGGACACGTTTTACAGCTGCTCATAAGAGTCAAGGGTACTCAACATGGGAGGAGGCAGACCTTATATCAAACACTGTGTGGTGTAAACATAAAAAACCTGGAAGAAAAGAGAGACAAGAACCACTGGGTTAATTTAATCCAGCAGGTCAGTGTCAGTGCTAGACAGAGAATGTAACTGAAGAACAAATTGGGGTTGGACTAGATGATCTCCAGAGGTCCCTTCCAACCCTGCCCATTCTGTGTGAAATTTGACCTTGGAAAGGGTCCTGTGTTTCATAAAAATGTAGTCTGTCAATACTGGAAAAAGTGTAACCATCCATGTGAAAAGCACGTCAAAAGCATGCAGTGCTTTTTGTACAGGCTTAACTTTCAGTATTACTTACAACTTAAAAAGGAGCACAAATACCATGAAAGCAAATATCCTCAACTAATCCTTTGCATGCTCTATAAAACACCCGTCCCCCAAGAAATGTATCAGAACCAGCAATGCATTTTACAGGGCCCTCAAAGCAGCTCACAAATGGTTACGACTCTTAAACATCTCTGCCTTGGGTCAGATTTGAACTACCTCTTTAACCCTTTGTTCAGACATATCCTGTGGCATCCCAGAGGAGGTACTGAAATGGTGGTGGTAGTAGTATTTATGAATTTATTTACAAAGCTTTCAGTGTGCATGTCAAAGAGACTGTGTCAGCCAGGGGGCACTTCATTATTCCCAGCAGTCCAGTGTACAGAAAATGAATTTGGACAGATAAATACAGGAGAAATGCATTGTGTGTAACATCTATAGAAGATACTAATACGATTTCCTGAGAAACCAATTAGAATCCCACTCATTGTTTAGGAGAGGATAGGAGGATAGGATGTGTTTGCAAATTATTTGGCTGAATCACACCAAACACTTCCAGTATGAGAACTGTGGATCATTTTTTCCTCTCACCTTGTGTGATTATACCAATCTACTCATCTGAAGCAAATCCTGAAATGTTTGAGGGACTGACGAGTTTTGCCTTCTGGCTCAAGGCAGGATAAATTCCCCTTGGGCCTGTAGAGCTGCCTCAGAAAAAAGCATCCAAGAATGAAAGGCAAAACTGGCCTTGGGTTGTACAGAACCAAGATACAGTTTGGTGTCTACTGGAAACAAGGGGAGGCTTTCTGTTTAATTTAGACCAATGCATTAAGGCCCAAGTTTTTGCCACCTCATTTGAGGTGCTCCCATCAACGGGGCTGCCAAGACACAGTTCTTGTCTGGCTGGTCCTCCTCTGTGTGGTGAGCCGGGAGAGAGGGCACCTCGCCTGGTGGTTCAGCCCATGCAGGACTGGAGGAGTCCTACGGACACGTCCTTCTCTCTTGCTCTCTGTGTAGGAGGATACCTAAATTCATGGGGTTTCTAGCTTCGGTGTCTCAGTTACGTGCTTCAAATATATGGGATGAACTCAGGTTAGGAGAAGAGATTTTACACCTAGTGTGTGTGTTTCACTTGTTCTGCAAAGACGTTAATTACAAGGTTAGATGTTTTCAAAGAGCATGTGATATTTACCCACCCACACAGCAATTCAGGAGCTGAAACACAGTTGCCTTGTCCCTTTCAGATGTCTGAGGGCACCTTGTCCGGCCTCCAGCTGCTGCTCCGAAAGGCGGCAGCTCTTCCAGAGGCCGTGTGTCCTAATCCAGCCCTGCGCAGGTGGCGCAGATACTCTTTGGATACCAAACTAGGCAGCTTCTACCTCCCACCAACTGCTGATGGCAATTAGGTACTTAAATACTTCCTTGGGGTATTTAGCTTTGCGGAAATGCAAACAGGGATAATGCAGGCCCTGTGAATCTAATGTGATGCAAGTGAATAAATTGCATGTCAATAGGTAGCTGCACATACAGTATGTTAATACAAAGCTGTCATTTATGCAGGCAGGCTATACAATGATTTTGTTGGCCTTTGGAAAGAAAACCGAAGGCATGATATTCTAGTCAGAATATTAGTGGTATGTGCTAGAAAAGCCTTCAGTTAGCATCTCAGTGCCAAGTTAAGCTGTAAAAAAAATACACCTGAGTAAGAGGATTTGTAAGTTGATTTTAGTTCGCATGATTTGTACAGTCAGTAGCAATAAGCTATTCTGAAGTAAGGCTAGAAAAAGCTCAAAAATGAATTTTAAATAGCTGTGATAAGCTGTGAAACACACACTAAGGGTCTTGTCCACTGGGTCTTTACCTAGTGCCATGCAGGCTCATCCCAGTTTTCCATTCTTCCCGGCCTTGCTGAAAGAGGCAAAGTTGGTTTGAGTTTTTACATCCATTGTGGGCCAAAGACAGCCTCACTCTGTGCTTTGACAGAATGCGAGAGATACCTTTTCCAATTTAGAAGTAAAGGGTTATTAGCTTTCACCCAGGCTTGGATTTTGCTATGCGCGCAGGGAATTTTCTGTTAGCAGCTGTTACAGTCCCTCCGTAGCAAAATGTCCCTAGCAAAATAATCAATACCCATCCAGCTCCGTTTACTCTGGCGCCTACAGTCTCTGTTAGACTCCCTCCCCACCTCCCCACAACTTCGAAGGGGGAAAAAAGCCTCATCCAAATCCAAGCGATCCGTTTGCCTGACCAGCAGAATAAAGGGTCTGAGCAAATACAGACCACCCTCACCCGCCCAAGGGCATAAAGTCACAGCACGCCAGAAGTGACTTTGAGGGGCATCTCATCGAGTGCCATTTCCCTGCAGCAGCAGAGACGTTGAGGAAGCGCTTGAGGAAGCGGTACCCAGCAGAAACACCCGCCTTTGGCTGGCCGGGTTTGTCAAATGGCCCGGTTCCCTCCTGCGCCGCTGTCTAATGGGATTCAACACTGCACTCGAATATGCTCTAACGCGTGGATGGGAAGGAGGGGAGAAAAGGAAGTGTATTAATAATGCACTGAGGCATCCTTGTCAGCTCTCAGGCTGTTCGCTCCCAATTTGCGTATGCTCCAAGTTGTAAGAAAACACTTTGCACAGCAGTGTTGCATTTAGCAGAAATTACATTATAATTTCAGATGTGGAAACTTCTATTCCAGGTCTGAGGCAGTGAGATGTCCCATTGGGCTGTGCAGTCATTATCTTAAACAATTGAAATGCATGCTTGCACTTAATCAAAATCAAGGGGAGATGTTACTCCAGCCTCCACTTGCCAATTCAGCCCAAAGTGGAATGAGAATATTAAACTAAATTAGAAACTATGTTATTTCCCAATCATTTCTTCATGAGCTGGCGTTTGGCCGGAGTGCTTTTTCAGAGGCTGCGTATTTGAGTCAACCCCTCTATGTATATCCGTAAAGCAAACAGCCCCCAAAGGAACCCCCTTCCCAGACGAGGGGAGAGTTTGGGTTCGGGTGCATTTAGGATCTGCGCTCACACTTTTCCCCCAGCTCCTTCACGCTGCCAAGTGGTAGGAAAGACTTCAGCCGCCCTTCAGAGGAAGTCGTGCAGTGCCGGCAGAGGGGCGATGCCGCAGCCATTTCATTGCCATCATTTCTGCCAGGGACCGGCTAGTGCCGGGAAGCAGAGGCTGCGAGGGATGGCATCTGCCTTTCTCTGCTCCCTCCAACGTGGCACATCGGAGCTTGGAGATGGGTGAGAACCGGGGCTTGAAGCTGGGGACTTGCATCGCTTTCCTTTAGTGTGTTTCCATTCCGGAGTTTGATATTTTGGGTTCCCGACAGGAATGGTAAGCACCAGTGCAGAAATACCCACTGAGACCTTCCTGCAAGTCAAAGTGCCACTTTTTTGTTTGCGAGGTGATAAAATACTGCTATTA
The DNA here is from genome assembly GCA_017639485.1 of Pluvialis apricaria. Taxonomy (NCBI): domain Eukaryota; kingdom Metazoa; phylum Chordata; class Aves; order Charadriiformes; family Charadriidae; genus Pluvialis; species Pluvialis apricaria. Next base: position 97,982,764 of record CM030007.1, on the reverse strand, counting down.
TATAGCCAGAAGATGGCAGCCTTTATTTCAGCCCTGAGCCCTGCTGTGCAGCAGACGGGCGGCTGGTGATGCCTCAGCACAGCTGTCTGCAGCTGGCGTCTACTAACAGCGGTATGTGTCCCCCGTCCCTGTCCCCGTCCCCGGACCTCGCCTGCCCCCAGTGCTAGTCTCTGCTTTTTGTAATTCAGCCAGACATCCTGCATTTAACCAAGGTTTTGATGAAAATTATGGTGCTCAGGCTATAATCCAAAGACTTTTCAGGTGAAGGTCTGGCCATGGAAGTCCAAATGCCACCACAAGCAGTAATTACGTCCTTTGCTTCACTTTCAACCCCATCTCGAGCGGAAGCTGTCGTCTTGTACCGTGAGTGGCAGTGGAGCTCACAGTTACATTTCACAGAGAAAGAGTAACAGTGGGAAGACAGAGATGACAAAGGACATCTGTCTCATATTGTCTTGTGCTCGGTAAGGACATAGGCAGTGCAGTCTCACAGCCCTGTCTGATCCGGTCATGGTTATAGGCTGGGGCACATCACATCTCCTGGGACTCCGGGAAGAGGAGATGGGCTGCTCGGAGGCACCGCTGCTCCCGCACTGCTCTGCTAAAGCTTCACTTTCGTAAGTGACGCACTCTCACTTGGGAAACTTCTTCTCCCTGCTCCTCCTTGTGTCCTGTGTTATTCTTTCTCAGCTATGTAAGAGGAGTCAAAAAAAAAAAAAAAATCCAACCCAAAGAGAGCAAGAAACAGAGAACAGAAACTGGGAAGCCAAGCGCTACAAATAAAGAGCAGAACAGGAATTGCAACCGGAGCCCAAAACATTGATTGCCAAGTGTAGGAGCCGAGTGAGAAAAGAAAAAGTTACAGTTCACTAACAAAGAGCACATTTAATTTCCCCTTCTGGATTTGCACCAAGATGAAATTTGCTTTCTCTGTGTGTGTGTGTGTGTGTGTAAAGCAACTCTTGCAGGGAACATTTACAAAGCAAAATTGTTTGTTTCCAACCGATCTGTGGAAGAGAAACAGCCCAAAAGGAAAAGAACAGAGTAAAATCATGTTTCCACAGAAGAGGACTCTCTCTGGATTTGTCCATTTTTTCTGTTTCTTGATGCTGCTGTCAGGAACTGGTAGCTGAGCTCTGCGCAGAGAAGATAAGACCCGTCCCCAGCTTGCTCCCAGTGTGGTTTCTGGCCGAGGAAAGCCCTTGCTGTCAGGCAGCAGAACCCGGTCAATGGGACACGGGAACCGACTGGTGGGAAACCTGCACGTTCCAGCCCGTTGGACTGCCCAACATTGGCACATTCCTCCGGGTGGTATTTTTATTCAAACACATAATGCTAATTTGTGCCAGTGGTTGAGGGTATGTTTGATCCTGGGCAAAGAGATCAAGCGTGACGCTGGGGGCTGGGTCAAACATGGACTGGAAAGCATTGCTGGTGAATGACTACCGAAGAGACCAAGCGCAGGCTGGGGCCACTTGCTTGCCCAGAGTGAGTTTTGAGGCTGGATGAACCTGTAGCGCTCCAGGTGAATCTGGTTAGAACTTCCTCTTGCACCACACGAGGAGCATGGCTGGAGAGACGCTGCCTGACCTGGGGGAGGTTCGTGCCCACTGCACCAAAGCATGCAGCCCCCCGCAACCCAGCGCTTCATCCTCGTGATGGCGGCCCCTTCCCAGACCTCTCACATGGTAGGTTTCCAACCAGAGGGGTTTGGGTCGTCAGTTCCCGCACCGGGAATTCTGGAGGTTGCGTGACGGGCAGGTGATGAGGGAAGGAAAGACTCGCCGGGCCGATGGTGCAAAAAAAAGCCGACCCGCGGCTCTTGTCCTGCACCTCCTGCAAGTCCAGCTCCTGGTGGCCCAGCAGCCTGTCCTGTTTCAAGGTCCCCATCCCCATGGGGCTGGTTGATGGCAGCCAGGGAGGGGGCAGCCATGCCGCCCTGCACAGGCAGGAGCTGCAGCCAAGGGGAGTGGGGCAGAAAGGAGGTGGGAAGCACCAAAGCTTCACAGGAGTGTTTTTCCATCCCTGGTGCCGATTTCTGCGGCTCTCAAAGGTGTTGAAAGGCTAATTATGTGACATGCTGTCAGGGGCTCGGGCACAGCTGCTGTGGTATCTGTAAGCAAAACCAGCAATTTAATTAAAAAAGAGGCAGGTTCACTCACATGTATCATCTCCGCTTGCTTATTTCACACCGCCTGATCTATCTGCTCCGTGGCGCTTCTTATTTCACCGCTAGCAGAGAGGATTAGTCTATTTTTTTTTCTCTCTCTTTCCCCTCTGCTGCTCCTTCTGCCAGTCCTTGCTCTGGTCTTTGCTTGATTTCCAAGCATCAAAGAGCAGCCTTTTCACCTGAGGCTTTCCCATTTCCCAGGCTTGTCAATGCAATTCCGTTCCCACCCTGGTGCTGATGGACTTGGTGTGGACCTCGGCCTCTCCCGTCCCACCCCTTACTTTGAGAGGACAGAGAGCATCTCCCACCTCTGCCAAGGGAGTGCAGGGCTCTTCCTCCAAAAACCGGGGCACTGAGCACCCCTGGTTAGGGAAGGTCACCAAAGGCTTTCCCACTCCACGGCCTGGGTGAGGACTCTGCCGGGTCCCCAGCAGAAAGATGTTCTTCCAGGGTGCTTCAGCCTCACGGTTTTAATAACAGCAGCAGCTCCCTCGGAGAGTTGTCAGCGGTGATAAACTCAGTCCCGTTCCGTTTCAAAATTGGTTTAAGAAAGATGCCCTGCTGTTTAATATTTAAGCTAAATGTTTAATGTTTAAACAGGGAAATTGTTCTGATTGTCAGAAAGGGCATTAAAGCAGGATGGAAACTGGTCTATAATCTCTGACAAACGCTGCCCTTTCGCTGCAGCAGCATGGTGCCTGGGAGCTGCAGGAGTTTCAGAAATGCCAATTTTAATCAACCTCTTTCATTTCATTTGCCGCTTACCACTCCCACAGCAGTGAGACGTGCTTTTTCCCTGTGAAGCGGGCAACAACGTACCTGGCCCTGTTCAACAGTTTGAGACTAGTTCAGCCAAATTGAACTTGCACTTCAAAACCCAGACAAATTGCAGTAGAAAAGTGTGCGGATAAGGTGAAAAGCAAAGCTGGATGGTGTCGGCTTGTGGGTGTATTCCAGATGATTTGGGGTCCCTTTTGCACGTGCACGCAAAAGCTGTGACATTCAGATGTCAAGTTTAAAGTCAGCAAAAAAAACCTGAATGGCTCTAATTGCCACAAATCCCCTTATGGATGAATATTTTTGAACAGATATGGACAGTGCTTTTCAGGCGGTGGAAGTATTCCCCTGGGGGGAGTGTGTAACGGTGCAGAACCGTTTCAGGCCACACAAGGCTTGTCAGGAGCGCGCCCGTGCTCCCTCCCCGAGCCCTCGGGCGGCCACTGTGGCTGTGCCAGGCTGCGTGCAGGGGGCAGTCCCGGTGCACAGGGATCCCTGCTCCGTAATGGCTGGAGATAGGGAGAACGGATTCAGCAGGGAGCCCTCCAGTCAAACAGCAATTCACATTAGTCATTTTCCCCCCCACCTTAAAATGTTCCCAATGTGCATGCTAAACCAACCTGTCAAGCAACCTGTCAAAACTCCTTTAAACAAGCATTTAATACTACAGTTTAGTGTGTTCAAAATCCAACATTGCTGCTTCCTAGTTCCTTCTCTCCTTTCCAGTGTGGGTAACTTGAAGCACGTGTGTAAGTTCAAGGTAGGTGGGAAAGTTGAAGCGGAAAAGGTAGAGAGTCTTATAAATAATCTATTCAGGCTTCTTTTCCCCCGGAGAAACTGGTAGTGGCTGGCCGACCCTCACACAGAACGGCTGCAAACAACGAACAAAGTAGCTCGGGCAACATCTGCTCTCTGTGCAACCTTTTCTGTGTGGTGCTTAACACAGGCACCATGAGCTCACACCTGATGACGAGGGGCCACCTGAAGCACCCCTTCCCCTGGAAATGGCTTCTGGTTTGGAGCCCACCAGCACCTGGGCTGAGATAGGTCTGCACTTACGGTGTCTACAAGGCTTTTGTACAAAAAAGTGAGAGGACATACGAATGTGGTTGAAGCAGAGGCCAGGAGCGAAGTCATCTTGGGTAGGGAGGTATTTCTGTTGGTGTATACATATGGATCACATTGAGCAGGGCAAGGGTTTGGTGGCTGCTGCATGTGAGGTGCCTAGCGATTTAACACGCTAGAGAAACACCACCTTCCAAAAAACTCACAAAAAACAACGCGAGAAAGAATCTGAAGAAAAGTTTATAGAAGAGCTCCTCTTATCAAGGCTGCAGGACTATTGAAAGGCACATTTCACCCATGTTGAATAACAGTTGAGTTCATGGACACATACAACGCTCACATTTCATGGCAAAAAGACTGCATAATGATGGTACGTTGTGAAACGTATATTCCAGACTTCAGTTAAACACTAAAGTGATTATTTTAAGTGTATCGTGTACATAACAAGAGCGGAACAGGCAGATGCATCCAATTACTGTAATTTACAAGGCAGTAATTCAAACCCCAAATATATTTCTCCTTATTGGAGGAAGGCGGTACAGATTACGAGCAAAACGAGGGGCAGCGAATTGACAGGGAGCCAGGAAGCTGCTGTCATTCGGAAAACAACAGCCAGCACCTGCTGCAAGTCGGAGGGGCTTTAACTTTGCTAATTCATTTCACTCCGCTGCAGCAGCGAGCGGCTGGGCTGGATCGGCTGCTCTGGGGCCAGGAAGTAACCCAGAGCCGCGCCGTGGCTCTGCCGCAGCGACGCAGGCACCCTGCAGAACAGATAAGCGCAGATGTTTGCTCGGTAGCAGGCAGAACAAAGTCCACTCGCGCTTCCCCTCTCGCCGTTTAGCGAGCTGCTTCGTGCTAATTACCTCTTTTCAACCAGCTCGTGGTTAAGTTTCACGTTGCGATGATTAATAATTAATCAAATGCATTTGAAAATTAATTTGGCAATTCTATGTCTGATTGGCATGCTAATCTCTTCTGTGCAGCAGGGATGTTATGGGAATAACCTCAGATATTCTGAGCCTCTAACCGAGGTGAATACATAAGGGTATTTATTATCTCGTGTGGTAAAAAAATAAAGCAGTGAGTGGAAACAAATGCATTCTCCAAGGTCTCTTTGTCTTTTAGGAAAGGTGTGATCTGCATTTTGCCTTGCCTGTATTAGGAATATAACATCGATATTATCATGTCCAATCAAAATAAATGGACAAGGAAAAGGCAAATTTGAAAAACGCCCCCACAGTTGATTTATTTCTGTTTAGCTGGTAGCAACTGCAGTAGATTTGATGCATTAATTATGGTACCAAAAAGAAAAATCACAAGGAGAACAACTCTTGCCCTTTCCAGCTGTCCATACCACTTCTCCCCAAAAATAACACTTATCTGGTAAAAGGGAAGAAGAGGGAGTATGCAGCTTCCACTGGATGCGTGGTTCCCACTAGTTTCGAATTAGTAGTCCCTTTTTATAAGCAAACAGCCCCGCAGCAGCCACAGAGGTGAAACACACGGTAGAGCTAAGCAGGCACAGCAGTCCCGGCACGGACGGCAGGTTCCTCTCCCAGAAGCTGGTGGTGAACGGTCGGGCTGGGACATCCTGGGGGAGAGAGGAGATGGTACCACTGCAGGGTCTCCCCCACCGCGTGAACAAATGTCCCCTGCGAGGCTGGGGAGATCACAGGTTTTTCCCAAGGACCAGACTGGTGTGGGGAAGGAGGGGAGGGTCAGGGCTGTGAAACATGTATTTTCTGTTGTCCATGGCACAGCGAAGGTGGAGTTACTTGTGACTGGAAGGAGGTTATATTTAGCTTAAAACCATGGCCTGGGACCAAGCAGAACTAGGCTGATATCCTGCATTTTGCAGTACCCCAGGCCCCAAGATCCTTGTCCCTGGGTCTTGGCCATCCACCGCTCAGACAGGGGTAACAATATTCCTCGGATGAGTCAAAAAAATGAATACCATCAGCATGTGAGGTAACCAAAACCTCAACGAAGCAGGGACCACAGCCCGACTGAAGGGTGCACACCTGACTGGGTGACAACGAGAAAGTCTAGCTTACCTTTGACTCTGGCTCTGGCATCCAAATTTCATTCTCTGAGATCCTCCCCATACTGTGCAGTATCTAGAAGAAAAAATTATTTGTACCACGTGAGAAACAATTAAAACCCACGCTACTTTCAGTTTCGGAAAATCAGAGCAAGTCAGAGCAAGGTGACATTGATACAAGGCATAACTATGACTAGCTGAAAGTGCTTTGAACCAGAAATTGCATAGTGATTCCTCTGTTTATATCAGCAAAGAGAGAAAAAGGAGGCAGTTTTGGTAGTTTGTGTAGATACGTGACAGCTGGTTATCAAACAGTCATGTGCCTAACCAGTGCTTTAAGGACAAACGGACAGTTTCACAGAGTCATTTGTAAAATATAGGACTTCACTCAGAAATCCACATGAACTACAGCTTCTCCAGCTGTTTATTTTACATTTTTTTCTGAGTACAAGTGAAAATGCTTTTTCACGGAACAGTTACAGAAATAGCAAGGTGAGGTTACCGCCACACACTTGGGATGCAAAGCCTGTTAGGAGTGATGCTGCTTAGATCACAAACTAGAAAGAGGAGAGATACAACTCTGGGGCTTTCAAAGCATACAATTATGAATTTATCTCCTGGCTATTCAGTCAGTACAAAGCTCATAGAGGACTTTTCTTGAGAATAAACTCATGGTAACAATCATGGAGGTTCTTGGGGGCAAATTAATGTCTCCAGAAGAGACAATCAACCGTCTCTGCAACTACTGCTCACAGGCATGGAGAAAAGAAAAGAGAAATTAGGTGACTTGAAACAGCAAGTAATGCGAATTATAAGGTGAATATGACATTCTATCAAATGGAAGCAAAGGGCTGATTTTCCCTTAAATAACAGCTCCGTGGCTCTGCCATACAGCAGTTGTAACTATAATGTACACCCTTTAATGGTTTTTTTCCCTCCCTCCAGACTGTTGTAAAGGGATTTCACTGTGACTGGGAACCCAGCCCAATGCGTGTCATTCTGAGGAGATTTAGACATTATCAGAGCCGCCCATTATGAATTCATAAAGCTGAGCTAACGGTACTCTGTCGTAAAAGGAGAAGCAGAAGGGATAGATCAAAAATGGGAACAATGCTCAGATTTCCAGATTGCTGCACAGGAAATAGCTGCGAGCATTTGTAATGACTTAAATTACTGTTAAAACATACAGTGATTAATTTCTTAGAAATTGTGGTAGTGTATCTAAGGGCAGCATCAACTTTGAGGGTTTTTTCCCTCTAGACATGAGGTATATGGCATGAGCTTCATTTTGAGTCTCCTGTGCAGCAATGCACTGTGTAATGTTCTGATTTGGGTAAGATTCTTGGCTTCACTTTATTCAATAACAAGCTTAGTAAAGTTAGAAAAAAAAAAAAGGCTTTGGTTCACATCCTTTTCTGGGATTCTTCCCCATCAAATCTAGGAGGCTCTGCACAATTACAGAGTGTGATGCACAAAATCAGACCCTCCAAGCTGCACTTACTCCTTTTTACCCTTTTGATAGAGATGTTGAAAGCAAACCAACAGTCTGTACCTCTCTGGCTGCTCTCTCTCCTGCCTGTACGGCCCCCTCCATGTATCCACTCCACTGGGTAGCTGTCTCCGTGCCAGCAAAGTAGATTCTGTCAACGGGCTGGCGAATGATCCTTCAAAACAAATGGAGAATGTCAGACGACAAGCAACAGAAAAATGATGATCCTTCGAAAAGCCATTTATGGGCTTTGATGGAGTGCGGAAGTTCAGTCCTCCAGAACTCCCGCAGACCTGGGCTGGGGAGCACGCTGCACTAAGCTGCCCCTGCAGGACCACCTACTTGATCCTGTACACAAAACTCAAGATCTGAGAGAAAGAAAAATCTACGGCATAAATCAGTGTGCCCAGTTTCTGTGCAAAATAATATGAGCCTTATTTTAGTGCTGGGGTAAGGGGCAATCCTAACAGCACCCAGAAATGCAGGGCAGCTGACAGATTTACATCTTCTGCATTGCAGCTTAGTTGCTATCCTGCCATTACAATGGGATATTTTTGCAGTGACGGGTCACTAATATCAGCTTCTATTCGGAGGCTGGACTTGCCTGGCTGCAAGTCCTGCCAAAAGGGGATGGCAGCTGAAGGCCTCAGCATTCAGAGAGTTGCATTCGCCCCATTGGGTCATATAAGCCAGCCCTTCGGTCATGCAAACTCCAAAAGCATCCCAGTCAACCCACCCGCAGGTAATGAGCTCCCTTTCCCATAGAGAGATGTGCTTCCTCTAAGGGCTCCCATCCAACCCCCGACCAGGTTCTCCCTGTCTGCCTGACACCAGCTTCCCCAGGTCAGAGGCCTCACCCATCACTGCCCAAGTGTTCAGATAAACTACAACAGTAGAGGCTGTGCACGAGATGACTTCTTCCCACTCACATCTTGGCACAAAGGCAGGGTGTAACTCCATGACGGACATGCCAAGGAGCACACACTGTGATGTGTTACATGGTTGGTCTGGTCTTTGGCTATGGATACAAGATTTGTCTGCTTGTTCCTATTACGCGCTGAACCGTGCCTTCCACATTGCTTTTCAGTGACATACCTGGTATTAATCAGTATTATCTAACACTTTCCTTTAGGAATACAGCAATACTGTGTGGGGAGGGCATGGGAGGCTTTGCTGGGTGGGAAGTGCAAATGAGTTTTCATGTAAGGGTTTTGTGTCTTCCCCTCATGATGTGACTCAATGGGCTCCACCAGAACCTGGGGCTCCACCTACACAGTCAGTAGAGACTCTTCATCTGTCCAAGGTGTGTGCCCTCAAGGTCCTAGAAAGCATTAAATGGATCTAATGCAAATACTGCGTAGCAGCAAATACTGTAAGTAACCTCGTGGGGAAAGGTTTCCTGGCTCTAGCAAGTCTCCTTGTGACTATGCTTTGTTTCCTTGAAAGTCACAGAGAAACTCTGCTCTTACTAAAGTCAATAGCAAGATCCTTGTTAGCTGGGGAGTAAGGGAGTGGAAAGCTGACTGGCGTTCCCCCCATATGCTACATATGCCATAAGTTTGTTGCATAAGGTATATCATTGTACATGAGCTAAGAAATGTAAATTAGAAAGCAAAGCATTCTCTGTTTTACCTTCCGTAAGAATACATTATGCCTGGTGGGAAGTAGGCTGTGTAACAACCCCCCGAATATTGCTCCATGCTCCAGTTCTTTTCTTCGTAATGCACAGGCTGTAAGTATTAGCAAATATGAGAGAGTGAAACAGTGGCAGAGAAATAGGAAACAAAACCCAGATTTCCTTTGAAGAGGGGAAAAAACAGGCTAAGGATACCTGTCAAAGGAGTGCCATGTCATCTGGCTAATGCTATCCATCTGCACAAAACAAATCTTTGCACTTTTACAGAAGCACTAGCCTCCCATGGGGAAATGACAGGATAAATAAAACCATGCACTGCCTTCTCTGTTCTTGTAAAAAGTGAGACTGGCAGCTCTTTTCTTTCTGTACTAGATGCTGCTGCTCTCCCCTTGGGAGAGGAGATTGTATGGCACAACACGCAATTTTAGGTAAGTGCTTTAGGTACCAGGAATTTTGGCTTCATCCTCCAGAGCAAAGGACTAACATTACTATACAACACAGGTGAAAGAAGGCATTCACGTCTTACATGTAAAGCCTCTTCCATCCCCATTGCCTTGGCATATGCCTCACAGATCTTCTTCTTCCTATATGAAAATAAAATCAGAGTCAGAAAAAACAAGGTGAAAAAAAGCCTCTCGGTTATTGCTCTTATATAAAAACCACATTTATTGCAATACATTAGAAAGAAAGTTGGGTTTGGCTTTGTTTTTATGTCTGATTTCAAGTTCTTATCTTAACAGACATATTTCAAATGCTGATGCCTAAATTTGACATCCAAAATGGACCCAGGGAATGGGAAATGAAGGTTGATTTTGGCAATGAGCTCTAAAAAAATAAATCTTTGTGCAGTTATTTTAGGATGCAGAACCAATTCATTCTCATGTTCACTGGTGTAAGACCAGAAGAGAAGCAATATAAATCACTGAAATCCCTACAGATTTACTATAGCTGAGAACAAAATATGAGCTGGAGAATACTACTCACATTCCAAAGCAGAACTCCTCTTTCACTTGCATGTGTACCAAAAATCACATTTAGAAAGTACTGTTTGTTCATTTCATAGACTAATGGAGAAACCATACTGTTGTAAACACGGAGGTTTAAAAATTTTATCACTCAGTCTAAATGTGAAGGACACCCAAAACTACGTATGTCAGCGCTCCCTATATCCCTGGAGTGAAGCATCATTTAGTGGGGATGCAGTCTGGAAACGTCTTTGGAAAAAACTTCTCAGTTCACATTGAGATACAGAGCTGATAAGTCATAACGTGGAAGAGTGGGCAGGACTTGGAAACTCAGAAATATCCATAACTGGATGGATATTAGCATTAGTGTCTCGGCCTGTTTATGCCAAAAGCTGAATTTTTGCCTCAATTTCCAGTATTGGTAGTTGCATTGAGCATGTGTACACGTGCATATGCACACATATATTCACACACATTCCCGTGGGGAAACATCCCCGAGAACTGACTGACTTCTGAAATATTTACAGTTTCTGAACTCTTACCTCTCTTCCTTACTGAGATGGGCCAGTTTAACAGCCTTTCTGGTAAGGATGAAACTGAAAAGGAAAATATGGCATATAAATATCACGCAGTGTCAGCGCCCCAGCTGATTCACAAGCTCTTTCTTGAAATTACTCTAAAAAAAGACAGACAAAGCACTTTACCGGTACGTAATGGGCTTGACATTTTTTCATCATACCTCATCACTTGAAAATTACAAGTCACACGGGTGAGAAGGCCTGTGCAGGGCACCCTGTGGAGTTAATTGAAAGGGAGAGGATGCATTCCCAGGGGGCAGGCGCAGAGGACTGCCTGGCAGCGACCAGATGAGAAAGTTGCAGATTGCAAAGTGTGTTTTCAAAGCTGCCAGCGCTGGCCTCATTTTGCTCCGTGGGAATGAACTCTCCATCCTCACTGACTCGGGAGAGCAAAGTTATACCCAAAGTGAGCAGAGAGACGACAGTGTCCAACAAACTAGTCTGCACTGCCTACCCTCTTATACCTAAGTCTGATCCAAAAGGACTGAGACCCTGAGCTTTCTTGAGCTTTTGAAGTCTCGCAGACAGCTGGCCGTGCCACTGCCCGTGTCATTTGGTGTTAATAAGTAACGGGAGCTCGCTGCTCGGACAAGCACTGCACAGTGTCATGGACAAGTCCTGTAAAAACCAGGATTAATATTTATTCAGCTTGAAGGAAACAGATTTGGTGATTCGGTCATCTGACCTTAGTGGAGATATCCGGGGGATGAAGTATGTTCCTGCACTCTTTTAGAAAGCTGCATAAACCCACAAGGAGAAAGCAGGAAACTGTTTGCAGGAAACCCTCTTTGTATGGGGTTTGGAGGCAGCTTATTGCTCTCAGGTCATAGAATTTTTTAAGCCTTGAACATGTCCATAAACATGTACAGTTCAGTAGAAGTGGCAAGCTTTCCTTGCCAGATACTTAAGGAGTAGCTGCTTCACATTTATATTGGCCTCTTTTTGGCAGTCTCACCTCAGATTACAGTGGAAACATTTGTAAAGATTGTTTGTTCATGTTGGCTTAACCTATTTTAAAAGCCAGTCAATGCTGTTACATATTTTCCCATCTGTTTGTCCAAACTACAACTTTTTTACTTGGAAGTTTCTTTGGAATCACAATTTCTTCACTGCACAGCTGCTGCCCTGCTCGACCACCAGCTGATGTGGTGATCGCCAGCGATGTGCGATCGCAGCCCAGAAGGCCAACCATATCCTGGGCTGCATCAAAAGAAGTGTGGCCAGCAGGTCAAGGGAGATGATTCTGCCCCTCTACTCCGCTCTTGTGAGACCCCACCTGGAGTACTGCATCCAGCTGTGGAGTCCCCAGCATAAGAAGGACATGGACCTGCTGGAGCGTGTCCAGAGGAGAGCCACGAGGATGATCCGAGGGCTGGAGCACCTCTCCTATGAGGAGAGGCTGAGAGAGTTGGGGCTGTTCAGCCTGGAGAAGAGAAGGCTCTGAGGAGATCTTATTGTGGCCTTCCAGTACCTAAAGGGGGCCTACAGGAGAGCTGGGGAAGGACTTTTTACAAGGGCATGTAGTGATAGGACGAGGGGGAATGTCTTTAAGCTGGAAGAGGGCAGGTTTAGATTAAACATTAGGAAGAACTTTTTCACTATAAGGGTAGCAAGGCACTGGAACAGGTTGCCCAGAGAGGTTGTTGAAGCCCCATCCCTGGAGGTGTTCAAGGCCAGGCTGGACATGGCCCTGGGCAATCTGGTCTAGTGGGAGGTGTTCCTGCCCATGGTAGGGGGGTTGGAACTTGATGATCTTCAAGGTCCCTTCCAACCTAAACCATTCTGTGCTTCTATGATTCTATGATACCTGTTGTCCTGCCTCAGCTCAATGGGGAGAGAAGGCAAATGAGGATTTCTTGGAGAACTGGATTTTCATTTTGGCCCAGGCGCTAAATGCAAGGCCCCACGTAAGCCGAACACGGGCTCACAAAGCTAGGTAAGAAAGGGATTTATTTCTAAATCTACTCCACAGCAAAAAAACATTAACTGAATGCTTAAAATGAACTACAGCTGAATTCAGCAACTCCTTCCCAACCATCATCTCCTTTGTATCAGGCTATTTGTAGCAGAAGCTTCACCTAAAAGCTTATATGGACTAGAGAGGCACAAGAGGCTTGTCAGAAGCACTCTCCTCCGTCTATGAAGACTGTGGGAGTGGGCCTCACTGATGCGATATGGCCATTTCGCCTCTTCCTCCTCCTCCCACTCCTTCATACAAAAAGAAATACACATCTGTAAGTATGGGCTAGAAGCTCCTAACCCCATAATGGCAGGGAAAGTTCCATCAGGTTTCGTGTCGTCTATGGTTATTCCAATTGGAGACTCTTCATCCTCAATGACGAGGGAACCGCAATAACCTAAGGGCGGAAAAGTAAACAAAATGATTGTCACAGAAACGTGTTGATAATCATCGTTTCTGATAGTAGTGAGCAAGGAAAATTATCCATAAAAGGAACTGTACAATAATTTTTTCATCATCAATAATACCTACATGTCTGAAGCATTTTTGGAACAGTCCCTCTCTGGGAAGGAAGCCTTTGGAAGGCTTCCCTCTGACTTGGGGAAATTTCATACACAGGTTTATAAAAGTCATATTTAAATTCCATTATCACTTAGCAAGGAATTTCTGTGGATTGTTGCAAGTCCCTTTGGCTTTCTATATTGGGGGCAATAAACATTAGAAATAAACTGATCTAGCAAGAACTATGATGGTTCATTCCAAGAATAACTTTGGCCAAAACAACAACAGCAGCAACAAAACCCAGTGTAATTACATCTGGTCACTGTGGACTGAAATTTACACCCTGTATTGATTTTGCTGACAATATGACTGTCAGGAATGGTGTCCCATAACAGTAATGCAACAGAAACATGGGCCGTCTAATCTAGCATCACATCAGTACATGTTTCAGATGAACACACAAAAAATCCCGTATAGATAACAATGTACAAATCTGCCTACATTTCTTTCTAATCCCAATGGCTGGTTTATGCTCTGAAACATGCAAACTTTTATTCTTTTGGTGAAGAAATATTCTCACCAAGTGCAAGTCTCAGTATCATTACATAGGAAGTGGAAACTAATCTGTTCATACAAATAGTTCTGGAAATGGTATCAGTTAAAGCTGAGAAACACATGATGTTGCAGTACACGGAAAAAACATCTTGAGTTAAACAAAAAGCTAACCTACTTTTTCCAGTCCTCTGAGATATCAACTCTGTAGAACAGAGGATTAAAAACAGGGAAAGGTCTTGCTTACACCTTAAGCTCTCCTTCTCATCTGCTGTAAATTCTCTTTGGCTGCTCTAACCCTGTCCCTGGCAGGGAGAAGCATGGACTTATTGCTGTGGGGTCACTGCTTCTGTGCACCGCAGGTTTCAGCAAGGCTTCCTAGGGAAACCTTGCTTGCTCTGTCAGTCATCCCCCCCTCACCAGCTACAATGAGATTCAGGATCCTATTTGGGTCTGAACTCATCTCAGGGAAAGGTGTGTACTCAAGCTTGGAGGAAGAGCTCTCCTTTCTAAGGAGCTTTACCTTTCAGTTCTCTGTATGTTTGGTTTGGGGGTTTTGAACATTTACCCCCCCGCCTCGGATTTATTCCCTGGCAGACAGCAGAGATTTAAAATTAGCGTAGCACGGGGCTCCCCAGCCCTTCATTTTCCCCACATACCCTTCCTCTCCCAGAAGGCTTCCCTGTAGTACATCATGCATTTTATGACACACCCCATAGGCAAACGCTGAATTAACTGGTTTCTCTTTGGCGGCAGTTCTGGTTTGTAATGAATCTTCGTTGTCAGGATGGGAGGGATAGCGCTGATCACATACTTGGCCTGGAATGTAAAACACAGACTGTACAGACAAGGCGCTGCCTCTCACTGAGCTGGCCCCACAGGACACCTTTCAAAGAAAGACGCTCTTATCAGTTGTTAACAACCTTCCCACACCTGACCTCGCTGCTTGGCTTTCCCACAGATACTTCTAGGTGACTCAAATAATTCTGCCATTTCAGAAAAAGGAGCTGGGAAAAACGTGTTGTTTTGTGGTTAGATGATTCTTGACAGCTTTCTGGACACTACAGGACCAGAGATGAAACTTGGCTGGAGGCAGGTTGGGAACAGGACAAGATAGATCTTATGGCATAGGTGAAAGTGCATTCCACCGCGCCCAGAAAAATGTGACCCACATTTGTTGAAATTATAAGCTGTTAAAAAAAAAAAAATCAATATTTTGACCATGTTCACAGGATACTACTTCAGGAACAGCAACACTGATGGTGATTTCAGCTTTCCTGAACATGCTCCATCCCTCTGTGGGATGGTCCTGTGTCTGACTGGAACGATGAAGGACACTCTGCTTTGGGGCTCAGGGTTGACACGATATTACAACAGATGCTGCTGCTCTCAGGCGCTCTGACGCTGGTGGGGCCGCTGAGTGCAGGAAGCCTGTCTCCTCCAGCTTGGCTGCCGCTCAGCCAGCACGGAGGGACAAGCCTGTGGCTTAACTCCAGGGTTTAAAAATGCCTGTGGGAGGGAGAGAGTTCATCCTTCAGGACATCCTTAGACCGGCTTCTCTGCCAAACAGCCCCTTCCCTTTCTCCTCCGAACACCGCCACCGGTGAGATGGGGGTCTCGCAGACCGTGATGGTCCTGCACAAACCCCCGTGGCAGGCTGGGCTCTGCGTGCAGAAGGGAGCTGCCACCCTGTGGGTACCACTGTGGGTAATAACGTACTGATGGAGCACTTCACAGCGCTGCTGCACAGAGGCAAAATCTTACTAACGGTGTTTAAAATGTCTGTCTATTTTTTTGTTGTTCTGCAAACCACAAACTTAGATACGAACAGGAACGTTATTTTTCCTTTCTTTGATGTGGTCTCAATGTAGAACTAAAATGTAGAAATATATAATCACAGAAAAAGTAAAGGCAGAGTAATGACAGAAACTAACTAGCAGAACACCAAGAAGAGACCCAGTCATAAATAAAGCTGTAAAGCAGGTTTCACAGAGTGTCAGTGCAGTCCGAGAAATAGACACACACAAATGGGTACTTCCTGATTACATCTGGCTAAGAGCTACAGCAGATGTATTCCCCCACTAAATGCATACTCTACTTTTATTCTGATCAAATTACCTCATATATCTCATGGTTTAGAGTCTCCACAATGACATTATCACCTGTCTGATCAATACAGACCACGGGTCTCTCCAGTTTAACTCTGCCTTTGAGGCGTTCCATTATTTTCTCCGATATCTGACCAGAACCCCCTTTAAACTTCCTCTCCTAAAAAACAAACAGAAAAGAAACACAAACAAAAAATCACCAGCATTAATCACAATGACATTGAATATGACTTCTGCTCATAATCAAGAAATTCCAGGCCAAATCTGCAAGTCCTAAGGGTGCATAAAGAGGCCCAGACTTTCAGAAGAGCGAAGACATAAACCTAAGTGGGGTTTGCTGCCTAAACCACTTTTGCAATGGATTCCTCAATTAGCCGGCTTAAAGACTCTTGAAGCCCAGAGAACAAACACATATAATGCAGGTATTGCAGGTAGCACAAACACATCACTTCATTAAAAAGAGGTTTTGAGTGTTTTACCCATCACTGTGCTACCAAAATCCTCATGTGTGACAAAGACACCAACTTGCATCCGTACAGTGAAAGCCTGCACTTGCCCAGAAGCAAGACAGATCTTTAACTGGGTCTGGCCTCGAGTGCAGCAGGCAATGAGTTTTATCTGTCCCTGGGAAGACACAAAGACATTGCTGTCTGGAAAAAAGGACAATCTGTGACACTTACTTCCTTTCCATGTCTGTACAGAGGCTCAGGGGAAACACTAACCCTCTTTTATCTGCCAGCCACCAGCATTATATCAAGCAGCTCACTTTTACATATAAGATGCTGGTACTGGCAGGGACGAAAGGATCCACAAAGTCTTGTGCTGAAAGACTGAAATGGCTGTCTGAAGAAGTTTTATAAGACTCATCATAGCTGCTAAGTCAGAAACCCTTAGCAGTTTTGCTCAACTGATTTTGATTGGGGTGAGGGGAGTGGGAAGGATGGTAGAAACCAAGACAGCTTGCCCTGTCCAAGCACAAAGAAAAGGAAGTGCTCCTCCCAGGCTAGCTTTCCCCTCTCCACATGTCTTGTTTAGCTACAAGTATCTTGGGGTTAATGTTATTTTTAATTCTCACTGCAACGTCTAGCAGTTGCTGATGTGGGACAGGCAAATGTGGCTGAGGGACTTCTGAGAAGAAAGGCTCTCAGGCCTTTCTCCTACCTCAGAGCAGCATTAGCTCTCCTTACATCCTTCTTGACACATCGTTGTCTATTCTTACCCCAATGGACAGATGTTGATGGAGACTTCACGTCTCTCCAGGCAACTTCTCTTAATGTGTCCCTATCCTGGCACCCTTGGAAGGATGTGGTACTGTCTCCACTTTTGCTGTTGGCAGCTTGAGTCTGAAATGCTGCATGTGCTTTCTGAGGCTGCATTAACTGAGGTAAGAGGCTAGTAAAGGGTGCTGACATAGCACATCCAAATTATTTTGACAGCCCCCTCTCCCCATTTCTGAAACTTCATCCAGAACAATCCCATGAAAACCATTATGCTCTGCAGGCAACCAGGCACCTGCCACAGACAAGGCGAGAAACAGTCTGAAGTAGCTCATAAAACATGCTGCCGTGTGAGCTGTCTCAAGAAGGAAGGTGCCTTTTGTTTTCTACTTCCAACTCTTGTCATTAGAGGCTTCAATGCCAAAAACCCATATTTCATTCTGAAGTACACTTGCTTTGAACTCTTGAAAACATTCAAATGTGCTAAGTAACCCACAGAAAACAAATTGGCAAAAAAAAAGCAACAAAACAGCAACAAAAGGACTGTGCTGAAGTGAATGCAGGAAAGAACAATTGATTAAATTGTCCCAATTTACCCCAAAGCCTAGCCAATAAAATTCCTCATTGTACAGAGTTAGCCAAGAGGGCTGTTCCACTCCATGAGAACACAATTGTCTCCGGTGACACAAGAACTCGGTGTTTCATGCTCTTTTCATTAATTGCAGGGCTTTGACGGGTACAACACTCCACTTGCTCTTTATAGTTCCAAGAGAGGAGGAAGAATATGAGGCATTTTGTACCTGGCCCCCATTGGTGATCGAGAAAATCCTGGCTGTGCCCCCACACTGCCTCACGTACCACAGGAACCAGAGAGCGGAGACCTCATGAGGCTCAGACGTGACATTGACGTTCACAAAGAAGGTGGCAAATTCTCGAGCAGCTCTGCATGAGACACAGGAGCAGAAACAGGCAGTGAGTAAATGTGCCTTCCTGGCTGCTTTCAGGATTTTCTTTGTTATTCTTGATAAGGGCTGCTTTCCCAAAGACAGAAAAGCCAAGATGATTTATATCTGTCTCATTTTTTAGCCCGTAGCGAGACTGTTTCAATGGGTTTATATCAGCACCTCCCTCCCTCCAGAAGCATTTACCCATTCAGTTCGAAATCCCTCTGATTTCACCTTAGTTATTTCTTTAAATAGTTTCCCAGCTGCTATTCTTTTCGTCACAACAAATATCTTTCTCCACAGGAGAATGCATTTGGTAACCAGCTAGTGAAACTCCTCTGCATTTCTCCTCTATAGGGAGATCATCGGGCACATCATTTCCAAGGTCTGATGGTCCCCAAGGGACTCAACTAGCCATGCAGCCAAGACATTCTCCATCTCCCATGTAACGCTGCTGCACAGACCTTCTGTGAAACCAAGAATCAGACATAGTAAATAACGCAGGGGAACCAAATTGGCAATCACTGGCATAAATATAAGGAAAGGGTCAGCCGTCTACCACAGTAAGTCCTCTGAATGTAAACAGAGTTACAGCAGCAAGAAATGAGGACCTGGCTACGCACATTTTTTTCATTTGTGGCTACAGACTGCTAAGAGAATTGAGATAATTTTGCAAAGAAGGTGAAAGGTCTTTGACTTGGATGAAATTTCATAAAACAACACGAATTTAAAATCATCTGCTAAAGGAAGGAACTTTACAAGTTATCTGGGCTAAAAATATGTAATTTACAAACATTTATAACCTCATTTCCCTGAACATGAAGTCTAGTCACCTCTATTTCATTAGCCAGGATGTGAAAACATCCTGCATGCGACAACCCTCTGCCGCAGTCCTGAAAGCACCAAGACACTAAACAGTTTTAGCAGGTTCAGACCTGATAAATGTGAAGAGAGTCTCCAGGATCAGTGGATGCTGACATGTGTCACATGACAAACATATCTTCTTTTATAATCTTGACCCAAGTCACATAGAAAATGCTGCAGAAGAGCTTTCCTGTTTAGGGCACTACAGTTTTTAACTATGTGTAGAAAAAATCGGGCTTAGCTTGAAGATCTAAAATGGCTTTTTAGTGAGTTTTTGAATGTGTTTCAGCTGAGCACAGCCATTAAAACTGGAGTGCTACAAAACCATTGGCAGTAGAAGCAGTCTTGCAGGGAAATGTGTTACAGGAGAGATCGCTATAAACCCAGTTCTGCTTATACTCCTCCGGCTCCCTGAGTAAGAGGAACAGTAAAAACTGGAAGAGGAAGAGCCAGTGCACTTTCAACAGAAAGGGTAGTTCAAAGGTAGTTCAAAAGGTAGTTCAAAGTAACTGAGTTTGCAGGCAAATGGCTCATAAAACTAATTGTAAAAAAACCTACAATGCCACAGAGAGCAAGAGAAAGTCCAAACGGCCGTACCTCGTATCACATGGGACTGGAGCAAGATTTAAGCCAGCAAAATAAATTTCAAATGGAAAGTTTTGGTCAGGAAGCAGCAGGCACAGTGCTAAACCACAGTCAGAATGAAAGGGCAAACAGAGCACAGCCGCACAAATAAAAGGCGCTGAATACAAGGGCGGAGAGTGTTACAGAATAGCACAGGGGGCTGGCACTGCCAGCGGGGACACAAGTGCTCATATGAGCACACCTCTCTGCCTTATGAAGAGAATTAATTGAAAAAGGAAAGGAGGAAAAGAGCATTTCCAGTTGTCATCACCTCATATTGAACACTGTTCCTTTTCTTATTCGTGCAGTGTGATCCCTCATAGACATATAAAACACACTGGCCATTTTCTAGGTGATCTTGGGCCTTCTTCCTACCAACTTGGGTTGATGCTCTGTTGGACTTGCTACTCAAGGAGGACCTGTCGGGTGATGCAAAGGTGAAGGGCAGCCTTGGGTGCAGTGGCCACGACACTGTGGAGTTTAAAATCCTCAGAGGAGTAAGAAAAGCAGCAGAATTGCAACCCTGGATTTTGGAAGAGTGGATTTTATCCTCCTCAAGGACCTGCTTGGCAGCATCTCATGGGAAATTACCCTGTAGGGCGAAGAGGCCCAGGAAAGCTGGCTGGCATTCAAGGACAGCTTCCCAGGAGCAGAGGGAGGGTGCACTGCAATGGGCAGAGCTGAGCAAGCGCAGCAACAGGCTCGCTGGGATGAACATGGAGCTCCCGAGCGGGCGCAGGCACAAATCAGCCAGGGAGGTGAAAGGCCACCGGAAAGGCGGCCTGAGCTGCCTTGCTGTGAGAGACTGAAACGTCAAATATTTGCCTCAAAGCTTGCTTGGACATATCTTGCAAGGTGCAAATGACCAGTAGCAGCAGACCATTCTTTTGCAAATCAGGCACCGCCAAAACCAACAGCAGCAGACCATTATCGGGCACCACCAAAACCATCCCCTGTCTGGGCCAGGCTGGCAGCCCACCAAGGTCTTTTCCTGGTTTATAAAAAGACTGTGGAAACAAGCCGCAGTGTGCACCCACCACCAAAGAACTGAAGACTGAAGACCAACGTGACGTCGCTGGATCCATGGTGGTGACTATCCTCTGCTTATCCTTCTGAATGCTTGCTTAGTTTCCTGCTACTATTTCCTGCCTTTCCTATCGCTCCATTCCTCTGTACCTATTCAATAAAAACGGGCTGATTGGCAGCATTTGACCTCGTTTGCATCTCAATCTCACTCTTGGGATCATTACAAACCTCCCCTGAGCCCAAAATCAGACCCTGACTTGTCACTTGCTTCTCTCCAAGGGTTTTGGAGGCCCTGCAAGCCCTACTGCTGAAACAAGGAGCAGCACTGGAACTTCTTCAGAGCCAACAGCTGCTCACTGCCCCCCTCCCTGGGTCCTGCACTGCCCCATCCATTGAAAAACCACTGGAAAGCAGATGCGCCCTGGCACGACGTGCTGCTCTCCGATGTGACAGCGGGACCTGCCTGCTCCGTGACACATGTGATATAGCCCACGCCGTAAAAGCAGACACATGTGATAACTGCACTGGAGAGGACAAAGCCAAGAGTCAGAGGACAATCACCCTTCAGCTCCTAACCTGCCGTGGGGCTGAGGAAGCCCCCTCACCTCCTTCTGCCTCCATTCCTGCACCTGCGCCTGACCTTTATTCATGCCTACAAAGCAGAGTTTTATTTACAAGTTGCTTTTCCTAAAGACAAAGGCACACGCTGTCCAACTGAGTGAAGTGAAAGCAGGGTGGGAAGAGCCCACGCTGCCGCTCGTGCCTGCTAAGGCATACCCAAGGTTTCCACAGCACCTTTAATCCCACCTGCCAGCCAACCCAAACTCTGTGTACCACCTTATCCTCCACAGGCCCTCACCCACCGCCTGACAACAGCCCACCACAAAGACCAGCCTCATCTCAAACGCCTCCTGCTCTCTCACTGCCTGTACCCCAGCTGTACTCAGCTGTACCCCAGAATTTGCCAGGGAGCCACTATCATTCTGCAGCTGGATTTCAAAGTGAATAAAGAGTTATGTACTTAGTCCAGCAAATCTTATTTATCAGCTCTTTCATGGTCATTTTGTCCCACTCTTCAGCATGCGGAGCGTTCCATGGTGCTTCAACAGGAATCTGGAGACAGAGGCAAAATATTCAAGAAATTTTTCAGTACTGTGTCATTGTCTGGTCATAACTAGTTAGTAGCATGAGGTTGATTGATATGTTGGCCAGGAGTTGCTTTTATTCCCTGCACATGGCTTTAAATTTGGAATAAATTTACTAAATGGAATAGTTTTGATTCACACCTTTGGGCATGAATTGTACTGTGACCACGAAATCTGGCTTTGTCTGACCAATGAACTATATCCATGTGCTGGGATTCATCTGGCCATTAGTCGTCCAGAAGTGAGGTGTCAATTCTAATTTACTTGTCTTGGTGTCCTCTAACAGCTGAGGGAAAAATTCTTTCTCCAGTCAGGGACTCAGTCAGTTACAAGACGGGTATCCGAAGGCCCCTATGTCCCTCTGTTAACTACAGAGGGAGCAAAAATGTCTAGATACTATCAAATTATTTTAAATGGTTAAATTCTTTATAATAATCCATTGCATGTAAGTACCATGACATGAGGACACCATTGTATATTTGAATCTTTAAAAAATATATACTATTTGACAAACTAATGTGTAGCATCATGCACAAATTTGATTCTGCAAACCACATAAACCCAATGAACTTTGCAGGAATACAGCTAGTTATGCTTGAAGTTTATTGTATGGTAGGGCTTCTGGTTTGCAGCCAGATTATAAGGCTATTGATAAATATTTGAAAGACAGCATGATACTTCAGGGGCTACATTTTGCACACAGGAAGATCTGCAGTTGTACTGCTTGAATTTTGAAGTCATTTATGGTTTAAGAATTTCAGAAATAAAATTGTAGAAATAAAATTACTACGACTGGAGCCCATCTTAGGCAGCTACAAAAAAGAATCATCCTTACTCAAAAATGCTGTCACAGCGGAAGGGGAAAAACCCTTCTCGTGGAATTGTTTTCCCTGGCATGAGAACATACACACACTGAGGCTCAACCTCATTTTTTTTCAGGTATCTTAGACACTTCCAGATCTTTTTGTATCCATTCATAGAATCATAGAATGGTTTGGGTTGGAAGGGACCTTTAAAGGACATCTAGAGCAACTCCCTCTCAGAGAGGAAGCCCTGTTATTCCTGATAGTTCCTGGGCAACTTAGGTATCTTTCTTGATGGATTTTTTTTTTTCTTGTATTAAAGAAGCAATAAAAAAGCCTGCGAAAACCAAACCAAACCAAAACCAGATTTACCCATAGTGACATGAGCATTGTAAGAAACAGACACAATTTACGCAGCCTACCTCTTTTCCCAGCTTGTCCATGGTCCTCCAGAAGTTATTGTAATCCAGATAAACCAAGGGATTCCATGTTGAAGGGGAAATATCTGTGAAATAGCGTGACTTTCCCTAAAATACACATAAGAATATAAGAAACTGAAACATAACAGAATGTATCTTCATTACTCAAGAACACAAAATTCTCAAAGTCATCACATGGTTGACCGTTTGCCCCAAAAGACCTATTCTTTTTTTACTATTTTTCCTTACGCCCCTCCCCGCCCCATATGCATGTAAGCAATGGAATGCATGAAGCTAAGTATGAGGGGAAACACACTTGGGCTGACATTAAAAATGACACTAACTTTTTTTTTTTATTCGGAGGGGATGGGGAGGGGTACATATGTTCCGAGCAGGTTGTTAAGTTCTGGGCTAAGGAGACTCAAGCAATGGCCAAGGAGGCAATATTCCTTGTTCATAAGCATTCTTTATTACTACATATGAATGAATCTAACATTTGCATGCCTGCTGAAATGTGCATCCTAAAATTTGCATGGGTCTAAAATTGCATGCATTTAATTCTTTTAAACTATCTAAGCACCTTTATGGTACACTTCACCTATAAAAAGGAAACGTACCTGTTTATTATGCCAAGTACTTTGGGAGAAACCCTAGCCTAAAGAAAAAAAAAAAAGTTTGCCAAAAAGAAAGTTTTTGGCTGCAGGAAGAAAAATTTCGTACACTTGCAAAAATGGTATCAGTACTTACAATGTGTATGACACATAGCTGCAACAGGAATACAGACTGTTTCAGATAATCCTGTGATATAACGATAAGCGAAACAATCTAACGGCAGCTGGTTCTTTGTGATAACTTTAATCTGAAAGAGGACTGGATGAGCCGGCAACATTTTCTCTTATTAAATTGCTTTGAACCTTCCCCCACGTAAGTCAGTGGCAAAGTTCTCATCAGACCTCTTAAATGTTTGCTCTTCCAGGTGTGTTAAAACTTTTCATGAGGTCATGCAAGCAGATGCAGCGAACACGCCGGGCCATGACAGGTACGAGCTGTAATGCCAAGCTGTGTGCAACATGCTTTTCAGAGCAACGTGCACCACGCCAGCCCATCGCACATGGCAGGTGGGAGTCACACACCAAGCCAGAGGCTGCGGTGCTGCAAATGCATGAGCTGGTGGCCCAGGGACAGCGGGACACAACGCAGGAGCCAGACGCCCCTTCCCCATACTCAGTGAGAGAGAATGTATTGGTCTTCCCCACTGATAATTGTGCACGTGTGTGTAAATACATACAGATTTCTGATACTCTTGAGAACACTTTTCTGCAAAGATCGTAAACAAAAATAAAAGGTGCAAGATGAAACTGGGAGACCATAGTGAGCTTTCAGACTTGGAAAAAAAAGTAAAAAAGCCAACTCCCACATTTTGGTCAACTTTTGTCATTCCCAGGGCAGGTACAATGGAGGAGACAAGAGTACACGGGTAGGGGCCAGAAATCTTTCTATGACCAATGCTGCTTGGTCCCTCTCCCCGCAGAGGACGGCTGCAGTGGTGATCCAGCTCCAGCAGGCAGCCGGGCCCACAGCCCGCTGTGCTTTACCTCCTCCCCATCTTCAGTGAGGGCAGCAGCAAAAATGTTCCCCTATTTAGTCTAGACAGAGTAATGGCTGCTCTGGGCCAAGCAAAGCACAAGGTTGGGACCTCAGCGCTTAGTTCAGGTTGAGATCCAAGTGCTTAAAGGTTTTTTTTTTAAATTTCCATCAAATGTTGAGTTTTCAAGTCACTATGATGACTCTGGAGGTAGTTGGTTACCTCTGGATTTCTGTGTGTGTAAACTTAATCTTACATACCACGTACTTTTTTTCTCTCTTTTATCCCCATTTCATTCTGTTTTAGATAGTTACATTGGAGGAAGGTCGGGACAGGGGGATGCTGCTCCAGCCTTCTCCAGGTGCATGTGTGTACGTGAAACGCACTTCTGCCATGGCAAGAGCAGAGAAAATGCTCCTATGAACTACCAGCAAGGGAATCCTCTGCACGACACCGCCTCTTCCTTTTCCTTGAGCACGATTTCTCACTGCCAGTTTGAAGCACTGCGTGTTCAGCCACAGAAAAGAGGACCAAAAACCGCATGCAATGTGATATACTGCATGCTAGAGCTTTTACTGTCATAAACCGACACTGTATCAAACAAGGAAATCCTGATACAAAGCAGTAATAAATTGCTAATAATTTTCTTCTTATTGCACAACATTTTGTTTTTCAAAAAGATCATAAGATACTGCTCCTTCAATGTTCATTTATTGCTAGACTTTTTATTCTGGTCAGGAATGTAGGTGCCATCAATGTATCTTCCTTGATGTGCTTTAACGCCAATAATCCTGCCCTTAAGCAGAGATGAGGTGTAATACTGTCAGGCCAATAACAGGTGAAGAGAAGTTATTAGTGAAGTTCTGTCATGTCAATATTGCAAGGGGACAAAGGGAAAAGATAAGCCTGCTGTTCAGGAGTAACAGGGAAAACTTCCCAAAGTTTTTCCACTGTTCAATAAGATCTCTTTTCACACAGTTTTTTGATAAATGACTGTGCTTGTACTGAGTGGTGTAACTTGCAAGTACCTACCCTTGGCTTACTTAACTCAAAAAAAAGCAGCACTTATTTAAAAAGAAAGTCAAAAAAGTAACTTCTTCTAAGGATTCTCTCCTCTTCTTTTCATCCAAACCTGTTCCTCATATTGCTGGAAACAACAGCCCAAGAAAAGTCTCTCTCAGTAACTCTATGCTGAGCTTTGCGCCAGAACAGCTTTTCCAACTCCCAGTATTAACTCTACTGTGTTCAACAGCTACAGGTTCGGGAACTCCCAAACTATTCTGTTTGCTGCAGATGGGGCAACTGGTGAGAGAACTTGTGCACTGCCTGGCTACCTAATATTTTCCTCCAAATTTTCCACCTTTGTATTAGCTTTAGACCACCATAACCACAAACTACTGAAGACTAATCAAGAAATCTTACAACCTCTGCCACTGGTATGACACGTATCACATTAGTATTCACTTATCTGCTACTTGAAAAAGAATTATTCTTCCATTACCGATCTGAAAATATTATTCCCACATCTGGCACAGCCCAGGAAGATCAATGGGAAAACATATTTTA
This sequence comes from Pluvialis apricaria, assembly GCA_017639485.1. Classification (NCBI taxonomy): domain Eukaryota; kingdom Metazoa; phylum Chordata; class Aves; order Charadriiformes; family Charadriidae; genus Pluvialis; species Pluvialis apricaria. The sequence goes on along the minus strand of CM030007.1, from coordinate 97,956,729 downwards.
TCCTCTGAGAACTATGAAATGCCAACTAATAATTAACAGTCTAAAGCTTCATTACTTGTTGCTCTCTTCTGCATGCAAAAAAACCATAATTTCAGCAAGATTGGAGACTGAGGGCCAGAAAAGCTGGAAAAATACAACAGTGTTAACAGACCTGGAAGAGGCTAAGACTGAATTCAGAGAGACTGAAATACTTCACAGACGCACAAACTCCTTGTGCAGGAGGGCTGGACCTATATGAGGTGGGAGCTTATCAGAGTAAAGCCCAATTCTAACAAATTCCAGGAGAGAAATTCCCATTGGCCATCGGACAGCGTGACCCAAACAGCCTTAGCCACATCAGTTTTTCAACTCTATCTCCCGCACAAGTATCTCCACAGCAGGGAATAAATCTAGCCCAAACGACCCGGGGCTGGTAAGTTATTCATTTGTTTTTAATATGGTCTCCCTACTAGGCAGAGGAGCTCTGGCAGCATGTTTCACAGAGGAGCTCACTGCAAGCAGGCAAGGTCTTGAAATATTCCATTTTTAAACAAGTTTATAGTGTTCCGGGTGTATTATTTTGAGAAGTACTGTTTTCGTAACTGAGAGGAAAATAACCTACTGGCTTTGTTCCCATGCTAACACAAGACTGCCTGGCTGACCCACAGAGTTTATCTAACTTTTTTTTTTCATTTCCTGGTGTGTTGAACGCTTTCCCGCAGACCTCAGATTTGAGTCCTGCTGCCTGCCTGGATTGGTTACCCCACACCGATCCAAAGGAAACAATATCCCCAAGCACCGTAGTTCAGTGGTTAGAAAGAAGACGGCAGGGAGAGATGTGCTCTGCAAGGTCTGTCTTTACCCTGCCGGGGGCTACACTGTGGCTTGTAGCCGTAACTACAGGAATTAAGCCCAAGCTGCCCCAGCTGTGCCACCACCCCAAGTTTCAATTTGTGCAAGACGAGCAGGCAATTTTGTCAGTCTTGAGAAAGGCAAGTCTGGCTCCTGCCCGCTGTGCTGAGGACGAGCACACACATCAGGAAGCACAGAAGGAGCATCCCTTGCACCACAGGGCAGTTGTTGCGATTGCCCTCGGGCTGTGCACAGCGTACACAGTGAGACCAGCGGTCCCCTTCAGTGGGAGCCCTCAGGTGGGCATCCTGCCCTGCTCAGTATCTGCAGCAGGTCTAGCCTCGCAAGCATCGCAGTGCCTCGGACTGTCTGCGATTCTCGTGTCTGAACTTCAGATTTACAGCGATCTGCACAGATCTAGTCACAGACTTAACCTGCTGCACCCTAATCTCTTAATCTTAAAACTACACGAAGGAAAGGAAAGACTAGATGGCCAATGTGAAGCATTGCATACACTTTTGTCAAGTGTTACCTTGCTCTGAAAATCATAAGCAAACAAATAAGGAAAACCAGTCCTTATTTACTAATGTTATGTATACTGGAGCTGGGTGCTGTAGCCAGATATTAGAGGACTACAGTTATATGAGAAGGTTAATACCACACCAAGGCCCTAACGCCTAACGCCTTTACTTTCTGGGGTCTTCTACTAAAAAGAAGTTGAAAACGGAGCACAGCGTGACCTTCAAGGACCCCTGTAAGAATAAAAAGCTATCTGTCTCTTCTGGGAAGGGAGAACTCCACCACATCTGCCTTTTCTCAGTCCTAAAGCATTCTTGATGAATTACAGGACAGTAGCCACAGAGGAATTTGGCTGGAAAGAAAGTCTGGGGCCTGCACCAAAATCTAGTTTGAAGTTACAGATTTACGACAACAGGATACAAACAAACTCCTGACTGATAGAGCAGTCCACGTTACCATGCTAACTGATGGGAATGAATGAACAAACAAAAAAAAAAGATAAACAATAGTTACATATTTGGATTTTTCAAATAAACTGTAACTACAAAGGAAACCTGCCCACAAGAAGCAACATGGTTTTTAAAGCTTGCAGTACATGGAATTTTTCCACACACATATGGGAAAAATTCCTTTCAGAGCAAAGAAGCTCATGAAATCCCTCCGGGGATTTCCACTTTCCCTTGGCTGCTTCCGCTTTCCCCTAACTCAATCCAAGCAGTATCCTGGAAACCTTCAGAAAGAGCCAAACTTAACTGATTAGTATGGCAAACAAAAGTCCAAAAATCTCTTAATCTGAAGATGCCAGGGATTATATACGGTTGAACGACTGTCACAACAAAATCTAAAGCCACGTGTAGTGACTCCTCAAACCACTCTCCCTCTCACCTCTGACAAAACCGCACAGCGTTGCAGACTTTGGAGAAATGCCCTTGGGAAGAGACCTTCCTGTCTGGCTCAGCTACACACTCCTCGACAGACATCAGCTGACAGAAATAGCAGATGAGATGCAAGGAGAAAAGTTTTAGTCATACTTTTCAAACCTGAAAGGCAGCAGCTGGCCCATGGCTGACAGCGTATTAGCCCAAGAAGCTGAACACATCCATCTTTCAGATTAATATTTAATTTCTGGGGCAATGATCCTTTAATATAAAATCATCCCTTTTGCTAACACATTTTCTGTCGTCTAGGAAATCCCACAGGTGCTCAGGTTCCTGGAGTGTCTTTAACGAATATGAGGGGCACATCTATAGCCAGGAGAGCACAAATCCCTCCCTGGCCAACCCACCATCACAGCATGGCAGCAGTGTGTAGCGGGTAGGTAAAACGTACGAGCCCTAAGGTCTCCGAGTGCTCACCAACGCAGCCAATAGCCGGGACTGCACAGTTTGTTTTCAAAAGGCTTCTTGTAGAAGTGGGATGTAAGAGAGGGTTCAACAACAGATCCCTAAACCAAAGGGCACGGTGACTACATGAGGTCCCAAGGAAAGAGTAAAGAGAAAAAGCAGTGGAAAACCTTAGGGAAAGCAAACAAAAGGCCTGCAGTTCGTGGGAAGAGGATGTGGGAGGAATGAGACCTACTGGAGGAAAAGCATCATTATTATTTATTCAGTGCCTAAGTCTGTCCACACCGGGAGACCTTAAAGGCCCTTTGCTGTCACCCTGTTCCAACAAGTACACCTTCCTGGGGACCCTGGTTAGCAGAGCAGGACCACCACGCCAAATCTAGAATTGAACCACAGCCTGTGATCCAGCTGAATAGCTCGTAATGCTGCCTCTTGTGTAGGAACACGTTCCCACTTCAAAGAAAACTTACGAAATTACATGGTCATTAGCAAAGACATGCATAATATAGTGTGGGACAAAAAAAAGCTGCAGCTTCACTGTCAAAATGGATTAAGGGATCAGACTCATGTAACCCATTAGAGCTTTTCATTTAACATACAGAAGATAAGTGCCTTTTAGGATGCTAAGAGATACATGTCTGAGCTTAAATTAAATAGACTGGGCCAAACATTCAGCTGGTACAAATCAGCCCAGCCCACTTGCTGTAGAATTACACCAGTTTTACACCAGGTTGTGTAAAATAATTTTTTTGAGTATTATGCAGTGGCTATACAATTTTTTAAGATGTGACTATTTTATGAGCATGGCATGAATCTGCCCAATAAGAAGAGATTACAAAACCAGACGATAAAACTTCACAGTATGAATGCACTGATCTAATCCTAGGGAGAAAAAGTGAGAAGATAATAAAAATTAAACCAGTTAAGGATCCATCACATAGTGTTGCCTCTATCAAATATGTCGACTCTGATGCATAGAGGCTTCAAGCCTTGTTCTGTCAGAGTCTGGCAAGTACCAAAATTAAAGAATATTAAAAAAATTAAAAAGCGATGGTCTTTGGAAAATAAAATAGTTTGTGAGTTATGGAGATAGATGCTTGTACCTCACACCTATGGATCTGAAGCCTCTCTTCATCCCTCTCCCTATACAGCTCTCCCTCTGCACTGCTTTGGGTAGTAGGTCCTGACTAGGACCCAAACAAGAATTCAGTGAGCTAAAGAACTAAGACCAGGGCTCTATTCCAGACAAGCTTCATTCCAGATCACTTTAGCCACACCAGCACCTACTCAAGGGTGGCCATCTGAACCCCCGCTACCCTACGTCTCAGACACGCAGCTTACGGCAAAGCTTGGGAGGTGCCTGTTTCTCACCGCTAGCTAGAGAGGGAATCTCAATGAGTCTCAGATTAGATGCCCAATTCCAGACACCCATTTGTAAGTAAGATGGATCCCACACTACGGGACTGGGAGGGTTCTCATGTGAATCTAGTTACGTAAGGGGGGCAAATACATTACACTACTCCCAGACTAGTGCCTTAGTACTGTTGTCTAGTATTGACATTTAATAGTATCCAACAGTATTTTTTTTTTATTATTATTTAAATTTGGCCTTTATTTCAGAACAAGTATTTTCTGAATTTTAGGCAAAAATTCTTTAGAGGATATTTTCAAAGATAATCAGGTGCCGAATGTATCCCAAATTTTTTGATTGCTGTCAGTCCCATTTTCTGAACACTTTTGAAAAGAAAACAAGAACCATTGATCCCATTCCCAATAAGTTAAAATAGAATAACAACACTTCCAACAGATGCTTACTGGGTAACCAAAAGCAAGCTTTAAATGAAACCTCCTTAGTGACTGTCAGTAATTCCCAAAGCTCAATGACACTTTTAGGTATCTCAACATGAAAGATGCAATACTTACCCCCTTATAATGGATCATATGGCCCTTGACATTCACTTTATAGGTCTCAACACCCAGCTCTTTTGCCAGTCGGAGAATCCGGTTTTGGGTAGGTCCCACATAGGATCCACCAACATCTACGTAATTAACTTGACTGTTCTGTCAAAAGAAAGAATACAGGAATCAGAAGCTGTGCAGGAAGCTCCTCAATATAAACATCTAGAAGTAGAAAGAATTATTCCATACTGACTATCACTGCAACTATATACACAGGAGAAAATGTGTACTGACTGACTTAAAAGTAGGCAGTATTGAGCTCTGTAATGACAGACACACAGAGATCACAGTCTTCATTCTGTCACGCCCATGTGTGCAATTTGGTTTGTCTTGTTTAAATTTTCCTATAGCTTTCAGTATCGGCTTTTTACTCTCACAAAAGATATGAAGAAATATCCAATAACCCCACTTTTTCAGAATTCATGTTACTTTTCTTGTCATTGCAAAACATTTCTCAAATTGAAATCATCTCCAGAACCAAAGGCTTGTTTTCTCTCTGTAGATATCTGCTTAGACTTAATGCTGTAGATGCTGAGCACTGCACTGCAGTATTCAGTGAGTAATCTCCTTTCCAGCACGGCACACCTTGGCTCTAACCCAGGGTGCTCTGGCTAGCAGTCCCCAGCCATGCCTGCCACTGAAGGCCAGGCTGGACGGGGGTTTGAGCAACCTGGTCTAGCGGAAGGTGTCCCTGCCCACGGTAACGGGGTTGGAACTAGGTGATCTTCAAGGTCCCTTCCACCTCTAACCATTCTATGAGTCTATGAAGGTGCTCCACACACCCCTCAGACCAGCATCAAGAGCACTTGGGAGGAAGGAAGAAAGCAAAAACTTTCAGGGATGCATGCTATTACAAGCAGCCTGATTTCCCAAGATGGTAATTCTTTTTAACTGTGTTTATAGTGAGCATTTTAAGCTAGGCATTCTCAGTGTCACAGAAGGATGGTGTTTATGCTTCATGTTTCACGTACAATGATTTCTGCTGAAACACCACTGTTTATCCCTGGTTCCCCAGCAATGGCATCCGACACAATTTAAACCTCCTTTACTTCCAGGGTGGGAAGCAGAGGTAACGTCTGTATTACATTACTCTGTGCCACAGGTGACTCATCATTTCTTCCATTTTCTTTTTAATGGCAATCAAGACACGGTCCATTTTTAGAAGCAGGAGTGTTATTTCAGATAATTTTAAGCCATGTTAAAATGTACATCTGAGCTGTAATGATGTCTGGCCCTGCTCAAGCTGCTTCTTATAGGGGTCTTAGTTATCATGCCTGTTACAGTATGCAAAGTGAGATGGAAATGAGAGGAGAAATACTTTGACGCTCACGGTCTCAGATGATAGTTTCCCTCTATAATGTTAAAGGCGGACCAGATCCTGCTGAGGACAAAGGGTATGGACCATGTGGGTAGAATTCAGTTACCTTAATAGAGATGTTTAACACCAGTTTAGACAGCCCAAGGTATCCAAGACTTCTGTGCAAGGCTGACAAATTTGACTCATGACCCATGGAAGACCTGCACCTGGAGGCCAGGCAAGGTATCCTAGGGCAGCTAAAATGGCACTACACACTTCTGGTTAAGCACCCAAATCCCATTTGATGACTCTCAGAGCTGCTTCCAGACCAATTTTAAAGCACCTCCTGACAAGAGAAGCCCACTGGCATATATTGCAACGCAATCTGCCCAAACAGAACTCTATTACTTGACAAAAGTGATGGCAACTTGAGACACCTGTCTTCTTTGGGAATTTTACTCCCCGTCTTCCCCCTGGCTAATGATGTCAAACCCAAAAGAATCACAGAATGGTTGAGGTTGGAAGTGATCTCCGGAGATCATCGGGTCCAACCCCTCCTGCTCTAGGAAGGTCCCGGTTGCCCAGGACCACAGTCAGACGGCTTCCGAATATCTCCAAGGAGGGAGATGCCACAGTCTCCCTGGGCAACATGTGCCAGTGCTTGGTCACTCTCACAGTAAAAAAATGTTTCCTAATGTTCAGATGGTTTGAATCTCCTGTGTTTCAGGTTTTGCCCATTGCCTCTTGTCCTGCCACTGGGGACCACTGAAAAGCCCGCCTCCATCCTCTTTGCACCCTTCCTTCCCTCCATTCTACACGCTGGTGAGATCTCCCCTGAGCCTTTTCTTCTCCAGGCTAAACAGTCCAAGCTCTCTCAGCCTTTCCTCATAGGAGATGAGTCTCATCCAGTCCCTTCATCATCCAGATCATTAATGAAGATGTTGAACAGGATTGGACTCAGTATTGACCCCTGAGGGTCACAAGTTACTGGCCTCCAACTTTTCTTCGTACCACTGATCACCATCCTCTGGACCAGGCTGTTCAGCCAGTTTTCAGTCCATCTCACTGTCTGCTCAACCAGCCCATACTTCACCAGCTTGTCTATGAGGATCTTATGGGAGACAGCGTTGAATTACTGAAGTCTAGGTAGACAATATCCACTGCTCTTCCATGATCTACCAAGTCATCGCATCATAGAAGGTTATCAGGTTGGTCAAGCATGACTTCCTCTTAGTGAATTCATGCTGACTAATGACTTTCTTGTGCTTCACGTACGTGGAAATGGTGTCCAGGATTAGTTGCTCTATCACCTTCCCAAGGACTGAGTCGAGGCTGACTTGCCTGTAGTTCCCTGGGTCATCCTTCTTACCCTTCTTGAAGATAAGAGTGACATTTGCCACGTGATAGACCAGCACAAGTGAGAGTCCAGCATCTCATGAAGCACTTACCCTAATAGTGAATGTCCTTCCTCCAACTCTGTTCCGGGCCTCAAGAACCACCACGCTGACTCCAGACTCAGACAGCAATTTGGCAGCTGACAAACCTATCAGACAAAGAGAAAAAGCTTTAAAACAAGTGGCAGCAATCAGCCACTTTAATGATCAAAAACTGAATCAAAGCTTCAATGTCAGAGGTTTCAACCCTGTTTTCAAAAATTCCTGAGAGAAGTCAGAAACTTTTCATGGTATCTTACCACAGAAATCATGTGGCTGTGGCTTAGTTGCATGTTATAACCATCTCCATAAGCAGCATTCACAGACTGAAGTTTCCTCCTTCAGGTTAGCATTTTGGCATTTTAAAAACAGTAAAATCTCAATTATTAAGGGACATGTATCTTACACTTCATTTGTACAGTGCATAGAAAGGCAGAACCCAGCCTGTGGGACTTGCAGAACTAAAATGATAGAAATAATAATATACTAAATAGGCATGTTCCAGCAAGGTAGGCTTCCAACTTCTTCTCTCACTCATCAACTCTCCAATCTATTGCTATCCGATGTCCTCATTCACATGCAGAAAGTCTGCTCCACTGTCAAGATTAATTTTAAGCAATGAAGTTTGACTGAGGCAATCAAACAGGCTGTATGTAGATACTTTATAAAAGGAATTACGGTCTCAGCAAAAATCATCTAATTATGGGACTCTGTGATGGAGGCACTAGAGACAACTGAAAATTCAATAGGACAGGAGTCCTCTTTGCTTTTGACAAATGCGAGCTGAAATTGTAAAAAGCAATTATGAGTTTGTGAAATCAGATTATCCTATTGCCCTGCAGGCCAATTTGGCACTGAATCATTGTTTCTTTGGAGTTGTTTCCCCTCCTTAAGTATAAGAAAGCCAGCCTTATTGATCAGAACTTCCAAGATACCCTGCAGTAAGAAATAATAATATTATATTCATGTTTATTACACTACCTTGAAATGTGATTAAAACAACTATTCGTGAGCCCACAAAGAATGCACATCTGAAAAGACCGGAGGAGAGGAATCATTCTGGGCAGCTTTAAGTGTACTCATTTATTCTGAGGACAATACAGAATAGCCCATAAGCTTATGTGCACATAATCTTTTAATGGGGAAGTGGAACACCATTCACTGGAAACCAGAACTGAGGAAGTTCAAATGCCTTACATTGACAAAAATTACATATAAGACCTCCATACTCATCTAAAAATAGCTTTACAGCCTTGCGCCATGCCATATTCTTTAAATTGCTACTGGAGCAGAAGTATGTTGAATTCTTCCACCTGTTTAATATTCTAATTTTTAAAAACACTACCCATTTCACAGTAGAGTGAATATCTTATAAATTGATCTGATTTCTTTCAATATTTTTTGATTATTTTTTTCTTGCATGAAAGACTACAAAGAACGTTTTACTTTTTTTATAGTTAATTCTTTAATCCTTTTGGTGAAAATGTTCTCTTCTTCCTCAACACAAACATAGAAGAAACAAGTCTATAATGTTGGAAACACAAACTGCAGCATTTTCTTATAAATACTTATCTTTTTTTATATGAGGAAAAATGATTTTTCCAAATATACAGTGTTTTTTGTCACAAAAAAAGTGTATTTCCTACTTATATAAAAATAAAATGTTGAATTTCTCTATTCTATGTAAATACCACTAGACACTCAGGCATGAGTGGGAAATTATTTTATAAGAAAGTTTACTGTGGATCTACAAGTCTGGAAAAAACACATAGTGTGTTCACGTGTTACCCTATGGAACATGAAGTAGCGAAAAATCTGGCCTAGGTATAAAAAAAAATTTGTATGCAAATCCTCAGTGCCTAAGACCATCATTTCATGCTGTATTTGACAGCTATATTCACACCATAGCTATTTAGGAAGAATAATGGTTGCACTGAACTGGGTTGAAAGTTAAGCTTAATGCTGGTTTATAGCTTAATTATATGATATATCCAAATAAAGAAGGACTGCTAAAGGATGAAGAACATGTAGCAATATGACCGAGCTTGTCTAACCTGTTTGCTTGTTAAACTGTACTTCTTGCACTCCAGCCTTACAGATTTTTAGTTTTATTATTGTTAACCCAAGTGTCACTGTAGATACTGATCAAAAAAAACAACCAACCAAGGCTACACAGTCTGGGGAAGGGCAAGAGATAATCGGGACAGCAGTGGCTTACTGGCAACTGGGAGAGGGCCCGACTCAGAAATAAAAACAATGCAAAATAGGTTGATTAAATAATGCTATTACATCTTTATTTGTTTAAAGCATGGAAACAATTTTGTTTTAAAATGGAGGATTAGCAACAACACCCTCACACAGTATATCTCTATGTAGCTGTCTATTGAACCCAACTCTTTAGTTCCATTCTGGTGTGACTGGAGTGCACCAGATACAGGTACTTCCACAGGTATGTCTTAAGCAATTCACAGGTCATGAAGCCTATGTGCTTTTGATAGACAATTAACCTCAAAATAGATTGCATACTTTCCCTTTATCTTCTCCATAATTTGAATTTTCAAGACTTTTGTCGCTGTTCCAGTACCCTCTACAGGACTGGACACCGGAGAGTGACCATTTATTTCTGTTTGATTGATGGGGTGAGAATGAGAGAGAGGATGGAACGAAGACCTTTTCCTTTCCCGTTCCGTGCCCTGTCTCTGCGTGCTTAGCTTCCCTCAGGTCGCATGGAGCTAGCCTCCCACCTCCTCTCCAACTTATCCGCTCCCTCCCCAGAGGAATCCCCATCCCTGGAGGTGTTCAAGGCCAGGCTGGATAGGGCTTTGCACAACCTGGTCTAGTGGAAGATGTCCCTGTCCATGGCAGGGGCGTTGGAACTAGATGATCTTCAAGGTCCCTTCCAACTCTAACCATTCTGTGATTCTGTGACATTGCACACCTTCCAGGAGCTGCCACAGGGGAGGGCAGGACCTTCATACCACAAGGGCCTCCTGCAGCACGAGCACTGCTCTCGAGCCAGGGCCCTCCGCCACACCTGGGCTCTGACACGAGCCACAATGTCCTGGGATATTGTGGATATCCACAGTGTCCTGTGGGCGCATCACACCGGCCCAAACCGGGCACTGGGCTGCAACCTCCCAGGCCACAGACAAGACTCAGGGGAGGTATTTTAAAAGACACCTGTGTACGCCGGCATGGCTGTGGCACAGACGTGCCTGTCGCAGCCGAGGCCGCTGCTGTGCCCCATTGCCGCCTCCACCTCCTCCAAGCGCAGCCTAGAGATAAAGCTGCAAACCACCCCAAATCACCAGTGGCGCTCCTTCCAGGCATCATTCTAATTCTATGAATTAGAAATATGCCACTCGCCTCAGAAAGATGAAAGGAGCCTGCCAAAACCATGCCCCATTTGAAGTATCTGGCTGTAGAAATTCACTTGTTATTAGATGAGAATAAACAAGGCGAGATGACTTATATATTCTCCACAAGGGTTTCTATGGCAATCTCACACCAAGCTCCCCCCGTCTGAAGACGCCATGCAGGAAAGCTCTGTTCCTATCGATTTTGCAGCGCTATTAAGAACTCAGAATTGCTGCTGCTACAGATCATACTGCTGCTGCTTTCATTTCAGAAAATTGCTATAATCCTATCAAGCAAAGCAGTTCAAGTGCATCAAAACACTGGATATACAGTTTAAAAAAAAAAATAAACTAAGATGAATTTATGCCAATCTGCAGACTACCAGACATACACCACGGCTGCAACACAGAGACGCTGAACAATACCGAATTTTGTATGTAGCCTGATGCAAAATACAAGAAAGCATGTCTCTACCTCATAGGAGTGAAAGGTTCAACTCTACAGGTAGTGCACAAAACTGGGATTTAAGAGACCTGAGCTTGATTCCCAACCGAGCCCCATTATACAGGAAATGTTTCCCTATTTCAGAGGGAAGGATTCATAAGGGTGGCATTTATGAGAATAATTCCAAGTTGCCTCAATATTGGGGTTGATACAGAATGTATGAGCAGATACGACTTCTGTAGTGCAAATGGTGGGAGTTTTTAAAAAGTTACTTTATTGGAAATGTGACAGTGATTCTGCTTTTCAAAATCTAGGCTCTGTAAATCCACTACATCAAACAGATTCACTGATACACCACAATCAGAAGCAAAAATCACCAGCATCTTTCCCAGAAACAGCACTTCTTACATGATGTGTGCTGAACATCTCCAAAACATGCAAGGGCAGTGCCCATACAGGGTAACGCAGGGCAGTGAAGGGGAGTGATGACAGTCTGACAGCATTAACTTTTTAACTCTTCAAACTGAGGCCACTATATATGTGCCATATTGACCACACCAAAACAGAGAGTCACCTGTTTCTATTGAAAAGGTAACTGTCTGCTGGTTTTCTAGATGTGTTGTTTGCCTACTTGCTAGCTTCTTTGACAAAGTGCATTTGCCTTTTATGGATGCACTATCAGGCTGAAAGTTTACCAAAACCGATCTAATACAACATTCTTTCATAAAATCCTTGTTAATCCCCGCTTCTGTACATGGAGTGGGATAATTACATTGTGTGAAAGACGACTAATCCATTACCGTAATGTTCTAGCAGGCTTTAATTGAGTAAGATACAGAAAAAAATCTTTCTGGAAAATATCTACATTTTTCTGATCTTAGGGGAATAGTTTTAAAAGTTTTTCGCTCATTATTCTAATATACATCAGTAAAGCAAGACAATTGTCAATATAACCTACTAAAGTTCCATTGTAACGGCATGCTAATGCTGTGTTTATTTTTACTGTTTCACTGATGGAAAACCTAACTTTTTCCAAACACAATTGAGTAATTAAATCTGGCAATGGCCACCTTAGAAGCAGCTCTCATTATTCAGCTAGAAGTATCTTTGCAAGTAAACACGAACCTGTCAATAAGAGGCACAAAACATTTCTGCCATGACTGCAGGGTAAAATCTTCCTTTCTCAGCTCTTTCTTCTCCTTCTCCCCCTTCCCTGATTTTCTTTTCATTGGAATTTTTGTGCACACCATGGTATTTAAATAAGCTTTAAAACATAGTTAAAATGTACTCAGTTACATCAGACTGACCAGAGAAATCACTAATAGGCAACAACATCTAGAAGGCTGAGAATAAAAGAACTGTTTTCTTTCGCAGACTAAGGATTTAAAGATTTTAAATTCCACTGAAAATGAAAAAAGAACTTACTAATTAAATTACAACCCCTTAATTTTGCACAAAACAGCAAGAAGACACAGTGCTGATCACAAGTTACGCTCATTTCTTCTTTCAGTGTTGCCTAATACCATAACATCACTTTCTGTTTGTCAGAAACCGTGTTTCATCTTTCCTTATGTTCTTTCACAATCCGTGTTGTAGAATACTTGATACTGGTGATGAGATTGTGTTTATTTATTTTGCTCTTTTCAGGTAAATGTTTCTCATCTACATCAACTCTTTTTTTTCCCTCTAGCAAAAATAATCCAGTTGATTCAGCAAAGATTTCAACCATCAGAGAATAAATATTTTCTGTTACAGAATACATTGTCCAACTGAGACCAAGCCACTCTAACTGGTTTCAATGGTGCTACTGTCTAAATGCTTTCAACAGATGCAAGCCTTGTTCTGAAGGGTACAAAGACAGTTTCTCATGGACAGTGTTAACAGAAACACAGTGGGCAGGAAGAGGGAATTGTATCCCAAGGATGAATCCACTCCTCTGTGCACACCCACTGGGATTTTCAAGTCTAAAGCCTATTGCAGTAAACATCTCTTCCCCAGAATAACGCCCTCCCCCCAAAACAAAAGCAGAAAAAAGTTAACTAGTATAAACATGGGGTTAGAAATGCAGCATCCTCCTTCCCCTTACATATTAAAATGAGTAGCACCAGCTAAGATGACCATGGTTTGATATCATCTGGTTAATGGAAACATCTAAGGTAATTATGCACGTTTTCTAACTATTCATAACTCTTTTGGTCAGTATGCAGAAAAAAATCCTGTTAGCTAAATGGTAATTAGCATACTCTTTCCTACCTTTCAACACCTTTCACCTAAGCCTGAGGCATGGTGCAAAATTGACTCCTCAAGGACAAATCATTGGTTTACAGCGTTCTCTTAGGAGCTCTGAACTTGCTAACCTATGGGTCACACTGGTGTACATTTTGGTTTTGCCAGAAACAAACCCTGACACATTCTTCATTCCAGAGCAGAAACATCTGTGACTACTCAGGTCACCCCCTGGGTTAGACACTGTTTATAAATGATGCATTTACCATAGCAAACCACATGAAGAATATGATGAAAGATACAGAAAATAATAATATTTCTACATCTGGTCACATAATGATCACATCACAACCATATTTTGGCCAAAACTAAATATCTAGCACTGAGCATAACACAAAGGAGTGTCTTAATCAAAACCCATGCCCCACATCACAAGGTTTTGCCTGTTTAGTAGCAAAACATTAGAACATATTGTGAAGAAGGAGGCAGATGGAAACTGGTATTTCTGCTTATTTGCAAGTATTGCATAAAACATCCATTACACTTTATACGGGGGTCTGATAGTTTTGCTCCTGCTGTAAATTTTTCTCATAACAACAGTCAGCTTGCTAGCAATACATGGGAAACCAAGAGATCTATGAAACATTGCTATTTATTTCCGCATCCCAAAAAACGGCCTTTAAGAATTTCTGGTACCAAGTGACAATACCACCACCTTTTATTAGCTTTCCTGTTGGATCCAGAAAGCAAGCGGGAAGGAACCAGGTAGCCGGAGCCCAAGCACAAGGGTAGATGTAGAGAGATAAACACAGGTTGCATTTTAGGAACCAGCAATGGCAATCCTACAGGTCAAATTCTCGGTAAATTTAGAAGTAACACTAGAAAAAAAATCTACTGAAAACTACTCCAGATTTACACAGGTGGGACTGATTATATCTTCTACCAGGAACTGTGTATTTGACAGTTTATCTGACACTACCACCCACCAGCTGCTTGGCATGCTGTCAAAACAAACGGAGCAGTATACAACATAAGTTGTGCTGCCTTTACAGCAAGCGAGGAAAATCTTCATTTCCTCATTATTCCGTCTTTCACTCAGAGACCACAGCCAATGCGTAGGTAGCTCGAGCAGTAAGGTTGTCCATCACATGCTGTGCAGCAGGAGATGCCAACGCATAGCGCTCTTCCATGGAGAGGAAAAAAAAGCCTTAATAGCGTATCATATGTTTTATTTCAATACAAAGACTAATCACTACTTTTTTTACATCCCGGCTTCTCCTACCATTTGTGGCCTTTGGCCTCCTCCATAAGTGCAATACAAAACAGTGCTGGTTCCTGCGCGCGGCTGGCAAACCTGAGCATCCGTTCTGCTGAGCCACGAGATCTCCTTGTTTCGAGCTAAGAACAAATGTGGTTTTATTTGGAAATAAGAACTATCTGTGTCAAAGAATTATAATCTTCAGTGCAAGTTTCAATTAAGGCTGTGTATCCCTTGTGCTTTGTTCTTGTAACACAATGTGCTGAAATTTCTTCCAAAGGATATTTGCATACAAGTTGTCTTGGACTTGCCTGCTTCTGGACATACTTCACCGTATCTGATGTGTCTCTGGTTTGCATTATGCAGACAAACATTCTTAATTCTCCATGCTTTCTTTTGATAAATTGGGCCTTCCGGTGTCCAAAATTCATGTGTAAGGTGTGTCTGGCATGCAAATATACCCCAAATTTCCCACTGAAAAAGTTGAGGCGCTTTGCTTACACTCTGTTTTGCCAAATTTTGAACGATTTAAGCTTGAATTTTCAATGTGTGTTTTTCAGGCTGATTATTTTTTGCTGGAAAATCTTGGTCAAAATTGGCTGGCTATTTCTAAACCTCCAAGTAACAAATATTCTTCGTTGATTTTGAAAACTGATGGCTTTTTTTTTTTCCCCTTTCCTATTTTGGAAGTTTTAGCAGCAACTTGAAATTTGGCAAGGAGGTAGCCTTTGAGTCAACACAGCGCATTTTGTTATCCATGTGAAAATATGCCCCAATAAGGTCAGTTAGAAAGTTCTGAGGAATTACAGGTCACACGTAGGCAGCAGCCATTTTACTAGATGTGAAAAGCTGAAATATCTGAGGTTTCTGTCAAAAGTCTCTGAGCACTTAATGCTCTCCAGTCATTAATGAGCAGTCCCCAAGGAGCGACTGAGCATCCCAGACCTCCTTACAAACTCACCTCGTACCTCAGAGCACCTGTGCACACTGCATCCTAAGGCTATGGAGCCAAAATCTGAATTTCCCTGTAATTGTAGCGCCAAAATCTGAATTTCCCTGCAATTGTAGCCTTAGCTTAAAGAGCAGGTAATGGAGCTGGGATGGGGACAATGTGTCAGGAGAGATACGGCAGTGACTTGCTGCATAAAAGGGACAACTTCTGGAAGCCATCAATACAGTAGTTAATTCACACAGAGGACGACAATCTCCTAGTCCTCAACTAGTGTAGCCCCTTAACTCAAGCATCAGAGGACTCTCTGACGGGATGTCAGGGTTACGATCCTGCCGATTAATCAGACACGCATCCATGGCACGTCATGTGCTGTCAGCTCGCTGTGTTTAACAAACGAGGAGATTACACAGCCTAAACCAAAATGCACAAGCAAAAGGTCAAATTCAGTCCAAACAAGAACACCCTCTTCAGTTCAGTACGAAAACCCTATAAATAGAAAAGAGGAACACTATCCAAGGCATATAAATAAGAACTCCCTGTGGCTATGGGGAAAGTCTTTAACTTCAGGCACCATTTTATTTAATATGCTTGAGTATAAAATGTTATAATTAATATTAACTGTATTACAAGTGACACTATTCATTAAGAATGATACACACGTGTGCCTGGGGCCTTTCCTGGCCACCGTCCACATTTTTAACATGCACGCCCATGTGAAAAGAGGAATCTAGCCCAAGCTCTGCAGCTCCCTCTCTGCAGGGGTCCAAACCTACTTGCTGATGCAATCTGAACAGTTCAAACACGATTCCATAGGGTACAGCAGGAAAATCACAGCAGTAGAGGCCACCAGAGCCGAGTTTGTCTTCCAAGAGCCTCCCCACTGTGAAGCGCTCTTTGCAGAAGCTCCCTCCATCCCTAGACTGCAGCTCCCTACGGACAGAGTCGATTCTGTGTCCCCGTGAACGTCCCCGTGAATGTGAATGACAGATGTGTGCACGCAGAGGCCAGGAGCACGGATGAGAAGAGTGTGTTAGGTTGTACAGAAGTTGGCTCTCAAGACCATGCTTCACTCTGAGGAACAGACAACTCCAGAGGTGCCAGTCAGGATTCGAGCTTCATTTTGCAAATATTGTACAAATATTTTAAAAAGCCACAATCTCAGTGTTGGGAAGCTCACAGCTAATACAATAAGAAGCTTGCTTATACCTGATATACATTGCATGTATTTCTAGTAACAAACTAGTTTATCCCAAAGTTTCCCATACTTTTCTGCAAGCACCAGGTGATGAGAATTTAAAATACAGTCGAAGGAAAGAAGACAGTAATCTTACCAGATGAGGGAACTGCAAATGTATCTTCAAGAGAAATAAGCAGCAGCAAGACAAGACTGGAGTCAGAGAGATGTTGAGGGGAAACCCCATTGATACTGGAGCACGTTTTACTATTTATCTCACCAGAAACAAAATTCTAGATACAGATTACTTTTTTTAAGACCAGAAGGCAGCCCATTTAACCTCTTACAGAACAGGTATTTTGGTACAGGAATGGTAGTGACAGAGAAGCTGTGTGAAAAGCAAAACAAACCAGGAGCTGATAGGAATTGATGTACTCAGCTCTGAATGGTATTGTATATTAAAGACGGATTAATTATGAAATAAGGTATTTATTGTCCATTTTTCTAAGGCTGCTTTCTTAAAATGATGCTTGTTCTAATTCATAACAGGCAAGCACCGATTTCTATGCCACTGGCATGACGTAAGGGTTGCCACTGGCAAGAAAAGTGTTCCTGCACCCCAAGAGTGCTGTGACGTGTTTATTTGTCTTCCCAATGCCACTGACAAATTTTCAGGGACTGTAACGCCTTGAAATTTCCTGCTTGGCTCCATTTCAGACTCCACACCAGGCTTTAATCCAAGGCATAAGTGTTCTGAAGTAACTTACTGATTCTTGCACTAGCGAGGCAAGATACCACTTAGAAATGCTCGACGCATTTTCCAAAACACTGCTACAGGTTGGAAAGCCAGAGAAGCAAGGCACTCTCAGGGGAAGACGAACTTCTCAGAGCCCTAAAAACCATATTAAGATCATGTCGCCGTCACCTGCACACAGTACGGGTGGTTAATTCCCTAAGGGCACGCTGCGCAGTACAGGAACCTTAAGGATGAAGACAAAATGACTTGTGCTAGCAGGAAAATATCCAGGTATCTGGTAAAACTAAATAGCAAGCAAAACTAGGTCCAAATGCTTTCTTTCTCTTTGGCGATACTACAGATTATTTATGTAATTACACTGTCACAAATAATTATTTAAACAATTACTATTGTTTTGGCAAATGAAATAATGCAATTAAGTAAACAACTTGCTGTTTCATGCATTAATTCACTGCAGATTAAGGAAAAGAAAGCCTCTGACTCCTTCTCAATTCTAATAAAGAATAATTTTAAATGGTTGGAGTATCATTGAAGTCACTCAGTCACATAACTCACCTTTTCTAAACCATTAGTGAAGTAAAGACTCCCCAAAACTGAAACTTGGCCAAAGCTGCTAACACAGTATTCATCTGATGGACAAGCCAAAGACGGATTTCTCCAACGTAGCAACATTCTCATCTTTGGTACCATCAGGTGCCGTAAGAAAAACGTCTTCTTTTTTTCAAGCACAAGGGGCCACAACGCACTTGCTAGTGTTAAAGTAGATCTGAATCTGAATAGTATTTTGGGAAGTACTTTTGCAAGTTCATTACATCAGGAGAACCTGGCTGTCGACAGAGTACAGCTCTTCTCACAGTAACAAAACCCAACCTGTTTTTACAGATATTCCCAGATGTCTTTCTGCAGCATTTATCAAAAAGAATACACTGCAAAAGCTGCCTAAAAAAACCACAACTTCAAAATAAGAAAAAAAAAAAAAACAAAACTTTCTCGGGATACAAAAATCCCAGCCCGTATCCCTGCGTTCTCCTGCACCTGTGGACACTATAGTCAGTTTTTCTACAGACTTTCTTCTGATGAGCACAAAGTACCAACCAAAGCAAGAAGCAGCGAATACCTCCTAAATTATCGACCTGCATAATTTTTTTCCCCCCTTTTTTTCACACCCCCCCCCCCCCCCCCCCAAAGTGTATCCGAAGCCCCTGAAGCCCTGACACCCTCTCTAACCATCGCCCAAGCCTTAAGGCCAGCCGCGGGCACCAGCCGCCCCCGGACCCGCCGCCCCCAGGCCCCGCGCTGCCCAGCCGGGAGCACCCCGGCCCCGAGCACCGGTGCCCCCCGCCGGCCCCGGCGCAGGGCGGGCTCTGGGACCGAACCGGGGCTGGGGAAGGGGAAGGGATGCACCGGGGGAGGCCGGCGGATGCGCGGTGGCCGCGCCGCCCCCTGGACCCACCTGAGATGCCACCCCCGACCACGACCACGTCGTATTTCTCGGCCATGGCGCTGCGCCCCGTGCCGGCCGTTCTCTCCAGCCCACCCTCCCGCGGCGGCGGCGGCGGCGGCGGCGGCGGCGGCTCCGAGCGGGCTCTGACGGGCGGACAGCGCCGCGCCGTCCCGCCCGCCCCTGCACCCGCCCCTGGGCGGGACCTTCGCTGCCTCCACCAATGGGCATCGCTCAGAGGCGGGGTCTCGCCGAGCCACGCCCCTCCGGCACTCACCCTCCGCCCGGGCCCGGCCCGACGGGGCGGTGCGCGGCCCCGGCGCAGCGGGAGGGCGGCGGGGCGCGCTGGCACAAAGCCGCCGCCAAACGCTGACCCCGGGTCAACCTTTTGCCTTGGACCGGCTCGGTACGGGCTCGGTTTCGCGGCAGCCCGCCCCGGGTGCAGCGGCAGGGCTGGGAGGGAGGGCGGCAGGCGACAGCGCGCCTGCTGCGGGATGCACCAGCTCCAGCAGCCTGCACCCGCGCCCCACTGGCCATTTACTCCAATTTAGATATGCCAGCAGCGAGCGTGGGAGGGGGGGGGGGAGATCCATGGAGCTGTAGTGCCACGGGTTACGGCAGTGTAAACGCCCCACCGTGTACTAGAATCAAATGGCAGTCGGACCGTGAGCCAGGGAACGAAGGGTTAACCTTTGCACGAAAGTAGCTTCCCAAAGACAATGCCTGAAATAATAACTGGTTGCCAAAATACCAATTTTGTTTGTACTTCTACTATTACGGCTCTGAAATGCATGATGCTTGTGGGGTTTTTTTCTTGCATTTTACAGCTCGTACAATTTTTATTGCCAAAGTGTAAATGTCATCTCTGTGAAGCTAAGTAGAAAAAATAGAGAGCCTGTCCATCCCCTTCCAAGTAAGCACAGAAGACCTTTAGAATTCACACAATTACAGAAAATCCTAATGCCACTTTACATTAAATATTGATATAAGTTCTGAGAGTTGCCCAGTACTGCAATTGTATGCCATACCTGGATATGACCAAAGAATTGAATGAGAGTGCAATACTACACAGGTGGTGTCCTCAGAAACATCTTTGCTTTCTTACGCTGGGAAAAATTAGGACTTGGGTGTTGTGCTAATTGTGCCAAATAAGCGAGATGTGGACCTGTTGCAGCGGGTCCAGAGGAGGGCCACAAAAATGATCAGAGGGATGGAACACGTCTCCCATGGAGACAGGCTGAGAGAGTTGAGGTTGTTCAGCCTACAGAAGAGAAGGCTCAGCAGAGACCTTACAGTGGCCTTTCAGTACTTAAAGGGGACTTATAAGAAAGATGGGGACAGACTTTTTAGCAGGGCCTGTAGCGGTAGGACAAGGAGTAATGGCTTTAAACTAAAGGAGGACAGATTCAGACTAGATGTAAGGAAGAAATTATTTACAATGAGGGTGCTGAGACACTGGGATGGGTTGCCCAGAGAGGTGGTAGATGCCCCATCCCTGGAAACGTTCAAGATCAGGTTGGACGGCGCTCTGAGCAACCTGCTCTAGTGGAAGATGTCCCTGCTCATTGCAGTGGGGTTGTACTAGATGATCTTTAAAGGTCCCTTCCAACCCCAAATGTTTTATGATTCTGTGACAACAATGACTGAAGGCAGAAACACCTCTGAAATCATCAAGCTCCACATGGATTAACAATACGAGAGACAGAATAATGGATCTTCTTCCAAAGTAAATTCAGGTACTTTAAAAAGTAGATTTGCAGTGCTAATTAAGTGTGTGGACTAGCTGCAGACACACAAGTGCCAGTGAGAAGAAGAACAAGATCCCTGCTGCTCTGAGAAACCGTCTACTGACACAGAAGCAGCTCATTATCACTGGGATTGCTGCTGCCTGCACACCAGAGTAAAGTGAGCAAAAAGAGGACAGTCTGGGACTGTGAGAGTGATATGTATGCTGAAATGGAAAAATGCAATGTACTAACAGCCGTCTGTGCTTATTCGGGAAAAAAGTCTTTGCTTCTTGAGGGTGATAGGGCTACCTGCTCTCACAGCTCTGCTGGCCCCAGTGAACAGGTCACGGCGAATCAGATGAATAAAAAGCTTCACCAAGTGGCACCTCCCTCATAGTCCAGAAGCCAAGTTTGGAAGAAAACAACAAAAACATCCTCTGTGATAAGAACAGGAAACTTGTGTGTGTCTAGATAATTTGCTGATAGATAAGCTTGCCAAAAATTCTCTAGTGCTAAAAAGGAGCTGCAACAGGCTTGTGAAAGAGCAATGGAGACTGAAGTGGTTTTACCTGGAGCAGCCTTAACAATACGAGATGACATCAAAGTATGAATTGTACACATTGTGTTTACCTCAATCCTTGCAATAAAGACTGACAAAAATCTAAGGGGCTACCAAGCATTATCTTGGGCACTCGCAGCCTCCAGGGGTAGCAATGGCTGTCAGAACTACTGGCTACTAAGCCCTTAGCATCTCTATGATACAAGTAAGAGCCCGTAGAATAATGCTACCTTAACTCATATAGATCTGCAGACATATAAGATTTGGAAAAAAAACCCCAAAGCAAACAGATGCTGAACCCTTGCTTGAAAGCAACAGGATGAACCCAATGGGAGATGATCAAGGAGATCTTGTCAAACTCACATCTGGATCCATCAGAGTTTCCTGAGGACTTGCAGAAAATGCAAGAAGTGGGAAAGGAAGCAGGTGATGTATCATATAGAGAGTGATCCTCCTTTCGGAAGTGTTATGACCACATTTTCAAAGAGAAATTTGGAATGTGCTCTGAAATCAGCAGAAAATAAAAGGATTGCAAACTCTATAGTACAGGAAATTTTATTCCAAACAGATAAAATTTTGCTTAGAAAGAAGTTAATGTTGCTCAGAACTGAGAATTGAATAATAAAGAAATGTTTGCCAATGTGCTGTATTCCTTACATGCTATAAAAAAAACAGAGCAACTCCGCAGGGTGAGCTTAGGAAGCTACTGTTGCTGAAGCCATTTCCTAGCAATCTATCCAGTTGATTTACGTCTGCTTCAGTGAACAACTTGTAGTAATAATTTGCTGAGCTTGCAGAATGTGCATGATCATTAATGTGACAGTATAGAAAGTCACAGGACTTTCTACGTAAGTGTCATCACTAAGTTTTTTATTGAACTACAACTGTTTTGCTTTCAGTTTTCCCAACAACCGGTATGAGGAAGTCAAACTTCTTAGGTCATGTCATCAGTAGTTAGCTTATGTTATTTTACGTCTCCTCAGTACCCCAAATGATGACTAAAATCAGTCATAATCGTTGTGGAAGACACAGATGTTTTGCATTCCTTCCTGAGTTCAATGTTACTTTATTTTGCCAATGCATGTGAAAATTGGAACACAAACATAGGGAAGATCCCTGACATTAAAATAAAATGTTTTTGTCAAAATAAAATACATTATCTATTGTACATTCATGTATACAGTATAATTTTTTAGTTCTTTATTTGGTTT
Organism: Pluvialis apricaria; assembly: GCA_017639485.1. Taxonomy (NCBI): domain Eukaryota; kingdom Metazoa; phylum Chordata; class Aves; order Charadriiformes; family Charadriidae; genus Pluvialis; species Pluvialis apricaria. The sequence goes on along the minus strand of CM030007.1, from coordinate 97,934,241 downwards.
ATGAATGTCTCTTGACAGGTAAATAGAAAGAACCTAAGCACTGTACAGCAAGCATGCATTATAACTACAAGACAGATTGTCATTATTAAGAGCGTAATTACCACCACTTAGCCGCCTCTAAAGTCATGTAATTCTTGTATCTTAACGATATCAACAGAGCTTATCTGAAATATCCTAGAACATGCTATCTTAAGTGTTACCGCCAGCTGAAATTTCTGCCATTAACTCATCATCTGTGTTGATTAGCACTCCTCTCTGCAGGCACAAAGATGAACTTTCCAGAGAGTATCATCAGAGCCTTTTGCAAAGCTTGATTCACATAGATTTACATTCACAAACATTTTAATTCTGGTAATTATATGGTTAGTACTCTGGGTTACATCAAGATGAAACATGAATAACTGCAAAAAATAATCCAAACTCTTCCGAACATCAGACTCAGTGGTTCTGTTGGGAGTCCATTTGTTGGGCAACTGCGCACAGTAAGGAGTAAATTCAAGCCTCAGTTGTAGGTGATACTGTATTTTCTAAGGACCGTTTTCTATTTTGGAACAGTATCTTCGACTACCTTATGCTAAATTTGGGGTCATCAATTAATTTACAGTGCTAATGATGTTTACAGAGCTGTTGATTTTTTTTTCCATGGACTTTAGCAGTAAGAGAGATGATAAAAGGCAATGTAGCATATGTAAATACACAATGTTGTACACCATGAGTAGATAAAAAAGAAAATATTGTTCTATAAAATGTTTCAAGCTCTAAAGTGCTTTCCTCTGAAACAAACAAAATCCAAACAAACAACCCCAGATCAAAGTCTCTCCAAGGGTTTTACGAACGTGGAAAGAGAGAAAACACATGTTCCCAAATAGCAAGGAAGGGGCAGTCCAGCCTCCTGCCCAAAGCAGATCCAGCAGATCTAGGGAATGTTCGTACAATCTCTCTGCCTCTCATCCATCAAATAGGTAGTTATTTAGATCAACTGGAATGGCCCCAGCAGGGGATTCGTAAAGACATTGTGCAACAGGTTGGTAAAATTTGTAAGAATCAAATTGGTAAGCTGTGAATGGTATTGTAGAGCATTAATAGACATTTTTATTGACTAGGATGTATATTTCAGTGGATGAGAAATTGGGTGGATGTTCACATACAGAGGGTAGTAGTCAATGGCTCAATGTCCAGGTAGAGATCGGTGATGAGTGGTGTCCCTCAGGCGTCCGTACTGGGACCAGTACTGTTCAATATCTTCATCAGTGATGTGGACAGTGGGATCGAGTGCACGCACAGCAAGTTTGCAGCCAACATCTGGATGGGATGCCATCCAGAGGGACCTGCACAGGCTTGAGAAGTGGGCCTGTGTGAACCTCATGAGGTTCAACAAGACCAAGAGCAGGGTCCTGAACCTGGGTTGGGGCGACCCCTGGTATCAACAGAGGCTGGGGGATGAAGGGATTGAGAGCAGCCCTGCTGAGAAGGGCTTGGGGGTGTTGGTGGATGAAAAGCGGGACATGAGCCAACAATGTGCACTCACAGCCCAGAAAGCAAACCATATCCTGGGCTGCATTAAAAGAAGTGTGGCCAGCAGGTCAAGGGGGATGGTTCTGCCCCTCTACTGCACTCTGGTGAGACCCCACCTGGAGTACTGCATCCAGCTCTGGAGTCCCCAGCGCAGGAAAGACTTGGACCTGTTGGAGCAGGTCCAGAGGAGGGCCACAAAAAAATGATCAGAGGGATGGAAGACATCTTCCATGAAGACAGGCTGAGAGAGTTGAGGTTGTTCAGCCTACAGAAGAGAAGGCTCAGCAGAGACCTTACAGTGGCCTTTCAGTACTTAAAGGGGACTTATAGGAAAGATGGGGACAGACTTTTTAGCAGGGCCTGTAGCCATAGGACAAGGAGTAATGGCTTTAAACTAAAGGAGGACAGATTCAGACTAGATGTAAGGAAGAAATTATTTACAATGAGGGTGCTGAGACACTGGGACAGGTTGCCCAGAGAGGTGGTAGATGCCCCATCCCTGGAAATGTTCAAGATCAGGTTGGACGGCGCTCTGAGCAACCTGCTCTAGTGGAAGATGTCCCTGCTCATTGCAGCGGGGTTATACTAGATAATTTTTAAAGGTCTGTTCCAGCCCAAACTATTCTATGATTGATTCTGTGATATTCTTAGCTTTTCAAGTCCACTTTTTTAATTAGGTGTGTATTCCAAACCATCAGAAAACAATCACAAGTCTGATACTGTAAAACAGTCTTCACTGGTATGAAAAATGCTTTTGTACACAAAGATGTTTCTGACATGTTTATTCGTCACTGTTCATTTTTACTGGTGTGTTTCCAACAACTGTAGTGACCTCATGCTTCCTGGCTAGCTCTATTTCATGCACCTCACTATACTCTAATCAATGAATAAGCACCTTGAAGCAAATTATCATTGCTCTTGGCTATTAGCATTTGATTATTTCATTTTACCTCGTAATCACAGCCAGGAATCTTCTGAAATATAAACACAGGCAATAAAAAAAATCAGTGTTCACCCTCTCCTTGACCCTTGCTTCCCACTCCCTCAGTTACCAAGCATCCAACAGACCTTCTGGTGTGGTGACCATCCTGAATGCAAGACGGTGGCAGTGGGACATGGAGGGGCACATGGGGAGCGAGGTGTTCTGAGCCAGCCCCCATCACTTGCAGAGTTTCTGCTCTTCAGAAACCAATTGGCACTAGACTTACTTATTTGCTTTGTATCCCATGCACCACTCCAGAGACCTTGGTTCCCTCTGCAATGCCAGATGCAGAAGGCATCATTCATGTGATTGCGCTGCATTTACGGACCTGGAAGCTTTGGTGGGGATGAGAAAAATAGGCATGGAAAGACTTTTCTTAAAGCCACGAGGAAAAGATCAACTACTGTAACTTTAATGTCCCTAGGTAAATCTACTAGAATATATTTAAAACATTAATCCAAATTTCAAACTGCTCCTCTACACCTGGGAACAGAAAAAAAAATATACAAGCTGAGACTTATGCCCTAAACGGGAATGCCCTCAGCTACACACAATGAAGTTTTCTATTCCTTCAGAGAAACCTATTACATACTCACTGGCTAAAGTCTCACTACCCCAGGCCACCAAAAGATATTTTGACTTTTCAGAAATGTGGAATAAAATTCTAAGTATTTTTAGCCACCAAAGGGTTAGGTAAATATTTTTTTCTGTGCTAGGAAACCATAAATAATTTCAGTTTGTAAAATATTTTCAACTCTTTGTTTCATTTTGTAATGCAACATACCTAGGCATATGGGGTACAAAAATTCAGAAGACAGTTTGGGAAAGAAACTGAATTACCTCATTAAAAATTTTTGCAGTAACTTCCCTGCATGATTGTGCAGTCTGACTAAAATTGTCATTGATCTTTTAACAGCATCAAACTCTCCTCTTTGCATAAGTCTCAAAATTGTCAAATATTTTTATATGAAGTAGATCTTGAAAATTTGAGCACCATGCTAATGAGCTTTGGGCAGGCTTCATCAGTGGGTGAAGTAAAGCCCAAATCTTCGTGTACCAGAAGTCATAGAATCATAGAATTGCTGAGGTTGGAAGGGACCTTAAGATCATCAAGTCCAACCATTAACCTACCCTGACAAAACCCACTTCTAAACCATGTCCCCAAGTACCATATCTACCCTTTTTTTAAACACCTCCAGAGATGGTGAATCCACCGCCTCCCTGGGCAGCCTATTCCAATGTTTAATAACCCTTTCAGTGAAAAAATGTTTCCTAATATCCAGTCTAAACCTCCCCTGACATAACTTAAACCCATTTCCTCTTGTCCTATCACTTGTCACCTGGGAGAAGAGGTCAGCCCCCACCTCTCTACAACATCCTTTCAGGTAGTTGTAGAGGGTGATAAGGTCTCCCCTCAGCCTCCTCTTCTCCAGGCTAAACAACCCCAGTTCCCTCAGTCGTTCCTCGTAAGATTTGTCCTCCAGATCCCTCACCAGCTTTGTAGCCTTTCTCTGGACACGCTCCAACACCTCAATGCCCTTCTTGTAGTGAGGGGCAAGTCAGATATGCCCAGGCAGCTCTCGCACAAACAAGTGGTTGTTCGGTATGGCCGCAAGCAGAGTGAGGAGAGTTTGCTTCCTGGTATTAAAAGACACACATGGTGCTTCAGGAAGAACGAGGTGAAGTGTGATAAGCCCAGGACTTGTCCTTTTCCTGTACACAGCTTTTCTGAAAGAAAGCAATGATTTTTAGATATCTTTATAATTTCATAGCTAGTTAAGTTGCAGTACAGTGGCACCAGCAGATTCCAGACAACCTCTTGATAAACATCTTTTGGGGGCTGTATTAGGCAATCACAAAATATTATTGTCACCTTTAAAAATTTACAATCCTTATGAGTGTAGGGGGGGTTCTTTACAAAAGCTGTGAAAGCAAGATAGTTTCAGATATATGACTCAAGCTAACAAAACAAATAGAGGCAATTCAAGTTAAAGTTAGTATGTGTGACTAAAAACATTAGGCTGGTAATTCATTTTTAATCTCTTCAGCTCACTAGCCTTTAATTACGTGCGTGAGTTCAACCACCACTGTTAAGACAGACATGAAGTCTTTCCCTTTCTAATTTATCTTCATTTTCCTATAAAGGGAATTTATTTTAATAACTATGAGATAAAATATATTCACTGACTGTAGTAATAAGGATTTCAAAAGTATGTATATGCCTTTGTTTGCTTTCAAATAAATGAAGCCCTGAAATGATTTCAACAAGCCTAAATTAAATAAATCCTTCTGGATGGTTAGTTCTACTAACACTTTCAGCTCCAATACAAGCTCCAATATGAAGTCGGTAGGTGGGAGAGACTGCAGGAAGGTCTAGAAGGAGAGCTCCAGGTACTGCTCAGACCTCTGAAGCTCCTTCCTCCCATCTTCATGGGGAAGACTTTGCTGGGCAGCACAGGTGGTGCCTTCACTGCACAACAGAAGGAGCAAGCTGGAGGCAAAGTGGCCATGCAAGCAGTTCAGAGCATGGGGTCGCGTTCAAAAGGAGCTGCCCTAATAGCTGCCAGCGGGAGATTTCTGCAAGAGTTTTAGCCAAAAGGCACGCAAAGACCCCAAGCAGGTGTGTAAGGTGATGGGAAGGAGCAGCTGTGGCAGAGCAACCTTTACCTCCAGACACGAGGAGTGTTTTCTGAGTCTTCCCTTCCAGACTCAGCTCCTTATCGGGCACGGGTTTAACATTCAACCTGTACATTTCAGGTCTCTGACTCCATTGCTGTGTACCAGACTTACACTACTATGTTTCTGAGGGCGTATTACATTGACTTAATTCCGTTCTTAGTTTAGCAGCTCCTGCTGATTTGTCCAGACTCACTTTTCAGGCTTCAGATACCATATGAATGCCAATGCCTTCTGACCTTTGGAGGGGAGAGTGTCGGTATTGCACAATGTATGCACCAGCTAGTGGATAGGGCTTTGTCTGAAGAGCTGAACTTTGCTTACATTCTATAAAGCACATGAAATAGATTTATACCATGCAGTGTAATTGCTGCTATCAAGTTTTCTGTGTGTCCTTCACCACCATCCCACTATCAGATAATTTTCATGCATTGGGTTTTACAATGCACTTTCAGTGATATTAACAAAATGTTCCTTTAATTACCAGCTCCATAGAAAAGCAGTTTGTATATAGCTCATGGATTGCTGGTATCATTTGAGATTAGATCAAAGCTTGTGTAAGAGATAACAGCAATGTGAACATGGTAGTACATTTGGAGAACAAGAATTGGTTATAGATCACAAACCCTGCCTGTAGTTTGAACAGGATTTTAGAAGCAGAAAGTCATTATAGGCATATGGAGAGATCAGTGGAGATCATTAGTGGATGCAGTTAAATACCAAAGGACTACAATAAGATTTCATCTGAGAGTAAGAAAGAAGCTGGTGGAAACGCCAGCTGGAATAAAGAATCCAGTTAGAGCCATTGAACTCCAGCCTTTGATACAACAACAAAAAACATCAAAAACCTTTGCTAAAAGTAGGTCAGAGAAATTTGTCATGCCCTCTCACTGTCTAACAGGTAAAACAGCGTTGGAAACCTACAGAAAACATCCAAAAAGAAACAAAGGCTGTTCTCTGCAAATCCTGTATGTGATGTAGTCAGCTGAAGCCAGGTGGACAGCTTCATCTCTCTTCTAGATTAATGACTGCTTCACTGAATACCTAAAACCCTCAGCACCCCTCCCGAGACGCACATTTGCTGCAGGGGTTTGGGAGCTTAACAACCCTTGCTGCCAGCCCTTCTGTCCCTGTGCTGTGACCCCAGGCACTTTGCAATTGGACCCAGCCCTACGTACCACCAGGTAGAAATCAGTCACGCAGACGCCCTTCCCCATATCTGTCAGGTGGCTGAACTGAGGACAGAAAGGCTCATTTCCAAGATGTCATTTCTTCTTTTCTTGAAAGTCCTTGATTGGAAGTTACCCTGTAGATTCAGCAGTCTTTCTAGTGCAACTCAAAGAATCACATTTTTGTATTGAGTAAATAACATTAATTGCGTGTTTTCCCTTTTGCAAACCCAAATAGAGAATCTCAGGTCCCAAAACAGTTTTAAGCTTCTAAGCAATGATTTTGGGTGTCAAAACAAACCCTGGAAATAACATCATTCTTCTTCCTAAGACTGACTTAGAGAGAAGTATTTCCTTTTCCCTTGCAGAATTACACAAATTCAGATAACAAATTATTAGAAATTGGACAAAGCAACTAATTAGCACATTTTGTAGTTAAGAACTGTGAATAAATTTTTTGAAGTTGAAATCATGACTATTGTCAGCAATTTTTATTGACCTCTGGTGTAACTATATGATCCCAGCATTACTTATGATAGTCACTGTCGCTTATCTGGTGATATCCAAACATGCTCTAGAATGCTATCAATTACTTCTGCTTCATGCAACCTAGTAATATATTAAACTTTTTGACTGCTTCAGAGAAAAAATTGTCTTAATCTGGCTCTAGATTTAAAAAAAAAAAAAAAAACAAACCTGAAATTAATCTCTGATCAAGTTAAGTCTGGCAATGTGCTGACTCTACCCTGTGATGATATCCATCAACACCACCTTGCTTTTTTCTCGGAGATCTGTTTAGCGGTAGTCACTGCCAACTTCAAAAAGATAGTCCCAGAAAGCAGATGGGAGTGCCTGGTTATGCATACCTTCTCGATTAACAAATAGGTATGCAGCCCTGCTGCATTCACAGAATCACAGAATGGTCAGGGTTGGAAGGGACCTCTAGAGATCATCTAGTCCAACCTCCCTGCCACAGCAGGGTCACCTACAGCAGGTTGCACAGGATGGCATCCAGGCGGGTTTTGATTATCTCCAGAGTGGGAGACTCCACCTCTCTGGGCAGCCTGTGCCAGTGCTCTGCCACCCTCAAAGGAAAGAAGTTCCTCCTCATGTTAAGATGGAACTTCCTATGTTCAAGTTCCTGTTCAACTGTACACAGCAAGCAACGTGAGTCTGCAGGGCCTCACAGGGTTATATATGATACAGGCAGAGCAGAACACTCAAAGTTCAAATTGTAGTGTCAGGGCAACAGAGGGGAAGGACAAGAAAACTGTTCTCAAATGTGAGCTGCTTGCTGCTTGCCTCAGTGGCACTGATTTACATAGAGCCAAAGTGCCGAGCACAGATGTAAGTATAATTTACAGCAGCAGGAGGTAGCTGTATATTCTGCTTACGCCTTTGGCACACGCTACAAGCACAGTGCAGTACTTGTAGTGCCAGCGCAGGTGCCTGGTCAGCGTGGCAAAGTCCTTGCTGTCACCGTATGACCAGGCTGTGAAGCTGCGCATCCATCCATAGAGCTGGAAACAAAGGGTGCAGCAGCAGGCAGCTTTGCAGGTACCTTGTGCTCCTGAGTCATTAGGAAAACACATTGCCTTTGTTGTCTCTTTTCTTAATAAGTCCTCTAATAGATAGGGCAATCAGTGCAATTTTCTAAATATTTTGGGGTACTTCTTAAGGAATCGTAACAGCGGTTTTCATTCTTGTGAGCAGCGTTATGAGATACAGGCATCATTATGAGTTCAATCTTCATCTTACAGCTGTGGAAAGAGGACTGAGGGAAAACCACACATGGGAGTGTATGTTTACTTTTTGCTCGAAGCAGGAGAGAAAAAAACACCCCATGCTAGTCTGGACAGGCACGGGCATGGCTCCATCAGCAGTCTCCACCAGGGCTACCGCTCACGGTGAAACCCTCTGCCCACCAGTCTGGGTAGCCAGTGCCAGGGGAGGCAGCAGGGACGGGGGACTGCACCATCAGGCCAGGGCAGTACGATGCCTACACCGGAGTTTGGAAGCAGAGGCATCTGGCCGGGAGGAGTGATTCACAGCACCTTTGCTTGTGCATTTGCAGTGCATTAAAAAGGCACTGGAAGAAAGATGGTGCCTCCAAAGACCGATTTCTGCCCCTTCTGAGGAAGCCTGTCACTTCTCCATGGGTTGCAGAGTCTGTCTGTGAGCGACAGCAGAGACTGGAGGTGCCAGCCAAGCCAGAAGGTGCCGGCACCATTAGCAAGCAGTCTGACTGTGGATCTCACTTCATATTTTTCTGTACCCTCATTTCTCTTTCTGGACTTTTTCTCTTGTCTACGTGACAGAGCCACCTGAGACCAGTTCCTGCAGCTTCGCCAGCCTCTAGTAATTTGGGGTGCACACACTGGAGCCGCTTGCCTTACCTAATGCAATGCCTCAGCGTAAAGACTGTTTCTGTGTGTCAACTGTACAATGCTAAGTAAGCATATATCTTATTTGGTGCCCTTTGGATTTTGACTTCTGGCAGGCTTTAGTTTTACTATCTTCAATGTCATAGAGCTATTAAAAGGAGCCCACAGCAATAAACAATTCATTGTGTTTGCTCTTTGGTGTGAAAGTACGCTTTCTGAACTGTGGAAACCTCCTGTATGGGAGGTTTTATATCTGCCTGAACTTTTTACCTGCAGGACGTTGTGTGTTTGCAGGTGTTGAAGGTTACACAGTGATGAATCACTGACTCTTTTGAAAGGAGAATTTTACCTTCTCTGCAATTTGACAGGCTTTCAAATATATAGTATCTTTATCAATGATCTGGATGAGGGAATCGAATGCATGCCCAGTAAATTCGCAGATGACTCTAAGCTACGTGGGCATGTTGAGGGTAGAAGGGATCTACAGAGGGATCTGGACAGGCTGGACCGATGGGCCGAGGCCAATGGTATGAGCTTCAACAAGGCCAAGTGCAGGGTCCTGTGCCTGGGTCACAACAACCCCATGCAGCACGAGAGGCTTGGGGTGGAGTGGCTCGAAAGCTGCCCAGCAGAAAAGGACCTGGGGATGTTGGTGGACAGCCGGCTGAGTATGAGCCAGCAGTGTGCCCAGGGGGCCAAGGAGGCCAAAGGCATCCTGGGCTGTATCAGGAATAGCGTGGCGAGCAGGACTAGGGAAGTGATCGTCCCCCTGCACTCAGCACTGGTGAGACCCCACCTCGAGTACTGTGTTCAGTTTTGGGACCCTCACTACAAGAAGGACATTGAGGTGTTGGAACGCGTCCAGAGAAGGGCAACAAAGCTGGTGAGGGGTCTGGAGGACAAGTCTTGTGAGGAATGACTGAGGGAACTGGAGTTGTTTATCGTGGAGAAGAGGAGGCTGAGGGGAGACCTTATCGCTCCCTACAACTACCTGAAAGGAGGGTGTAGAGAGGTGGGGGCTGACCTTTTCTCCCTAGTGACTAGTGATAGAAGGAGAGGAAATGGGTTCAAGTTATGCCAGGTGAGGTTTAGATTGGATCTTAGGAAAAATTGTTTCACTGAAAGGGTTATCAAATATTGGAATAGGCTGCCCAGGGAGGTGGTAGATTCGCCATCCCTGGAGGTGTTTAGAAAAAGAGTAGACATGGTACTTGGGGACATGGTTTAGAAGTGGTTTTGTCAGATTAGGTTGATGGTTGAACTTGATGATCTTAAGGTGCCTTCCAACCTCAACAATTCTATGATTCTGTGATTCTGTATTTCTAAGGAGATAATACCCAGTTATAACTTTTTTCCTGAGAAAACATTTGTCATAAGGGAGTAACTATCGATGAGAGATTCCTGGAACAAGGAACAAACAAAATTGCAATCAAGTATTAGGTCTACAAATCCTGTGTAATTGTGGGCCAGAACATGGGTATTAGCGTGAGCCACTCCCAGAACACTTCCTTACAATTTTTCTGTGCCTGTGAACCACAACTTTGTGAAAGAGTCAAGTCTGTTTTCATTTAAACTACTACTCTTTTCTAGTTCATGCTTGCCATCTCCTCAGACTCGTTGTTTGTCTGAGGTGTGCCGATCGCATGCAGATCCCTTGGTGACTAATCTGATTGGAAATAATCCCATTTATTAAATATTCTTCTATCAGGACTATGCTAGATCTTTTTATCTTATTTTTCACAGAAGAAAAGTATCGGTTCATGTATTATGCCATGTAATTCAGATACTTACGGAGTAAAACATATTGATTATATGCATGTGGGTTTGGGTTTTGTTTGTTTGTTTTTTTTTAATATAGTGTTCAGTGGTATGCAATAAAGTACAAAATCCTTCTTGATACAAAAGCTTTGGTTATCCTGCCTGCTGCAGTCAGCGGTCAGAGCAGATGCGGAGCTGCCAGGTTAATATTGTCCAAGAACAAATGGCCATTTGGGTGGAGCAGCCCTCACTTGGTGATTTGGGAAACACGTTGCAGTGATCATCTACAGCCAGGGAACAGGAGGGGCCATTTTGGCCATCCAGAACAGCTGCACAGGGGCGGGCTGCGCTGGGAAACTTGAGCAGAGGAACAACTTCCATGTGCAAGGGTTGATGCACTCTCCCTTGTCACCCGTCACCCTGGCAACACATGATGTTTCTGGTCCTCCTGGCTGCAAGGCTGGGCAGCCGAGCCACTTGCTCCCAGGCTACTCACTGCAGACCTGGACCAGTTCACTGACAGACCACGGGGAGCTGCTGCGGCACGGGGGTGATAATCTGGTTGCCCAGGTCTCCAGCACCTCACAGAAGCTGTGTTCCCTGCCAGCACCCCGTTAACCCCCCACAGGGAGGTCCCAGGCTTTCAGCCCACACTTAGCGTGTGGCTTTCTCTCCAACCAATAGTCTGGTAGCTAAGGGCAAGCAAAGCAGGCTGCAGGCAAGTGCGATGGAGCCATTGCTGACCAACAGACCAGCTACCAACCTACAGGGCATGCTGGCTGCTGAGCTTCTCTTCCCCAAGCCTGGAGAAGAAGTTGGATCTCCTGCTTGCATGGCTTCTGCTTAAGCACCCAGGTGAACTAAACAGTTTCAAGCCTTCCATATGTGAAAAGATGTTACTAATTAACTTCTAGGACACCCATAACCAAAAGCGTCCCTTATCGTCAGGCCAAATACGGAGAGAGTGACTCTGAGTGCAATTAATCTCTCCTGATTTCATCTAACAAGAAGAAATCTGGGTTGTCTGTACAGTTCATAGAAAGAGGGGTGTATTTCACAGGCACAGTTTATCCTGCCTAAAATGTATTTACAGGTAAATGTGTGACAGTGGTGGGCAACATAAATACATGCTTGCAAAGAAAAAGAAGATCCTTCAGAAAAATAAAAACAAAAACTTTCTTTCCAGCATCAACTAGAACTGGAAAGGAAATGACATGGACCAGACGAGTCCCTGCACACCACGTAGGGATGTCACCTCCAGGTTCACTGTCACTTTGGGCATGTAGACTGATGAGATGCAGGAGCTCAAGAGACAGGATCAGGGCTCCTACTTCTATTTTTTGCGCACTTCAGTGCTTCTTTGGCATGGCTGAGACTGGAAAGGAAACTGCGTTTCCCAAGAGAAAAATTTCCTGTTCTATCATCCCCAAGGCAGATGTGCTGACTTTATTCTGCTCCCTCTGGGAAATTTCTTATTGACCCCATCACTGAGTTTGTCTAAATAAATAAACGCAAACTGTTTTTTTAGTTAGAGATATTTGGACAGCTCAGGTAACTATCCAGCTTTCATGCTTTTAGTTTTACCTGCATTTTGATAGTTGCCAGCCATCAACCCACTAATATTGCAGCACAAAATCTGTCAGACAAGAGTATGTCTAGCAAACACTTGGCAGTGATGACTGTAGCCAAAATCTCATTCTTCTTCCCAGATCCTTTTAACAGGGGAACTGTGTGTGTGTAAAATTTTTTATTCATACATAAACGGGTACACACACAAGCACACAAAATCCTCAAGGTTCAAGCATGCTTTAGCCTCTGCTCGGCACTAGTCTGAAGGAATTTAGAATAAACAAAGTCCACGTGCTAAGATTACTTCCACAATCCATTACAGCAGAAGCTGACAAAGCCTTTAAAAATGAAAATGCTCATTCAGAAAAGGAAAAGCCTATTATTAATAAACCAATGCATTAACAAACAGAATATTTAGGTAGTTAACAAAGGTGTTTTCTGGCTATCTAGCAGAAATCTGTTCCAGAAGGCAGCAAGCATTTTTAAGCACCTGTAAAAGAAAAGACAAAAAAGGAGTGAGGATGCTTTTCTCTTGTCTAGGATTGCAGCTTTAGTGGCATGAATATAGAAAATAACATCCTGGAGTGCCCATTAAACGTTTTATTAACAGATAATTTCATTTCCTAAAAGTAATCAATTTCTGAATTTTTGTTAGCAGCTATTGAACTTTTTTTAGTACAGATAATGTAGTAGTTTGCTGAACTTTTCTCTCATTTCCATGAGGTAGGTGCCTGCAACACCCACTGTAAAAGCAGGCAAGCAAGAAAAGTTTATTTTTCTTAAGCCTTCCTTATCTCTGAACATTGCATAGGCATAGGCAGGGCTAAAATCTAATCATCAAGTTGGTGATGCAAAGCTGTAATTCAGATGATGTAGTGCCATAAGGCAGCACTTTTTTGTGTGCAATTTGGTATACGCAGTTCATGGCACAGGGTTTTATCTACCGTCAGCAGAACAGGGCTGGCTGGGAGGCAGCCTGTGGCCACTGCTGCGACTGCACGCCCCCACGCTCGCAGTGCCTCTTGCAGGAGCAGATGTGCAGCTCCCATGCACATGTGGGTGAAACACTGCTGAGGAATCGGTTCGAACTTCCACAAAGTCAGACTTTACGGTAATTTCAACCTTTGAGGCTGATGAAGTCCTTAGTTGTCCCTGGTTATTTTGCATTTTCATGCATCTCTGGCCACACTCCATCTGATTAAGAGGGGATATAAAAGCTGAGATACTACAAAGACGGCTCTTCTCACAGGAGCCAGCATCCACTTTTCCTTCCAGAGGCTTAGCAGTTCCAAGCAATGGGTTTGGTCCCACTGCGTGCTGGAGAGGAGGAGGGGGGTGACTGTCAGAGAGACCTCATGCCTCAGAGACACTCTGCATCCTCTTACTCCTCTTTCTTTTCATGCTCTGGAAGTGTTGGTGGGAGCATTTTTGAAGCCGAGCAGCCCATGGATGTGACATTCTCCTTGCCCAACTACTCCAGCTCATCTGACAATTTGTAAGTTGTGAGAAATGACCTCTCTGTGGCTAAGCAGCCACTCTCCAGCTAGCCATGAAGACAAGACTGGAGCCATCGGTTGATGTATAAAGCCTAATGACCAGAGATGTAGGCAGGTGACAGAAGGAAACTACATGGGCAGTGGTTGCCCCCAGGTCATCAGGTAAACACGGTCTTATTCTCACAAAGTTTCCAGGATTGTGGGTGGCCTGTGTCCAGGCACCATTAGACAGGCCCTGCTAAATCAAAAATGGGCTTAAAACTCTCGAGATTTAGAAAAAAGGAAAAACCCAGAAACAAAAGAGGTATTTCTACTGATTATTTTGCGTTCTTAGCTTATACCAAAGTTATAGCTGCATCTTCTTTTCTGCAGCTATGGACAGCAGGAGCTCGCTTCTTTAAAAACAGCACAGTGAACCTGGAATCTAAAGCTTTAGGGAAAAAGTCTCATAACCACAACATTCTTGGTGGAGTCAGAAGAATTGGCAGTACTTGCTTTGCATCGTAGTTTTATGGAGAATCCAACAGTTGTAGTAACTTTGAGAAAACACCCCAAAGTTTTGGCATGGCTCTTAGAAGAGAAATCCTGAGCTTTCAAGGGTTGTTTTCTTTATTTCTGTTTCTCCACAGTCAGGCCCAAGGCAGCTGGTACAAAAATACAGCATTTCCAGTAGCGCAATTATGATTTCTGTCCAAGCATAATGATTTATATAAAAATGTATGGCACCCTCAGGAGCAAGCTTCTGGAGACAAGATGTTTTATGACAATTAGAAATACAGATCTCCTTGCGCACTTATCTGCAGTGCTTGTGCTAATACTCAGCTGCAATAAGTGCTTTCTTTCTCTCCTTCCAGGCCAAAACACAGGCTGAAGGATGTATGAAATATTGATACAATGTTTGCAAATACGTTATGCAAAATCCACTTAATGCACGGCGTGGGCACTATAAGACAGGTACCATAAACCAGGTGCTGCTTTCCAGGCAGGGACAGACACAGCTGGCACAACAAATGGCAGGTTATCTCCTAGGGACTGCAGCCAGAGCAGGCTCCTGGGCTGCCTGGACACTGAATAGGTCGCTGTGTTCGCTTATCTCCTTGTCCCTTATCTGCTCCTGGCAGACCGCTGAATGGATGGGAGCCCACCCGTGCCACCCCTGCCAGGTCCCACACTCCTCTCCCAGGGCACTGTGGTGGAGGCCAAGACATGACACATTCCTGTTCAGGGGCCATGGGGCCGGGATAGAGGACATGCTCACCTACACTGACATTACCCACTGAAGTGCTGTCGCTGTGGGTTGGACCCCACTCTGCTGTGAGATCCCCCTACTCAAGCCTCATGAGCTCTGCACAGATCTGAAGAGGAAAGTCCCACAGCCAGCTGGGTCCCTTCCTCAGGGTGCTGCAGCTTTCAGGACAGGGGCAGTGGCCCAGGCATAGGAGAAGTGCTGCTGGGGAAAATGAGCCAGAGGTGGAGTTTCACATCTGTTTCTGTTTAAATTCATCGAATGTTAAGAGCCACAGAAGTGGGACAATTTTTCTGAGGCTGCTGATCTCACCAGCGGCAGAGCACGTTGCTGATCTTTCACATAACTTGTTAATTGAAATAATGATGTTCACCTCCTTCGCTTCAGTGGCATTTAACTGAGACGTTTTAAAAACATGGCAATGAGCAGGAATGAGACAGAGTTCGTATTCTTAAACATACTAGAGAGGGTTGTCTTTACAAAGATTTAGGTAGCATCATGACATTTCCCAAGGGAGTTTACAACCTGAGTTGTATCTGGAGAGAGAAAGACAACACAGTATGTGCTTGTGTGACAGCCACCATCGCAGCTGAAGCACCAGTGGCTTATATGTAGATATTCAGAGATAAAACCATAAGCTGGCTAAGCTTAACCTAAAGAATTAACATCAGGGGCTATAGGTGCTCCTTGTAACAGACCTTGAATAGTGGATTACAGATATCTCACAGACTAAGAAAAATATCATTACATAGCTGGCTTGAATCACTTCTTCTCCTCCCAGAACATGAATAAAAATATTGGTGGTAAACCCTAGCCCCTAATTAACAGCAAGGAAGATACCTAAGCCAAGACAGTGACAATAAAGAGTTATGCAGTCATAGGCTGTCACTCCATTGCCCCTTTCTCTCCAGCTTCTGGGATTTGACCCCCACATCAACCTGGACCGTGTGACTTGCCATCTTGGTGGGTAATCAGTCATGTCCTGGGATTGCCCCACTTTCCTGGGGGCAGGCATGCAGAGTAGGTGCCAGCTCTGTTAGTGCTGGATACCTCTGGAGAAGTAAAAGATACCCCCTATTTTTCATAGTCAGGTGAGTTCTTTTTAAAAGCAGTAAAGTGAAAAAAAACCCAAAAACATTCTCTGAGAAAGCAAAGGATCAAATTTTTTGGTGGCAACTTAATTTAGGTTGAGTATTTCACTCTCTGGGGGAGGGCTTTGAGATACGAGATCGAAAGGCAATGTTTTAGACTATTTTCCCAGCCTTGGAGCTTCTCTGACCCCGCCTTCCCACTTACCAGAGCTTCCTTCTAGCTCACATAGCCTATCTGCCATTTGAAGTGGACTTACACCCCTCCGGCAGGGGTAAGCACTGCACCTCAGCAGCCTCTCCTTCCCGCCCTGCCACTTGCTCTTCCCAGAGACACCTCCGGGATCGCAGTGACTACTCTGGTACCAGCGCCTTTGGCTATCTCCCCTTCCCTCTTCCCTTCACCTCCTCACGCACGTTTTGTCAGACTGATTTGGGGGGGCTTTTTCTGATTGGTGGTTTTTGGTAGTGTATGTCTTCACAAACTGGATCAAGGATGGATTAGGCCATCCCCACTCCTGATGAGTAGACTCCTTGAGTTGCCCTAGGGATGCAATTTGTCGTGGGTCGAGCAAGCTGTGAGCGAGGAGGGCAGTGTCCCAAATGGGAGGGCAGCCTGTGGGAAGCCCTGGGTGCTCCTCTTCCAAACCATGTTGGAAAACCTTTCCAAGGAAAGCAACTGAGTTGGGTTTGAGGGAGGCACCTCCTGTGGTACCCATTTGCTGAGCAGGCTGCAGCCAGGCCCCATGCTGCCTCTGACGGGCTGGCTGGAAAGAGCAAGGCATTTGCTTTCCCAATGGGTCACTTCTCAGCTGTGAAAGACATGCTCCGGCATAGGAGCACGCCGGCCCTTGGCTGATGGATAAGGAATGGGACTTTATAATGAGGCTTTTAAAAAGCCTGCCAGTCTCTGCTGCTGCAATACCCTTTCCTACCCAACGCCTTGTATTTCAAGTTTTCAGGACACAAAGTGTGATTCTCTGAAAGCTTCAGAAATAGTTCAGTAAAGGCATCAGGATCTTCCTTGATGCTTGGCTGCCTGCCAGAAAAGCAAAACTCCAGAGTTGTACTGGATCTTTAACAACACTCCTGGTCTTTAAACTCAAATTAAGATTTTAGACATTACCAGACGTGATGGTTTTTTCTTTGCTTCTTTTTTTTTCTCCCAATTATACTGCTAACATACTCAAACTCCCTTCCCAAGTGATTTCTTGCACAGAACGAAATCAGATAAACAATGCTGAAACACAAACTACCATCATCTCTTTGAAAAGATGTCATAACTTCTGACACCACAAGAACTTTGGAAGTGCTTATGTCTTTTGAAAGATCCGATGGTCTTTTCTCTCTTGGACAGTCTCTGGAACCTGTATTTTTGAAGCTCCTACTGGGCAACCCTCAGCAGAAGCAGCTCTGGTGGCATTTCTTAGTCCTGTGTTCCACCTAGAGTGTGGCCTGCAACACCCTGAAGCACAACACTCTCACAAAGGTTGGGCCTGACCAGCCTCCAATAGCATTGAGTCAGCCCAACTATATCTTAATTGAATATTTAACTCCTGTAGATAAAACAATGTTGTTTCTGCATTGGACTTTGATGTGCTCTAAGAAAAACCCTGTGCAGCGTGTTTAATATTGGTAGAGAACGTCTGGGGATATTTTAGGCCGATGCTGTGAAATTTGTTCGCGACTGCTAATTGATACTCCAGGACTGTGAATGCTGTGGACAAGAAGCAATTAGCTGGGTTTGGCTGGAGCTGGGCTCTTGCCCTGAGCTGCAGCACGCCTTCTCACGGGGGAAACGTGGGTCCAGGCAGGGGGACCAGGCATGGCCAAGCTCCGGCTGCTGCAGCCCTGCAGAACCCAGAGCAGGGTGCAAGAAGCGAGGGGAAGGAGATGAGGGGAAGGAGAGGGATGTGGAGCAAGAGCTGTGTGCAGGCACTGGGAGCTGCCTCGTCATTTCTGCCTGTTTAGCTTCCAGTGAAGAGAGAAATTAGTAGCTCCCCAGGGGGGGAACAAAGAACTACTTCCCCCCCTCAGATTTCTGTGTTTCATGCATGGTATTATCTTACGCAGTCTAATCTCACGTTTTAAGGTTCTTGGTAATATTTGTCTTGTGTGAAGAGCTCTAATTGTGGTTATTGGGTGTAAGCATTAAAAATGGGCATTTTTCTAACATATTTGTTGTGTTTTTACGTGCATACTGCTTCAGAGTGGCCAGTTAAGTATGCTAGGCTATGCTGAATCAAGCTACTAGCTAAGTGAGAATAAGTATGCTGTGAAATAAAATTCAGTTCTATGTTTCCAACAGAGCAAGGAACTCCTGCTGGGCAGGAGTTTAGAAAAACCACTGGTACATTAGCCACTGTGCACATCTCAAATGCTTCAGCACTGTGGAAATAGTTTGGCAAATAGTTGCTTTCCTATCTGTTGAACTGAAGAAAAGCTGAGTCCTCTCATCTTCTTAGCTTTGGCACTGGGCATGAAAATTTGGCTGTGCTGACCTGTGAACCTGGGGGAACACCTCTGCTTAAGATCAAAGCACAGCTGGGCATCTGCACAGAGTCCTTACACGGTAAACCTCAGGATGTCTGTGGGGTTACTCAATAGCTCCTGAGGTCTCAAGGTAAAGAAGAACAGGATAAGAAAAGACATGCCCAGGATGACTGGGATTAGATGTAGTCCTCATCAACGAGCAAAGTGACAGTTGCGTAGCAATGCTCTCATTAATGCAGGATCAGGTTCTTGTGCATGCCTTCTCCTCCTCAGCTCTTCTGGTTTGTACTCACACATGGACCTGTCCCCACCTGTCCTGTCAGAGATACACCCTGAGATTACTGGTTTGGCAGGCTGCACAGAAAGCTAACTGATTGCTGTAGCAAAGAATGACTGACATCCCACATGCTGTATGCTAATTGTTGCTAATGAATTGCTGAACTAAAAAGGCTTAAACTCCATGATTTGGATCAATGTCCACTACTAATTCATCAGTGGACACCACCGATAATTTCAAGCTTCATTAGGCATGAAATTACACTTCTAACCTCTATTTCTCATGTGTGACTTAGATTACCCAAGAAAAGGGAGTAATGTAGAAAAAAAACAAAGGCTCTGACTTACTTTGCCCAAAGTGCAAATGTCTACGTGGTAAATAAAGGCAGGAATCAATAAAATATCCCACTTCTGATAATAGCTTTCACTTTGGTGCATCTTATTTAAGTCTATCTGACAGGTCTGTCTGGAAGGAATATCCGCTGGACACCAAAAAGAGTCTAAAGAACATGAGATGAGGAACCCACACCGTCCCTTTTCAAATACTGTTAAGAAGAAAGCTGTATGGGCTTTTAGAGGGATAGAGAGTTAGTGGGAAAAAATTAAGCACCCATTTGAGAAGAGCTACTGGACCAGATCTAGGTGACATTGCCTATGCCTGGCTGTAAAGAAGTGATGCTTACTGGTATGAGTTCAGAATACGTCCCCGAACCTGCAGTCTCCTCACAGAGCAAGAATGTGAGTTACTTGCATTGTAGTCTGCTCCCAGGGCTGGAAACTATGTGTCTGAAGAAGTCATTTCGGGATGACATCCTTACAAAGAAGAGCCAGGTTTATCACTCAGGCTTTGGTTTCTTTCGGACTGATAAATATGCTATGGGCTTTCTATTGTTTTGTTCTTCTCATTTACAACAAATGCTCTGTTTCAGTGGGGTATGTCTCATGTGGATTGTTCCAGTCAGACACCATAGCCAAGCTGGGGCTCAAGTTGCCAGCAAAAGTACTAACAATTGAGATTCTTTGTTTAATTGTTTGAGTGCAATGTAATGACCAGAAACCCCAACAAAAATTACATCAGCATCAATAGCTGCAGAGGTGCTTTGTGTTGGCCAGATGAACACCTGTATGTTTATTGCAGATGGTCTGCTCCTGTAAGGACATGGACTGAAGGTTAGTTGGTCTTGTTTGATGATCGGCTCCTACTGGAAGGAGTTGTGAGGGGACAAATTAAGACAGGTTAGAGTTAAAGGGTGGCAGGAGCTCTAGAGACATGGCTAGCTTATGTAAAATTTATTTGGCATTACTTTCTGAATTTTTATTTTGGAATTAATAAGCTGGACTCTGACAGAAAGGCTCAGTCTTCCTTAAACGAGCAGCAGACTACATCTGGTGGCTACATGGGTGGAAATAGAGGAAAAATGAGCCGGGTCAAGAGAAGTCACGGTCTAACAGGGTTGCTAGTGGAGTCCTTTTCTTTTCCAAATTAAGAAGGAACGGGGTGAGATATTTTATCTGTATTAGTAGGAGACATGCTAAGCAGTTAAAACAAGATGAGAGCCGTACCTCTCAAGAGCCACACGGTGTGCTGGCAAAGAGGCCTAAAGCAATCTGTGAAGCAAATGGCTGGCCCTGGAGAAGTTCGTCAGGAAGGCATGATGCGATGAATCTGAGAAGCTGATCTGAGGCCTTTTTTGTGTTTTGCCAATAATTGGCCAAATGATTGGCTTGGTGTTTTAACTGCTACAACTTCTGCAGAGGCCTGGTGTGTGCTATGAATGCCCCCTGTGTTGGGGAGGGTAGGAGGGCAGGAGCTCACACCTCTGTTACAGGATGCAGACAACCATTGCTGCCCTCTGGGATTTTGCTACGGGTGTCACACAGGTCCATGGCAGCACCTGCACAGAGCTGTCTAGAAAAACTTGCTCGAGGTAAATTATTTTGGGAATCTTAGAGCTAACAGCTTCTTGGTAAATGTTTTACTGAGATCTTTAGCTGGGTAAAGGAATGGAATTTCCTTCAATACCTCTGAAGCTCAGCACACAAATACATCTTTAACATGGACCAGGCAATACCACGATCCTACTCACTTAATTGCCTTAACCTTAGATTTGAAGCTCTGCAGGGCTGTTGTGGCTGGTGGCTCTCAGGGCTTCTGGGCGCTGGAGCAGCTGGAACAACAGGCACAGATCAGAGGACTAAATGGTCTGAAAACCCCATTTCTAAACTGGTGAGGCAAGTTGAGCCTTTTGTTGGGCCATATTGTGTCCACAGAAACAAAATAACTTAAATTAGATGTCTTTTGAATGCCAAATTTCATTATTTCAGATGGATGTTCATAATCTATGTTTCATGTTGTTAACAGTATGAAAAAGTAAACCACCTGTGCAATATGCACACAAATACCTAATCAGAGTCATGACAATCAGATTTAAAATAAATAATTAAAAAAAAGACTTAGATCTGCCAAGTCTTTCATCCCTTTGTTGGATTATCTTTCTCATGATGACCTCCCAAGCCTCCCTTTCTCTCCTGCTATTTTGTGTTTCCACTTAAAGTGCAGATCCTGGCACTGAGTGGATGAAAGGAGATGGAGAAAACAGCCATATGCTTCACTCTTTGTAGATACAAATTGTGGCAAAAGGCCATTTTTAAGGTGAGGAGGTGGTTACAGGCCTACGTTAAATGCGAGTAAATGATCTCTTACAAGGATTTGGAGCAAAACTGGAAGGACTGAGTCAGCAAGCAGTCACTAGTGCAGATGCCCTTAACTTTGCTTTTCCTTCCCTGAAATCAACAGAAGCATGCGTGAGCTGAAAGCACTTTGCTGCACTGAGCCTATTAAAGGAACCACAAAGTGTCCAAGTCTATTTCACTGTATCAAACAGCAGAAAGGGAAAGCAATAAGGAATACTGAAGAGACTGAGATGGAGCAAACATAATGTGAAGGTTCATACAGATGTGATTAGTAGCCCACTGCTCACTCTGTTCATCCAGAAAATATGAAATGTATGGACAATAATCATATTCTGTATGCATTTGCTGTCTTTTGTTTCCCAAAGATACCGTAGTGTGCTACAAATGAGAATATATAGCAATAATTACATCCACAACAGGCTGAAAAGTGGGAGCTTTTTAACCACACACAACAGTAAAGCTGGAGGGGAGATTGCGGTTTGGAGACAGGATTGGTCAGTGCCCAGAAGAGTGTGGTGAGTCCTCCTACCTTGTAAAGGAGAGTAACTCAGTATTCTATGCTCACAGATGTCCAGGATGTCTCTTCTATCTTTCCTCTTCTGTATGGTTTGGATCCCTTTCTCTAAAATGGATGCAGCCCAAGGGCACCCCAATGTTCGCTGGACTCAGCAAAACAAAATGCCGGTGCTTTTCAACCTGGTGAAAAACTGACAGTCCTGATGTCGCTAAAGACTTGGGAGCTTGAGAAGCAATACTCAGAAATCCCCCAAAGTGTCTTAGAGAAACCACATTATGCAATGGGAAAGCTGAATGCACAAGACTGCCTGTTTATTTATTTATGCAAATACACAATTTATAGCCACACTGGTGATTTGTTGTTTAGCTGTGACTGGTTATACAATGATTAGGCAGAGCAATAATTTTCAACCAGAGTGTCAGCTTGGGTCTTTCATACCTCTGTTTGGCTATTATACCTAACAGTGAAGACACTGAAATAAATTGTTATAGCCTATGATAAGCAATAAAGTCCTTGGGAAGAGCCTCCACACTTGTGGAGGGTTTTCAACACTGGCAAGTGAGTGTTTGTACTGGAGCTCTTTCTGTGGTGCCTTATTACCCTTTACATTCTGGAAAAAATAACTCAGTGTAAAATGCTTTCAGGTCCCTCTAGTGCCATGGCTGTATTCTCCAGACCTTTTGTACTAATGCTTTTGTTTGGGTTTTTTCTTTGCTACAATCGTTCCAAAACCAACAACTCTACAGTGCTATTTCCTCGTTGTGCCCAAACTGCTGTCAAGGTCTGAGGTGCAGCTGTGCAGACGTGCTGGGAGCTGGAAAGCTGGGCACTACTGATCCAAGGGAGTTGTGAGTAACATAGCAAATAAACAGGATTTGCTTCTGAGATGAAGTCTCGGGAGCTCCTGTGCTCCATTTCCATGGAAAGACTAATGTAGTGGAAAAATTATTATCTGCTCTCCTAGGTGTTCCATGCTTCTTGGTCCCCTGTAGACTGGGGCCAGGTGGGGTGCAAGCATGGACCTCCTTGTTCCTGCTGGTTTGCAGCCTTTCTTGTTGCTGTAGCCCTGAAGCCCACTGCCAACCAAGAAATGCCTACAGAGCACAACAGCCTGAAAACATCTCAGACCATCCAGTGTTATAGCTGTTGGAATATGCACATCCAACTTACAAATAATCGCTGGGTGGAGTTTGTGTTCAACCTAGATTCTCAGGTAATGGGAATGGATCATCTTTGCCCGGATGAATCAGAAAGATGTAAATCCTCATCCCTAGTGCAAACTCATCTGTTGTGGTTCCTGAGAGGGTGACACAGTGCAGGTGGGGCTCGCGTAGGCAGCATGTTTGCTTCTGGAGACACTTCAGTCTGTGATGCTTAAAGTAGTGCAGCTTAAAGTAGTCACAGTAGCTTTCATAGCTCCTGTCTTACGCTAGCGGAGTCCTCTCACTCTTTCCTGTACAGGCAAGCAGAGCTGAGAGGCACAGTCTCACAGGTTTTCCAGGTGAGAACCTGAGGCATCTCAGAGGTATTGGGCACTAGGTCAAGCCCCAGCAACACGGACCTTGCCTAAGGCAACAGGAAAAGTCTTTGGCAGGGCAGGGACACCATCGGCCTTTGTAGCTTTGTCCAGATGAGGTCACATGATTTAAACCAGTGTCGAAAATCTCAGACTGGCTCCAGATTGCCTTCCTTCTTGGAGCCTCGCTACCAAAAGGCGAATTTCTTTATCATAAGAACTGCTAAAGAAGACATGCTAGTTGTGTTTGCAGGGCAGCTTTTGCAGGGCAGCTTTTGGTGTCTGAAACCAGCGACAATGTACTCTCACACACGGTGCCTTCTTCAGCAAGTTGCCTGGGAGAGCCAGCATCTGGTGAGTGTTAGTTTTGAAGGGACAGGGTGTTTGCTTCACCAGATCTCTAATTAAACACTACAGCAGACCCACAATTGGTTGGCCTGTGCTGGTTGCCTCTGACAGGAGTTTTCTGTCTGTGCCAGCAGTTGTTATGACACTCGTGTATCCCAGTGGTGGGAGGCGCATACAAATAGTTCCGTAAATACATAAATGAATGTATAACGAGAGAAAAAAAAAAAAAGTGCTGCTTCTGATGCATGCGCCCTGCTTTTGGAAAGTTAGGTATTTGCCCGGAGAGCAGAGGGTAGCCCGGATTTATTTTAATTTTTTTCTTTTTTTCCTTCCTCGGCGGGAATAACGTTGCCTGGAGCTCCCCAGCACCGGCCGCCGGCCCCGCAGCCCGCCAGAGGGCGGCATCGGCTCGGCAAAGCCGCCGGCAGCTCCGCACCGCACCGCACCGCACCGCGCAGCTCCGCACCCGGGAGCGGGAGCGGGACTGGGCTGCCCGCGGCGGCTCCGCGCCTCACCGCCCGCCTCCCGCATCTCCCCGCATCCCTGCCGGGCACCGGGCGCCCGCTGTTTACAGAGCCCTTCCCATGCAGCGTACGCTCAAATGATAAAAGAGGACAGTGCATCACCCCCTAATCCCCTCCCGCCACCCCACCCCACCCCACCCCAATAAATAAATAAATAAATAAATAAATAAATAAAATATCCAGCGGGGCAGAAAATAATTTCAGGGCTGAATCGTCCAGCCGCCTTTTGACAAACATGGAGAACTCCCAAAGTCTGGCAGGTCACCCGCATTTGCGGAGAAAAGGTCCACGCGGTCGTAAGGGCAGAGCGCTGGAGCATGGATTTTTCTGCCGATGCGATGGAAAGCATCCACGCTCCCATGGCAACCGCAGCTCCTGCTGAGGGAGACCGACGGGAGGATGCTCTGCTCCACCGCCGCGGCGCGGAGGGCCCCTGGCATCTTCTGTTTTGCACATCCTTGGGATTCTTTGGTTTACAGCAGGGTTTGCTTAGAGCTGGCCGCCCCCAAGCAGACGTGTTATATTAGTTACATCCGGTTGCACCGTGAGCTAATTGCAAATTCAAACATGCGAAATTTGCCATAAAATGTAAGAAAGTCAAATGATGTCTCCTCTGTACCTTTTTCACTTGGGAATCCCTACTGTTGGGTTTCATTTTTATTTTTTTTTACCCCTCTCCTATGGCAAGGAAATAGAAACGGCACTATCCCCATGTTGTTATTCCTTTAGGAAAGACAATGGGAACCATTTGCTTTTCCACAGACATCTGGCCCTTGATGGTTCTGTCTTTACAAGGAAAGAGCTCCAGTCTCAGCTAAGTCCATCTAAAAAGCCAGTAAAGAAAAGGTGTTTCACATTTTTCTCCTGATTTAGAAGGGCAAACTAAAGACAAAATCCCACAGATCTTTTTCATCACTTCTGATTGTTCTGTATACTAGGACAATAGCTTGGTCTGGCTGACTCAAGGCTGGGACCACACTGATTCAGCGTTTGTTTTTTTAAATGACAGTAAAATCTCTCTTGCAAAGGGGTTTCCTGAACCTATGTGCTGTGGGACTGACACAGGGACTCATTGCTTTTTATTTTCTCCCCGTGGCTGTGCCAGCTCTCCTATTTCCATAAGCTTATAGCATGTCCAGAACACCCCTTGGAAGTCCAGCCCTTATCCATCAATTCAGAGGCATGCAATTTTATTTTAGTTGCCTGACTTTCTATATTTCTACAATTCATATATTCTAAAACTCTTACATTGTTTCCTTCCTTTTTCTTCTGGCCTCATCCCTGCCCAAATCAGGCATTAAAAAAAAAGCTTAACATTCTAGTTTAGGTAGTGGATCACAGAATCAATCATAGAATTGTTTTGTTTGGAAGAGACCTTTAAGATCATTGAGTCCAACCAGCATCCTAGCACTGCCAAGTTACCACTAAACCATGTCCCTCAGCACTACATCCGTACCACTTTTGAATACCCCCAGGGATGGTGATTCAACCACCTCCCTGGGCAGCCCGTTCCAATGCTTGACAACCCTTTCCGTGAAGAAATTTTTCCTACTATCCAATCTAAACCTCCTCTGGTGCAACTTGAGGCCATTTCCTCTTGTCCTGTCGCCTATTACTTGAGAGAAGAGACCGACCCCCACCTCACTACAACCTGAAATGTGTGACCCTACTGCAATGAATCACTTGGCAATCTGTACTGCTCCTCTGTGTGCACACAAACACATACACACGCACATCCATGCACACACCCCAGGTCATTTTTTACATGTTTTACTTTGCATGTTTTTGGAGGCAAATGGTGTGCTGACCTAAGAACTCAGCTTTATGGTCTTTTGTATCTATTGAAAATCAGTGATATGTTCATATAAAATCTGGATATGTCTATGCCAGGGACAACCCTGAATTGGAAACAATGTCCAAAGGGTAGGAAAACATCCACAGCGTTTTACCATGCTTTCCATTTTTGTTGTGACCCACATGAGTTTTATTATGGGTCATCTGATATTCTCACATGATTCCTGTGCCTCGCATTGGCACGCACAGCTAGTGGAAGTTTTCTTTGGTTTAGTATGACACCACTATACTTAGATAAATGGCTTACGAGATTTTGTTTGCTGCACCCAGCTGCATTACACAAGAGGACTACATGAGTCTCCTTCGAGGACAAAAGAAGGTCTTATGTTCCTTTAATTGCAACTGCTCTTTTGAAATGGCACAAACAACCAGGGAATGAACACTGAAATGTTCAATTTCTGATACATAGAAGAGAAAAATGCACCGCTTTTCCCAAATGTTATAGCTAACGCTTTTAAATGCCATATCCCTCTCTTGTCCAGTTTACAGGAAAGAGTTCTGTCACAGCAGCTCTATGATCTGAGGTCAATCAGTTTTTTGATGGAGATTTATGACTTAGCTATGTTTTAATTTATAATGTTAATATCTGTTCTCTTGGAAGAAAATTCATTGTCATGGAAAGACTCCGACATTAGGGTTTCATACTATTAAAGTCTGTGATTTATTTCAAGGAACTGTTGCTATTTTTGTGCTTCGTTAATTTGGACATTCATTGGAGATACATACGTGATAGTAGCGCCTGCCTGCCTCATTGTAGGCATTCATGAGGAGGCATTTGTGGGTGCTGTTGAGGCATCCATGATGAAAAGCATCCAACAAGTGGACAGCAAGACCAATCAGGGTTCAGCATGAAGGAATTTCCTGTAAGGGTACAAGAACTGCTTTTCAATTACTACAATTTCCCAATCCCCAGACATCTTTTATGCATGAATTATACACCTGAAAACCGAAAAGAAGGTAAAAAGCTAGACCAGTTCTCGGACAGATCAGACCTGTGGAGTAGAGGACTGGTCATCTTCAGTCTTGACATTGTGAGGCTGAGAAAAATAATCAATTGACCCAGCTGATAAAAATATGTAGGCAATGCAATTTTTCTCACAGACTTACAGTAGCTCACTTCAGTTGTGCCATGCAACATGGAGCAGGAAAGAGGGAACCCAGCACAGCTGGCTGGTTGAAATAGCTATATCATTAGCCTCCTCTGAAACTTCTCTGAGAAGAAATGGCAAACCACCAAGCTTGGGACTTCAGGATTCAGTGACGTAACTTGTCTAAACCCTGTGCATTCAGACCCCGGGCTCTTGGGGTCTCCACAATATTCAGGCAAAGCCTGTTGCAAAATGCATGGAGGAAGAAAGTCTCCTACCAAACAGCTACTGAAAAACAATGGTTGTTTGGGGCCCTGTCTAGACAATCCTACTCTCTATTAGAGATCTACAAAAGTCCTTTCCCAGGCTAGCAAAGCACGTAAGCGCATGGTTAATAACACACAACGTAATAGTCCCAGGGACTCCAATCAAATTAAGCTATGTGCTTACAAGCTCTGCTGAACTGGAACCAGATTGCATTAGCTTGCTTTAACCTCTCCACAGATCACAAACACTAAGCTGGAAACACCTGCCTTAGACAGCTGAAGGTAATAGGGAGACACAGGAGGAAGTGATGCTCCGACAGGCGTCTGCTGGGATGGTTCGGGCTGATACCGAGGCCGGTGTGTGACTCCGGGTTTCGGCAGACCGAAGGGTTAATTCTGCTGCTATACTGTGATTCAGGGAAATGAAGTCAAACTAACCCAAGATCTTGGCCAGTCTCTGTTGACTTTGATAACGGTGGTCCTGCATACAGAAAGAGGGGATCTTCTGCATGTAAAAAGAGAGGGGCATAAACGGATCTGTCAGCAATACCCAGCGATACCCAGTCTTCTTATGAGAGATGAGATGAGCCAAATGTAAGATGGCTTAGAGCTTGCAGTCAATGGCGTGGCATCTGCTTCTGATATGGGTGAATTCAGTCCTCTTTTGCCACCTGGGGTTTGCCACTTGGGGTATAATGCACCAACAAGGAGCATTACTAATACCACCCAAACTACCTTCCCAGACTAACACACCCTGCCATTGCCACTGCAGTTTGCCACATGGACAATGTGCTGGCTTTTACAAGGATTTTACTGCTTAATCTCATTCTTTTTAATTGCAATAGGATTTTTTATCTGAAACACTAATGGGTGGTGTTGCTGGAACTCTGGTTCCTCAACGCCTCTGCACAGCTCATGTGAAACTTGCTGGTTTTCTCCTATATGGGTGTCCATCAGAAAATGGCATGAGCTCCTTGGATGGCATACTTTTATGTGAGTAAAATTAAACATACTCAGTACTGGAAACCTGTCAGGGATTGTTGATGGCATCCATTTTGGAAGCCATTATAGCTGTGTCTAGGGACTTCACTTTCTGGCAAATTGCAGGTGTCTGTGGACCATGTCAAAATAGTCAGGTTCAGTTTTTCATGCTTAAAGCCTTTAGCTGTGTAAGGACCCGATTACTCTTCAGATCATTTTCATCAGACCATATCCCAATAGGTGTATGTGTGCTAAAGATAAAGAGCGATATCTGCATTCTTTTTTTTTTTGGAGAGACCCTTAATCATGTACTGCCTTCACTAGGAGACTGAATATTTGCTTTGGGAAACCTTGGGATGTGAAATGAATGTCTCATGGGCACCTGGTTCAAACTAAAGCTCTCGATATAATGAATAAATATCTCTAAACATTTACTTTTCTGCATTGAAACACAGTCAGTCTAAATACGAGCTGCTGGCATTGCTGTAGTGTTACTCACTATTCTATATTTATCAAAGCTTGTAAGAGGGTTCCTGGTGCGTGACCAATGGACACTCATAGCCAATAAAACCCATCCCCACGGTCTACAGAGGGACTTTTAATAGTGACCAGAGCCAGCCAGCCTGCTGACACTTAGCTTTTCTTCCACGGTGTCTGAGTGCTGGGGAGGTCGGGGCTGCTGGAGCCATGCAGAGCCCAGGGAAACTCTCTGCAGAAGCACTGTCAGGCAGACAGTGCCTGGGGGAGACCGGGGCTGATGCCCTGATCGCTCCTCCAGCCCTTCCCACAGTCCGTGCTGTAGCAAGGACCAATTGCAAGGTCTGGTCTATGGCACTGTGTCACCGGGACAAGTCTCCTTTTTTATGCAAGGCAGGAACCCTTGAAATGCAATTTAATGCACAGCAGAGATTTGTGGTTTTAATAATTGTCACAAACAGTGGCAGCAGTAAACAGGTGCTTGTTCAGCTTACCCATAACACTCTAATAGATACAGCACCAGAAACCAGAACTTAATATAACATAGCGCAATGTAATGTAATATAATATAATAATATAATGCAAACCTTAGTGATAGAAAGGAAGAAAAGAATGATGTCTGAAGACAAAACAATATCCTCGCTCATTTTGCATAGTCTGGTGAATGGCTTCTCAGTCCATCTCCCCAGAAACTGGCCGAACAGAATCAGATGACAAACAGGAATAGTACATCTGAAATTTTAGGAAAAATCCTATTTTACAGTTACTATTCAATCTAAATTAAAAGACAAACATTTTCTCTTTCAAATTTGCATATCACATCAAAGTGTCAACTGGAAACTACAGTCTGACCGGGAAAGTATAGAAACTCTTATTGCTATTTATTGTTTTTTCTTGGGCAGGGGAGGAGGGAGGAATGAGGTTGGTCAGGCCTTTTGCATTTCCACAGTTTTCAAGGAACGCTTCACCAGTTTGCCTATCATATTCTAAAAACGTCCAGTGTGTTACCAGCACAATCTTCTTCAGTAAAAATTAATGTATTTTTAAAGATTAGTTTTGCTTGCTACTTGTTGCTACTGTTGCCTCCTACTTGCAGGCTGCTCTTCAGAGCCCTCAATTTTGTACAGTCCACATCATCTAAGTCTATATCAGCACTGGCTCATTTAATTTCTGTTAACATATTAGAAGAATAAAACATCGTATCAAAAGTACTTTAAACTTTATTTCATGTGAACATTTTCTAAGATAAAAGCATCAGATGCCCTGACAAATCAGCAATAAAATTCACATCAACTTTCCTGGTGCAGAATCAGGCCCATAGAAAATCTTGAATTATTTGGTCTGCAGAGTTCAGCCTATGAACACCTCACAAAACTCATCTCACAGATAATAAGGATGAAGTGCTATTTCATCAAAATATGAAAGCTAGCAGTGAAGGAAGGCCATTATGCAGTGAAAGTGCTCAGAATGTGAATACTCCATCCAAAACCTCACTCCTTTTTTTGTCCTTGGGAGCGTATGTCATTTTTGTGATACTTCTTATGAAACAGTAGTTCTGCTGCCATCATTAACACATGGTTGGTGTGAACTGTCAGTTATTCTTGCTTACATGGAGGTGGAGAGCACAGTCCTCTAAGAAAAGTCCACAGAATTAGTTCAGATTTGGCTTGACTTCTGGAGAGAAGGATTTAAGAGAAAACAAAAGTATTTAAGTAAAACTTAAAATGTCTCAAAAGTTTCCTGGTGAAGTTACACTGATATATATTGCATTTGAGATGGTAACATCCCTGTGATAAACTACAGACAGATTTGATAATCTGAAATACCTTTGATAGCTCCAATTTTAATCTGCTGGAGAATTATACCTTGCATTTCAACTCCCTAATAAAAATCTTCTTTTAATTTCCCATCCATGTGGATATATTCTACTAAAATTACACAGCCATTAGGCCTGATACTACTAGCACTGTTCAAAAGTTAGGTTT
The DNA here is from genome assembly GCA_017639485.1 of Pluvialis apricaria. NCBI lineage: Eukaryota > Metazoa > Chordata > Aves > Charadriiformes > Charadriidae > Pluvialis > Pluvialis apricaria. The sequence goes on along the minus strand of CM030007.1, from coordinate 97,903,339 downwards.
ACAGTTCAATACCTCCTCAGTCATGCAGAGTGTCCTACCGTTAAAAATCTAATGCATTTGTGTGAATTAAAAAAAAAAAACAAACCACGTTGAGGTCAATTACAGGGGGTTCCAAAATGAAATAGTTATTATTTTTCTTTCTGTCTAAGGTCATAGTCTAAAGAAAGGTGAGCTGTAGAAATGATGAAATAGAAAGGTAGTATACACGTCATTTAATTGCTTTTTACCGTTACTTTTAAAATGAAATGTGATAGAAGACTTTTAGTGCTCATATGGGACAACCTACATGATCCATCTAGATGCAGGTGGATCCACCTACTTTTCCAGTCTGTGCAGCCATTTTGAGCCTGTGCTGGTAAAACATTGCTTTTTCCCTGTCTGACTTTGGTTTCAGTCTGTAAAAACTGTGATTCTTTAATATCTAGAATAATTTTTATTTTTCTCCCTGACTGATATGTTTCTTCAGTCTCCACTTTTTATGCCTAATAAAACATCAAGGAACTGACAGAGAATATTGACTGTTTCATGGAAAAGTATTATAATGAATCAGCCCCTGTAGCAGGATTTTTAAAATTTTATTTGCTTTCAATAACATGAATCCAGCCTGTTGCTTTGCATTCTGGTGTTGTGCCTGGCAGCTCCTGGCTAGAAGCTAGGCTGATTGACTAACCTGAATTACAGCGATATCTGACATGAGCCCTGCCTTGAAGCAACCTCTTTAGTTTGCAATACTCCGGTGAACCAATTCAGTGCGGTGCTGAGAATGCCCTGCTCTTCATTGGCCAATGCTTTTTCCTTTGACCTGCACTCCATCTTTTCTTTCTCTTGGTTACCATCCATTTCTTCTCCAGCTGCGCATCCTGATTCTTCTTGCTTTATTGCCTGACGATTCCTCTTCTCTCCCTAGCAGTCTCTGCAACCTCGCTCTGTGCTTCTCCAGCTCTTTCGGTGTTGATGCGCAGCGTCAGATCTTTTCCTTTGACCGAGGTCTTGAACCTCCTCAAGAGTTTCATTGTCACCTGCTGCTCCACTTCTGATTTCTTCTTCTGACAGCTGTTTGGCCTCCTTTGGCAGCACTGGTGCTTTAATCAGCAACGCAACCTTCCTGCTAATGAGTTCACCCACAACCTCTTTCATTCCACAGAAATGCAGACAAACAAGTCCTAAGGGAGAACAACTCCACTGCAGGCTGTTTCTCTGTTATTTCATATTCTGCTGAAAAGAAAAATAAAAATTATTCTAGATAGTAAAGAATCACAATTTTTACAGAAACTAAAGACATCTTGTCTTTGATACATGTCCTGTGGCACTTCCCTTGCCTTTCATCAGGGGCTGGAGTGGCTTCGGTGACCTTATGGGTGCAAACTCCTCCTATGACACATTGCAAGAAGCAGTTTAGCACAGAAGCCTTACTTTCCATGGGGAGAAACAGCTGACATGCATAGTTGCATTTTCAATGTAGATTAGAGATAGTTGTAACACTCCCAGCAACAGAAAACTTTTCAGAATGGCATTTCTATAATTTCTGTCAGAAAGCGCGATTCTGTTCCCTGCAGTGCGATGATACTTGGTCTCGGCTGAGTGCTTAAGTTTTACTTTGCGTGACTTGGATCACCCAGCAAAGAAAAGCTCTCCCTTGAATCTGACAGAGCTTGGACTTGACCTACACCTCCCTTATCTTAAGCTGGAACCTAGACATTACCCAGCATGGTTTTTTTTGTGGAATTCAACTTACAGCATGCTTTATTCCTGTGCTTCTGCAGGACACACACACACAAATGTAGCCCCCGTTTTGGCAAGAATGTTGATCCTTTTAGCAACTGTTTATTACAAAATAACATACTTCTGCAGACAAGTATTTATGTGAATGCTCTCAGAGTTTCTCTGTCTTCACATCTGAGAGTTTTAAAGGGTGAGTTACACGGAGGAGTAGAAAAATCTTGCTATAAAAATCAAAGGCAACCCATGTTATTACTATGCAGACAGAAGCAAACATATATTCCACGATTCCCTTGTTCTGAAACCAAAGACTCCAGTGGTTTAAGTATCCTGCTGATTATTTACAATTTAATGTGTGCTAGACTTGGTCTCCAAAGTCATTTCATGCTAGGGAGTCGTCCTTACAGTAGGGCTTCCCTTAAAGCTGCAAAAGGAGTTAATGAGTTCCCTTTCTTGCTTTTCACTTGCTCAGGACTGAAGCTACCTTGGCTGACCACTGAGTGCCCTTTGCTTTCCACCTCATGACTGTATGGATCTGTATGCAGTATTTACAGCCATTGGTCTCATCTCTCCTGGACAAGACAGTTGCAGGTGCAGCATCAGCCTTCTCCTATTGAATTCTAGCAACATTTAATTATCCATAAAGAGAAGAGTGAAAATCTGCTTCCTTTTCAGCTCTGCAAGCTGAACTCTCACTAGCCCGCCCCTGGCTGCCTTAAAATGACAGAAATCACTTACCGCTGGCCATGGCCACACCTTACCTGGAACTGGTCCAGTGCTCCTTTAAATGTGCGTAACCGTTGGGAAAGGGTACTGCCTTCCACACATTGGGCCCCAAATTATTTTGTTCAGCCAGATCATAACCAGCGCAAACTTCCTCACGCAGCTGCCAAGTAGGCTCTTGGCTTATCCATAGGGAGCAATGTTTTGAAAGCAAACAGGCTTTGCTAGGCTGCTCGTGGCATATCCACCGTAACTCTCTCAGTATTGACAGGGTGGGACCTGGGGTAGAGAAGTGAGGCCGTTTGTTAAAGTACAGCCCCTACTCATGGGACTCGCTTTACTTAAATGTAACTGGAACTGAGGATTGTATGCACCTATATCTTCAGGTCCTCCAGCTTCCTACTGCAGAACCGGATCCTTGCTGACGAATCCCTTTACCCCTAGCAATCCATTTATATAACTGTACAGTCAGGGCTATTTTTGCAGTGTAGAAAGGGCTGGAAAATTACAGCAGTTGCTCACTTAGAGCAATTACCTTTCTTCCCAAGTAGTCCCGCTCCCTTCAGCGAGGGGTCACTCAGTGTGAATGAAGAAGTGTTTGCTCGTTAATTACTTTGCATAGCTGAGCTTGTCCTTTATGATTTTAGCTTCTCTTCTAACCTGAAGGTGCACAAGCATGGGTTCCGTGGTGTTCAAGGCTGAAGCTGGGAGGGGTGGACTTGCTGGCTGGAGCCAGCTTGTTGATCCTGCCTGTTCAGTGACATTTTTTTCACTGGCTGTTCTACCTTTGGAAAGTCACCCTGCTCAGATGAAGAACTGTGAGGAGTCCTCTTTCCACCCTGCTTGCAAGTTTGTTTCTCTGGACTCCAAAAATCACTGCTACCCAAATATATAAACAGAAGTATAGAAATATGGATTGGAAGTTCAAATGCCAACATTAACATTGAATGGCAATGATGTCTGTGGTAATCAAGAGGTCTCATAGTCATTGTGCATAAATTACTCTGCAAGTAAATGTGCACATAGTCGCAGCATACAAAAGCTGTATCAGCCCAGGCACTTACCTTTACCGAGGCATGATACCTCTACAAATTATAATACACACACAGAGCGAACAAAATAAGAATTGATCTGTGAGCTGTAGAGCAGCCTCTGAACAAACAGTAGTTCTAGCAAAAATAGTCAATTCTCAACCCACTCCAACCTTGGTCACTACCTCAAATCTTTGCAGTGGATTCTTTTGAGTGCTGTTGTCACTATATAAAACTGAATAGAGTAAAATTAAATACATACATATAATATAAGAATGTATAAGGTCAAATAAACTGCATATAAAATTACAACTTTTCATTGTACAGACCCACCAGTGTTGGGATGAACGATTTATGTTATCATTTGTTTGTGTACTTCTACAGGGAGGTGGAGGTGTTGAATTAAGAAATTAGGCAACCTAGCTACTGTTCATTGCTCTTTCACATCCTTCTTATATTCCCACAGCCAAGGCATATCCAGAGGGCAAACTGTCCCACTGTTAAGAAAAGTGCCTTACAGAGAGCTGGAATTAATCACCTTCTGAAGGGATTTCTCTCTCCATGAGGACTATAGAAGGAACATACATAAAACAAGCTTAGACCAGATCCTTAACTTTTACATGTCTGAAGTTAAGTGAGATGAAAATTCCTGTTCTGTATTAGTCTGTGTCTGCTTGGAAAGCTGAAGATAATGACAATTCACTCTCTGAGTGCTCAAGTGAAGATTGCTAGTGTAGGTATTACAGTTAAAATACTGTTGAGAAGTAAAAGAGTTTCCTGGAGGAAATGGGTTTGAAATAAATCAGCCCACAGTTTCACAAGGTTTAGGGAATACATTTCAGGTGGAGGAGAAACTGCAGGAATTATCCAAAAAGCTTATTTTCAACATCACTGAGGTACAAGGAAATTCATCTCTCTTAGCAAACATCTTAATGTTCAACTCTGTGGAAACAAGAAGGCTTGGGTCTAAATGCATCCAGAAGCAGATCACTCATGCCAAGGTATCCAGTGTAATAAAAATATATCAAGTATTCCAGGATAATGGAAAGCACAAACTGTGATCAGTTTGTAGAGAATTTACCACAGTGGAGCCTTGCAGGGATTCTCATCAGGTTGAAATGACTGGGCTTTGCACCAACATAAATGTTTATTAGTGACAACAGTTATGGGAATATAACACTTAAAAACCCCACATCGCTAGCCTCATTCACAAAAACTGATCATCTGCTCCTCTGTGGGTACTGTGGCCCAGACCTTCTCCCGCAGCTTATATGCAGTCCAACTTTCTTCCTTTTTCCTCCTAACCAAAAAGGCACGGTCTGTACCACGTGAGGTTTAACTTTCAGCAGCCATTTATCAAACTACTTACCACATTTATTTGACAAATCGAATGGAATGAGAAAAACGGGCTTTGAATCTCAAGGATCATTTCAACCTGTGGTGTTGTTGAGGCAGCTCTAGTTAGTAACAGCTTTTGAGGGCATTAGTGATTTTGCACTAAACAGAAGTATTGTCCTTGGAACATGATTCTAGGGCATTTCTTGCACTTCAACAATTTAACTTCTGCTTTCAAGTGGTTTTCTTTGAAAGTATGCCTTTCTGTAGTGACAGGTATAGAAGGGACAAAATCCTGCAGAAAACAAAGGCTGCCAGATCTTTCCAACGCAAATATTTTCTGTCACAGAGGGTACTTTAATATAATAATCTAAATTAAACCTTGCATTAAGAAAACCAAACCTCTGAAACCTTCCACCAATTCAGCAAAGAGCTCTTTATCCAAAAGAGAGACTGGCCCTGTGCCAGCAAGGGGATACAGTTTGTTCCACACTAGGGTGCTCTGCTGGACACAGCTGTGCTGGACATGGCGCGTGAGACAAGAATATTATTCTTGACCAAATCCAGGCATGTGACTGCACTCCCTGAGTCAGCTTCCTTCAGCTCAGTCCCTCTAAATATCCCTGTGCAGGTCCTTATCTTCTCCCTGCTGTGAAATAGCATCCCTTAGCTTAAGCCTCACTAAGCAGAATTTAAGCCAAGGCGCATTGCCTTAATTTGGGCACACGAAGAGCAAACTCCAATTGGTCACTGAGAGCAAAGTGGGTCAGCCATCCCATGTTTACCAGCTCACTTCTTTAAAAACTTATGAACTATGTGATTTTCTGTTAAGTAACTTTTGCAAGGAGGTCAAATAAAAGCCTGAATATGAGGGGCTTGTGGCTGTCCTTGGACTCTGAAAACAAAGGCACATGAAGGTACTTAACCTCTTTGGGAAAATTTGTTATTTCATGCAGTTGCATCTTTTCCATTTTCTAAATGAAGCATTGGAAAACCTGGATCAAAAACATGGACCTGTTGGAGCCAGTCCAGAAGAGGGCAATGAAGATGATCAGAGGGATGGAACACCTCTCCTATGCGGACAGGCTGAGAGCCTTGGGGTTGGTCAGCCTGGAGAAGAGAAGGCTCCGAGGAGACCTTATAGCAGCCTTCCAGTACCTAAAGGGGGCCTACAGGAAAGATAGGGAGGGACTCTTTATCAGAGAGTGTAGTGATAAGATGAGGGATAACAGTTTTAAACTGCAAAAGGATAGATTTAGATTAGATATAAGGAAGAAATTCTTTACTGTGAGGGTGGTGAGACACAGGAACAGGTTGCCCAGGGAAGTTGTGGATGCTCCATCCCTGGAAGTGTTCAAGGTCAGGCTGGATGGGGCTTTGAGCAACCTGGTCTGGTGGAAGGTGTCCCTGCCCATGGCAGGGGGGTTGGAACTAGATGATCTTTAAAGTCCCTTCCAACTCTAACCATTCTATGATTCTATGAAGATCAATGTCCCTTTCGCCTCTTCTCCACCCCACTCCCAAATACCTACTGTAAAGACCATGAAGGGCCCATCCTGTCGGAGACTTCTGATGGTTGGGCAGGAAGGATGCTATGGTAGGTTTTGGAACATCTGGGTCTCAGGGTACCAGTGTTTTAATCTTCAGCTACCGTGGGTTGACCTTGTCTAGCAGCCAAGCACCCACACAGCTGCTCACTCACTCACACACTCCCAGTGGGATGGGGGAGAGAACAGGAAAAGCAAAAGCAAGAAACTTGTGGGTCAAGATGAAGAGAGTTTAATAGGTGAAGGAAAGGGGGGAAACCCAAGCAATGCAAAGGTGATAATCTCTCACCACCTCCCACAAGCAGACTGATGTCCAGCCAGTCTCTGAGTAATGGCTACCTTGGAAGCCAGAATCGATCCCTCTTTTTCCCATACCCCAATTTTATTGCCAAGCATGACACTATATGGTATGGAATATCTCTTTGGTCAGTCCAGGTCAGCTGTCCCAGCTGTGGCCCCCTCCCAGCCTCCCAGCATCTTGCCCACCATAGGGGGTGCTATGAAGAAAATTAACTCCATCCTAACCAGTATAGCTATTCATGAACTGAACTGGTTGCATAATGCAATCTCACTGTGGGATGCCCCAAAAACAAGCTCCGTTTTACTCATGAACAAGCGGTCCTTCCTGTCTGCCAAACTTACGGGGACCAACTCTGAGTTCTTTAAAATATGGCACCCTTCCATGGGCCACCGGTTGCTGCTGGCCTTAGCTCTGCCTTTTCTGCCTGCCCTGAGCACAGGGTATGTTGCAAGGGAGCTCTGGCATGTGAGACAGAGCATGCATGGAGGGGTGGAGATAACTTCTAGCTGTCCCTCCTTTCATCTAGGTCTCATCACCTGGAGGTGTTTGAAATGCTGGGAATTATATTTTTAATATCACGGTTTAGGGTCTCACAGCTAACATTATTGCTGCTAGGGAGGCAGACAGAGATCTGAGCACATCTCCACGGCGGAGAATTTGGCATGGGAAGACAAAGGGTGAGAGGCTTTGGAACTCTCTTTGAAAAAAAATGTATAGGGGAGCTTGTACGTATAGCTAGCTCCTCACAGCTCAAGACCTCAAGCTCTTTCGTCACCTCTGAGTTCATTCCACTAACAAATTGGCTTCAAACTACTTGTTAAGTCCTGCCAAATCATATCAAGCGCACTAGGGAGGCAAGATGGACTGTATCTTTCACATTTGCATAGAGATTTTCAAATGGGAAGGTTGTTAGGTCAATCAAGAAGTATTTGTGGTCAACTTTTTTGTGAAAAATAGTCTGTCAAACACATCAGCCTAATTATATGGGTCCCATTTCTGCCAAAACATAATTAGCCGTCTCACAGTCATATTAAGTGCTGTGAGAGTTCATTTTGAGATGAAACTTGGCCTGAAAGACCCATGTCCAGGACTGTTATTTTTGCAAATATGCTTTATAATAGGATAATTATAATAGCTCTCAGCTAATATTTTAAATACATTTAAAATGGCTTGTCTATTCCTAGCTTAGCGGGACTAGGCACTTCAAAGCATGGCTTTCCAGCTTTGGAAATCTTCCAGCACAGTAACCTGGGGTGGCCACTGTTGTTTAGACCCTTATGCAAGGATCAAAGGACAGGATCAAGTGGCAAAATGTAAATATAGGAAATTAAGCTAAATGCCAGGTAGAATGCAAATAGGCAATGGGATGTCCTCTCCTCTCTTGCCCCCAACTCGATGTTGGCTGCAAGCTGTTAATTAAAAGCATATCTTCAAAGCCGTGAGACAGTGCTGGGAGGGCAAGGGGTGGCCCCTGACGTACTCCCCTGCATCGCTGCCTCACTGTGGGCCATGCTAGCAGAGGCTCGGTGCCCTGGGAGCACAGAAATGTAGCTTTGAGAGCCGGGCTGCGGGGTCAGCCATGGGCCAAAGCGCTGACACCAGGGGCAACGTGCCTTCTCTGTGCATGTGTAAGTGTGTTTGTGCCTGGGAAGTGTGTGGCTCGGCAGCTCAGAACCTGTTTGGTGCCTTTACAACTAATGGTATAGTTAGTGTTATGGTGACACTGTCCTATTTGTTCTGTGCCTTGCCATCATGTGATGGCACAAAACCACTTGGCTCCCCCACACTCAGCCCGGGGGCATTGCAGTGGTAACCAGTGAGATGGGTATCTTCCCAAACAGCTGCTGGAAAACAGACCAAACCAAACTGTAACCGTTCTGAGACAGTCTAAGCACTGCTTCCCTTCTGTGTTCCTAAGAGAACATTTCCAGTACAAAAACCTGGGAAAACCACCTTAAATTCTTACATTTCAGCCTACAAGTAACTGCCAGCTGAGAGCAATTTCAGCCCTACTTAAGGGGAGAGCAAAGGATATCCTTTGCTGGCCTAAAAGCCCTTTATAAGTCAGAATTAAACTCTATCAGAGCCATTTACAAAAAGATAAACTCAGGCATTTCATTCCCTATCTGGAGAACTGAATAAGGTAAAGAAGCTGAAATTAATCTGCATTTATCATGCTCTGGTATCAGGGCTGGCAGGCTAACCTGCTCTTATGTTATTGGACTAATAGCTATGGTTTATTAACATCATTAAATCGGTGCTGTCTAGTAAACTTTCGTTTTATCTCACGTTGTCTCTTCTGCCCTGAAGAAAAGGACCAGTTTCCTAGAAGCGCATTCTTCCACATCATGCGTGAATCAGGTGACAGGCACTGACACGGCCGACTCAGGGCACAGCACTGATCATTTTAATGGCGAGGAAGAAGCAGAGATTGCTGGTTTTGATGAGCAGTGTAACAGCTATTGCTATGCTGCTGCACTTCGGCTAGCAATGGCTGCAAGCGATCCCCGACAGTACAGATACCCCAAATCCATAGTAATGCTTGTTAATCTCGCAGAGAGAGGACACGGTTGTAACGAAGGAAAAGAGCAGCTTGATCTGCTTTGCCATAGGGTGTCTGAAAGCAAATGAAGATTTTGTATTTATTGGCTTCTTTGACGGTAAAGGATTACAAGGGGAAAGCACCTACTCGTGTTGTGCCTCTGCCAGCCTGATGAGTCTGCAGTTTGCCAGGCTGCAATTTGCACAGACTACATTATTGAAGGAGACGCTACATTAGGAAAGAGGGCTGGGCGCGCTTGGAGGCACTGGATGACAAGCAAGATGCAAGCAAATAAATAGCAAGGGGAAGAGAAAAGAAAACACTGACCTGAGGAGTGCTAGCCTCGTTTGGTTCGTTATTTGAGGTCTGATGGATCACTTCCCTAACCATCCACATTTATAATTGGAGCAGCAATGGGTGAACTGAAATCTTCAGTTTCTGCTGATGCTACCTCTGTTTTCCAGCTGTAACTCTGCTGCCAAGGTAGTCTTTTGCATTCCCCACACCTGAGTTGAGTTTTGTTTTTTGTGGGTCCTGAATATTTACTTCCTCAACTAGGAATGCCGTATAAAGGGCACATCAGTATGGACAAAGGTAAAGAAATGATAATATGTAGAAATAAAGGGATGTGAAAATAAATAAAATAGCTGTGCGAGCCATAAGTAGAAGATACGAGGAGAGAGGAAAAAAAACTTCCTGACTTGAAATGATTCCTGACTTGAAAATATTCTATGATTCTATGAAAGGATTGGAGCAGGTATTTTGAAAGAGGGGCCCACAAAGACCCAAAACACTGGGGAAGAGATGGAAGAGAGGGGAGGATCAGGAAACTGTTCACATTTCTGAATTTCACACATCTTGGACCTATCTAAAAGCTGTGGAGGGACACCTCTGACACCACCAAAGTAAGGTTCACCCACAGCCTCACGTAAAACAAAGATTGCTCAGAGTGGACTTCTGCTCTGTCCCATGCTTTCCCTGACCCAGCTCCCCTCCCCTTGCTCCTTCCTCTGCTCAGAGATGTGACAAGCAAGTGGGAGAGAGAGGGCAGATCTGCTGGATCCCTGCTACAGCAGTACGGTTATACTGGTTCCAGGACGGTTATCTCTATCTGTATCCCAAAAATGACTGTGGTGACTGCCAGAGCTTTGTGAGGGGTATCCGCTGCCGTTCCCAGGGAGGCTGCTGCAGCCCACCTCTGCCTGCGGCAGGGTGCACAGCAGCCTGTGCTCTCAGGCTGCAGACCCTGTTTCTCTTCCCGCCCTTTGGGTATTCGTAGCTGTAGTCGTTTTGTGCATCACCAGGGCCGCCGGTCACTATCGAATGTGTTTTCAGAAACAGACCCAGAAAACTTCCGCGTTCTCAATATTTAGTGTTGTTAGTCTGGCAGTATTCCCCTCAACCGTCCCTTCAAATAATGCCACCGATAACTGTTTATCAGTTTACTTGTTGTGATGTTTTTCTCCACCCTTAAGAGTGAACTCCAGGCACCAGTTAATACCTGGTTGTGTTAATGTACTTTAGACACAAAAAGCACAGTCGCATCAGTGATGTGGCTTAATAAAAAAACATTAATGCACCGTGAAGCCTTTTCTTCCGGTGACCACAATAATGACAAAGAGAAAAATTATGGTTGTGCCAAACAAAATGGCACTTACACCAGCCTTGTCAGTTTTATTTTGTCGCTTATGTTGATTAAAGGTTTTTCAGGGGAATTGCTGCCAGAACTTTTGTTCTCTAAAACAGCTAGTATTGATATAATGTAAAAATGCCTCTGTTTATATGTTAACTCCTTCTCCTGAGGAAAAAAAAAGGGTTGCTCTGTTCTTCTTCTGTTCTTCTGTAAAGTGTGATGTTAGCTCAAAAGGATAAACTTAGAGCAGCCCAGTGAGACAAACTTCTCTGTTTCTCATCTGGTGAATGTCAAGAGTTTCAGAAGATGAACTGGACATCCTTAAGGACCTTGCTGAACCAGTGCCTACCTGTCTGTACCCAAGCAGCTGTGTCACTGCCAGGACTCACAGATTTTGTAAACTAAAAGGCCAGAAGAAGAGGTGGCCCAAGGTGGGAGATGGAAGTCCCAGCGATTCTCAGTGCCCCTTGCCCAGTACCCAGAACAGCTTGTCCTCCCTCTCTGGTCACTGGCCCATGATTGCCTATGGGCCTGATGCTGTGGCGCTGTGAAGTTATCTTTGTACAGAATTATTTATTTTCAAAGTTTATGCCTTACACCTTCAGAAGATGTTAGAATCCATATAAAATGACTTTCAGTCCCCGAACTAGACTTACCAGCTATGTTCTTGTACCTCATTGGTGTAATGATAGACTCATGTATTTGTTAGTGCAAGTTGGGCAGTGACAAGTGTCTAAATGCTATGTATGCCAAATTAGAAGTGGCTTAACTCCTTTTGCATGTGTTTGCTCTCCACTGGAGAAGACCTTTTCTTTGCATACATTTTTTCATTAGCTATGATGATTTTTAGCTAAGTCTTCCCTGGAGAAGGATATTCCTGTTTTAAACTAATATTTCTGATTCTTTCTTTCTTTCTCCGCCCCTCCCCGAATATCACTGATGGCAAATGTGTTTGTGAGGAGTTCTTTCAAGTCAGCTGAGGGCCGCTACAGCACTGTGAGATGTGAAGGCTGCGTTGAATCAGTAGACAATTTAGGAAATGATCTTTATTATTGCCTGGGGTCTCAGTGCAAGTGTGTGCCCGTGTGCGTTTCCCACTCGGCTCAGTGCTCTCTGTGTGCCACCTGCAGGCTGGAGCCACCAGCTCTCCTCATGGGGCTGCTCCCAATGTGCACAGGGCAGGAGAGGGAAGACCTCATGCTGCTAAATAACAGCCTTGGATTTCTTTCAAACCCCGAGTATAAGCAAGACTCAAAATCTGAATGTGCCCTACAAAGTCAGGTTCAAAACCAGCCTCCCTTTCTTTCTGCCATCATCATCTGTGTGGGTAAGCTGCAGATGCTTCCTTTTATGTTAGACACAGATTCGAATTAATCCAGCTTTCCTCATGTCACATCCCAGAGCAACAATTCCTGTTTCTATGCTGTACACATTTGCATGGCTTTGTCTTTTGTGGGAAGGGAAGGGAAGGGAAGGGAAGGGAAGGGAAGGGAAGGGAAGGGAAGGGAAGGGAAGGGAAGGGAAGGGAAGGGAAGGGAAGGGAAGGGAAGGGAAGGGAAGGGAAGGGAAGGGAAGGGAAGGGAAGGGAAGGGAAGGGAAGGGAAGGGAAGGGAAGGAGAGGGTGCTATTCCTATCACAAACTACTACTCAATTCACCTCACGGGGTAGTTTCCACCGAGCAGAGTTCAGAGTGGAAAAAAAGCTGGCTGGTAGTGAATAGTCAGGTTGTTCATTAAGGAAAATTCTAGTGGAGAAACCTAGTGTCTGGATTTGATGAAAAGTTAATGAAACACACACAACATCCCTGTGATCTGCAGCTCATTTTGAACAGAAGCTGAACTCAGACAGGAGCATCTGAGGTTTTTGATAAATGTTTCATGGGTATTTGTGCATGACCCGAGACCAGGAAGGCAGCAGGGATCCTAGCAGTTAAACTGCCAGGTGCACAGAGGGAACCAGGACAGTGAGGAGGCAGAAGGGTCTCTTGGTGTTTTTGACTGAGAAACAGAATACCAGTAAGAAAGTGAACATAAGAGCTTTTTGTTTTTTTTTTTTTTAATCTAGAGTACCTTGGCTTTCAGCTCTAAGTAAATGAGCTGGTAATTAGTCGGAGGAAAGTCTAATATAATTAAGATACAGCGAAGAACATGATCTTGTTTACGGCATTGCTGCTACAAAACTAGAACAAAATGTTGGCTAACACACATTTTGCAATCTATTATTTGTCTGAGAAACTTGCTGTGGTACCTGTGTTAAATCTGGCCTGTAAGCAAGTTAGTGCAGTATAGAGAGAACAGGTAATGTGCACCACACAGCTCAATCCTCATTTTGATGGTAAATACATTAGAAAGTCAGTTAGATGCGATCTAGGAAAGGGGGAAAAAATCTCTAATGCTATCAAATACTCAGATACTGTGAAACAAAGCAGCATTGCAGTTAAATTTGTTCTAAAGCTGATACCATCGTGTAACATAACCAAAGCCAAACTGTAATGCTGAATGTTTAAGAGTTTACAATTGCTTTTTCAGCTATGCCTAAATTATGAATGCATATTTCTTTTCCAGATTACGTAGTTAATGAGACTCAGCCTGCTTGGAAATAGGCTTGTCTGTTTAGAAAGGCAGGGTACGTGTGAAAGACAAATGGATAACCAACAGGCTCACAGTTCTGGAAATAACACCTCCTGACAGTGCTAGGGTAGAGCACCGCTTTAACTAGGGAAAGGCAGTCAGGCTCACTTATGCAACATAACATGCCCTGACCGCACCAGCAAGCGAGGCGCTTTTCACTGTTTCACCAAGCCCAGTGAAAGAGCCCTCCATAAGAAAAGTACTTCTCAACAGTCTCATTCCTCCCTGTGTCTTCTGGTTGTGCCATATCTCGGGTGCACCGGCTACATCTTTTCTCAAATACTCAGGCTGAGCAAAACACAATCACTTATGGGCTGTAGTTAACCTGGAAAAACAGCATGAAATTCTGAGCTGGTGGAAAATAAAAACGCAAACTACAGAACTCAAAGAAAAGTTCATTTCCAATTTCTACAGCACACCGTATAGGATGAAAGAGCATCTTGAGTTCATACAGGTCTTTTCTATACATGTTAGATAAGCTTCCAGAATAAAATGGCCACTGATGTAGGAAGGAGAGAATTCAAGACATAAAAGAAAGACATTATGGCTGTGCATTTCTCTAGGCTATATAAGTGCCTATCTAGGTCTGGTCTTCTTGCAAGTCTCCCTTTGTACTGGTGATTTCGCTTCAGTAAAAATCACAAATGAAATTGGTGGGTGCATTCTGGATACTTAAAGGTTAAAGAGTAAAATCCAAAAGTAATCAAAAGGTAAGATGAAGAAAGAGGTGGAAAGAGAGTGGCCAGTTTGTGAGCGAGACAGAACCTGCTCAGCAGCTCTCAGCAACGTCCCCAAGAGCTTTGCTCCAGAGGTTTTCCCCCTGAAATCCTCCTCCCATGAGCACCACAGGCTGCAGGGCTCTCGGCTGCCTCTTGGGCAGAACAGGTAGGTACCTGATTCCATGTTTTCTCTCCTGTTTTTTTTTTTTCTTTTTCTTAAAATTCTCTTTTGCCTGCTGGCAATTATTTGCTGCTTCCAGACAGGCTTTGTAAAGCCATGATACCACTGGGGAGTCATTGGTAGAACAGCCTCAGAAGTGTTGCTGACCTGATTGCAGAGTATCACATTAACAAAACAGGACTTTTTTTTCCCCTTGCTCAGCCTACCAGCAGGGTTTCTGCTTGATCACTCTGTGTGTGGGAGAGGAATCCAGGCATTGCTGCATTACTCACTGGCCTGAATAAAGAAAGCGTTTCCATATGTTTTTCCTAATGTGTATGTACACATTACAAACGGAACTCTTAAATCAGTTGCTCTGAATTTCTAATAGTGATAAAGGGATCAGAATGAGGCTGTCTCTGTCACAGAGGAAAAAAATGGCTTTTAGCTTACTGACGTCTAATTTTTTCCTTGGTTTTCATGCCAACATTTTTGATGGACACATCAACCTAGATATAGAAGATTATTACAGCCAAGTTAGCACAAATCACAAATCTACTGGGGCTTGAAAGCATTATTGTGGTCTCTCTTCTTTTCTTTCTATCCCTTATTTCAAGTAAATATTATTGTATTGTGTATTCATGGCCTGCTTTTTTTTTAACTGTAATAAAAGATGACTGAGATTCAAATACCATCAATCCATTCATATATAGTTATCCTAAATACAAAGTAAGCATTGTGTACGCTATGAATGTGTTTAAACTGAATGTGTTTAATTACCTTTAATACATTTGAAGTACCACATGATAGGCAATGAATTTCTCACTGATCCCGACGTACTTGGGGGGATGCTAAGGAGCAGCACTGCTGTGGCTGTAATTTCTAACCACTGGGAAAGCTCATCCATCACCCACAAGTGCACTGGCTGTCATGTATTCCCTGAGATTATGAAATGTAACTGGAGACAATAATGAGCAAGAATGGGCACTGTAAGTCTTGGGAATAATATCACCAACACTACCAGTTTGCCCTGGTTTAGAATTGGAAATCCTCTTCAGAGTACTCTCTGTTGTGATCCAATCAGATCAAATCAGACCTCATTATCTGTGTAGCAGCACCAATAATGCCCTCATGGATGCCAGGTTACCTGGTTGATGATAATCAAGACACCCTTGGAGCCTGAAGAGCAGCAGTGAGACTCCTGTCTGTGCAACGTATCCACAGCTGGGGAAGAGGTCAATCCCCACAAAGCAAAGTGGGACTCATGTTCCCACCCTGAGGGGCTGGTGGAGGTTGAAACCTGGAGGGGCTTGGCTGTTATGCATTTTGGTGCTGCTACTGGCAGGACACCTGAAAGCATTTATAAGGAGCTATTCAGCATTCCTCGTCCAAAAACTGATGGAGAGAGCCACAGGGTGACATACAGGGGACAACAAGGTGGCTATCAGGTAAGGACACACAGAGCAGATGGTGACACTGGATGGAATTATGCTGGTGGAGAGCCACACTGGAGCTTCTGCCACACCCAGCAGGGGACCCTAACACTAGGACAGCCATCATGGGAGCCATCATGATGATCAGGATCAGTCCTGCCAGGAGGGAATCAGGCAAGGGCAGAAAGGGATCAGAGAAAAGGGAGGGACATTCCAGTGTGGAGATATGTCGTGGAGGACACTAGGAGGAGGAGGACAGAAGAGAAAGCTTCTGCAAGCGAAGAGGGCAATGCATGTAAGTGTGGAAAGAAACTTCATGAATTCAAGGGTGAGGATGGGAAGTTGGAGGGGGCATCCAGAAAAGAAGAAAAGGGGAAAAGCAGCTTGAGAAATCTAAAGTCTTGAAAAGAGTTGCTGTTGATAAGGCAGCAAGAAATCTTGAAGGAGATAATTGCTCAGGTAAGAAAGGGCCTGAGCCTTATAGGGGAAATTTCTTTTTCCTGGTAAAATGAATGCTGGAGGGTGATATTCCCAAGTAAAAAGAATGCCTTTGATTTTATTTGATTTGATTTGAAAAGCAAAGAGAAGGTATAATGATGCTGGATGACACAGAGCTGTTATTCCCAATGGAAAACTAAGGAAACCTAGCTTTTTTAGAACATGAAAGACCAAAACTTCATGGTAGTCTGGCACGGATCTTGACAATGAAGTGGCTTGCAAAGAACTGATTTTCACCATGCGGGTATAAAGGCAATACCGTAGGAAATCGAGACATTAAAAAATCATGGTTTCTGAGAGGAAATAGCCATTCAGTGGGGAGAAAATGGGTTGTGGCATACTAAAGGACGTAATTCGGCCACGTGAGCAGCTGCTGGAGGTAGCCAGGCTGACACTGCACAGACAGCGGTCTGTGAGATGGCCTCCCTGCTAACCCCAGTATCACACACACGCAAAACCTTGTGAACCCCCAACTTAAGAAATAGCCTTCAAATGGGCACTTGGGGGCAGTGGTTGCTCGGCGGTAAGACAGAAACAGTACCTGATTGTCGGGTGGGAGCTGTGTGAATGCTACCATAGGCAAATAACCCTAATGCGAAGGCAGCATGGGCCAAACCACAAGCTCTCCAGGTCTCAGAGGGCTTCAGTTTTCGGAAACACATCCATGTTATGCCACAGACTTGAATTACGAGGTGATTCTTTGGTTTTAACTCGCCTTCATTTCTCAGGGCAGCGTGTAGCCATGAAAGGGCTCAGAAAAAAGGTAGGGGCTGTCCTTCAGAATTTGTCCCTTCCTATTTATTTCTTAGCTCCACCGTAGCTGTGCATGGCTTTTTACAGAGGAAGAGGAGAAATCTGACCTGTGAAAAGCCTGCAGGTGACAGTTGTACCAGGACCTGCCCCAGTGGATGTTGGGATGGACGTTCTGGTTTTTACCTGTCTCCACCCGAACACAGTATTTAATACCAATTCCTTTAACACCATTAAGTGCTTTTTTTGTTGAACTCCCATATCTCCTTCAGGCCAGCAAACACCAAGGAGAAGACATTACCCTTTCTTATGTCCTAAACTTCCTCTCAAAAGAAGCCCCAGCAAATAGGTAAGATGAAAAAGAAGAGGGATTCAAAAATTGGTGACTTCAAAAAGTCATCAGAAAGTCCTCTGAAAAGTGCCCATAGCCAAGGCTGTGTTAGTTCTTCAGCATGATTTTTCCTTTTCACGGGAAACAAATGCACTTGGCATGGTTTCTGTGGGCAGCAATAAGAGGGGTGCACAGATGTGTATAGACAGACGTGACCGCCCCCACCTCCACCTCCGCCTAAGTCAGCAGGCTGCCAGCTATTTTTGGTCCTCAGAGCCATCTGTCTGGGCAAACATCACTCACTGCCCAGGTGAAAATACCCTTTCTTTCAGCAAGGCTTCCTTTGCAAAAGGGCCAAGATGGAAGTAGGAAGCTGTCAGCCCCACAGTAACAGAGGGGTGATATATAAGCAATTAGGGCTTCTTTAAAAATTTGCAAGAAAGCACAGTGAAAATGTTAGGAATTTGTCGCAAAGTGGTTTATGAATTATAATTTGAAAGTTCAAAAGAACAACTAAGACAAATATCAAGGCCCCATTCTTCAGAATTAATCTGAGGAGGGAAAAGCAATCGAATGAAAATAAGCATAGATGATTTCCGTGCTCAGCTGCGTGTAAAATAAATGTCCCCATCAGAAACTGGGGATTAAAATGAACACTTGAAGTTTTAGTGGTGCAAGCAAATAGGGGAGAAAAGATTTATGGTATTTTATGTTTTAATTTTGTTCCTTTTATTCTATGCCAAATTACCCAAACTGTGATGCATTAGGCCATAAAAAAGCACAACTGTCAAAATCAAAGCACAATATAGATTTTTACAAGTAATGAGATTTATTTGTCCACTTTTTCTGAGATCTCACTATCATAATTATCCAAGAAAGAGTTAATTAAGTCTGTTAGTGGAAAACAAAGCTCTTCTGTGAGATATATTAAATTTTGCATGGTTTTTTGCACAAATCATGGCTGCCAATTTTATGCATTATTAATTCTTTTAATATTCTAGGTTTTGGCCTTCTCTGCTTGTCAACCAAATGAGGGAGTGCACTGTTTCACAGGAAGGAAACTCTGTAGAAGAAAGGCTAGAAAAGCATGTCCTTTAGAGGTCTTCCCGACATGAGTCCTCATGGACCCTGAGCTTTCTGCTCCCAAAAGATGCCTAACAGGAGAGCAGCTGGAGGTGTCCTGTCTCACTTCAGGGAGTGCACAAAAGGCAGAAGTGAAATATGCTCCAAGCAGGAGGGCTGTAGGACCTGACCCCTCCTGCAGTGTTGCTTTGATGTTGTTGTTCTTTAGAGGCAGACCCAAGTGGAGAAGTCTACAGAGCTAAAACATAACCAAGCATCTAATTCAAAGACTATTATTTTCCACAGGCTTTGCAGCAAATTGAAATAGGAGTCCTGTTTGTTTGCTCTGATAATTCCAAGGGCTATAATTCTTGCAGGGTTAATTTTATTTTATCTTTTATAATTTCTGAATGGCATTAAAAATGAGCACTGCCTTTGGTCAATCAGTTCAGCACATTCCTCAGCAGAGAACTGGATATGAAAGGCGACGGTCTAATCTCAGTAAATTCAATAGAGACTGACATCACCGGGATCAGTGCTAAATCTACACATATGTTGCCACAGGCAGATCCAGAAACTGGGTAGAAAAGCATGGGAAGTTTGTAGATATTCAACTATCATCCATCACTACTTGGTAATAAAGCAGAAAGAATGAAAGAAAAAATTATCCCGAAGTAATCCTGTTTTGCTGGTAGAAGAAAAATAGATGCATAATTAATAATACATAATGCAGAATTAACAGTCTAGAATACCTTCCTCTGAAAACAGTAGCAAGAATCTGGGTTTCATCAGTTTTGCATTGTCCCAAGCAGGTCATTTGCCTGTCTGGATCGTGAAATTAACTTTTCTCAATTAATGCTAATATCAGTTCTTTTTGTTCTAATCAGACTCTTCCAAAAAAGCAATAAGCAATGTGGGATTAGCATTAATAAGAAAAAAAAAAAAAGAAAAAGAAAAACAAGCATATTATGCCTGCTGGGTTTTTGCTGTTAGAGTTCCACTTCCACCTCTGCTGTTAATAAGGCTCTGGGTGAAATTGGTTTCTTTGATGACAGAAAAAATAGTTATATACTGCTAAAGATTTTTTTCCTTGCAGAAACAGTTGTAAGCAGAGCAATTGTGTAGATGCAATGGAAGGCAAATGTCAGAAACAGAGTGTGAATCTTTTCCTCTCAAATCTTTTAACAATGGTAGTGCCTGTGCAAATAGTCATCCAAGAGGGGACGAAATGGCAAAAACCTGCCTACCATAGTAGCCTGAAGTCCTTTGCTTTGTAGTACATCAGCTACATGGAGATCCCCGATAAAAGACTCTAGCAGAGCACAGATTATGAAGTGCAAGGGCCACCTCACATTTAACATACACGTACACCCTTTTGCCTCATCCAGAAGCTAAAGAAGCTGTTCTGAGTCCATTACAGCCAATTTCTAGCTACAGCTTTGTCTGCCACAAAAAGTGCGAATTTAATCCCTTATGGGTGGCAGGGGTTTGTTGACTGAAGACAGCTTTGAGGAACAGAGCACTTAACTGTTTTGTATGTTGATGTTTCATGCCCGGGTAGAGAAGAGATGATAAAACCGCCACAAGTTTGGGTTTTACACACTAGATAAAAAGCACTAGAGAGGTTTCATTATTACTGTTCTTCAAAAGCTCTCCATAGTGCAGCCTCACTGAATGTGATGTATTCAAGTCATCAGGAAAGAAGAGCTGTGATATTTCACAGATAGGGTAAGGCTATGGACCAGGGAATGAGTGAAATGAGATACCACTGAGACATCACTCTGTATGTGAGAGGGCTCCAATTCAGCCTCATCGAACTACTGCGAGAAGAGGGTGCATGCCAGGTACACAGTAGAGCCCTTAAACCTACTCAGAGGAAAAGGCAAATAATAAGGACAGAGCCCTCTCCAACAGAGAGCATTCAGGCACTCGGGCAGGGTATCGTCTCCCCTTTGCTGATCTGCAGTGTCTCTCAGGGCTTTCCAGGCCAGGTGCCCCTTTGTTACAGTGATCAAAGAAGACGCCAAAATACTCCTGTGTCTAATACCCATCCTCTCCAGCATCCCCTCCTCTTTCTCTCAAAAAAGGAGAAAAAAAAAGAAAAACGAGTTGTTTCAGAAAGCTAAGACGTGTATATTTCCTCCAAAGACCAAGGACTGCTTGCAGACCATAGGCAAAGGCCTGGTGAGCATTTGTGAATGACACTATCTGTTGAACGCTGCCATTGACAATATCTTCAGTGTGCCACAGGGTCCCTCAGGGTGGCAGGACACCTCACCCACGTTGCCTTCAGGCTGCAAAGGACACTTTGGGTGGGGGCAGCAAGTAGTCTTGGTTGCATGGATGGAGTGAGCAGGAGGGGACCTTGAGACCAAAGCAGAAACGTGTCATCCCCATTTGAGCAGCCTCTGCCTCCAAGAGACTTTGAGAAGCCTCAGTTTCTTCCTACAGCCTTTGCTGTCCCAGCTTTGCCCTCAGAGTACAGTAACCTACATGTGGCTGAATCTGTTCCTGTAAAGGGCTGCAGTCGGCCTTTTGCCATTACCTGGAAAAATTAACTCTTCAACAGAGTTGTTACAAACAGTATGATCCTGGGACTGGAGCTCTGTAAATGAGGTTTTTAAGAGGGACATGGCATTCAGTAGTGCTACACACAAGAACAAATGAAGCATATAAACAATTTATTCTCATCTGTCACAGGAGCTGCCCTACATAAAAGCCCTATCCCCTTTGGTCAGTGCCAGAAGTATTTCTAGAGAAAGTAATATGGGCAGTCCTGTGACCACAGTGCCTCTTTTCAAAAGCACATGTGCTGATTTTTATTCCCAGGTTTAGAGTGGAAACACTCACAGGACAGCCTGGTGCAAATGTAGAGCCACTTTTAGGCAAATCAGAGCACAGTCAAAGGCAATTTTGGGGAACCGTAGGTTTGATTAATCAGATTGATAGCATTCTCCTCTGGAATGAGCTCCATGCTTGCACAGTGCTGTGGTTTACTACCCAAGTACAAAACAGGTGCCCGTAGTCCAGAGCACGACGGTTCACTTCAAGTGAAACAAAATCCAGCACGTGTCTTGGTGTTCTGGCTGGTGGCTCCTGAGACATTTCCTGACAAGAGTACATTACTGTTTGTAAGACACATCCGATTACTGGGCATCCCAGCACAACTCTGGGTTTTCATTTGATCACTTCTGAGGACTGACCCAGTGAGGCGGCCCTGGGTAGGAGCTTTCCATCCACATCCTCACTGACAGCCCTTCAGGCACTGCTGGAGCTGGGGCTACCCTGTGCGACACAGGGGTGCAGGCACACCACCAGCCCGGGCTCTGGGGGGACTATTGCTGGTATGTGCTTGTGGACCCATGCCAGAGCCCCAGGTTTGGGTGCTGAGGCTGCGCTATTAGTGGCACGATGTGTTCTTTCTTCTAGCCCTGTGTTTGTATGTCTTGTCTACCAACAGCCTTGTTGCCTGCTCAGAAATATCTGTCTGACCAGGCTGGAAGCTGCTGATAGATATGAAAATAAGCAGAAAAGTGCTCCAAGTGGTTCTCAGCAGTGGTCATGACAGCTGCCAAGGAGCACAGCCTGGCCAGGAGTTGTTTTGGGCTATAAAGGCATGCCCTAATCTCAGGAGGGTGCTAGGGAGATTTGGCAACCCCCTACTCATTGCTCAGCTGATGATCCTGGCGCTGGGCCCAAGGATGGGGGTCTGCTTTCCCTCAAAGGTCATGATCCCGTTAGTGGCTGTTGTCAGGGAGGTGCTGCTTGTGTGGCACTCACCAAGAGCAAAGCTGGCTTCAGCTCTAGCTGTAGCCACAGAAGTAACCCTTCTGTAATGAAAGTCTACAAGGGGCTCTCGGTGGCCTGGGTATGAGGCAGAAAGAAGGGAACAGGTGGGCAAGATCTCTTCTGGGAGGTCTCCTTGGCCCTGGTGTAGCATGACCATAGGAGGGTTGTTGGCTTCACGCGTGGCTGGGAAGTGCAAAGATGTGATGTGATGGTGCCTTGGCATCAGTGGTACTGCCTCACCTCAAGTTTGCTCCAGTAAGTGTGGGTGCTGCCAGGGAGGAGGGCAGGTGTGCCAAAGGATGTCTCCAAAGGCCACCCTGAGGGCTGGGGACCATGTCGCAGGATCTGGCTGGTGCTGGGACCGAGGGAAAAGTGTCAAGAGTTTGACATTGTTTATTCCTGCACGGTTTGTTTCAGGAGATTTTGTAGTGACATCCCTACTGCATCTCTCAGTTACCTCTTGCTATTAAGTGATGTCAGTCACATGGGATCTAAAATTGTCTTATTTCTTGCCAACATCAAGCTATTACGGTCTGAATTCGATAAAGGAATTAACAATTCAGCCACCAAATCATGAAATCATGGCAACAGGCCAACACTGCTTGCATTCAGGTCATGTCTCTGAAGGTCTAACATTGATTTTAAATTCTGCAGCCTGCTCCTCCTGCTTGGGCCCCGACATGTTGAGAGATGCTGAACCTGCTGAGACCCCCTCTCGGAGATACACGTGGCTGTGGCAGTGGGACCAGCTGGGAGAAGAAGCCGCCCGAAGGAGGCTGGGAGAGGGCTGGCATGGGAACAGAAGAGACAATCCCCTGTTCTCATCAAATAACATCGTAGTGCAGAACAGAGTTCCTTTCCTACACCAATACACCATTTGAATGCACTCTGTGACCGTAAAAAAAAAAATACTTTGATAAAACACACTTGATGAAATCACTGAAACCCTTCTAACACAAATTTTAATTGATGTGGTTTTCCATAACATCTTTGCCAATGAAAAGTTGCTTACCTGAATGCTGGTTAGCATTTGTTTTCTCCAGAATTTTACAAATTGTGTAAAGTGGGGTTTGGGAAGGGGTTGCATTTGGCTACACCACAGACAATTTGAGTACTCTTATTCGAAGAGCAAACAGTCATGGTTATTTTTGTAGACACAGAAAATATTTTAAAGATGCATTTGTGTCTGCCTTTTGTGTAGTCCAGGAAAAAGGATACAAGATACAGGATCCCTGTAGGTAAAAAAATGTTCTTTACATTTTTAACACCATTATACTTAGGTTTCATCTTGGTTTTCCTTTCCTTTTCTAATTTTTTGACTGCTTTTTTTCTCCGCTAGTATCAAGAAAGGCTACATTGCTGCAAGTAAAATAACAGCCTTTATCTTGGATTTCTCCGTGCTCTAAAATTACAGTTCTATATGCCGGAGTGATGGTTAGGTAAGGGATTCAAACAACCAGTTAATGAGCAGTTCTTCATTAAACTCACTGCAGGAAGAGCTTAAAGTTCATCTGGTCCTCATGTCCTTCACAGATGATGCCTTGAAATTCCTCCCTGAATAATTTTTCATTTTTTTGTCCTTAAGGTTTGAAGGTTTTTTTTAAAATTGTTAACACAGTTGGTATAGAAAAAAAAAACCCAACATTGTTTTATGGTTGTATTTTGTGATTCCCACAATATATATACCCCCTGTGGAAGTATGGGAAAGAAATGATGGAAGACAGTGGGACAAAGTCGCTTTGGAGGCCAGTAACTAGCATTGTACCCCAGGGGTCAATACTAGGTCCAGTCCTGTTTAACATCTTTATTAACGATCTGGATGACAGGGTAGAGTGTGCCCTCAGCAAGTTTGCTGTTGCTACAAAACTGGGAGGAGTGGCTGATAAAGCAGAGGGTTGTGCTGCTATGGTTGATCTTGAGCCAGCAATGAAACCTTGTGGCAAAGAAGGCTAACGGTATCCTGGGCTGCACTAGGAGGAGTGATGCCAACACATCAAGGCAGGTGATCCTTCCCCCCTACTCAGCACTGGTGAGGCCACACCTGGAGTGCTGGGTGCAGGCCTGGGCTCCCCCATACAAGAGAGACACAGACGTACTGGAGAGAGTCCAGCAAAGGACTACGAAGATGATGAAGGGACTGGAGCATCTCTCATCTGAGGAAAGGCTGAGAGAGTTGGGACTGTTCAGCCTGGAGAAGAGAAGGCTCAGGAGGGATCTCATTAATGAGTACAAATACCTGAAGGCAGGGTGCAAAGAGGGTGGAGCCAGGCTCTTCTCAGTGATGCCCAGTGACAGGACCAGAGGCAACAGGCACAAACTAAAACACAGGAGCTTCTATCTGAACATCAGGAAACACTTTTTTACTGTGAGGGTGACAGGTTTCCCAGAGAGACTGTGGAGTCTCCATCCTTGGAGGTATTCAAAAGCCACCTGAATGTGGTCCTGGGCAACATGCTCTAGGTGACCCTTCTTGAGAAGGTGGGTTGGACCAGATGATCTCCAGATGTTCCTTCCAACCTCAACCATTTTGTGATTCTGTGAAGAAAATGCACATTATGAACAGGAATCAGGATTCTCAAGATACACACTGCCTCTATTCCAGTATACTTCCAAGGTATATCAAAACCAAACCATCTTGCCGGTAATCGTCTACTGTTCCATCAATATTGCAGAAACAGCTAGTCAGAAGTAACAGCAGAGAGGTCTTTGAAAGTCTTCATAATCATTTTACTGCTGGAGCTGCCTGCCACAGGCAAGGCTGTGTTTCAAAATCACCTTGTGATCAGCTCTGCAAAGAGCAGATTTTGCACTAATTGATTGATTACTCCTCTTCCCTTCTTCCATCTCTTCTTGTCCCTCTTGTATTGCAGCCCTATACGCTATAAGCACAGCAGAGCACACCTAGCAAAAGTCTTGGTATAAGCAGTTGCCTGGGGTCCATGCCAGCTCCCCTTCAACTCATGCCACCAAAGTCCCTCCAGCCCTTGAAGCCCAGAGTGGCTGCAGCCCCTGTAGCCATCACAGTGGAATGGGAAGCCGCGGATTAGCTTTGCGTGTCTTATTTCTGACAGCAGTGGTGCTGCCCTGCTATTTAGCATCTGAAGGCAAAGCTGAGCACAACTCCACCATTCGAGGCTGTACTAGCATTTTTACACCACGTGTGTTATTGCTGCGGCACTTCTTTCCAGGAAAGGGGAAAGCATGGAGGGAGCAGATCCACTCGGTGAGTCACCGGGCAGGCTCCTGCGGGCCAAGCCAAATGCGGGGTTTCAGTGAAAAGCTGCTTTTATGGGAAATATGGAACGTGACAGTTGTTTGGGTTGGAAGCTCCCTCAATGACTTGGGGCCAAGTTCAACCAGGAGTGTGCGTGCTCTTAAGCACTCCCTGGAAAGTGAGGCTAGAACATTTTACACCTCTTTGGTCAGGTGCTTGCTTACCATAGATCTTGCTAAATCTGTCTTTGGTGCCATGGGCACCCACTTGTTTCTATCCCTTCTTCCTGCCCCTTCTTATTAACATTTTCAAAAGGTTTCATTTTTTTCCCCTAGGAGAGCTTGCAAGAAATGAGTAAATGCTTATGTTGCCACTTCTCATCTATTTATTTTGGCTGTTTGTTTTTGCTCTTCTTCAGAGAGACTGTGATGCATAAATAAGCTATGACCTGTCATCCCAGAGGGAGAAAATGGGAGACCATGCATGGAAAACATTTTCTGGTTTTCCTCCTGTGATTTCGGTAATGACATCATACTAAATGATCAGGCTCTTTCCTGGAAAAGAATTTGGTGTATTTTCTTTTAATCATCCAAGGTATATAGGCTCAGACCTTCACAGAAAACCTGAAACCAATTTGGAATACGTATCTTTAAGTCCTTCAAGGTCTATATTATACCCCATTTAAACAACCAATTAAGGTTTAATTTCACTGTAGTTTTCAGATACAAGACAATCACTGTCTCCTGCAGTGCTGATAAGGACTGCAGCAACAAAGACCAATGCTCCAAGTAGTAATTTAAAGACAGAGAAGGGAGGTGAAAGTAAAAGATTTCCCCATTTGAAATCAAGCAATTATAAGCCTACAGTGGCCATTTCCTGCTGTGACAACTGCTGGTAAAAAAGCAAATGAGAGCTATCCTTACCCTATAGGCTTCATTGTCATTTGGGGGTGAAATATTGTTTGTTGATTTTATGTGTTGTTTTTTTTCTTAGGGGCTTTGATTTTTTTTCTTTTGTTCTTGCTCTGTTTTCGGTCATTTTAGTTTTTTGGTGGGGTTGTTGTTTTTTTTTTTTTGCTTAGGTTAAGGGAGGGAAAGTAACAGCAGGGGCAACAGATACAAAAGCAGAAGTTTCCCCCATCACACTGCCCAATTGATTATTTTAGCACTGACCCATGAGCACCCTTCACTATAGAAGGAATGCCTTTGAGAAGCCATATATAAACCCTTCCTTGAGCATCTGTGCAGCAGAGGCTGGGCTATGAGGCTTCCAGCACTTGCAGTTAAGCAGAGTGTCTGGTGTGTGATGATTTCATGATGCAGATCGCTATCGGTGAGAAGCTAAGCTGAAAATTACTTATTTCGTTTCACACAAGATGAGGAATGGAGGCCGGGCTAGAAATGAAGTAAAGCACTGTCGCTAAATTCAGCAAATTCAAATGGGAGCAACTTTGCTGACTTCACCAGAGACTGGCTGCTCATTACAGTATTTGAACCAGACTTCCCCAACTGCGTAACACAATGACTCCTTAGAGTCCTAAGTCAGGATTTTACTAATTAAGACTGCATATCTGAATATGCAGATGTACACACCAATATAGTCAAAAGTTGAATTTGTTCTATTATATTGGCTTTCCTTATTTACATTTATAAGGAAAAAAAGAAGGAAGAGGAAAGAGAGAAGGAGAGACCATAGATTACATGCATAACATGCCAGACATCTGCAGACATTCTCATGACAGTAAGTTAAAAAAAGCAAAGTTTAGGAGGTTTGACAACACAACTACAAAGGAATGATCAAAATTTCAACATTAGCTGTTTTCAGTGTATTAAAAGGTGCTGCCACTGCGCTTCCCCAATGATGTTTATAGTATTAGCATCTTCTTGTTTCAATATTAATTTTTTTCTTACATAAGGATTTGTTGCAAGATCATACCTAAAAGAACAGAAAATGAGTGGAAAACTACCCAGGTGGAGGAAGCAATGAAATTGCACATAAAGAATGGGAAGCCAGCCCAGAAATCCAGACATCCAGCCCAGGCCTCCATCTACTCCCTCTGGACACCACCTGCAGTCAGCAGAACCCAGTCAATACACCCCCTGTATTCATCTCATCCTAACGCAGATGCTCAAGCAGAGCAAGCACATAAGCTGCTCCCTAAATACACCTATTTCTTTCTCTCTTTTGACTACAGTGAGCCCATGGTGACTAGCTCAGCTGTGGACATTTTAAGTGATATGAGGTAAATCCCACCCAAGGTGTCCGTCAAATGCTTACTGAACTACGGAGGTGTGTTTTGCATCCTTTTATCCCATTAATTTCTAGTGGATTGTAGGTGTTGTTTGTGACAATAGAGTATAAAACACTTTGTCCTGGTTTGAGGTAAAACAGAAACAAACAAACCACAAGAAGAAACAAAGAATCCTGAGCCAAATTTTATCTACAGAAGCCAAAACTATGCCACTTCACTCCCTTTGGCCCCAACACCCCCAGTAAGGCTGTTCAGGGTCCCATGCCTCATTGACACCTTCTTACTGGTTTTGCAGATCCTGTTTTGGAGGTGCGTGGCTGCAGCCAGGAACTGGTGGGAACTTGCCAGGATCTCCAGCCTTGTGCAAAAGCAAATGTCTGGCTGCTCCCAGTGACCATATGCTGCTGGGAAGGCTGGGAAATCCAGTAGATATAAAGCACTGGGTCCCTGCTAAGTTAAAACTGTGCTCTGATTTTTCCCCATCAGTGTGAGGTCTGTGCAGGCTCAGAGACACCCGTGGCTTTCTGCAGCACGCAGTGCTTTAAACCAGAGCCTGGCCTTGGCTGAGGTTAGGTGTGAAGCCTTGAAGGAACAATCCTGGCTGGGTCATCTTCTCCCAGGAGGGATCCCTGCTTGTTTCGGTGAACCTACCCCTTCAGGCGGCATCATGTTGTGCATCCTCTAGTAAGACATGGTCACTTCGTCTCTTCGAAGTTAATGTATTATTTCCATCCCTCAAATTCATGCACATTTATTGATTTTACTAGGTAGGAGAGAGGACTATAGCCCAGAATGTGGCCAAATTGAGAGAAACAGAGTTCAAAAGAAGAACGCTGTTTCCAACTGAAGCAGGTATGCGATATGGAGAGGGTGCTCAGTAACCTCAGTCATATCTCAACCAGGCATCTGCCCCTGTAAGTTTTACAGAAAAAGTTTATAGACACTTGCACCTGGGAGTTGAGAATCAGGGGAGATCAGGGCACTATCCCTGAGACCATACTGGTGGCTTTCCAGGGTGGCTGGAGGACCCCCAGGCTTGGACTGCCAGGGCAGGGTGGGTTTCGTCAGTCCAGCTGCCTCCTGTCCTCTCACGGACGGGGCGCTGGGACCCCCCACAGCCCACCTGCCTGCCCGCACAGCCCTGCCGGCATCACACATGGTCACACCGAGGAAGAGGCTGCAAATGACGTGGTGGGAAGTCAAAGAGATCTCTGCAGAGGTTGCTGAAAAGGCTGTCCACATCTGGAGTTTGGTAGTGGTCGCCACAATGAGGCAGTTTCAAGATGGCACACAAAGAAAAAAAAAAAAATCTCGTCAACAGCTTGTTTGCTACACTCGTGGTTATATAAAGTGCAGCAGGCTCAGCCAAGAATAATGTGAAAGAAATGCCTGTTCTGAACCAGGGAAAAAACGAACATTTCCTAAAAAAATGAAAAATAAAAAAGTGAGGAGGGCGGCCAATCAATTCACCCAAATCAAAGCTTTTAGTTTTGATTGCAACCATATCTTTGTACATGCGTGTGCATTCTAGTTAGCCTAAACTGCAATACAGACACTTTGAAGCTCAGAAAATAATGTTCTGGTTACATAATTACAAGAAAAATGCATTTTCACAGTTTCAAAAGTTCTGTATCCCTGTTCTGAGCAAATATTTGTATTGAAACCCATAATTTAGACTTAAGTGAATAGGAATTTTCTGACAGGAAATATTAAATCACCAAATTTGCAGTCAGCTGTAGTGCAAAGCTTAGCTGTAACTCATTGTTCTGGTATTCATGTATTAGAGACCAGTATTTGACCTTCCTTTGTATCTTGGCAAATCACACCTTTAGTCAGGCGTTAAAGGAGGGGAGTAAGATTGAGAAAGCACACTCCATGCCGTCTTCTCCAATTTAAAACTAAACTTGTATTTTAGAATAATAAATTTAGACTAAAAGCTAAAGAGTGCATTAAGCCATAACTGCCTATTAAGATTAATTCAAACCCAACATATCATTTTTAAAAGTCTAATTTCTCCATTACCAAAAATCCATGCAACCGCTCTGTAAATAAATACAAATTTGCCCAGGCATCATTTGAAAGAGCCCCTCCCCCCCAGGCTGGCTTCTTGTCACAGGCAAATGCTTAATAGGTTGTGGCTGGAAAATCCCAGGGAAAGCTGGAGATTTTTATGAGATGAGCACTGATTGTGCAGGAGCCTGCAGCTATTGCTGACCTGCCTCTTTCACAGAAAGAGGATTATTACATAAAAGAGTGCTAGAGATATTGTATGAAAAATACATTTTAATTTCTTTCTCAGCAAGAGAAGAGATGGAGAGAAGGGAAATGGGAACAGGCAGAGGAACTACTTCTGCAACTCGTTTAGGTGGGATGCCTTTATTATTTTTATTACTATTGTTGTTACTCGGAAAGTTCTTTAGAGGGTCTTATATGGATGCAAATGAACAGATCCCTAGTCGCACAGCCTCCCTTTATCTCCTCCAGACACACAGAGTTGGTCTTTTGCATACATAAAAACACACATACTCCCATGAGCATATATATTTTTCTGGCTTTTTCCCATGATTTCCCTTCTGCTACTCCCTCCTTACCTATTAGACAGATTGAACCAAAAGAAAGACACTACTTGTCTTTCTAATTACTGTGCACATGGAGGTGCGTCAGCCTGGGCTTTTCTCTTAATTGTTAGCTGTCTAGGGGGGACTATTCTTGTTGTGTTTAATGTCAGGGAGCTGCCTGCCTTCCCACCTTACAATGAAGAGCATGAATGCAATGCCATAACCTCAATATCTTTGTTAAGTGCTCTCTACTCCTTCTCCCCATCTCTTACAGTCACACTCACTTGGCGACGGCAGCTGTTTCTGCTCACCCATTTTCAGCCTCAGGTTTCTCCCCAGGTCCCCCCCTCCATCCTCCCATCCCCCTCCAGCCTGGCGCTGATGTTGCACTTCAAGCAGCTTGTTCACCTGTATCCATGACAACCAGGATGACATCAGCATGAGGACTCAACATCACAGTGAGGACTCCAAACCAATTAAATGCTAATAATGCCTTTTTAATTGCAGTTGAAATATTTCTGGTAACAAAATATAAGGAAAAAAAAGGGGGGGTTGTGTGGATGGGTGAGGAGATGTAGAAGGTGGAGGAAAATTTGTCTTTCCTTACTGGCTGCCTACGCAGTGACAACACCGCGTTTTCCCCAGGCACCACAGCAGTCTCGGCTGCTGTCAGAAATCATCCTATCACATCCCTGAAGCAGCTGTCTGCATCCTCAGTGCTGCAACCACCAGCTGCAAGTGCTTGGGTGGCCACTGGTGTCTGATCTGCCGTTGGGATGGGCAGAGGGGTGACACTGCTCCTGCCTCAATTCCCATTCAAGTAGGCAGGGAAGCACACAGCTTTCCTCAGGCCAAACCTCTGCCCTCGCCTCTCCTGCAGGGCTGAGCAAGCCCCTGGGCAGGGTGGGCACCCTGCCCCTGCCAGCGTGATGCTGCAGCGGGCAGGGAGGGAGGAGGCAGGTTTGCTGCAGGGATGTCACCTCCGTCCCCTTGCAGGAGGTCCCATACACCCAGGCACAACCTGACTTAATGCTTGCCTGTCTCTCTGCTGCTTCCCGTGCTCGCTCTGGCCAGGAGCAGCTCGGGGAGCCCTGTGGGCTCTGCAGCGTGGGGCTGGGGACCCATGGCACACCTTAGCAGGTGGCAGTGCTGACACAGCTGAGCAGGGCAGAGCTGCTGCCATTTGAGCACAGGCGAGCAGTCCTAATGCCTCATCCTCCCCCACAGAGGCAACTTTCCCTAACACGGAAATTTCCTAGGCGCAGAGCAGGGAGAAAAAATAGCTTCCACCTAATCAGATTTGTGTACGAGCAGCTCTCCTAACTCGCTTGCCGGCGATTGGTATTAACAATGTAGGTCAGGTCAGCGCCTGACAACCGAAGGCTCTCAGCAGCAACCTCCCAGCAGTGGGGGAGCAATCACACCCACCCTCCGGCCCTCATCTTCTGCTTCAAAACCTGCTCCTCAAGCTCCCCCCGTCACATAGAGCCAGAGAGCTTCCCCAGGCTGTCTTCCTCTGAGAGCCACCACTGCCGTCACGGGGCTGCATCAGTCCACGGGCATCCCTGGGTGAGCAGGGTGTGCTGAGGCCAACTTACTGGTGGTGCTGGCCTGTAGGCATCGGAGAGAGCTGCCAGGTGTCTGTACCTGAGGGGCTGCACTTCTCTTGCTGCCTGGTGGGGCTGGGAAGCAGCTGCCTCCCTTATCTACTGCTCGCTTCTCCAAAGCCCTTGCGGTATGATTCGTTCATACTGAGCAGGCTTTTTGCAAAGGGAAGGGTACATCACCTCTGCAGCTCTGAGACTGTTTGGACTACAGAGAGCCCATTTGTAAGTCTTTCATGATGCCGGATGTGTTTTAGCTTCAGTTCATTGCCAGCAATTCAGGCAACAATTCCACCCTTCATGAAAAATGGTCACTTGTGCTCTGTGATGTCCTGCTATATTGTACCAGGTCAGCTTCAGACTCTCCTGGTTCCTAATTTTCTCAGGGAACAGGTCTTCAGTGTCCTACAGGACACATTTCTCCCTGTGAAGAGGGTCTGTGAAGCTGTCAGTCCCAAGGATGAGGTGAGACCGAATGCAGGGAGCAAACCTGTCTCAGCAGCTGGGGCGGGAGGTCCGGACTCATTACCAAGAAGCTCAGACAACATAAATCTTACTGTCCTCAGCTGGAAGGTGAAACCTGTGTGTTTGACAGAGCTGCCCTTGTGCTGTAACAACAAACGTCAAGTGGGGAAGAAAGAGTAGAGAACCAAAAACGAAAAGAAGAAAGGAGAGAAGGCAGAGGCTAGGGCAAGAAATAGGGAAGTGAGAGCAGAGAAGAGAGGAAAAAATTGCCATGCAAAAAATGTACCCAGTTACACTTGGGAAGAAAGCAAGCAGGAGCGAAAACTAAACTTTGAAGATGGTCTTCAGGGCTTCCATCTGACTGTTCTCTGTGAGTAGCTCCAGTATCAAACCTCAGATTATATGAGAGGACTAGAGAATTAAATCAGTTGGTTAAGATCAACTACCCTACACAGTTTTAAGAAATGTGCTTGTTACAGCCACTGCTAGGGATGCTGCTGGAATGTTATTTCATGGTTTGATGTAGTTATTATCATTTATCTCTCTAAAGGCCCAGGTCATTTGTCACTGGTATCTGTCATCGTGGCTAGAAGTTAGATTACTGACAAAGAGTAAGATGTTGAATCATTTACTTTTATAATAATGGATAAATTTTGTTTACTGTGAAAGTAGCTAATTCACGTAATGATCTTGGATGTTAATCCATGAGGATTTATGTTGGTCTTGTCCCATCTTATTTGTGTGAACTCCTTTTCCTTACTGCAAGTGTAACTGCACCACTTGGCTGACAGTGGCCTTTTAGCTGAACCGTGAACTGATTTAAATTGAGTATTGGACTAGTTCCCTTTGTGCTCCCTAGTCCTATAAACTGGGGAAGGTGTTAGAGGAAGGCTACTATGGGCAAAATAAATGTTTAAATCCTTAGCTGGTTCAATTCTTTC
The DNA here is from genome assembly GCA_017639485.1 of Pluvialis apricaria. Taxonomy (NCBI): domain Eukaryota; kingdom Metazoa; phylum Chordata; class Aves; order Charadriiformes; family Charadriidae; genus Pluvialis; species Pluvialis apricaria. The sequence goes on along the minus strand of CM030007.1, from coordinate 97,870,103 downwards.
TCTGTAAATGTTATTCTAACACCTTATTTCCAAATTTCCAGATGTGAGTAAAATACAGTAGAACAGTATCCACCTACTGCTACAGATGTTCTTGGCAATCTTTTAAAGTGTGCTGAGGGAGATCCACCAGCTAGACCGGGGAAAAAAATATATGCCCAGTGAAAAATTAGAGGAAAATAGAAAAAGGAAATGTCATTTTTTTAATATTCTCGTATTTCATTGGGAAAACCAAACCAAACCAAACCAAACCAAACCAAACCAGAGAGCTTTAAATCCCAAAGACATTTTCCGAGTAGAAAAAGTTGGAGGAATGGTTCCCAACCCACTTCATTCACCAGCTGCCCAGGACCTAACACAAACATTCTACCCACTGGTGATGTCAGCAGAGCATGGACTGAGGTGCTCCCTCTTGTAGTGCCCCAGAAGCCCCTCGCCCCAGTGCCGTCGCCTTTCCTTCCCAAGGCCCAGGGAAACAGGCAGAGAGACCTCTCCTTTCTCACCAGCATGGCCTGTGATCTGTGCTGGGCTGTGTGCTCAAGGCGCTGAGCAGTATATCTGAGAGAAACCCACTCCTCCTGCATTGCACCCTCAACCCTTGGTGCACCACAGGTGCTAGCTGAATGACGGAGTTGAAGGAGGATGGATGAAATTTTGTTTGCAAAAGACCTGTGCTTGCTTAGTTGCGTCTCTAGAGCGGGAAGGGTGCCACTGTCCTTGTCCTGGAGGCAGGAGAGGAGGATCAGGCTCTTGCGAGAAGAGCGGAGACCTGTTTTCAACAGCAGCTGCTTTACATGGGAGTAAGAAGCTGGCTTGGGGACACCTGGGGCCAGGTGTCCCCAAGGGGCCTCCTCCTTGGGGTGAGGTGGAGGAGACAACAGCCAGCTTCTGTGCAGAAAAGCTCCTCTCTGTGAGCGGGAGCAAAGCTGCTTGGTCAGTATTTTCCCTGCTGTGACCTGAGGAAACATTCACCTCGGCTATACCCAGAAGAGGCCCTTAGCAGGGCTTCAGCTGCTGCTGGAGACAGCAGGATGAAGGCTGAACCTGCCATGCAGCTTCCAGCTCAGGTGCTGCCCCTCAATACTGTGTTTTTCCAGCTGACTGGGGCTCCAGTGCAACCTGAAGGAGCAGCACTGTCCCTGGGTAACTGCACCACCTGAATAACAACGCCCTACTAGCAGTGTCAGCTTCCATAATCTCACTGTTTTTCATTTACCGCTAAAGTTCAGAGCAAGACCATGATGGACTCCAACAGGGAATAGGAGCAGGCCCTATTAGCATTCACCATAACTGCTCATTGACAGTGCTGTATGTCACATTATCCTGTCACTGTAGGCATGCAGTGTGCCATCCTGCAGGATACGTCCTGTGCATTTTGAGCAGTTGGATCCTGTGTGCTAAGGCAGCAGTCTGCCAGCTGCCTTCCTCTGGCAGGCTGTCTCACTGCATCCCTTCTGCATTTGCACAGGGCGTTCAGCCTGTGAAACTGTGAATTTCCCTCAGTTCGCCGGCAGAAGGGCTAGCTGAAGCTTATGATTTGTTCCAGGCAGGCAACGGCTGGAAGTGTGAGCTTCAAAATCCACCAGAGCTTTCATGTGGATCCTACAGAGCTGTGCCAGGAGTTGAAAAAACGGATGTGTAGTATTAGCTCCCAAATGCAAAAGTAAGCACCTAAGTCAACAGCCTGAATTTGAGAACTGTTACCTGCTCAGACTGTCTGGAACTAAGATGATTTGTTTATGTGTTTCAAGGTGGGTTCAGAAGCCTAGTTTTAGGTACCTCAATCTGAAAGTCTTGTTTTAAAGCGTGTCTAGGTGTCTTTGTACACTTACCAGTCTATTCAAGATGCTTACTTGAACCATTACACCGGAACACCGGGGGTGACATCAAAACAGCAGATGACTTTGCTGCATTACCACCACAACACAGTCCTTCTAAGACCATCAGCAGAAGAAAACTAGCAGTATCAAGAGAAGGGCAGACGGGCACTTCGGGTTTCCACAGGTGTGGCCAGCCCCATGCGCAGCACTCCAGGTCCACCCTCACTCACGGAAATCCTGGACAGCTTCAAACGGCTAATTTAAACCCCACCTTGTCTGAGGTGCTGTGGGCTGCCTTTGCATGGCTGCTCAATTGACTAGTTTGGCGTAGAAATGGGAGATGACTGTACTTTCAAAGCTACATTTGATTTAAGGAGAATTTCTGCAGAGGTGTCGCATGAGGGATGCCCAGGTGTGCTGCAGTTCAGCCCCTTCTCCCTGCTCAGCCCCAAGCCGGGGGTCCCTGGGGGTCCGGGTGATCTGTGGGCTCCCTGGACCCTCTGACAATGTGCCAGCCACAGAGCTGTGTCATGCAGGCAACAAAAAGACTTTGGGTTTTGGTTTTGCACCATTTTCTTCGAATAGAGACACAGATTGAAAGATTAACTAGCCTTGGTAATGGCCATGCCTGTAGCACTCGACTGCTGGGAATTAGCTTGTCATTCTGTGCCTAGTTTACAAATGGAGGAAAAATGGTCTAGTCTCCATTCAGCTGTACCACTTTTCACCCCAGAATTGCCTCTACAGCTCGTGTTTGAGCTGCAAGCATATATTTTCCTCTTTCCTCATTACACTTCCAGCTCTCTCAAATATTAAATAGCAGGTGCTTGGAATAAAGCATATTATTCTGACAAACATTTTCATCATGAGGTAAATTGGCACATACTAACTGCTTTAAAATACTTACTGAGTAATTGAATACAGCAGTACAGGTTACTATGCAGATGTCTGTCTCTAATAGTTTACAATTACACACGTTTCCCTGCTAAAGGGAGAGACTGTTTTGCAAGTAGAGCTTGTTGTTTCAAACAGGAAGAAAAAATGAAGGAAAAAGAAGGGAGAGCAGTCCGTGCTACCCCCATAGGATATTCTTAAAAAAACAGATGGTTGTATTTTGCTGAAGCTTTTGAAGAAAACTTTAAAGAACTATGCAAATTTTGCGATTGCTTTTTTTGGTTTGCATATTTCTTCTCAGTCTCCTTCTCTATCACACATGATTGCAAATCTGTTTCAACCTATAAATAGCTTTCTTCTTGCAAGCAGAGGGCTTTGTAATAGCAAGATACATATTTCAGAGATTGGGGCAGGGGCGAGGTTATTATCATTATTCTTTATCTTTTAGGAAGTTCTGGGTTGTAAAGCTCAATGCTTTACATTTGGCTAATGTGTCAGATCAAAAACATAATCCCTGCCCCAAGGAGTTTACAGACTCAAAGGTACACCTTCCAGCTGTAAATTACATTTGTGTCTGAAATGGCTTTACCTACCGTTTTGACAGGTAGCACTTACTGCCAAGAGGAAAAAGCTAAGTGTGTTTCTCCATTTTTGCACCTTGGTTTGCAGCTTTGCCGGCACCCCGAGCACTGGCAGCGTTACGGCTCTGCTGCCGGCCCCTCGGCCTCCCTGTGTTGTGTGCGGAGCATGAAGGTGGCGCACCTCCACTCCCTGCTCTGGCCCGTGCTCCTGGACTTGTCCTCCCTGGTTCAGGGACGCGAGGCTGCCTGGCCTAGCAAGAGCCGTGGCACTGCTGACATCCCCAGCTGAGGTGTCCCTGGCTCATGTTCAGGAGTCACCCAGAGGCAAGGGACAGAGGCGTGCTCTGGTCAGTTCCCGGGATGTTGTGGCCTCCTGCAAGTCTTTGCACAGCACAGAAACTGCTTCCAAGTGGGATTTCCTAAAGGCAATGCTTTCCATCACTTTCTCTCCCAGTTTAGCTTAGTGGTGAGTTAAATAAATAAATGCAACACACAATTTCAGATCCCTTCCATGAGTGTACTTAATAAAACTTGCTCTGAGTTTCAACAAGCTCTGGATGCCCTGCATTGCAATGTGGAAGGGTTGGTCTTTACTGTCTGTGTCTACGCTAGCGGTAGGTGGATGTCATGGGTTGTCCTGGGTCCCCCATCATCCAGTCAGGGTACCTGGCAGTGTGCTGCTTTTTTGTTCTAGCCTGTGTACTGTTCCCATGGGGACAAATCCTTGGGAAGTGGTGATCAGTGCACAGGCCCAGCTCCTCTCTACTGGCGGGGTGGCAAGAAACATCCGAGAAACACAGACACAAGAGCTTGGCAGCACTCCTGGGACCCGTACACTAAATATACCAGCACCATCATCCACCCATAGTGGTAAGACCAATAATTCTGGGTGAGCTGTGTCCTGGGAACCAGCCAGCTCTGCTTGTAGCAACCCTCACCACATACCATTGGGGTTGGAAGAGCAGCCCCAAACCCTTTACTTCTCTCCCTCCTGGGTTCCAGAAATGCTCTGCTTTTCCCTTTGGGACGGCTGCCCACAACCACGAATCCACCTCCTCCAGGACCACTGCTGTTTGTGACCACGCTTCCCTGCAATAAAAACAATCATTTTCATGGAGTGGTGGTTGCTATAAATGTCTTGGCTCTTACCACGCTTTTGTTTTTCTTTATCTGTTGGATACCTGTTAGATAAAGCAAATCAGATCTATTAAAGCTCTGATTTAACTTTATATGTTCGCAAATGCTGTTGAACCTGACATCAGGTTCTAACTGTGCAAACATTTTTGCTTTTGGTTTTCTGTTTAACAAAATATCAGCCAGTACCAACACATGCTGTAGTGGTGCTGTTCTGTAATTTAGCAGTGCTAAACAGGATTCAGAAGCTGACGCTGCAGCCTTTTGCAATAGGCGATTTAGTATTTTAATGCTTTTTCCACCAGCCTTTTGTATAAGGAATAACAGGAAATGGCAGTGACATATCCAAACCTGTGTTTCACTACAAACTGCTTAAGTTAAGGCCCAGTGAAGCGTGACTAATTGCCAGACATTACTATGCCAGGTCTGTCATGTCGAGATAAAATAAATTAGATACCCATCATCACAGGTTGAGCTATAGACTAATTAGAAAGTACTGTCTCAGTGCAATGGACATAAGAGTGTAGGACAAGTTTAGCTTGGCTCATTGTTTCCTCCCAGTGTGTAAACAATTTGTGCTTGCTTTCCTCCAGAAAGGACAATTATTCTTATATGAGAAACATGGGCTTCTTGCTAGCCTTGGCTGGTATACGTGGCATAAGTAATCAACATTAATTAATCCCTTCTTTGTTGCTGCTTATCATAGAATGATAGAATGGTTTAGGTTGGAAGGGACCTTAAAGATCACCTAGTTCCAAACCTCCTGCCATGGGCAGGGACGCCTTCCACTCAACCAGGTTACTCAAAGTCCCATCCAGCCTGGCCTTGAACACCTCCAGGCGTGGGGCATCCACAACTTCCATCCACAGGGGCAGCCTGTTCCAGTGGCCCACCACCCTTACAGTAAAGAATTTCTTACTAATATCTAATCTAAATCTACCCTCTTGCAGTTTAAAATCGTTATCCCTCATCTTATTACTACACTCCCTGATAAAGAGTCCCTCCCCATCTTTCTTGTAGGCCCCCTTTAGGTACTGGAAGGCTGCTGTAAGGTCTCCCTGGAGCCTTCTCCAGGCTGAACAATACCAACTCTCTCAGCCTGTCTTCATCGGGGAGGTTCTCCAGCCCCCTGATCATCTTCGTGGCCCTCGTCTGGACTCACTCCAACAGGTCCATGTCCTTCTTATGTTGGGGGCTCCAGAGCTGGGTGCAGTACTCCAGGTGGGGTCTCACGAGAGCAGAGTAGAGGGGCCAAATCACCCCCTTTGACCTGCTGGCCATGCTTCCTTTGATGCAACCCAGGATGCAGTTGGCTTTCTGGGCTACAAGTGCACATTGCTGGCTCATGTTGAGCTTCTCATTCACCAACAACCCCAAGTCCTTCTCAAGCCAATTTCTACTCTCGATCCATTCTCTGCCCAGCCTGTATTTGTGCTTGGGAATGCCCTGACCCACACGCAAGATCTTACACTTGGCCTTAAACCTTGTCAAGTTGCCTTTGACATTTAGAAGAGTTTGATTATATGTCAGGCTGCTCCATCCCATGCCTCCAGGTATTTTTCAGTGGGTATTAATCTTGATACTGTATGTTAAGGAGGTACCAGTCAGACCCAAAATACTGGCAGTGTTTGACATCTAACCGATCAGCAGCATCTAACCTGAGCCTCTGCATAATGCAGTTAAATTGTTCAAACTGCTTCCTACAAGGTTCCTTAGAAGGACCCGTTCCCTCCTCTCCCCCTTCACACCTTCTCCATTGTGTCAATAAGTGACAAGTGAGACCACATGCATTACAACAGTGCAGTGGTCACAGTGCATAGAAAAGATCTATTTGGAAGATCTTTGTTCCAAAAGATTTGACTGGTGGCTTATTGATTGCTCTACAGTCCTTTAGATCACGTGGCCACTTGTGACCACATCTTACAGCCACATGGCCCACACTTTCCTGTAGATATTAATCAGACCACCACATCTAATGCTACATATGAAATTTTGCAGAGCACCCATAAAGATAACACAAATGGAAAGAGATTGGCGCTTGTGAAAACTGGTTACCGTGCTCGGGTATCCATACCTGGAGAACAATGCTTGGTAAAACAGTGAGACTGCTGGGACAAAAAGCCTTCAGATGAACCTGAATGCAACATTCAGATCTGTGAGAGGAAAATTCAGACTACAACTTCATCTGAATATTTACGAAGCATGTGGTTTTCAAGGGCAGCCTTCTCCTCACATAAGGACTTAGGGAAAGTGGCACCATCAGAGCAGATGTTCACCTCTCCTGCCCTGGCACATGCTGAAAAAGAACATACAAGGGCAACTAATTTCCATTCATCAGGGTATAAATTGGTATAGCTCCAGTGAAGCCTGTGATTTTTCACCTGTTGAATAAAAACCTTGTGGCAGCTAGGCAGTGAAGCTGAATACCCATCCAACTCAACATAGTCGGTAATGCTCATAGGAATGAGTGCTATCCTTGAGAATCTGTGATATGCTTGTAGATGCTCCCAGAAACCCAGGACACAAAAAGATAGCCTTTCTAGAAGTTTGAAGGTGGAAATAAAATTGTAAGCCGTATAGCGTAAGTTGTTTCAAAACAGCCTGTTATAATTCATTTGAGATTAAACAGAAGAGTATGAAGCTGATCCTGCCTTGACAGAACAAGCCTGCAGGACAGCAGGGCTTCCTGACATCTTTCAGAATAGGCTCAGGAATAGGCCATAAGGAATAACTGCGTCTTCATGTACAGGCTTTTATGCTTTTTCTAATGTCCACAGAGGCCATCAGTTGGGCTCTGCCCATTGACATCGACTTAGTCCTAGGAGTGATGTGTTAAATCTGTCAAAGAAAAGGACAAGAGAAATGGCTGTTAACATTACTGAGGGGAAATTCAATTTAGCTTGGAGCAGAACAAGCATCCTGACCAGACCAGACGAACTAATATGAGTGCAGTTAAAGATATATTGCTAGAGTTACAGCTGTATCAGAAAAGGAAGGAATTTTCTTGTATCAGGAATTAGGGGATCTTTCAGAGGGCAAACAGCTTGCCTTAAGCTACTCAAGGAGAAACACTGAATTCAGAATTGAACTCAATATTTCCTCAAAGTCGGTCATTCAGACATTACAGACTGTCTTTCTTGCCAATGGATGAGTCAATAATTAATTAATATTTCTATTACTGGAGTATTTAAAGACTAAAATACCAGATTATTATCTAACATTTTGAAAGGAAATAAAAATAAATTAATTTTTACCTGCATAGCCTAATGCCAACTGAAACTAAAGGACTCTATACTTTGATTTTGATTTCCACCAGTTCCCTCTGGAGCTGATTCACGCTATTATCCTCTGCTGATGCAGCGTGTTGTCCCAGCGACCAGCTACTTTCTGAATAAAAGACCCAAAGCTTGGTTGAGAAACACCAGTATCTACTGCTATATGAAGTATCTTATGGCATCCATTTGGTTTCCACTGCTGATACAGAATACAAAGGTCTCCTAGACGCCCTCTGTCATATCTGCTGGTCCTACACGGGTGTTTTGGATACCGACGTTTTGGCGACAGAGCTGAGTCCCCAGTGTGTTGTAATTGCATATACACCATAACCAAATCCTCTCCTCTGCTCCAGCCCGCAAATTCTTGTCTCTGTCTTAGCTGCTTTTGCTCTGCCTGGAAATCTTCTGGGCCCAGTGCCTTGTCAACCTGTACCACTTCTTATTGTCTAATTATCTGTTCCAGGATAATCATGAAGCCTTTTAACATTCTTCTTTCTCCCCAAGGAAAATATATCTCAATCACTAGAAAATGACCTTCAGTTTCTATTGTGAACAATGAAACAAAAAGCTTTCTGAGCAATATCAGCTTCATCTGTACTTTTCCATCATCATGCCTCGAAGACTCATTAGTTGCTGGTGATTTCTCATCATTTTAAAGAATTTCTTTTTGTTTATCCTAATTTTCTTGGTCATATCTGTACTGTTTGTAAATTTAAATGCCTTTATCAACTCCATCTTTACCTTCCTCCTTTCCCACTTTCAGAATAATCCCAGTAATTGTTGTCGTAAATCATTTGAAGATCCTTTATTCATTTACTTTGCTCTCCTGAGGTCTCAAAGGTACATGCAAACTTGGTACGTTTCAATTCTTGGAAGGATTGCTTCGTTTACCTTCTGAGCAAAGGAGCTCCTTATGTGACGGTACTGGAAAGGCTTACAAGGCGAAGCTGGAAGCGGCGTTCCCTGCCTGTCACATAGGCAGCATGGAGCGAGGCTGTCGGAGCACAGGGGAAGTGCCAGCGGGGAGGGATGGCCTTACCATGTCCTTTGCCTGACTGCTCCCAGATGCAGCCAGCTTTCTGAGCAGCAAATTGCTTGTTTTTTTATCTCTTAGTATTAAACAGAGGAAAAATATCCCTAAACTGATCTAAGTCAAGGGCCCAAACTTGCAGTCTGGGGCATTATTTTATATTCCTCCACTGTAGCATCTTTTCTATTGGTCTGAACATTTTTCTTTCAGCGCCTCGCTTCAGTGATTTTCAAGCGAACTTGCTGCTTCCACAGTGTTGTCTGCCCTGACTGAGGTAAACTGTCACCTCCCTCAGCCTTTGCCTCAAGCCAGTCTCACCAGTCTGGGGGAGAGCTTTGTGCACTTCTGGGCGGTTCGGCTTTAGCCTGTCCTTGCCTTCCTTTCTTACAAAAACCCCGCTCCCTTTAAAGGATCACAGTCAGAAGTGCAATACCCCACCCTACCACTCTAACTAGTAGGGGTAAAACCACAAGTGCAGGCTTCCTGAGCTTTCTAGCTGTCTGTGTCCTGGTTGCATGAGGACAGAGAGTCCTGAGGTTGTTTGCAAGTCTGGGTGTCCCCTGGGATCGCAGATTCTATTATCCCTTGAGCCACTTCCATCTCAGTTAATCTGATCAAAGTGGCCCTTCAAATTCAATTGTTTTGACTCTTCTCTTAGGTTTTCACTTTTATTTAACTCCCAGGCCTAATAAAATTAAAATCATGGCTCCCCAGCCATATTCCCCTTTATTCTGTATATCCTCTCCTTTAATAGCTTCCTAATTCTCTGCAGTTAAAACTCTTCCACATTTATGTTCCTGCTCTTTATGTCTACCATTTTTCTAGATTTTACCATCACCACCTTACACTGAATTGTTGGGTTAATGGCTGTTTGCCTCGGTAATCAGGAAAATAAATAATTAAGTGTTTGGGTCATGTATTGAAAAAGGGTTATGATTCTAGAGAGTCCTGAACTAAAACAATAAAAGTAAAGGAGTTTCTCCTTAAGCAGAATTTAACTTTTTATTTGTTACAGTTTTACTCTGTTTTTCCTTTGAAACACTCAAATACTGTTTTGAAGAGAAGTCCCTGGAAAGCTTCTCTGTTCTAGACAGGAACTCTTTCAAGAAAGCAGCTCAGTTAATTCCTGTGCATCCTTTGAGTCAGACTTGCAAAGAGGAAGATGTGCTGCAATGACACATGATATAACCTCTCTGGTAAACCCCGTTCTATCAATGTCAAGTAATCTCAAAGTAGCTTAATTGTAGAACTCTGTGAAGAAAAGAAGAAAAGCATCTTTTCCTTAAGTATGTTGTGTCATTGTCCTCTATCGTATCTAAAGTGATTTTAAAATGTTATTTCTTACAATAGTCAGGCCTGGGCCTATGTATATGGATTTTCCTACTTAAATTACAGTTACACCGGGTCCATTACCCAAATGCAACTACCTTGCTGGGGTAATGTTTTCTAGTTTCTTCTGCAGCTGCCAAACACACAGCTATAGAGTTTCACACTGGCTGACTGATGGACCCTGTCTTGCAGTTCTTTATTGCTGTTTTGAAAACTTAGATGGCTCGAGAGATTTTGTCAAACATTCTGGATGCAAGTAAATTCACCCATTGTGCCATTCACTCTGAGCTTCAGATTTTGCATGCATGGAATTCAAAACTTCTTACTTTGTCTGATTCATTTCCTCTTCTGAATTTCTTCACCAGTAATTCACAGTAACTACCATGCTACATACATCCTAAGACGTAAAACACACCCTAAAGCCTGGAACCTCCACTTTCTCTTGTGGAGACAGGAGTCTGGGACCAAAGGAAAGAAAGACCTGAGACTAACAATGAAGATCCCAGTTTCACAAAATAATTTGACTGCAGAAAAGTCACATTTCTCTAAATCTGCATTGCTACTTATGCTTCTTCTTTCTTTTTGCTTTTTAAATCAAGCTTGTTGAAGGGAGTAAAGGGTGGATATATATTCTCTCAAAAATCCTATTTTCTTGAAACAGTTCAAAGTAATTGTGCATTGATTCCTTGGAGATAAACAAATGCTATTTATCAATTGATTTTAAAAGCTAGAGAGCAGTGGCTTGAGATCTTGCTGGCTGAAGAAGCTGGGGGTTGAAAATAACAGAATAATAAATGGCCACGGTTTGGTCACACAGATGTGAGGTAGACAGTCGATATCCTCCAGCAGTGCAGCTTATTTGCTGATGCAGCTATAACTGGGAACAAAACCACTTCAGGCACTAAACCAGGTCTGTGCCTTTGGGGGGATACTACAAATTCTTTAAGAAAGGTTAGGACAGAGAAACAAACAAGCCACCTTCAGACCGTTTTCAAAGAGCAGCTTAAAATACAGTTTACTTTGCATGTTTCTTATACCCCAGAATTTCTTTGAGAAACTGCTCAGATCTTCATAGCCAGCTACAGCGCTGCGATAACAAACACTCGCAAGGGATCGTGCCTGCTACCTTAAGCATATGGGGGAACTTGGGGAAAACACCGAGCAGAAAACTCACCTAGAGATAAAAACAACCCAGAAAAGGAATTTTTAGATTAACTTTGTCCACACTTCATGGTCTGTCATGCTCTTCAACAGTAGCCCCCATGGAGGACCTGTGGGACTCCACCACCATCTGCGTGATCCCAACATTTATTTCCAATCCAGGGAAGCCTGCTGACCAGCCTGCTATCCTTGAGTGGTGAAAGGGGACCCCAAAATGCCACTTCCTGGGCCAGGAGCAAAGGCATTCTCCTCTTGTCCCTGCCCTGGGTTGTGACACCTGGTACTGGAGGACCACATCATGAGACACGTTGAGGGGAGCAGCAACCTCTCCGGACTGCTGCACGGGGCATGTGGGCTGCAGGGAACACCCATGAGAAAGAGGGGCTTCTGCTTGCAGATTTGTCACGGTGCCTATGTGATTTCTTTTCTTTGCTTTAGTCAGCATAACTTCCGTATGAGCAGAGTTATCATCTGATTGCAACAACATAGCTCCTCCAAATACCTGAGAAGAACTGATTTGGCATTTTGAGTTACGCAGAGCTTGCCAGTCCCACCAAGAAGCCCATTTCTTGCTAGCGTGTATTGGTGATTGTGCTGTAGGTAATTGTTAGGCACAGCTAAGGAGTTAAACTGCAATCAGGAAGGTAACAGCTTTCTCCTAAGACAAATATTGCCACTGCTCTTCTTGGTTAAAAGCTCTGGGCAAACATTTTTGAAAACCTTGTTTTGTGACTAATTTGCAAAGGTCGCTCAGTGTAAGGTGATGCTGAGCCCCCGCCTTTGGCTCCCCAGGCTAGTAAATCCTGCATAAGGTGGTCACAGACAGGTCTGTCAAATGTTTAGCATCACATAAAGACTGTTAAGCAGTACCATTTTCATAGTGTCACCATGAGGTTTTTACATGAAAAGGAAAATCTCTCCCTTGTGGCTACAACATTTTGTTACAAATTCTTGGGGGTTTGGATGAAAGAGCTGTAAAGTTGATAGGAAATAACATCCAAGGGACGTGTGAAACTGCACAGTAATAACAATCAGACAACAGTGTTTTCCCCATGCATTCAAATTGTCCATTCTTGCTTTGATAGGATTATTTTATATGTGCCTTTTCCCTTGCCTCAAAACAGGAGTAACTGAAAGAAACAGTGTTGTGCAAGAGGTTATTTTGTTTGACAAATAAATCTCCAAAGCAACTCATCTTCGCCAGAGTTCAGGGAGGTAGAGTGACAGTTTCTAATTCAAGGGAAATAATTTCTAGTTACAAAATAATTGCTGGGTACTAAACATCTTATCATGTACAATTTGTAAAACCATCTCATATAAAAAGTTAGAGCATATTTTTTCCATATCAATGATGTATTTCAGTAAAATATTCAGACTATCATTTTTTAAATGTTACAGAATTACTCAGTTCTTTATATTAAAATGTCTCTTCTTGGAACAACACATACATGATTACTTCAGATGTAATTTTATTAAACATTACAGCAACTCTGAAAAACACACACGCTGTTTCTCCTGTGGAATACATCAACTTCTTCCCCCAAATCTGAAAAAAATAACCCTGCTGATAAATGTAAAATTGCTGGCTTTTGCTAAGAACTGTTGGTTTTACAATTAAAGTCATATATTTCAAGGTAAGCAAAAAGAAAATTTCAAAATTAAAATATATAATTACCCACAGAAAAAGTGTGGATAGAAAGTTTCTGACCAGATGTGAAAGACGTGCATCTATGTCTGATACATGGATTGTGTTTTGAAGTAGGATTTCCAAAGGCTTTGCATCCACACTCAGGAGATGACTTCCCAACAAGCTCAGCGTCTCTGGTGAAGAGTATCTGAGAAAATCCAGACTCTCATTGTTGGGCGTATCCTTTCCTTAAAATCTGGCTGCAATTGTAAGTCCTGACCTCAGTAGGAAATCTAGTCCATTTTTGGTAGAAAAGTCATCTCTATGTTAATAGCTTTAACTAAAACTGCCCTTCAACATAGTTTTGGCAGAACAGCCAAAAGCTCATTGTTAGTCTTGAACTGTTTATTGCCTTGATGAAGAACAAGAGCAAAGGATTGCATACAATTCTCATTTTATACTTTCATGTAATCCTTGCATTCTATGAAAAAATCACACCTATAACATTATACCTAGACCCTGCAACAGAGCGGTGGCCTTGGACTTATCCTTGTGTGTAAATTCTTAATATGCATAACTGTTTGTAAGACGAGCGCTTAATCTTACACTTCCCCTATTACATCAAGCGGGTGGCTGAGAGAAGCATAGGAGACGTGTAACAGGAGCGAGGAAAATCAATAGTGTGATTTGGGCAGAAGAAATCAATGCAACAATGCAGCAAAAGAACTGAATGTAGCGGTGTGGATGGAGGTGATCAATGAAAATACATGTGCTTTTGTGATGCGTGGTGAGCAAACAGGTCCAAATAGGACAGAAGACTAACCTGGACTTTTATCTGAATCAGATACAAACTGGATATTTGGGGAGGTTCAGCTGAGCTGGTTTTATGTATGCAGGCACATTTTCCCCCCCTTCTTTTTCCCCCATCCTTCTGATCCCAGGTTCCAGCTAGCTCTGTATGCACAAATGACAAAATGTTCAACAGCTTGAAAGAAAAAATAGATTTCTAGCATAATCTGATAGATTCAGTTGGTGTGGATAGCTTGAATGCTGTTTATTGTGCTGGATGCTGCTATTTGCTGTCTGTGCATCTTCGGGTGTATTTTTTTCTGTGTTTTTGTAATGGAGTAAAAGTCTTCCCCAATCCATTTTCCTCCCCAGAACTGGATTTCCATCTCTGGTCATTTTTTTTGGTGTTGGGTTACAAGTTTGCCTGTAGCTTGGTAAAAAGGCAGCCCCTGTATTACCTGTGAAGAGGAACTGTGCCTTAACCAGGCCACGGCTCAAATTCTATTTGACTGGCTGCTTTCTTTCGATGTGCTATATACGTTTTCTGGGAACGTTCTTCCCAGCCTTACCTTCTGTCTTGGTCTTTCTATAATGCCACATAGTTTGCTTGTTTACTTTTCCCTCAGGCCCTGCTAAAACAGGTATAACCTCAAAATTGATTTCTCCATGAAGAAACATTCTCTCTTTTTTTTTTTTTTTTTTTTTTTTTTGGCCATTTTATGGCATACTTTTTATCCCTTGCACAAAACTCCTGACTTTGGCCCACACTAGTTGAAAACATTTTTTTCTGCTTTGGTAATGGATACAGGATATTTATGTTTCAGCTCTGGTGTATGGGTTTCTGAAATGATAAGATACTGTGCCCATGAGCTACATATCTGACCCCAATTCTGCTACACCATTTTTTATTACATTTATCTCCTTGCTGCTGTGTGGACTTCTGCAGTTTCAGTTGCTGTACACTTTGTACTGCCAGAGCAGCATTTTACTTAACTATTACAATGCTAACACTCAAAAGTATGGAATCTGAGCTTCTTGTTTTAAAAAGCCACCAATATTGCCCATCAGCAGGCACAGCTCTTCCCAAACCAGTTCCTTATAAAAGCAATCAGTGCTCTCTCCAGCTGCTGGGGAGATCTCACAAGGTCTGAAAGTGCTGAGACTCATTGTCGGGCTTTGACCTCGCTGTTCTGTTTGAGTTTTCCCAGCGCTCAGCATCCTCTGGCTCTTCTACAGGAACCCAGGTGAGACCATCTCCTCCACACTAGGTCAAAAGAACCAGAGCTGCCCAGAGATCTTTGTAGCTCATAGGAATCAACTCAATAAAATAATGCCAAGAGACATTGTGTGTCAATCGTGTTGCCTGCCGGGGACGTTCCACTCCTGGTACAGACAGTTACTAAATCTTGACAGATCTGATGACCGAGGGCATTTTTTCCCCTGCGGCACGATTGTCCTGCCAGGAGGGCTTAAATGTTTGTTTGCAGAGAAAAACAGAAATGTGGTGCTGCTTCTGCTGTAGCTGGCACTAATAATCGCCTCTGAATAGCCTGGTTCAGCAGACACTGCAAAAGCAAGGGAAAGGGCTTGTGCCAGCACTCAGGGAGAAACCCAGGACAGAAGGCTTCACAGGAGCTGGTTGTTCAATGCTGCAAATTTTCCCAATCCTCAAATTTCATTTCAAAGCTCTAAAAAAAAAAAAAAGAATTTAATAGCTTGTCTGATTCAGAAAGTGCTTTGCTGTGTTGATATTTGCATCCCCAGGAAAAAGTCACACTCCGCTGAACTGATGCTACTTCCTAATTTAACCGTGTGTTTTCTGCATTTACCCAGTGCATTTCCTGACCATGCGCTTATGGCTCTGAACCACGTTTGCTGAGTTAGCAGGGACTGGTGCAGGGTGAGGGGTAAGGGAGGACAATGGGACAGAGAGCGCCATGTACAGCATACGGCAATAGCAAATAGACATGCCAACAGGAAATGTTGGCCCCAGTTTCAGGAGTTTGAACTTATGTTTGAACTTAAGTTTCCTCCTCAGGGAAACACGAGCATGGGAGCGTCACGAGGGCTTCCCTTGCCAGGGCGCTGCGACAGGTCCCAGGCTGCACATTTGGACCCAGGAGACTGGGAGTGGTGCTGCATCCCCAGTACAAAGGTGTCCACCAAAAGCGGGGCTCCCTGTAATGCCCAGCCCTGAGGGCCGCCATATGGGCAGGGAAGAAGCTCCACCTTCTCCTTCCTCTCTTTCTCAGAGACCATCAGAAGGGTGGGGAAAATCAAGTTCCCTGGTTTTAAACTTCACAGTCTGACAGACAGATGCTTTCTGAAGCTCCCTAGAGGTCTGTTTACAGCTTCTTCCACTGAGCTCCCATTGTGATGATGTGGTAAGCAGTGCCACTTTTCCAGTAAGACGAATGCCTTCTCTGGGAGAACCAGGAGAAGAAACGTCAATTATAATTAAAAATAACCTCTTCATTTTTAAATGCACATCACAGATTATGCAGGGAAACTCAGCAGTGTTTCTTGCTGATTTGAGCTTCTAGATTTCCACACTGAGTCAAAAGCATCTGAGGGGGGTTCTTCACAGATGAGCAAAATCCTGTATGATAAGGGTGCAATTATAATTGTGAAAATGCAATGCCGTGATTCAAGGGGTGATGCTATGACTTCAAAGGACTGTGGGACAAGATCCATATCTCATCTACTCCACAGCCAACCCAGCAAAGCTCTCCTGAAAGCAGTCTGATGACTACTTTGAAATTAAAGATTTGCACTTCTGTAACCAAGGGGAGAATCGTACCCTAAAACTTTAAATCACAGCTTTGGTGTTAGTGCCAGAGGCCCAATTCCAAGGCTGTCAGAAGAGGATTTCAAGGATCTATTTATTGACTAGGAAAAAGGTTGCCCTTTCAGAGACCATCAGCCTGACTTTTCATTTATTTTCATCTTCCTTGAACTTTTGCAAAAGTAAAGGTGACTTAGAAACAGGGAACTGAGCAGCCTTTTACATATGGGGAACTGCTCCATAGTGATAATCAGATTCAAGCAACTACTGAAAATGAAGTACCAAGAAATGTTTACTGGCAGGATCTGAAATAATATCTCAGTTTTTCCTGGTGCTCCTTCTTTTTGTGTTTACTCAGGTAGTGCAAAGTTCTGAAAGAATAAATTGCCAAAAGCAAGAATAAATCTTGATTTTTAGGTTAGGCATGGGGGTATATGGGCACTGTTGCAGCTTTAATATTTATGTTGTTGGTGGGGAGAGTGAGTGGGGAATGGTATGAGGTTTTCAGTTTATTTTCTTTCATAAATCAGGGGAATTACTATTAAAAAATTTACTTCTTCATTCAGGTGTTCTATGCCAAGTACCAGTGCTGGGCAAATAATTGCAGCTAAT
The DNA here is from genome assembly GCA_017639485.1 of Pluvialis apricaria. NCBI lineage: Eukaryota > Metazoa > Chordata > Aves > Charadriiformes > Charadriidae > Pluvialis > Pluvialis apricaria. The sequence goes on along the minus strand of CM030007.1, from coordinate 97,853,069 downwards.
TCAAAAAAGTTCCCAAAGTCCCACATACGGAGGCAAATACGCGCTTCCTACTGTGTATGTTGTGTGAGTCACATTCAATTAAAGTAAATGGAGTTGTGCACTGTTGAATTTGACCCCACATAATGAATGTACATTCTTCCCACTGTGTGTTTGTGAAAGTTGCCTGGGGATTGCTTCATTTTAGCTGGGGTGCTGACAAGGAAGGCAAGTGTAATGAAAACAAAGCAGCTAACGTTCACAAACATGATATATGTGCTGAAGTCAGGAAATCTTTTCTCACTCTGGATTTTAAAGCACTGTATGCAATGTACATGTCACAGCCTAGATGAAATTCTTATCTCAAGGGGTTGTAAGAGTCTGTGACACATGATTTTAAACTTGGACTGGTTGAGGGATTTTCCTGCTGTTTTTCTTTTAACAAAATGGCATTTGCATGGAGAACTTTCTGTTAAGCTTCACTCAACCATAAAACCATCTGACTCTGTTAAGAAGATATTTATGTTGAGGTAAATGCTGACCTTGATCAGGGTTTATTGCTTTTGGCTATTTTTGAAATATTTATTTTTTAGAAAGCCGGTCTGAACTCATGGATGTTTCCTGGACATTCTCCCTTCCCTCTCCTACCTCTCAGGTACATTTTGACCACAAAGCCTTTCTGGGGAGATTTGTATCAAGAAAGAGCAGCTCAGAGTAACAGGAACAAATTCTGCAGCATTTAACCTGCTACTGTGAATAATTGTGTCCCTGGTTTTGCATCTTAATCACTGCCTTCCACATTGGTTAAAGGTGTATAGAGATGTCAGGGGGCTCATGGCAAAGGCTGAGACTGTGGCCTTTCTCTATGTTAAGTTGCAATGCCATGAAGTACATCAATACTATTTAGAAGACCACAAGAAGAGACATAAGGAAAACTCCTCCTCCACCTTTTCACTTTTCACCCCATCCACTGCCCTGATTTCTGGGCTTCATCAGCTTGATAGGTACCTCTGAGAGGAGGTGGGGACAACACACTGCCTGAGTTCGGGAGAGCTGTCACAGCCCCTTGCTGCCCCATGCCCTAGGGATGTGCCCAGCCAGGACCAGTCACAGGCACTGGGCACTGTCACCCAGGAGAAAGAGAAGAAGAGGCTGGAGGAGTGAATTAATGCACATGAATTTTGCCTCGGGAGGCCTGGCTTGATTCAAACTTGGAGTACACATCACAGGTGAAACGGATCTTATTCTCATCACTTAGGCTTCAAGTGACACATCTCCATCAAAAACTGACACATAATTTATTTCCAACAGGAGAGCTGCCCAGGGAAAATTGTCAGTGCTAAGGAAAAAAAGAGAAAGAAAGGGAAGGGAAGGGAAGGGAAGGGAAGGGAAGGGAAGGGAAGGGAAGGGAAGGGAAGGGAAGGGAAGGGAAGGGAAGGGAAGGGAAGGGAAGGGAAGGGAAGGGAAGGGAAGGGAAGGGAAGGGAAGGGAAGGGAAGGGAAGGGAAGGGAAGGGAAGGGAAGGGAAGGGAAGGGAAGGGAAGGGAAGGGAAGGGAAGGGAAGGGAAGGGAAGGGAAGGGAAGGGAAGGGAAGGGAAGGGAAGGGAAGGGAAGGGAAGGGAAGAGAAGAGAAGAGAAGAGAAGAGAAGAGAAGAGAAGAGAAGAGAAGAGAAGAGAAGAGAAGAGAAGAGAAGAGAAGAGAAGAGAAGAAAAGAAAAGAAAAGAAAAGAAAAGAAAAGAAAAGAAAAGAAAAGAAAAGAAAAGAAAAGAAAAGAAAAGAAAAGAAAAGAAAAGAAAAGAAAAAGAAAAGAAAAAGAAAAGAAAAAGAAAAGAAAAAGAAAAGCAGAGAGTGTTTTGATACACAAACCAAAGGGAAAAAAGGGTGAAAGAAGTTAGCTTGGCTTGCCAGTGTAGCACTAGGTGCTACTCTGAGACAGGACGAGGAGCCCACAGACCCCACTCAGGCCATCCTGAAGGCCAAGCATTAGTTGGTTGAGGCATCGCTGCCCATTGTGCTCCCAAGCTTGGCCTGGAGCACGGCACAGGCTGCAAAGGCTGCTGCAGGCATCGCCCTCCTGGTTCAAAAACAGCAGTCTGGTGGGTCCTGTCCAGCTCTCCTTGGGCAGAATTGCTATCACTGACCTTAGTGATGAAGTGCAGACAGGTGAGAAATCAGGGGATGTAAGCCCATGTTCACAAACCACAAAGGATACATCTGTGCTGCAGCTTTTGGAGGTGCACATCAGCCAGCTTCACAGTAACATGATCAGTGTGTCCATGGAGCTCACTGCGAGCTACAGAACTGGCCAAAACAACTGATCAAACACCCGTTGGCAGACTATTTTCATGCTGAGTCTTCAGCTACTGCAGCTACCTTGCCAGCAACACTAAAGTTAGGTACACCAAAGCTAGCTTAGGGGTCTGTATGGTCCCTGCAGTGGCTGGGTACAGATGCGTGCAAACCTAGAAGGCCATGCACTGCAGGAAGATGTTGCGCCAAACCAGAATAAACCAACAGATGATCACCAAAAGGAATCCCTTGTTAGCTTTGGGCTGTATCATTTTCTAGATGCACTCTGTAACATGTACAGGCTGCTGCAGGTCCGGAGGCATGACTGACAACCACCAAGCTCCTCGAGCAAATGTGCCCTGCAGTATTACCCAACCTTCTCTGTGGGGAACATGACCTGCCAGGAGCAACCACTGTCCCGGGGCTGCCGAATCTTTGCTGGGGGAAGACAGAGGTGTGGGTTGAGAGCCCTGGACAGCTTGCAATGTTGTGATGCCATCAGGGGCATCCCTCACCTGCACACGGCACAGCAGAGACACCAGAACCGGGTCTTTGAGAAAAACTCGTGAGCATCTGGGGAGGTGAGCGGAAAAGGTACCCATCACATTTGAACCATCTCTGGGGACCACGGGGGTTTGCTTGAAGGGGCACATTGCCTTCTGCTTTACTCATGGAGCAGCACCTAGAGTCACATCTGAGTACATGAGAAAATGAAGTCTAACTAATCCACCATTTAAAGAAATAACTGCTAAAATAATAGCATTTTGATGGAGCAAAGGTTATCTGTCCCGGAACGGCAGATATTCCTCAGTGACTCCGCTGATGAAAGGCACAGTCAGCATGAGCTTTGGGAGGCTCGGGAGTGCTGGCTTGCTCGCCCGGTCTCTCAAGCAGCCTGTTGGCTACTTATGGCATTTCCCTTATCTCCCAGCAAAATTAATTTTACTACATACATTACGTAACATGCTTTTGTCTCAAACAGCAGAGACCAGTGAGCATCTTCATCCAAATGGCACCTGGTATTTGTGGTGTGTGTCTGAACTGGAGGAAAATATTGAGGAGGCTCTAGCCAGACAAGCACTGGGGAGAATATGAGCGTGTGGTCCCATCACAACTCTCTGAGATTTACATATCTTATTTATGCTGCTTACAAGTGAGGAGGGGATTTTTTTTTTTCCAACCCTGTAAACTCAGCCTTTGATCTTAAAATCAGTTGGTGTTCTTTTGCTTCTTACAACACCAAAGGTATTTAAAAATCTGTTGCCAGGATTGTGCTGACAATTTAGCTTTAGACCATGGGAAACTCAGCCCCATTCTTTACAAAATGAAAAGCAGGTGTTGACAATATCCATATGTGCTTTTTTTTTCTTTCTTTCCACTGAATTAGAAAGAGGTTTCTTAAAGATGCTGTGTGGGAACATGCAGGATTAAACGTTAATTCTTTGTGGTGTGTCTTCTTTGTGCTGATGTATCAAACTACAGCTACTGCAAAACCAGCCCCCCCCAGCTGCTCCAGGGCTTCCCTTGCACAGGAAGATGTTGTTTGTACTTGGGCAGTGAGGACTGCTCAGTGTCACTCTGGTACATTTCCACTGCAACCAGTGCATCAAGAGTATGATGGGAACGAGCTGTTTTCCAGAGGATCTTGACTATCAAGGAATGAGAGCGGGAGGAGAGCATGAAGCTAATTGGATTAGCAAACTTGAAGCAGTTATGAGGTTCAACTAGACATTGGCATCTTTGGGTATTGGAGGGAGCATTAGTTTCCTCAGACAGTCCTATCTTTCCCATGTAGTTGCAGTGTGGATGATGACCTTGTTTCATTGAAACAGCTGCAGTGTTACTGAGCTGCCTGTGCTTAAACCTAGCACCCCTCAGAACACCCAGCTTCTGCTGCTTTCGTTAGGGGAGAGGAAGCACTTCCTTTGCGTTTGCCTCCTCTGCCTATAGGGTTGACAGACTCATGTAAGTTACTATTTCTTTAGTATTTGAGCATCTCCACATACAGTACCAACATAACAAGATGCAACCAGAATAAGAACACTCCACTGTGAGTTAGTAAAGTTGCTAGTGTTATACTTTATGCATGTTAAAATTCTGCTTGTGGCAGGATTGAAATAATGATTTTCAGACTGTAATACTATATTTAATTTTCACTGATCTGTAGTTTACCCAATGGAAGAGGATGCCAGTGCTGTTAAATGCTACTCTATTGTGGAAAGGATTCCTCAAAGAAAGCTATGCAGCACTTCTTAAAGGCAGTCAGCCTCCAGATCCACCCTGTCTCCACAGGGAGCTTGTTCCGAGAATGGGTCCCCAGGCTGTTGCCTGCATTATCCTAAAGGAAGGCAAATGTTCATTTTAGTCAAGAGCCAGTAATAAGCTACCTGAGCCAGTAATGAGCTACCTGGTTTTGTCACACTTAGCATGTTTGTTACTGTACAGATCAACAGAAATGTAAGTTTGGTGGGCAGACATGGTTCATGCTGAAAGCTGCACTTTGAGTCATCAAAGGCTGTGAAGGGATGTATTTCACCTTCTGTTGAGACTAGGAATTGTTAAACTGTCAGACAAGGCTTCTTATTACAAGGTGACATATGCAACTTAAAATTAAATGAGCTGATTCGTAATTTAGTTACAGGAGTGCCACAACTACCCCCCGCATATATTAGAGGTAAATATATTTCTTGGGGGAAGGCACAGATTTGGGGAGGAGATGGAAGATTAACTCTGTCCAGATCCTTCTGGAGGCTTCAAAGAAATCAGTTACGAAACTGGCACACTCCACTAAGAACGGTTTCCCTGTGCTAAATGAAACCTAAGGCACAGAGGAAGACAGAGTGCCTCACAAGGCATGTGTCATAAGTCTATAACAAGTCAGCCAGGCAGGGGAAGGGAGAGATATTCAAAATTTAATTTGGTGTAAGTGTATTTCATGTCTTGATATATCTTTTTAAAATATTGGTAATCACACTGTCCATCTATTTTGGATACCAAACCCAAATGATTCAGTGTTCATTTTGCTTTAAATTCTTTTGAGCAAACAGTGATTTCAAAGTAGCTAGCTAACAAGATAACCATTATCAGACAACAGAAGAAATCTGTGAAATAGGGTCATGAGGCAAACACTTTTTTCCCTTAGCACATATCTGGAATATTCAAAGACATGTCTGCACAGGAGCTGGAAGAGCTTGTTTGAGAGCTGGTAAGAAGAAAGGGTCTTAACTGGGAGGTGTCTCTGATATAAAATAAAGTGTTGGACTCCACAAGCCAGAGGTCCCAAAAAAGAAATCACACAATCCCTCTGAAATATTCCAAAACCTGAGCTACCTTTAATGCAGTCCAAACTTCTGGAGACATTTCTTATTGCTCTTTGCACTAGCCCAAAAAGTTTGCCAGCTGTTAGAAATGGTCAAGGTTTTCCCAGGGAAATAATTCCAACAGAAAATGCCCTTTTCACAAAATCCAGAATTTACACGTGGAAATTTCTTATTTCCCCAAGAGCTTTTAATTCTTCACCAAGAAAATCAGAAGTGGCCTGCCCTGCCGTCTCCTCCTAAGGAACACATCAATTTCGCTTTTTTGTTGGAAGAGAGAAAGGAAAATTAACACGAATACTCCAGGCATATGATGAAGACACTGGGAAATAACAATGATAGCAACAAAACTCGTGTTACAGTTCTCAGACTGAAATCTTCCTGGAGCCCCTTCTCATGAAACACTTTTTGGTGTTAACTTCATGTCCAGAAGCATAATCAAAATATATATTCATTGTGAACAAGTGCTGTGGTTTGCTTTTGCAAGACTAGATTTCATTTTCCAAACCTTTTTACTGGCTGCTTCCTTCATCCACTTCTCTGGCTCTTTTTGTCATCAATGCCTAATGCCTGGACCTGCTTTCATAATCCCATCACTAGCCTTCTGCTCCTTCGCTCTTAAAAAACCCTTTGCAAAAAGCTAATCTTCCCTTACAAAGGACTGAACCTAAAAATAGGAAGACCAGTGCTGCTGCTGTGATAATACATTGAGTGTGACTTTCTGACTATATTACTGTAATCGCTATCTTTCATTCTCATTAACCCTGTAACATATGTCCTCTTGCCTTATTTTGCCTAGTTTTAGTCTGGCTTGAGTCTACAAATCTCTACTCAACTTGTAGCCCTTTTGCAAGTAATTCACTGAAGCCAAACAAGAGAGGATCATTCCACTAATTAAAAAAAATCTACGCTTTATAACACCAGGCTGTTGTCTCCCTGGAGAGAACATCAAAACTGTTTTTCAGGAAAGCAGTTCACATTTTAGTGGTACTGTATAAATACTGATTTTAAGAACCAATACCTGAATATCACACTATAAATTCTTGCAGTGAGGAAGAAGTACCTTTAACCATGTCAGATGGCTCTAATCAAGCACAGGTCTGAGCAACCAAATGTGTTGTGCATTCTAAGGATCCAGAGCTGCATCTTACAAATGGCACCTGCACTAACAAGAAGCAAACTTCAAATCCTTAATTGTCACCTCCTTGATGCTTATGGTCCGAGGCGTCCCAACAATTCTCTTCCAGCTTACACCTGATTGTTAGCATTGCTACCTAGACAGCCACTCTGCTGTGCTTTTTCCTTAGAGATCAGTAAGTAAGCAAGCCCTCTGTACAGTTTCATTTCTGAAAAAATAGATCTAGATTACTGCTGTGTTAATCTTAAATACTCATGTCCTCCAGAAGGGCTGGCATCCTCAGGACAGGCACAGAAAGACAACTTCACCAAAGAAATCTCATATGGAGAGGTGTTTCTGTCCTTGCTTACCCAGTCTGACAGACAACCACGCATCCATTTGTTGCTGAGTCACAAGATAATCCACAGCAAGCGGCACCTTCCTTATTGCAGAACAACACGTTGGTGGGTTTGAGCATCGCAAAGTACAACCAGATGTAATAAGATCAGGAGGAAGGTTGGTAGCAAACTCAGCATTCCAGGACTAACCAAGGAGGGACGTAAGCACAAATACACTGTCAAAACCAAAACAAAACCCTCCAGCCAAACCCAGCTCTTTACATCCAAGCTTTCCCAGGGGTGTATGAAGGCAGCAGGCTTCTGGGAGAGGGGGAAGAGCAGCTGTCACGCACCAGGGAGGTGTGAAGAACATGCCACTGATGGGGCACAAACCCAATGGAGTGAGACCAGGTGAACTGAACGGAGCCTAAGCTTCCATTGACAGCTCAAATCAGTCCAGGGAAACCTTGGATATGACAATGCTCACAAACCATTGGAAGAAGGGAGGACAAATGCTGGAGTCTGTCTGAGGAGCAAAGAACTGTGGCGGCTCTTTTGCCAGCACAGCGAGTTGAGAATGAAGCCGGGTTGTGTAAGTGGAGTCACACGAGGATAGAGACAGCCCAAATGGGGGCAGCAGCTTGCTCCAGGAGGTGAATTTACTGTGTGCTCTGGGTGAGCAGCCCCAGAGATGCAAATTGCTGTACCTCTGATTAATTAGGTTGCTAAACCAGATTTATAGATTCTATACATTGCTATAGGAGTACAAAGCAGCCAGACACTTTCAACAGCATTTCATCCTAATGGCCTGCTACACAGACAATGATTTCTTGGTTTTAACCACTGTAACTGTGCCAGGTAGGAAATGTTTCCTACCAACTGGTTCACACAAATAAACCCCGAGTGTGGGCACGGCCATCTCGGCATAACAGTTTGTTACAGCTACCTTGCTTATTTATTTCCCAGACTTTCTTCATCTACCTGTGCAGCTGCATTCAAATTAAAAAGATCATACCACTTGAACTGTACTGATGTAGTACAGCATTTATATACAATCATTGAGTTAAACCAATATAGCTTTTCATCTTTAGAAAAAGTTTGAGCTATAGTAATGCATCAGAGTTTCACGCTGTTTAGCAAGAGAAGTAAAATATAGCGTGTAAGAAGAAAAAGCAGAAAGTGGAAAAAAATTAACTCCTCATGAATCTGTTTTCACCAGGTCAGGAAAATCTGCGTTTTCCTTTTAGTTCTCTGATTACCAGCTTTCTCTTTGGCTGCAGCTTTGAAAACATTTTTCTTTCCCATCTTTACTCCCTACAAAAAACATTGTCTTCAAACAAATATCTCAAAGGGTTTATAGAACTGATTACAGACCGATTCTGGAAGGAAAGATAATTGTGTGTGAGCTGATAAATGTTGCAGGGACAACTCTAAACAATCATGCATGAATTATATCTTCAACAAATGTAATTACCGAACAATTCAGAAAATGTGAAAAAGCTGGTATTTTTTGTAGTTATTTCCTTTCCTGGCCTGTGTTTTGGATGGCTTTCAAGCATCCCTGATTAAATCTGGCCGGAAATCTTCTGGTGGAGCCCATTCCCAATGAGAAATGCTGATTCATCAGAATGAAACACGGACGAGTGTGGGAACCTGTCGCGTTTGGTACAGCACGCATGGGCTTCAAACCTTGCCTGCTGTGCAGGTTGCCGGCAGAAAACTACCAGATTTCCTCCTGTCCCATCTGCCCCTCCTGTGGCAGCCCACTGGGCAGACTGCGCAGAGGGGACCGTAGGCTTACGGCAGACTTCTCTGCTGGCTCGCCAAGGATAAAAGGGATCAGGAAGTAAAAGCAAAAATGTTTGTTCCTAAAATAGTTGGATGCGAAGCAGTCAGCTCCTGACTTGCCTTCCAGTTTTCCGATGTAGGACCTGTATTCCCAAAGCAGACTGCAAAATCAGCACAATCCAACTCTGAAATTGCTTACAAGTGACCCCAGCAAAGATTAACCTTTGCTTACAGCAATATGCCAGGAAATGTGTTATAAGCTCTTTAATGCAGGATATTTGAAAATGTTTTGACTTATATTTCTATTTGAGCATCCTGCTCTAATGCTGTGTTAATCACCAGTACCTACTGCCGGTCCTCCATCTATGAAGTTTGAGGGACAACTGAGCACAGCGTGCAGTTACAGCCACTCTCTGCCATTTTTCTAATGTGTGTGGTGGCTCACTTGTGGTGCTGCACACCCCGTACCTGCCTAGGACTCACCAAGAGCAATCTTCTGCTAATCTGCAGGACTTTGACAGTAAGCTGTAACTGGTTCCATACCACGTTGCCCTCAGCAGGTATTAGCTGGAGCCTCTGGCTCCCAACTTGCCTTTCTGGGTGTTTGCTCAGGACACTGCAACACCTGCCAGGGACAAGTGACAGAGAGGTGTCACTGGGGACAGGTGCATTGGCACAGTACCGTGGATTCCCAAAGGAGATGACAGCCCTGAGGGACTTGCCAACAGAAACATCTGCTGGGAGGTATTTCCTACCCACTCAGCTTAAAAGTACAGGGGATGAGACAGTCACAGGACAGGAAGGAAAACGCAATCAGGTGAAGGGTTTCACTCGACATTTTGCAGGTGTACTGGTCCTGTCAGGAATGCTCCTTCCTGCAGCAAGATATCATTGAAGTGCCTGAAGTGCCTTCACCTGTGCCATGCTGAGGGCCTCCCTTCTGCAATTCTGCAGCCTGCCTTTCCCTCGCAGCTCTGTCGCCTGTCCCTCGCAGCTGCTGGGACAGTGTTTCCCCTTGCTGTTCTCCAGTTGTTATCCTTGTGGCCGTGCACCTACAACTTCAACAGCATGAGATCCCCCCCTGCTCCCCCCATCCCTTTTCCTGCCTCAAGTTTTGTAGCCTTTGGTTTATAACAGAGAAAAACCAAGTCTCAGCGTATAGCATAGTAGGTATTAGGTGATAAGTGTTACCCAGTAATACTACACGCACAAACGTCAGCCACCCGTCAGCCTGCAACACTTGTACGTGATCAAAGCATGCTGCAATCAACACTGAGAGCATCAGAAGTGGGGAAAAACAATAGAGATTCTGAGTAGGTCCCAGTGAAAAACATACAGTACTAGGCTTTTCTGGCTAACTCAGGGGAAGACATGGAGTGGGTGGGTGGGAGGGAGGGGAATCATCCTTCATCCTCATTGTTGTGTTAATTTGCTGTACTGGAGAGATCAGTCTCAGGAAGATGCTTCTCTGGTTACCCAGAAATAACCCTGAGAGAGCTTTTCCCTTTCCCATTTTATTCTCTTTCTTTCTGTCCCTTGTCTTTACCAAAAGGTAACTTGGAAATCACTGTATGCCACCAGCTATGGACCCCACAGACAGAGCTTTGTGAATGTATGTCTGTCACAAGATTGTCTGTGTGACAGCATTTCTAAGGACTGAACACACCCAAGTTCAGCAATGAACATCCCAATCTGTTGTTCGTTATGAATCTTCAGCTATGCTGGGAAACACCACCTATTTAAAAAGTTTTATTTCAAAACAGTGTGCTTAGCTTTAGTCACAGGATGAATACTCAGGTGATTTATCTTTGAGATAAGCAGGTTTAGACAGAACTAGTTTCAATTCAGTTTCAGTGAAGATGGGATCTACAGGACACACTCAGAAAACTCTGAGGGAACGTTGTGCCTCAAAACCCAACTTAACTCACTTGTAGCTCTTTTAGTAACCCCTATGATCAGAATAGACCTTTCTGAATCATATAGGCTTGTAGTTGTCACTGGTCTAACTCTGCAGCTCACTGTTCTGTCTTTGAAATCTGCAAATGCTTCCACTTGTGTTTGTAAGTCTCTGTATAAATTAAAGCTCATTCGGGCTCTGATCACGTACAGCTTGAGTCAAACAGAGTTAACTGTTAATTTAATTAGGAGCAGGATACATGCCTTCTATAGGAAAGCAGAAACACGAAGGGGATCGTCTTTACTAATTTAGTTAATTCGTTACGAAGAAGAGATAGTGGAACTTGCATGATGCCATTAACCTTACAGTAAGTCAGCTTTCTTAACACTAGTTGGCAATCATAATTTCTATGGTTGTTAGGAGATTCACTTGTTTCTGGAGCTTGATTTCAGACTCAGATCCGCTGCAGTTAAGTGAAGCCCTGCCTTATTGCATCTAGGGTAACGCTGCAAACATTTCAGCAAATACCCATTTGTATATTCAGGAGAGTGATATTGGACTGTGTTTCCAGAATGCTTTGTGTTTTCTTGCATCTCTAATCTTGAGTGAATCCCGTGGGGACAGGTGACTGACTGCGGATTTCTTGCAGAAATTGGCATCCCTGTGTTTGGATTTGGCTGTGTTCAACCATTGAGGGTGAATATTGCTCAGATACTTACATTTCTGAGGAAAAAACTGTTGTAGGTGAAAAAAAATCTTGTTGTAAATGCTAACAAGTAGCAGATAATTGTGTGTGGGTGTGTGAGGGTATGCATATCCAAAATTTAACTTTTGAACTCCCAAGCAGAAGCCTGCTGCTTGCTAGCTGAAAGCAGTACAGGCTGGTTCTAAGTTTTGATAGCACCTGGACTGAATAAACCTTGCATGACCTGAATCCTCCCATTAATGAAGACACATAAGACATAAGCACTAATTAGGAGGCTGATCAAGAGTTGTGCTTCTGCACCTAAACTATTGAGATTAGGAAAAACAGGGACTTGGGGCCATGGGAAGAAAAGATGACCAAAATCAAGGGTTCCCCAAAAGGAGACCTTGTCTTGGAGAGAAGAAGGGGACCTAGAATGAAGAAGGTGAAGAAGATCTCAACTGGAGGAAAGATCCTGGAAGAAGGGGGAGTTCTAGGAGATCAGATCAGAGTGAAGACAAATGCAGTGAGATGTTCAGGAAGCTTGGATGGTGATGTCTTACTCTGAGCAGCAGCACAGCATGAATTGAGGGAGGTTTAGACTGGATATTAGGAAAAAATGCTTTACCAAAAGGGTTGTCAAGAATTGGCACAGGCTTCCCAGGGGAGTGGTTGAGTGACCGTCCCTGGAGGTATTTAAAAGTTGTGTAGATGTAGAGCTGAGGGATGAGGTTTAGTGTTAACTGAGCAGTGTTAGGTTTATGGTTGAACTCAATGCTCTTAAAGGTCTCTTCCACCCAAAATGATTCTATGATTATGTGATTCTATGATCCTCTGCAGAGCATTGTTTCACATGACTGTGTTCCATAATGGGGGTAACAGTATTTTTAAAACCTGTTAAAACTGTAGATGTGGTACTTAGGGACATGGTTTTAGCGGTGGACTTGGCAGCGTCAGGTTAACTGTTGGACTTCATGGTCTTGAAGGTCTTTTCCAACCTAAATGATTCTATGACTCTATGACATGACTTTTGCCCAACCTTCCCAGACCAGCAGAGACCAGCTAGAGACTGAAGTTGAGACCTCATGAAGGTGGCACAGGGAGGGGAGGGACTGAGTATGTGAAATAATCAGGTAAGGTAAAAGCTCTGATCTTTCTGGTTCTTCAGTAAACCCCAGTATCCAAATCCACTATGAGTTGCTCGTTATTCTGTCTTGCCCCTGAACAAACAGGAAAGACAAAATTCACCCAATAAGCTACTCATTACAAACGATTTCCTGAGGCTGAAATTCACCCATGTGCAGGGAGCAGTACAAAACTCTATGTATCTCTTCAAAATGACCCAAGTCATGGAGCTGGGAATAGGAATAGCTCTACTCTTAACTGGTATAGTGGCCTTGTGTTGGTCCACTGTATAGGGATGAAATTCATTCTCTTCTCACCCTGGAAACCATTATCAGTAGCAGAAGCTAAAGACTTTTCCTCACCAACAAATCTCTTACTCCAAGACACCAAAGTGAACGGAAAGGCAGGTGTAAGTCAGCAGGCTTTGGTTTTGGACCAATTTTCTTGTCTTTTTCAACCTCAGTTCCTGCTAGAATAGCTTCCACCATCAGTTCAAGACCTTTTTTTCCTTCAAGGTGATCCCAAACATAAAGAGATGAACTCAAGGAGACTGAATGTAATGTACAGAGATAAAAAAATAGATTCCCGATGGTTTTATGGAGGCATGGCTGTGCTGTTTACAATGATACCTTCACACAGTAACCCCCAAGTAATTATAGACAATCTTCCTTCTGTTTTCCTCTTTTCACTTTGCTAAGCACTGTGAATTTCCAAGTGGAAACTCATTCAAGAGGCAGAAATGTTTGGGTTTTTTTTTTCCTCTCATTTGCTTGTCATGTTGTTCTCTGTACCACCATACATCTGCTTGCTAAAAGCACGAGCAGTGCTCAGATCTTACCATTAGAATAGCTTTAAACCAGCTCTTTGACCCTGTTGCTGACAGTGATTTCCCAGTGGTGCTCTGAGATACCAGCTGCAATTCCAAATATGCTGCAATACAATCCCAGTGGCAGAACAGGCTGAAGGCCATCTTCTTTTAAGAAGATTGCCTTGAATTACTTGCAGGACAATCAACTCCTTTTTATAAAAACTAATGTGCTAGAAGTTGGACTGCATAGTTCATTGCTTAAACTGCAACTCACCTATTGGCCAGAAGTTTATCTGATGATAAAGCCATCTCTGAACCCAGCAGGAACTGGAATTTTCAAGTATAGTGATTTCAACTATGAGTTATGGACAGGGAGAATAAGTTACTTATAAGTATGCCTGCCACAGTGTTTGGAGAAATGTTTCTCCACCCACTTCTGTGCCAATTCATCTCTTTCTGCAGGTGCTAAAGGGCATCTAGAATGGCATCAGGATATGTGATGAGAACTCAGAAAAAAAAAAAAGTTTAGTAATGCAATATTTGCTGAGAGCCTGGCAACACTTAAGCCAGTGTTTGTCCCTCATTTATTTAACTGAAGATGGTATTTCAGCCTATTGCTCGGCTGGATGGGCTGCAGTTGCAAAGAGTTTGGTGTAAGATCCCATGATATATTTCTAGACCAGGTTGGGGTGGCCTATGTAGCTATTTGTATTGAGGTTGCTAAGACCGTGAGCATGGTAAGATGGAACCAGATGTAAAAGCAGGAAGTTTCAAGCCTTTACAAAACCAGTAGGTGGGATGTCAGCAGATGCATTCCAAGCCATGTCTCTAAAGGACAGTCATCTTCAGATGATGCATCACTTGATTGTCCTGAGTGGGAGTGAGAGAAAACTTCTGCTTAGCAAAACTGCTAGCACCTCATCTGCAAACAGGATAACAGCAGCTGCTTTCAGCTGTTGTGCATTTTAGCTGGGATATTCAGCCAAAGGCTCCAGGGACAATAGAGCTCACCCTGCAGATATTTAAAAACAATTTAAAATACTGGGAGATTGATTCAACTCAAAGAACTATGCACATAGATGTGAAGGAAAAGAGGATCCTTTACTTTAAATAGCCCTAAAAATCTCTTGCTTTAGCAATGATTTTGTTTTTGTGAAAATAAAAAAAAAAATCCATGAAAAATATGTAGGTAGGATTTTTAAATTATTTTGGCTATTGAACCATTGTAGCCCAAGAATGTTTAGCCTGCATCACTTTGCACACCACAAATAGTATATAACATTACCCTGTTAACACTAATAAACTCCACATTGCAGAACATAAAACATTTGACAGCAGTTCTGGGATTATTTTTGGCCTCAGTGAAGAAAGGCAACTATCATAACTGTGAAGCTAAGAGATATTTTGTTTTTGAATTCATAACATATTCACCTCCAACACTAATTATAAACAAAGAGATCTATGAAGAGCCAGGTTGTAGCATCACAATGTAATTTTAAAGGGACCAATTTTTTTTTTTTAATTGGTGAAGAAGGGAGAGATGGAGGGGAGAATGAGGTGGGACAGCCTACGCTTATGGTGCTAAAGGAACGATTTATCCTGCATTCAGTAAAACCGGCAGGTGAGGCAGACACACTTAACTGATGATTTCTTTGCCATTACACCCAACCAAGTAATGTCGTGGCATCAAAAAATACTCTGTGTCCCTTGGACAAAACAGAGCAGCCATAAGGAGCAAATTCTCACTCCTGTCTAATAAAAGAAAAATAACAGCTGAGAGATTTGTAAATGTTTGCTGTAATTCTGCAACAGAATAAAATGTTAAATTCTACGTACTGCTCTGGCACTCCCATCCTGATCATCATCAGTGAAAATATACCTTCAGTGCAGCAGCTGTAGCTGCTCTAATAAGATATCTACATAGAGAAAATAGGCAATCAAATTTCTGCAAAGTATGAAATTTTCCATTAAATTGTCTCTTCCTTTTATATAACACAGCTGCAACAGTTCTCACTAGCTTTTCCTATCCACGCTTCAGCAAACATGACTCTCACTAGCAGGATATTTTCCAAATGAGTCATTGGAGATTCAGAAGATTTCCTCTAAAGGCGTCTAGACCATGACCCCCAAAAGTTTATCCTGAAAAAAAAACAAACCTAAAATTGATCCTGTCGTCTATGGCCATAAGTTAAGAAATAGAAAATGTTGCAAATGAAGAACATATTCTGATAAATTAAAAATGGATGCAGATGTAATGAATGTCTGTGTCATTTGCTGCTAAATGAAAGTCTGGTAATTTAGTCAATGTACTAATCTTCAAAAGGCCTTTGATGCTGTGGTCTGTTTGGCTTTGTCTGCTGAACTTTATAGTTTTGCTTTTAATAAGGCAGGGGTTCTGCAGTTTTCATCTGAGTAACAAGTCATTATTGGTAGATTGAATTGCTTGGAATTACTGTAAATTGCAGTGTTTGCCTGCTAATTGATGGAGTTTCTGAAGTCCTGGATGAAAGGTGTTATTCTTTTCCAGCATTAATGATCTATTGAATCCTGTCCTATTGCTAGTTTTGGTGTTGACTACAGTGATACAAACTATGCCTATAAGGCTGTGTCATTGGGTCTACAGAATGAGTCTTCAGTGATTTAAACAACAAACATAGTTGTGTCAGAAAGATAGAGTTGTTGAAGTAATCAAAATGTTAATCCATATTTACATGGGGTAATGACGATCATGGGAAATCCCTGTAGCTGTTGTGCAGTCTTTTTTTACCCCTTTTTGCACTGTCAGCGTGAGGAAGCAGTAAGTCTTGAGTTCGTTGGGTCAAAACTGAGTGGATCACTCAAGATATGTGAAGGCCAGTACAAGGTTTCTGTTACCTTGGAGGCCTACCTAAGCTGTGCCACAGTCTTAAATGATGCACTGGCTGAAAGGCCATCACTCAAAATTAATCCATATTCTTGAAGAGGAGCTTTGTGTCTTTGAAATGATTTCCTTTTGAAGGGTTTCCAATTTTTCGTTCAACCAAAAAGGAAATTTCCTTCCTCTGGGTGTGGCTAAACCCCGTATGTCTTTAGTTTAAGAGAAGGAAAAAGTACAAAACCCCCTTAAAAATAATTTCAAAAGTCATAAACTTCTGATTTGAAACTGAAATAACAAAGTACATTGCTGTTTCAGAAATATTTCATTAGAATCAACAGATCAGACTTCCAGTAAGATGTCATAATTCCTTTTGGGTCAAAAGGATCTGCTAAATTTGAGATGTGTTAATAGGTTCAATTCCTAACCAAACTCAAATTTAATTCAAACACCTTTAAAATAAAAATCACATGATGTACTGCAAAGGTCTTTGTCAATGGCAAATTTAATCCCCCATTACGAGCTCTCTTTGAAGACCTCACAAGGTTGTTGTTTTCATGGAACAATCTCATAGGAAGAAGCAGTAGTGGTTTGTGAGAAACAGAAAATAAAAAAGGATGTCTTTGACCAAAACCATCCATGAATCACAGAGATAACAGTGAGTAAGAATTGTAGAGCAACAAGAAAAAAAAAGAAAAATAAAAACCGCAGGGTTTGCTTTATGGGATCATGTTCCTAAAAGGTAAAGCTTAAGGTGAAGCAGCAAGACCCCAAGATGGAAATGCTGATTTCAGCAATGTCTTTTCAAGCAAGCATGAAAGTACAGAGGAGGTGTGGGAAGGGGTATCAGGAAGGCCTGAAGAAGAGAGAGAAGAAAAGGAGATGCAAAAAAACCCTGTGCATAAAGATAAGCACTGCTAGCATAAGTTCAAACACAAAGTCCATCTCTCCACAACACAGAAGAGATGGGCCCAGGGGTAAGAAGAACTGGCTGGTAGCAAACCCAGAGAGAGCTGTTCAAGAGTAACAGCAGCTGGACTTACTGCAATAGGGAAAGCCAAAGTTGCCGAGCAGACCTTGCAGGAACATCTCCAGCAAAAGGCAGAAGGGAAAGGGTGAGGGAGCCAGCTGAAAGGGGTCTCCATCTGCAGACGTGAGAAAGGCTGTTTCTTTCAGGGAGGGTGGAGGTATGCCGTACCATGGGAGCTTCCCAGAGCAGGGCTGGGGACTCCTGATGTGCCCCATGCCAGTTATCAGGACTCTTCCTGCGTTGCTGGCTGGCAGTGGCATGGTCTCGGCCGGCAGAAGAGTAAACGAGACCACCGTGCTCTGAGCTGTCCTGAAGAAGCCTGGTTGCCCTCTAGGTGGCTCAGGGGCCTCCATCTCTGTGCTTCTTCCCTGGCCACCTCAGGGCACCGGGGAGGTTAGTTTTCCATTGAAAGCAGCTCCCAAAGGCCCTGGCCAGCCTTAGCTCCAATTTCCCAAAGCAGCCCAGACTGAGGCTTTCCTAGGTTTCTCCTTGACATTGGGAATTTGGGAGTTGCTCAGGCAATTCCTCCAGGGCGATTCCAGCAGGTACGTCTCCCTGCCAGGAGAAAAGGAGGCTGAGGCAACAATGTGGCAGTGGTACTTTTCCACAGTTTTCGCCCTTCTCCTTCAGGGTAAATGCTATTCGGGAGGTGCAAACGGCCAAAGTTCAGAAGGAGCAGTGAAGGATGAGTATGGTGGCATGGGATGAGCGGAGGCTACTTGAAGCCTACAGCCCCTTCAGAGGGAGGGGGAAATGGAGCTGTGGCAGCCCTGTACGGTGTTTGAGGACTTGCAGAGCCGTGGGAGGGGAAGTGAGTGTGTGCCTACAGGCGGCTGTTTGTTGCCCCAGAGCTGCAGCCCTCAGCAGCAAGAAGGGCTGGAGGAGGGGAAGCGGGGCAGCGGGAGCCGCAGGTAGCCGAGGCGCAGGAGGCTTTCCCCTGCCAGCGGTGCCCGGCAGAGCCCGGGCAGGAGGGTGAGCTCCCACGCTGCCTCCCAGGGAGCCGCGCTGCCAGCTCCCGGCACGTGCCAGTGCCGCCCTCTGCCACCCAGCTCTGCCCCTGAGAGAGGAGCGAGGGCAGGCGGGCACCTGAGTTAGAGAGTGGGTGAAAACAGAGCCCCCCGAACCCGCTTCTCCACAAAACACTCACCGCATTCGTCGACAGCTGAGCATGGCAGCATCTCAGAGGCGCTCATGTTCTCCAACAAAGCCTTGCCCAGACACACGGGGACACAGAGTTTGTTAAAACAAGCTAATTTATTGGCATCTTTGTTGTCGCTCTCACAGTGGTAACGGAGGTCTCTGCTGCCAGCCTCCTTGCAGCCGTGTCTTCTGCTGGACCCTGGTGTTGCTAAATGCCTGGAAGCCAGCTGGACGATGGTCCTTACTACATGCAGATCTGTTTCTAATAAAGAGCCTAAACTATGTAGGAACAACTCCTAGCTACCTTATCTACGTGTCTGAAAACTGCCACTATAACTATCACTATCACTAAAGTCCTACACATCTGTGGATACTCCTGGAGGTATTCTTCAGCCAGAGCTGGCAGGAGCAGGAACTGGATAAGGTCTGCACCTTATCCAAAGTCTTGACATGACCCCCCGAGTGACATAAGGGTCTTGTTTGTCCTCCCAGACGTCCTCCTCACTCTTCTCCTCCTCCTCACTGATGGAGCTTCCCTGCTGGCTGCCACTCTCAGAGTCAGCGCGCCGCTCTCTGGGCAGCCAGTAGATCCCAAAGAGCAGGAGCAGGGTTTCAGCAGAGGCCCAGAACCACCAGTGCTGGCAGGCAGCGAGGAACACATTTTCTTGCGTGAGCCCGTGTGGGTCCTGGCTCCTCTGCTCTATCTCTTCCACCAGCCATGCCATCTCCAGCCTCTGCTGCTCCTCACGCTGCCGCAGGAGGTCTTGTGTGGCCGGGTCAGTGCGGTCCCCCACCCTCAGGGTGTACTGGAGGATGCTCAGCACGGTCAGGACGTGGGTGATGGTCCAAGCCATGGCCTGGAGGAGGAGGGAGAGAAGGGGCTCAGCGGGGCTGTGTGGGAGGCAGATGGCGTCTGGGGCAGTGGGGGCAGAAGACACAGAGGGGTCCAGGCACGGGTGGGAGAGGGGTCGAGGGAGGTCGGAGGCAGCAAGGGGAAGGTTGGTGAGAGCTGTGAAGACAGGGGCACATCCCTGCAGCCATTCCCCCGGGCTGGCAGCCCCGGGCCCCTCTGCGCCCAGCCCAGAGGGCGGCCCCTGCCCTGCCCAAGGCGCTCCCCGCAGCGGCTGTGCCCTCTCCCCAGCCTTAGAAACCCCCCGGGGGCTGGCGCTTCTGCCCCGGCCCTCGTCCAGCCCAGCCTTCCCCCCGCCTGCCCCACTCACCGCTCGCCCGAGTCGTACTGCAGCGGCGGCGCTGCCGGCTGGCACCCCTGGTGACACCCCTCTGTGACTTGTCCTCTGTGCTGTCACGGCCTCCAGAGCCCCACGGCAACACCCTGCCCGGCCGGCCACGGCCATTGCCCCTGGCTCTGCGGCCCCCGGCACGGGCAAAGCTTAAACCCCCCAAGCAGGAGAGAGCTCCCAGGGCCCCAAAACCTCCCCAGAAGGAGCAGCGGGGGTGGCCCAAGGGCGTCCCTGGCTGGCACAGGGAGCTCCATGCCCGGCTGAGCCCCAAGGTCGTGCTCCCGGCTCCCTCCATGGCAGCAGCATCAGCAGCAATGGCAGCAGCAGCAGTGAGGAGCCTCTGGGGAGAAGCTCTTTCCCATGCTTTCAGACGTGTGCATGGAGCACCCGCAGTCTCCCTTCTGCCACTCCATCCTATGCTGGATAATCATATCCCTGCGTTGCACCCAGGGACTGTTGACTGCCCAGTCTGGCTTGAAATTAGAAATCCATTTATCAGAAGAGTTATGGAGGCGTATCTGCTAGTGGTCATATTACTGCTGCCTCCAATGGAAGAGGTGGCAGTTTCTTCAGGAAATATCCATGTGCTCCATTGTGGGCTTTTCCATGGCCTGTAACTTTGAAGACTTTAATGGATTAACATTTTGTTATGGGACCAAATATATATGTTCTAGAAAGGCCATAAAAGTTTATCAGGTTCTATGCAATCTACATGTATTACCTATCTAAGAGATTTTCCACCTCGTTTGATTTGCAGACTGGCAAGCTTTTCCAAATCACAGTGCAAAATCCACTAGTCTAACTCTACCCCACATAGACTTCATGGTGCAGTTTCATTAGTGGTTTAGAAGTAGCCCATGGACGCAGAAGTATCCAAAAACCACAGTCCAAAAAATAGACTGACCTGTTATAGAAATGTAGTTGATAATATTTTAATACCAATAGACTGTAAATTTTATCTGTGTAACAGATTGCTTTATTGTTAGCGTGGAAAGGAAACATTTGTTTATGTAGTCACCTATTTAATTATTATGTTATTGACATTGCTTTAAGAAAAATACACCAAGCTCAAATTTCTTTCACTATCCTTCACATCTTCATCCTTCAGCACTGAAAAAAATGCTGTATATTTGACATCATTTTTCCTATATAAAACACGAGTAACTGTCTTATTGAATAATGCATACAGTAAATGGGAAGCAGTCTTGCCTGCAATGGCCTGTGGTTTAAAAAACTCATGCGTTGGGTGACTTTCAGCAAATGACTTCACTATTTTCTTCCTTGATTTCTCCCAGTATACGATGTATGTATAATACAAACATATTATTCTGTGGACCTGCTCTTTAAAGCACTTGCGTTCTGTTTATGAAATTGCTAAATGAGTGAAGTAATAACAGTTCTCCTTTTCATTTTCCACTTGCAGTGATAAATGGTACCTGTACCTGTTGTCAAATGCTCCTATTACATTAAATATGCATTATTATCATCTATTAGTTAAGGGCACAGTGCTCCACAAGACTGTGGAAGGACCATACACAGGACTAAAGGACTGTGAAGGAGGTGGAGGGACATACTCTTTCATGAGAAGCAGCATAAAAGGGCACAAACAGTCCCCAGCTAAGACGGCCCCTCAGTTAAACCTCAGCTCTGATGTCCTCAGGGCAGCTCTTTTCAGAGAAAACATAGGGAGATCAAAAAAGCTGGCCAAAACATCAGCACTTGATGCAGGTCTGGCAGTGAAACATCCTAGGCCCATCTCAGCACTCCCACTTTCCTCCATATTGCCTTCTTATGCTAATAATTACTTGCACCTGTACCTGCTTATCCCTGTCCTATGGCACACAGGTGTGCTTTGCTCTGCATGAATTTTTTCAAACAGAAGCAGCAGCATCTGCTCTTGGCAGGTGTAAATACTGTTTAGCACATCCCCTTCCCCCCCCCCCCCCAAAACATGTCTACATGCACACACACGCATGCGCGTGCACAGAGCAATGTTACCACACATTAAATTACTGCCATTAAAGTAAGATTCTAGCTTACACGATGCTGACAATATTGGGTTTTATTGCTAAATGCTACAAATAATTCCTGACACTCTCAATGACTTATCATGTAGCTCATCTACTCAGGGATTTCCTCTATCAGGTAGTATCACCAGAATTTTGCCTGAGGAACAACTGCCAGGGAGGACTTGCTGTTATACCTTGCTTCCTTCTTCTGAAACATATTAGCATAATATAAGCAAACATCACAGAGCAGTTTGACATGGTGTATAAGTGCCAATTTTATGTTAAACTTAAACTGATACTAGATCCTTGTTGAGAAGAGGTAAATTTTCAGAAACTTTCTTAGTCCACTACTGCATTTTAAAATACAAAAAGGTAAAAGCAGCTGGTACATCCGTATTCACTATAATCCAGCCACATTTCTGTATCCTTGCCTCTCATTTAGCATACACGGAAATTCAGACTGCAGAAAACAAGATTTGCTTTTATACTGTTATACTGTAAATGTCTTTCCTTCGATATCAGACAGCGAGCCTGTAGTTGCCTATATAACGTCAAGCACATGTGTAGCCCCCCTTGCCTCTGCCTGGTTCACTCACAGGAAGCATATTAGAGATGCCCAAGAACTGCGTACGTGCCTTGCTGCATCAAGGGCATGTTCATACTCACTGGAACAGAGGTTGCTCCAAAAGAAGTACAGTCAATGCGCTAATTTCTCAGTTTGTTAACATAAGAATGTAATAATGACCAACCTGGTTCAGGCCCAGCTAGCCCCAAATCCTGTTTCCCAAGCTAGCCAATAGGAGATACACAGGGGAAGTTCATAATAAGTACAGACAGATCTTTGGCCAAGCACCTTTTCTGGCAGTCAGTGCCTTAGAGAGCACCCGAGCTGAAGGTCATACAGAGACCGACCTGTTTAATGAGTGCCAATGGACCTGTCTTAATTTAGCTAATCCCTTCCTGAACCTATTTGCATTTTTCCCTCTGCAGGTTCCCTCAGCAATGAACGCCTTCTTTAGTTATGAGCTGTGTGAAAAAACACCTTCTTCAGTTTGTTTTAAAATTGCTGCTCAGTGCTTTGGCACTGAAGTTCCATTAATTCCTCTGTGACCAGAATCGGGGAATAGTCCTTCCTCATGCCCTTTCTCTAACCCTGTAATAACTTTATTGAGTTTTAGCATATGCCTTTCCCTTTTGCCTTTTTCTGAAGCCAAAGGTGATCTGTTTGGTCTCTCCTTCTGTGCAGGCTGTTCTGTGATCAAACCTTTCAGTTATCTCTTTCAGAGCTGCTTTTTATGAGATGAGGGAAGGGACTACTATACATGCAGTCTTCAAAATATGTCTGCATCAGGCATTTATACAAATGGTTAAGAGTGGTTTTGGTTTGGCTCTCAATTCCTCTCCCTAATAATTCCTAACAGCCTGTTTGCCCTTTCAACCACTGCTGAGCAACGACCTTACAGAAACAACTCCAAGATTTACTTCTTGACTGGTAACAGCTAATTTAGAGCCAAGAACAGTATATGCATGACTAGAAATATTTTTTCCCAGATGCATTATATTGCACATATCAATGCTGAATTTTGGTTGGTGTATAGCAAGATCTTCTGCAATCATTCACAGTCAGCTTTAGATTTGACTGTACTAAAAAATTTTATATTACCACTGAACTTTGTCACCTAGCCCCCTTTTCAAGCTTCCTTCTGGGAATATGGTGACACCCCAGCACAGTTAACATTTCCCCTACTATGAAAAATTCATTATTTATTCTTCCTTGTTTCCAATCCTTTAATCAGTTATTAATTCATGTGAGGCCTTTCCAAATGACAGCTTCATCTCTCTAAGAACCTTTGGGGATGCAACTTGTTGAAAGCTTTCTGGAAACGTTCAAATGCTGTATCAGCTGAATCACCTTTATTCATATACTTCCTTATACCTTCACAGAGCACTCATAGATCTGTGAGTCATGACTTGCCTTAGTAAAAGGTGTGTTGACTATTCCTAAGTAAATAGTTTTTTCCCCAAGCTTAGTAAATCTATTCTTTACAGAAGTTTCCATGAGTTTGCTTGGTACAAAAGCCAGGCATAACAGCCTTTATTTGCCCACGTCTCATGCAGTCCTGGTTTTAAAAAAAGTGTTACACTTGATGCCTTTCATTTTTTCTGCTATCTTGAGCCTAAACTTTGTGTATTCTCAGAATAAACCCAAGCCTTTAACTCCTTTACAATTATTTGAAATTATTTATTGTTATTTATTAATTTGTTCCATATCCTAGTCCATTGTTTTTTCCAGTTAAGACAGATGTTACCTGGATAGGTGCCCCCTAAAGAACAGCAATGCCTCGGTTCTCTACTTGACTTCTCTGGAGAACACAGAGAGAAAGGAATTCAATTACTACCTTTCCCAGGAGAAGCAAAAGATCTGCTTCCCACCAGAAGCAGCTGCTGCTACTTCATGCCTTCCTGTGCCAGAAGATGTGCTACCAGCTGTGCAGATACCTGTTCACATTGGGGTTCATCCCCTCCAGTACTCATTCAGTGTTCTTGCAACGACCTTGTCTTCCCTGTGTGATGCTTTTATATGTTGTTAACTTCTGGACCTCACCGAGTGTGGTAGGTGTCCTAATTCTGGTGCTTTTGAAGTTTTTGTTGTTATGAAGTTTCACACCTTTAGCAAATTGCTTCTCACAACCTTCTCTCTTATTTTTTCTTGAATTACCTTAACAAGGTTTTACATTTCACTTGCTAAAGCTTTTGCTGCTGGTTATGGAATCATTATCCCTTTCCCTGGTTCAGGGCTTGTTTACTTATTTCATGCAATGAGATATAAACTGGAAAGGAGAGACTAAAAGAGCCTCACATGAAGTGCCCTACAATCCCCTAGGAGCTAAAGGGCCATGTTCCCTTGACGCATTGAAGTGATTTGATGTTGAATTTCTCTCACTTCAGCCTGTGAGTAAATGCTGCTCTCAACTTCCCCTTTAATTCCAAATGCTTGCATCTTCCCCCCCACTACTTGGTGTTCCTCAGGTGTGCACAGGTGGCTCTCAGCATATCATCAGTGTACCCCGTGCCTCAGGGCCAGCTTCTCCTCATCACTCCATGAGGATCCCAGGCACCTGATTCTGGGACCCAGCTTTCTGCTCCTGGGAAACCATCACTGTGAGAGGCTCAGTATTATAACTCTTTCCATGCTTCTATAGCTCCAGCCTTCAGGCTGTGTGTATACATTATCCTTCTCACCAAATGCTGACAGTTTAAAATTAAAATATGTCAGCATTAGTTAAGCTGAATATACAGTCTTATGATCATGACAAAGTAGTTTGGGTCAAGATTTGTCTTGTAATCTTTCTTTGTAGTGGCTTGTAAGGAAAAGTCCCTTTGGTGCTGACCCTAGCATTAACCCTTCTGACTGGAATGTAGTCAGACGAGTCAGTCTGTTGTTTGTCCCCTGCTCTAAAACAAAATAGTTTCTAAAGGATACTTGCATATGTATTCATTAGTGAAAATCCCCATCCTGCTAACAAATATTCAAATTTACCGTTACCCTATTGCAACAACTCTTACTGTTTTGGAACAGTGTGATTTAATATGTGAAATACAGAGGAAATTGCTTTTTCATGGTGTTTCAATGCTTCTGAAGCACAGCCTCACTGAAATTAAGCTAACTGATTAAATGAGCTAACTCAATCAACTAAATGGCCCCACTCTCCCATAGGACTTAAAAGGAACCCAAACTTTCCTTCAATATATCTACTGAGGTACTATGGGTCTTTTAACTAGAGATTTGACTGAATCTAAAACCAAACGTATTGTTATCTTAAGTTTACCATCGAAGTTGCTTAAAGATACTATTGTTCTGGTCTTCTCAAAAACAGCAGTGCAATAAGTCTCTGAGTTTGCCAGTGTATGGTCATGAAATAAGTAAATTTGAATCCTAGTTGACTTAAACTCAAAACTGATGTCCATAATATCTGGCCTTATAGGGTATATTTATATTATCTTGCCTTGAAATGAACAGACCAGAGTTTCTTCTAATGCAGAGTTGGGATGTCATCAAAGCTCGGGCAACTGGAAGACTGGTAAAAATAACCTAATCCAGAATTAGTATATGATCACTCTGACCATTCATTATGCCCTTACATGGAAGGAAAACTGCATGAAGTTCCATGAAAACAACCAAAATGAGGAAATGCTCAGCAAGGAGATACTTTCACATTTTCAAGAATGCCTGTGTTCAGAGAGGCTACCTGTCTGCTTCTCTCCCAGAGTGATTTGGAGGGACAATGACATGCCATATAGGGTCTACAGCCACAAAGGAAAGTAAACTGCTCCAAAACACAGTCCAGACCTGCTCCGTTTCATTCTCCTCTCCAGAGAAAGGAACTTCCTGGACCAAAGCAAGAGGAAGCAGCACCTTACAGGGATGTGTTCCCCACTCCCACCTCTCTCAGGGGCTCAGGCTTTCTGGATGGACTGTGCATTAGGGACAGTGGATGCTTTGGCAAGTCCTTTTCCAGGGCTGGGCTCCTGAGCAAGCTGGGAGCAGGTGTTTTCTTTAAGCAAATTTGTTGGGAAAGATTATTTCCTATTTTGTGTATGAATCTGGACTCTGAGGAGAAAGAGGCCAATTTCAGTCTTCTCTTCAGCCCCAGAAGCCCATCTTCCTCAGCAGGGTCTAAGACACAGTGGTCCAGGATCACCTCCCTTCAGTCAGCCCAGGCTCTGTCCCACGTGCCCCCTCAAAAGAGAGGGGAACCATCAGCAATAACAGGCAGCAGCTCCATCAAAGCAGCGTCAGTGGTGAACCCTGACTGCTCACAAGCACCAAGACTTAACTAACACTTCCTGTTGAAGTTATGGCATGGTGTGACAAGAACAAAGTACTTACAGGGCCAGAAAGTGAGCAAGCAACTTAAAAACTAAGACTGTAGCCTCAATATTATATCATGGGGCCAGGAAAGTGGGCTTTGAGGTCCTATTTTCGGACTTTTTCTAGGTTGAGTCATAGTACTGGGAACAGAAACCAGCTCATAGCCTTTTTCTCTTCACTAACCAGGAGGCAACGTCATTCTGGAGGGGGAGAGGGAGTGTGTGTCAGGACCTCCCTTCAGGCCAACACTTGCTTTCCTGTAAAAATGGAAGTTGCTTTTCCACAGCAGGGAAAAGGAAAACTGTGTCTAATAAATTGTTCGGTGTAAACACCAGCATATTCATTATTCATAGTTGTTTAATGAAAGTTTTATGTTAACAAATCTTTTTTCAGTGGATGGCTCATAAACAATTTGCTGCCTTTTCCTGTGTTTTTGCTTCTTCAATTCACTGGGTCACATTCATTGCAGGTGAAGCTTTCAAAAAGGAAAAAACAAAAATCTGAAGGGAGTCAGTGGGTTTTGAGCACTCGCTAGATATAAGATGCCTTGTGCTCCATCTGATTCAGCTCCACTATTCATTGCTTGAAATTTTTCAGAAGCAGAAGCACGTTTAAAATGTCACTTACAATATGAAAATTTGTTTTAATACAATTTAGTCTGAACATTTATGGTACTCACAGTGTTCCCATATGTGCATACGAACCTTTCTTTCTATAAATAGGAGAAGAAAACTGCATTTTGTTCAGCTCTGGTCTTCAGTGAGAGTCTCACGACTTTTATTAAGTCTGTGTTTGCAGAGGTCATTATGAATAACATCGTGTTGAAGCTGCAGTCAGAGATAAGAGGTTTATACGTGGGATCCTGAAGTAAGGCCTCACCATGGTGATTTGCACTAGTTTCAGGATTTTACTCCATATTTTCAGTGAGCTGACTCTGTCAGAATGACTTCTCCAGGCCTGACAATTCCTCTGCTTGGTCTTATTCTGAGAGAAGGGTACACGCACCCACCAGGCTCAACAAGGTGTGCTTCACCCACTCCCAACTCCTTTGTCCTCACAACATTATTAACAGCCACTGCATTTTAAAGCAGGCTGCATTGTTGATTATCAGGACTTTGTGGATGTTGAGGGACCCATCTGCAAGCTTGAAATTAAGCATACGCAGAAGTCTCAGGCCATTAGCATTTCATTGGGCTTCAGGCATGGGTAAATACAAATTTAAGACATACACCAATGTACCAATTAAGACCTTATTTTATTTGAACACAGTATTAAAAATATTAAAAATCCATAGTACGAGTGAGGAAGATTAGATCTGCTTTCTTCCAAAAAATGTAGTCCAACAGCTTTACTCTTCCATTTAGAGTAAACACATTCCTGTCCATGGCATGCGTTGTATTTAATATGTCTGTGAAGCCCAGAATAACAAATGAGTGAGATAAATAACCTTCAGTCAATAGAGAGACCCGCTGTTGAAAGGAGGTGCTGTAATCACAGCTGGCTACGGCTCTGCAGCACCCTGCAGGCAGCCAGGAGGTCTGGAGGTACAGACCCAGGCTGTGTCCCAGCTGGCAGCTCTGCCACACCAAAGCGGAGACAAGGAAGGACAAGGAACCCAACAGAGCCTTGCCTGCCCTTCACCCACCTCACTTTTCCTAGTGGCCCCCCTGCATACTTTTTTATCTAGCTGCTTAATTATTTTCTTCATAAAAATGATATTCATGAGCGCAGCAAGCAGAGAGGGGAAAAAAGGACGGTGACAGTGAGAACACAAGGGGAGGAAGGGCTGTACCACCACAGTTTTTCTGCCAAAGCCTTGGCCGCCTACCCGAAGAGACAGGTTCAGTCTCATGCACCTTCACTGATACTTCAGACAGAGCAGGATGGCCAAATGACAAATGGTCACCCCTTTCTGGAGAAGTCCCCTTTCTGCATTCGGTTGTGAGCTGCTTCCGCTTTTGTGGTTGTGCAACTTGCTTGATTTCTTCCTGTGAAGACCAAAGGCTCCATCACTTCCCCCCATTCGGGCTGCTGGACAAGAAGCCTCTAGTTGCCTATCTGCAACCTAAGTCTGCTCCATTGATTTTAAATACTAGCAATAATTACTGCTGCAAACAGGGTACACATGCTGCCGTTATTGTCCAGAAGAGATCTGAAAAGTTATTAACACCTTTTTGTCCAAGGCTTCTGCAGCTGTTGTTTTAGGGTGCTTGCTCCCCTGCAGCACTTTCAGGCACAGTTAGCTTTCCCAAATGATTTGAAAGTTATTATAACTATTGTGATTGGCTCCACTTCGTGAAATAGCTCATTTGTTAATGGCCGTCCTGCAGAATAGCGCAGCCTAAGGCACGAGCCTGGCTGGGTTCACTCACTGCCCCCCCTCACCTCCTGTCTCTGTTGCAACACAGGTCAACACCCTCTCTGCTTGAGGATCCCGAGGCTGGACACTGCAAAGCCTGGGGGTACCTCACAAATACATTTTGGGGTACTGAAGAAGAGCTTGTCCGTTTGAGCTCCACTGAGTGATGACCTCAAAATGGCACTGTGGCTGGGCCTCTACGGTGATGCAAAGGCTTGGTAAGTTCACTGAGGTGCCATTTTAAATTAGATTTTCAGCAGCTGTGTGTATATATTTTTCTCACTCGACTGATGAGAGATGCAATGTAACAGACACTGTGAAGCTGGGTGTTTTAAGTTCAGCTAGTGAGGGAAAATGTTGATATTATTCAGGAACTGATTGGTGTCTGCCAATATCTACCACCACTGGCTGGGGTTTGATGGAATAACTGAGAAAACATGTTGAAAATGTGACAGCCAGTGAACGTGTTCTTCTTGATTGCTTCAAATTGGATAGTGTTTGCACAGATGGGGCACCTACCCTGGCTGGCAGGAGTACCGGTTGTGTTGCTTTGCTAGAAAGGGTTTTGTATCAACAGTTATCCAAAATACCATTTTATTGTCATTGGGAGGCTCTTTGTGCTAAAGACCTCGATTTCTCCAGAGCTCTAAACCTGATTGCCTGTTTCATCAACACGATAGTAGTACATGCACTAAAACAACATTTCTTACAAATGCGAACAAGAGGAAATTAATGCTCCTCTGCAACGTTAGTTAGCTGGCACAGGAAAAGGTCCTTCAAAACTTTTGGAAACAAAAGAAACAAGTGGCTTTTGGAAGGCAAGAGTGAATTCATGAATCACAGCAAGCTGCTTAAAGACCAGGATTAGATAGTGAACTGGTTTCCTTTACAGGCATTACATTTTCTCTCTACTGCATCAGTAGGTCTACAGGGGAAAGCCTGTCTTTCTGTTATGATGTTTAATGGCCTTTTTCATTATAAAACCAATAAAAAACTCTTGTCTCATAATAATTTGGACCACTTTCTTTTAGAGCAGTTAGGAGTTAATAATAGGGTTATAAATCTGGAGATCTATGCTGCAATGTCACAATTCTGGTCTTGTATGAGTGAAGTTTTGAAGAAATTATGGTAGAAAAGACCACTGTGGCCATTTAGTAATCCTCTTGCTGAATTTATAATTGGAAATGTTGAAATTCAAAACTACATTTGGGCTTGAGAAAGAACTGATATTCATCCCTACTGATGAAGGCCAGTGTTGTCTTGAGCTGAGGGCCAGGTGGGTAGGTGCAGCCCTGGCTTCACCGGGGCACAGTGCAGCTGTATTCTTAGAATAAATGGTGCAATGAGGGAGAGATCTTTCTGCCCTGACCTGGGCTAAAAAAGGAGCATTTTACCCTCATCCTGATGAAGTCGTCTCTGCTGGAGTGCATAATTACCACTGAATTTTTAAACAGCTGTAACACATAATATTAATGCCTGAAGAGAACAGCAAAAGAGCATTTCCAGGGAAACAAACCACCACATTTATCTGCTCACTGCCACAATGGGCTGAGATAAAACTAAAGCTGGTTGAGAGCTAACAGGGTTTAGAAGCCAGTCAAAACTCAGAAATATAGAAATACAAATGGACAGGATCATACGGTGGAGTAAGCCTGTAGAGAAAAGCTAGAAACTTTAGCCTCTGTTTCCCATCTCATATTCCCAGCACATCTCCACCACTTCATCACCCTAAAACTGGCATGTGGGAGGAGGAAGCCAGACCAGAGACGGTAAGAATGCAAGTAGTGCCAGAGCTGGGGCAAGAAACCAAAGGATGGGTGGCAGAAACAACCCTGTGAGTCCAGTTTTGCACACACACATCAGAGATGTTCAGGTTTAAACACCTACCCATGTGGTGAGGTGGTCCAATGATGGCACCTGTGCTTAGAGAAGTGAATAGGAAGAACAGGGCAAAAGAAAGCAGAGGTAGACCCAGCTCTGTCTCAGAGCTTTATTTATGGAGGTACTGGAAGTCCTCATGCTGAATAGGTCCCCTCCTGGGGTCTGTGGAGCAGTACAGGGTGTTCCTGTGCAGAGGTAAAAGGTTTGTGCCAAACACTCAAGTGAAGTGAGGGTGCAATTGCAATGCTACACTGCCCTGCAGATCCCAATTCAGACAGTCTCCAAGCCAAAGAGACCCTGCTAGAAATGCTAGTTTTAACGAGTCCTTTATGCTGAACCAGTAACCAGGAATCCATTCTGACTCAGGACCAATGAAGACCTCAAAAACCCCACAGTTCAAGTTCAGTTCCAGTTCAACTGAAGGGGGGTGGAGGGGTGGGGAATATCAGAGAGGCAGCATTCCAGATTGATGTTTGGTTCAGGTTTCATACAACTCCTTCAGCACTTTTCTCTGAAATTCGTATTATAATTCTTCTGGTGAAAAAAACCCAGAACCTGGATACTGCAACATAATGACACACACATAGCAGTTAGATTGATCCTGATCCAAGTCTGACTGATTACAACTGCAGTGGAGAACTTTGGCCAGCATAGTTTGATAAACTGCACAACAGGACGGTGGGCAAGGTGATGGAGCTGTTAGCAGCAAGAGACGATAAACCTTTTTTTTTGAAATGGGGTCTGACTGACAACTATCTCTTCCTCTAGTGTATTACGAGTTATTTCATCTGCTTATCCCTACAGACATAACTGAACAAAGATCAAGTCAAATAAATGATTAAAAGTTAGCTGCTGCAAAGTGTAGCTTTTCACTGCCTGAAACCTGGGCCATAGTAAGTGTTCTCCCTGCAGCACATGGGAAGGGGCGCACAACAATGGCATTGCATGGTGTTGCAAAGGTTTGTGTAGCTTATTATTCTGTCTCCAGCAGTGACTGTAAGGGAATGGCTAAGGAAAAACATACAGTCAGGCCAGGCATGTAGGTTACTCTGCCCTAGCAGTCTCCCAACCTGTAAACAAAGAAACATCCTTTCTTGGGGACTCTAAAAACCACAGCCCTGGCATTGGTAGCGCATAGTTCTAGACACCTGAGGCAAGGGTCTGAGGACCTGCATGTGAAATCAGAGTCATTTGCAAGGCAGAACATAATGTCTCGAGCACATTTGCATGTCAGAGTGTCTGAATGGCATCACAAAAAAGTCAGCTGTATCAGCAGAGATTGCATGTCTTGGTCTCTGCATCTAAAATGTGCCCTCAGAACAGGAACCCAAAGAACCAGTATACCTTAATTCAAGTAATTGGATGCGGTCTTGGGAGCAGGGATAAGGCTTTCTCCTTTGCAGGTACATGCCCAAGCCACTACAGTATAGATCCAGACTCCTGCATGGCATTTTGTCTCCTGCATCCTCAGAGGCTTTTTTGTCTGTGCACTGTCAGGATTTCAAGAAGGGAGAACAAAAAAACCCATCTCAGTTTAGCCCACACCTGAGAGATAGGCAGCCTCTATCTAGGGCCACCTAGGGCACAAGGAGGACCTGAAACATGTTCTCCCATTTCCTATGTTGATCAGTCTAACCTGTGCAATATTGTATAAAGCAGAGCTGGGAAGCGACAACATTTTTCCTACTCCCCATTTTACAGAAAAGAAACAGCTGTAGTAACTGTGTTTCATATGAAGTCTGATATGGAGAGCAAATGCTACAAATGCCCCCACTGGGCATCATTGCCATTAGGGCTTACACACTGCAATGCCTAAATTCTGGGCTGTCTCAGACTTGAGCATTAACAAGGTGCTAAAAGTTTTGGTGCTGTCAAGTCTGGGTCTGTTCTGGATCACATAGAGCTGTAACTCTCAGCAACCGGAAGGTCTATGTGCAAACTGCTTCTAGCATTTATAAACCCACAGTTTAAGTAAGGGTTTTCGGATCTTAGTTCTGGCTTCTGACAGCTCTGTCCCCCTAAGCCTTGCTTCAGGCACCCTTAAGAATACTACCCTGTCACTGAGCTTGCTCTGTGTAAATCTCAACGTAGATAAAAACTGTTCATATTATGCATTTATGTAGCTGTTGTAAAAAGGCTTCCATTTTGACCACTGCATATGTCCTTAATTACACAAAAGGTTACTTTAGTTTGGGTTTTTTTTTTGTGAAAACAAACTTAATATCTGCAGTGAATTCAAAGCCAGCCACAGAAAGGTAGCCTTTGTTTGAACCATGCCATGATTAACTCTGCAATTATTTTTTTCTTTGGTTTCTTGGAAAGCACTCATTTATTTTCCATACCTCCCTTTTCCACAGGGCAGCCATGTACTTGAGGTGATGAGTACTTAGGAATGGCTTTATGAATCATAGCTCATGTATTAAGGCTGTGTCCAGCCCATGACTTAGGAGGGAAAGCCAGGCGATGGAGGCAGTCTGTATGGCCTTGTTAACTCCTTGCGAATGAAAGAGCCGGGAAGAGTTACTGAGGTCTTAGCTTGTGACCTGAGGCTGCTTAAGCAGAAATTGCCCGTGCAGACAGAGGAGAGGAGCCCTGTTTGCTCTCAGGTTGGTGAGACACACTACAAAACTGAGCTTTAAAAAGAAGCACTGAGGAAAAATAGGAGGAGGACTTAATTTAATTTTAAAAAATGGAACCTGAGTTACACTGGTGTCCAGGCAGGTAGTTTCTGAAAGAGGTTCCTGGGGTTTCCACATATATTAGATCATTCTAGCCCTAAGCCTCTTTCAAAAACATTTAAAAACTTGGATTATCTGAAGCTGGGGAAGGAAGGTTTGTTTAAGTGCCAAAATTCACAGGTTAACAACTATGGCCTTTTGGGGAGGATGACATTTTTTAAAATGCTAAGATGGTGGCAGCCCTTTTTTGCTCTGCTATGTATGGGACGGGAAATCAGGGCATCCTCACGCTGTTCTTAAAACCTCAGACAGAACCTTCACCTTTCCCTGTAGGCAGTTTTAGATACTGGAGAAGAAATCAAACTTCTGAGCTTGCTGCTAAGGTTTAGAGGAGGAGGAGATACAGGGAAAATCATTCCTAAACCTTTGCAGTGCTGGAGACATTAGCAACTGAAATCTGGTAGATAAATGTGAGTAAAATGTAGCAAGTAACATGTGGAGTAGAAGCATTTACTATTATGTTTAAGTGCTTGCAAAAGGTCTCTTTGTTGTTATATTTACAAGGAGCACTTTGCTTACAGAACATCAATCTCTTGCAGAGCCAACACATTACTGTGATAGAAATAGTAAATTAGCAACAATACGGATCAGGTAGGGGGGCTCTCAGCAAAGGGAATTTACCTTCATCACATAAAATGAAAGAGGAAAACTTATTTTATACCTTTATGTCTTTGTCAGCCCACATGACAAGAAGGCAGTTACCCCTGCTGCTAGATGCCTTTGACAACATTGTAAAAAGGCATGCATAACAGAACCAGCTACCATAGGGATTAAATAGTCTGAATGTTTCATTTCAAAGGATAGTTGCATTCGTCTCCCCTTCCTGGCCCCCCTACCCCAAAACCTGAGCAAGTGGAAGGGCTGGAGGGCAGCAGTTCTCCAAAGGTCAAGACATTGACACTATTTTGGACCAAGGCAACAGCATCCCTTTGAAGACTTTTAAATCCCTAGGGCGTGCTTTACCTTGCATACTTTTGCAGGTGAATATTGAAGCAGTAGCAGGTAGGAAATGAAGAGGGGTCATAGACAGGCAAGTCAGAACTTTTTTTGCATTTCAAGGGACAAAAACACCACCCCCCTTCAGAAAAGTGGTGGGAGGTGGGGGCAACCCAGCTGAAGCTCAGGCCAGTGAAGTCAGGACACCTTCAGTATATACCCACACTTGCACTTCCATGAAAACTTGCCTCATCTCCAGACTGCACACAAATTTTGAAGCTCCTGATTTGAGTGAGCTCCTGGGCTTCCAGATCTGAGCTCACACTGCTGTCTCACATGGGCTTAGCTGACATGAATCTTGCGCTGGTATCAGTCAACCTGGATAGATGCTCAGTGCTCACCTTCAGCCACTGCACCACCCACAGTGACTGGTACCCATGTCTGGCAGTGCTCTTCCTTTGCAGAGCCAAAACCAATGGATGACACAGATTTGTTGGGCTCATGGCAGTAGGTATGAATGGAGGGGTCCAAAACGACCCCAAAGCACAGAACCACCACAGAGACAACTGCCACTACCTTTCTCTTGCAGATCTCCCCACTGCGCTACCTGCAGCAAAGACTACGCAGTTGAAACTCACTCTATACACCAAGATATCCTGATTTAAGACCTAAACCTGCAACTGCTTTCATAGAAGGAAGGCTCTGATTTTTCTATGAAGCAGCTCTGTCCACTTGCTACGGGCTGAGTGGATTCCTTGTTCTTGCTAATAACAGAAAGAGTTTTCGTATAAATATGATTTGCTAATCATTTTGAGAGACAGATAAAGGAAATAGGAGAATGGCAGTTTTGCTTTATTTTAATATTGCTTAAGTTATAAATGTATATACTTGTGGACTAATACTAAAAGAACAAAAGGCATGATCTAAATTAGTCTTATGGCCTTCTGAAAATTACCTCCATGAGAAAATTTGGGCTCATGCTGAAGTTTCCACCTTTCTGTGATGTAGCCTTCTTGTTTCACACAGTACAGGGTTTTGTTGTTTAATTATGTCTGAGTTTTTTTAACTGCTTAGCTAAGATGTGGGAGATCTTGTGCAGTTTCAATATATTTCTGCAGGGAAGGGGGAAATTGTTACATAATCCTTTAAATGCTGTAGATTGCTAAAGTTTGTAGAAGAGTGCAGATACAGTACATTGTATTCAAGTTACCCGGATGTTACTAATTTCTCCATTTCCAAAGACTTGCATGACTCCAGTTTATTTTACCAGAGGCTATACAGTTAAAATCTCACACACAGGTTTGAAATCCTATAACAATAAAAGAACAGAGCTAAATTTCTACTGTTGTACCAAGACTGCAGTTCACAGGTCATAGAGGGGTGCTAAGGAAGCAGAGCTTGAGCTTTGTGAATAAGATAAAATGAGAATTTCCAGCATTCACTCCTCAGTTGTCTTGCTTGTCTGAAAAGAATTGGAATTGTTATTGTAATGAGCCTTAAAAAATAATTAACTGTGCTCTTTCTCAATTGCTTTGAATACGGAGACAAAAAAGAGAGAGATGTGCCAATCCAGTCCCTGTGCTTAGGAAACAGGACTGTTATGTATTCCCTCCTTGACCATAGCCAGGAGTTCACAGTTATGCATCTGAGCAAAAGAGTATGTGACCCCCAGGCAGTTCAGTCTGTCATCTAGCAGATTTTTTTTCCCTACCCTGGGTGGCTTTGTGCTGCTAATGCTCCTTACTGAGCACCTGTGAATTTGTCAAGTGCTTCAGCACTGCTGTTTTGGAAGCCAGTCAGCTGAGGAGGGAAGGGGAACATACGGGTATAAGCTGTTGGTCTTGTGAGTATTACTGATAGATGATGGCAAATGTATCCCTCAGTATGGAGTCCTCAGGCAGTGAATGCCACTCTAGAAGTAGGCACCCAAACCAGTTCACCCAGGGACAGTATGTTAACAATAATATCCTAAATTTGGGGTAGAATAATCAGGTACCAGAAACTTCAGGGTAGGTATAATTTAGCCCAGGCTGTCTCTAATGTGGAGACCCTACGTGCCTCACCAGTTGAAATAATCCCTATGTCTGCTTTCTAGACTTCATTAGCAGCGTTTTATGGTAAGGAATAAACACATCCTTTTGCCAGGTTGACTATTAAGATTCAGACCACTTTTGGCATGGATTATTATCTTTGTGTATGTGCTGTGTCCAAGTCTGTGAGCCTACCTAGAATATACTCATGAAATGTGTTTTTGTAAAGGAACACTGTGGTTTTTGAAGATTAAATATTTTCATGCTACATCCTCAAGGATGTTCTCACCCAGAAATTTGAGTTATGAAGTTAAGGACTCTCTCGTCATTTCTGATGAGAAAAAGACTAGAATGTAAAACATGACCTTTTAAGACAGAAAACGCACATTTTGACATAGTTTTCTTTTTCAAAACATCCAGAATTTTTTGGTTCATCCCAGCATGAAACAAAAAACAAAATTTGAAGCTTAAAAGTAACTTCACAATTTAGTATTTAGCTTTAAGATTTAGCTCCATTTAGCTTTACATATGCTTTTTTTGCATTCGCATAGATACAAAAATCTTCATAATAGCAAATATTATGATAACAACAACACAAAAAAAATGCGTAAGAGGCATTTTTTTTCTGTTTTTGGAACAGAAGGATGCATTCAGAGGTCTTATACTTGCCGTGAAAGTGATAGAGAAAAAAACTACCAATAAGTATTAAGAGAGCTGGCCTATTTGACGGCAATAAAGCTGTCAAGGTCTGCTGTCTCATAGCTCACTTGGGGAAGCTTTAATCCAAAGATTCCTGACTCATTAACATGCAGATTATTGATATTATAGGCTTGTTGTAGCTCGCTGCATGAGAGCATCTGCATCATGATTCCTCACTTGACCACACACTAAATTCTCTTCTGTTCTGTCCAGGTTCTTCCAACAGACCCTTTGTGCCCAAGCGTCCCCCAGCACTTCATTAAGCAGCACATCTAACATCTGCACAGTTTGTTCTCTGTCATCTTCCAAGGAGGACATGTGGGTGCAGTAAAGTGTTCTGTTATGGTGGGACTTCCTTGATATTTTTTAAATAAAAACTTATGACCTTAGGTATAAAAAAGGTAAAGTGAATTTAAATGCACTAGATCATGATCCACCAAAAATCCAGACCAAGTTCAACCCCAACTTCTTTTGGATTGTGTAGAAAATTTCCATAGTTATTAGCATCCTTTCTTTTTTATCTGCTACTTGAAAGAAACAATCCCAAAGTTTTTCTTTCTTTTCTTTTTTTTTTTTTTTTTTTTTTTTTGTGTAGCTTAAGTCTGTTGGATAAGAGACCTGGACTGCTAGTTCTCACTTATTTGTTCATGATGCTCAGAACAAACTTTTACAAGACGAATGGGCACACTTCCCGGCCCAAAGAATATGGACCAATGTGAAAAATTAAGATAATATTGCACATTTTACGTAACAGGGAGGGAAAATCATGGGCCTCTGGTATAAAACCTGGCCTTTCCTTGGGATAGTGATCTTTCCCTTGTCCATGGAATGAGGTGACACAGACAGAACAGGAAGGAGTGTGGCTGTAGTCCTGCCCCATTCCCATCCTCTCATGCCCTGCCCAGGAAGACCACCAAGTGTTGGCAGAAAACTGAACCCTGGACCATGTAGCAAGCGGAGGAGCAGCTTCCGAGGTCCATGCAAGTTTCCAGATAAGCTCTGTAACTTTTCGTTTGGAGACTGCCCCCTGGCTATGCCCAACTGGCTATACCTACCAAGCATGCATGAACCCACTGCTCTGCTATGTTTTTGTTATTTATCAATTGCTCTGGTCCTTTCCCAACTACCTTTTCTAAAGGTCTCATGTTAACTCTTTAGAGAAGTTGTGTGATTAACTTTGTCAAAATCTATATGTAAAATCAGACAAAATACCAGTTAGCTATATATATAACGGCTTTAAGCTGGAAGAGGGCAGGTTTAGATTAAACATTAGGAAGAAGTTTTTCACTTTAAGGGTGGTGAGGCACTGGAACAGGTTGCCCAGAGAGGTTGTTGAAGCCCCGTCCCTGGAGGTGTTAAACAGGCCAGGCTGGACGTGGCCTTGGGCAACCTGGTCTAGTGAGAGGTATCCCTGCCTGTGGCAGGGGGGTTGGAACTCGATGATCTTCAAGGTCCCTTCCAACCTAAACCATTCTATGATTCTATGATTCTATTCTATGATTCTATGATATTTTCCTTCCACCTACCGGGGATAATATATTTTCAGAGAGGTGGAAACAACAGGTATTTGAACAAGTTATGTTAGTTTTCCAGAGGATCAGACACTCTTGAGAAACAAGTGCCCTTCTACTTAAAGATACCATCCTCTCCTTAAATAAGATTGGATGCCACAAAAACATCGTGTGTCATTAGCGCCTTGTGTGTTCTCCTGTGAAGGGAAGAGGTTTGGAGTGGGAGCAACAGGAAGAAGGAAGTGTTTGTATTTTAAATTCCCAGGAGGCTAAAATATTAAAGGAAGAAAATACACAGCCAATCAATGCAAAAAGAAAAGAAGAATGGGAGAGGATTAATTGAGGAAGAAAGTAGAAAGTCGTCAACCACATGGATTTGTTTCAGCACTCAGCACTAAATAGAAATATCAAAATCTTTGTGAAAGACACTTGAAAGACGTTGAAAAGCATTTGTATCATCATTAAAGTATGAAGCCAGATTACTTCCTCCAGCACTCTAAGGAAGATCCTTTCTCCTCTATCTCTGCAGCTACCTCTCCTCCACGCTCTAGACAGCACTCTGTATTTGAACAAGAGCACTGCTACCTGCAGCTGCTAAAAAAATGGGCCTAAACAGCACTCCATGCCTTTTTCCAAAGTAAAACTCCATGATTTACTTTCAAAACAAAAGTAATTCAAACTCTGAAGAAACTAGCTACACCCTTATAAACATGAGCATCATCTGTAAGAAGAGCATCTGTTCGGGTCTGTTTGACACGGGTACAGAAATGAACCAAGCTGGCTCAAGGACAGCCACCGTCAGAGAAAATCAAGGGCAGTGACGGACAAGAGTGCATGACGGACAACCTCACAGCTGAGTTTGTACTGGGTATTTAAGGGTTGGGCCAGCATTCCCCGGGAGTGCTACCGCTGGGGCATTGCTACAGCCGTATCTCGCAGCCCATATTGGTTCTTTGTGCTTTTCTTCTTCCATTGCCTGATCAAATTACTCAGGGCATGGGAAGCAGCAAGGCAGAAGCTGACCTTACTTCTGTTTGCAGACCCCAGCAATCTTGTGCCCGAAGCACACCTAAGCTATAGCAAAGAGCCTGGTACAATTTTTGTTTGTTTTTAAGACATAGCATAATTTAGCCAAATGAGGGCATCACTTAAGGCACGTGTTGGGTGTCTGAACTACGTTTTCTAGCCTTTCTTAGTGGCTTTAGTGGAGAGAAATGACTGCTTCTCACATGAAATCATCTCATCCTAATGCAGATGTCTAAAACTGGCCAGAGGAATCATTCCATAAAAATGCCTGTTTCTCTTCTTGGCTTACCAAGGCTGTTCAGGGCACCTGACTTCAGCAAAGACCCGCACTGCAAATGCTGAAATTTAGCTGCACCACCATAAGTAACCAAAACCATAAAAACCCCACAAAAGGATACAAAAGGTATGCAGAGGTTCGATAGAATACTAGATAGCAGAATTATCATTTCAAACACACTTAAGCATTTGGCTACCTATTTAAAACTCAGGGTTTCTGGTTCTACATGTAACTTAGTGAGAAGGCTACCAACGGTCTCTGCGGGAGCTGGTCCAGCCCAGAATTAATTGGTCCCCCTCCAAAAGGCAGCAGTCAGTCATCCACTAAAGGCAGGATGGCTCAGCAAGAAATGATGGAGCACTGCTTAAAAGCATATTTTTTCTCCAAACAGAACAAACTTGATAGGATTATCTTTGTCCTTCCCCTCACATCACCATGATAGATACCCATTTTTGTGGGTACGATTAAAAATTGATTGAAAGTACCTCATCACTTTCTTCATTCTTTATAATAAAGTAGAATTATTTACCCAGACAGGTGTTTTTCTGCTAGAGGTCAGATCTCCAATCACTGGCTTTCTGTGTCATAAAAATAATCAGCATTCATGCCATGGTGTGTCACTAGGATCTCTCTCCTAC
Organism: Pluvialis apricaria; assembly: GCA_017639485.1. Classification (NCBI taxonomy): domain Eukaryota; kingdom Metazoa; phylum Chordata; class Aves; order Charadriiformes; family Charadriidae; genus Pluvialis; species Pluvialis apricaria. Next base: position 97,812,487 of record CM030007.1, on the reverse strand, counting down.
AGATTTCAAAGAATAAAACAATCTTGTAGCTTTACACTCTGATCCTCTTTGTCACTCTAAGTTATTCTCATGATGGGTCTTAGCTTTACTGTTGGAAAGAAATGGCACCATGTGATAATGGGTTATAAATTGTGATGCTCACACATTAATCTTCTGGCTATCATCTCTCCCCTCCCCTTCCGTTTGAAGGGTTAATAAATATGTTGTAAACATTTTGCCAGAATGAAACTTGTCATAAAACCTGCGGAGTGAAATATCTGTGTAAAAGAAATACAAAAACAGGGAAGTAGCTAGTTGGAGACTTTCTCCCCGCTTATTTGACTCGAAACCCAAATTTGAGTTAAATGATTAATGATTTAACAATTTCTGTATAATGAATTGTTTCACCTCTTGAAATTTTAATCTCAGGATGAACAACAAAAATGCACCTGTGAATACATTAATGTTTCCAGCAGCTTATAATGTTATACTGATTTGTATGCATGTATGTGTATGTATATTTGAGTATATGTATATACACATACATATATATTTTTTTGTATAATTAATCAGGAATGTAAAGTTTAAAATGGTTTAAAGTCTGAAAAAGATTAATTTCTCAAAAATTCATGCCAAGCCCGTCTGCTGGTTATATAGGTTGCATTCACCTAGTCTTCCAAAGAGGTCCTGAAGTCTAGAGGAGTCATTACAGAGTTGCTGAGTATCATTAAAGGTAAACTTTGGGTACTCAGTACTTCAAGTATCTCAACTTTGCATGTACTGAGCAAACCAATTTTGGCAGCAACTCTTTCTATGGATCACTGGATTGGAGCAAAGGGTTTCACTGCTGTGAATTTCAGGCCCAGCTACTTTTTCTGTGTCCATTTTCTTCCACCAAGAACATGGTTTCAGCTTCCCAAACAGGACAGCTTTTCTCTGAAGGTCAACAACAAATATGAAGTCTGTTGTGTTTCTCTGTATTGATTAAAGTGGATGCTAAACTTTAGCTCCAAAGAAAAAACAAATGATCAAAGTAGTAGGCTGATAGATATCAGATTTTTAAATCCTTGAAGAATTTCTCTTTTTCCCAGTCTGTTTGCCTATTTAAATGCAGTTTGCATTAGCTCCAGATAAGAATAACCATTCTAGTCTGTGGGATATCTGCAAAATACACGTGAGACAGTTCTCTGGACTCCTGTACAACCAATAGCAAGATATAGGCACTTTTAGGGAGACGTATCTCTAAATTACTTAAACATACAAAATCACCCAAGGACTGTCTCTTTTTAATATCAGAATAGTCTGAGGGGCTACCTCACCTATAAAAATTTTACAAACTCTTAAAAACACGATTCATAATCATAGAATCATAGAATAGTTTAGGTTGGAAGGGACTTTGAAGATCACCTAGTTCCAACCCCCCTGCCATAGGCAGGGACACCTCCCACTGGACCAGGTTGCTCAAATCCCCATCCAGCGTGGCCTTGAACACCTCCAGGGATAGGGCATCCACAAGTTCTCTGGGCAACCTGTTCCAGTGCTTTACCACCCTCAGAGTGAAAAATTTCTTCCTAATATCTAATCTAAATCTACCTTCTTCCAGTTTGAAGCCATTCCCCTTGTCCTATCAATCACAATGCACGTTAACAGCTTATCCTCTGAACACACAACTAGCATAATGAAGCTGCATGACAAGCCTGACAACAAAACCCAGCAGCTGAGGAAAACGCAGCACCTTGCAGCCTGCTCCTGATGGGACCAACCTCAGAGCCCTGTGGACCTGATAAGAGAGAAGTTCCCAAAACACGGCCTTCAGTGTTATCATCCTGCCAGCAACTCTTCCTTTATGCCAGTGAAAGCTCCCTTCATGCATTTTTGCTCTTCACTACTGCAGCTGGGTATTAGTGGCAAGGCGATGGTTTCTTGTGTAAGTTGGTTGTAGGTCATATTGGGATTTCCGATTTTGTACAGAAACCAGTTGTGTGAGACAGGAGGAAGCACTAAAAATTTTTCTGTCTCTCACTGTCTCCTATACAACATGGCCTTTATTTGTCATATAGTGCATGAGGCAGCATATTATGAAAAGAAGGAAAAAAGGTATGTCTCTGCCCAAAAGAACAGAATAGAGTGCTCTTCACACCAAAAGTGACAGGACCCGGAGTCTGCTTCAGTTCCCAGCTGTATGAGGGAGGCAGAAAGTTGTGTGTTTGCACTAGGCCTTCAGGTTTAAAGATTTTCTGACTCCCTGTGGTTTGTCACTGTGACCTAGGATGCTGCAACAGGTCCCAGCCTTAGGGCCCTGTCCAAAGCCCTTTTGATTCTTTTGAAAGGTCCCAGTGGACAGAGCACCAGCTCCATGAGGTGTGGATGCTGACTGACTCACCCACTCCCCTTGCAGCTCCAAGCCATGGGAAGGACATTCCCCAAGCAGTCCTGTCTCCACAGGTGGGAGGCTTCACTCAGTGTGCACAAAATTAAAGACATAAGCTAGGGATGACTTAAGCACACCGCTAACACCGAGTGAAATACCATGATTTGTGTGCAATACTGGACACCCTAATACTATAGGCAGCTATTTGCCATATGTAGAACAGATTTAATGGCTGTCACGAAGAACAACTGTTCATCTAGAGAGCTGGGTTACTTACTAAATCTTTGGAAATTTAGTAGCAGAAGTGGAACACATTGAGGCTTGTGGCCAGAGGCTGCTCTGAGATGCACTAGTGCACCATCATTTATGTCATTGCAGGAGCTATGGAAGAACTGGAAGCAGAAGGTGAGCCTTAAGGCTTCCGAAGAACTGACTCTGTTCCAGAGGTGGAGTTACCTTGTCTCTAATGTCAGTGCTGTAGGGGGAAGGAAAGCAAATGGGGAAGGAGGAGAGGAAAGAGCATGAAGGAGTGAATGTGGAAGGAATGCAAGTAGATAAAACAATGATGGAGGCCAGATCCCGTCACCTTTACCTTCTTTCTCACATCAAAGTACGTGGTGTTAAAAGAATCACTGTGTGGACTGAAGCAGGCAGGGAAAACCCAGGGGTGTCAATGAAGCAGAGAATATGTTTTGCAGGCTGAATACAGAGCAAAGGTGGAGAGCATTAACTGTACCAGTCGCGCTGTAATTTGCAGTAAGGGAGAGGAGCAGTCAGCTCCTACAGGACATGTTCAGTTTCTGCTTTTCTTTCTGTTTTGGAGTATATCAGTGACAACTGTATATTAGAAGTACTGCAGTGCACCTCTCTCTTGAGCAAGTTTTGTGTTGATTTTCTCAAAAAAGAGCTAATATCTTTTCTGAAAGACAGCTCACACCAGTAACTTTCTAGCTCCGTGCTGAAACACTGTATTAGTCCAAAACTGGAGGTGAATCATGTTCACTGTTGAATCCACATCACTACTTCCTGCATTATTTTGGATTTTTGAAGAGGTTTCAGGGCCAAATATAAACTTGGCTCAGTTCAGCTTACTTCGTAAATCCGATGAGGTCACAGCTTGAGAAAGCACTGCAGCTCGCTCTGCTGCTAAACCACACATGCTTGTCATAGGGCTGAATTATTGAGCATCTGCTTTGGTGTGACATCTGTCAGGGCACTCACCATTTTACCCAGGCCGCTGCATGGGGGGCAGTGCTCCATGCGTGCTTGCCGGCCTCCTTTGAGTCCTATTGATTGACTATTGTCTGCAAACCAAGCAGCAGTCAGAGTGCTGATTAACCAAAAGATTTTTAATTACCACTTCTCTTGAAGTTTTTAGCAGCAAGGACAGAGGTGGAGGTTTCACAGTGACCCCTCTTCAGGGATTAATTGGAAGAGCTGCTGGAGTGGTGCCAGATGAATGCATTGGATTGCTCCTATTCAATGACTTGAGGGCCTCCATAATAAAGCACCGGGCTCAATCTCTCATTCTGTACTGGAGATATAGGAACTGAAAAGCAGGCCCGATGGCGCTTCTGTTTGTGTTAAACAGGCATCAGACTGTAACTCTCAGGGAAGTTTCCATACCTTTCAACCTGAGTCTGAATTTAGTGATGCTTTTGTCAGTGTTTTCAAGGTGGAAAGAAAGGTTTCAGCTATTGCATTTCAAATTCAGATATGCGTGTTCATGTAGCCTCAGGCCAGAGACTGCAAAGAATCTGTAAAGCGGTGAATTGGAGATGGAATCTGTGCTTTCTGGTAAAACAGCTCTGTTTTCTTCTTTCACTCTTTGTTTTTTATTTAACAAGGCATGAACATTGCCTCACACTGCAACTGCACGCTAGAGAGCAGGCTGCAGAGCTTTGAAACATAAATGCCATTTCTTTCTACCCTCCCTGGAGTTCTCTCATTTCTATTTATTTTCATTAGTAGAAATGAAAACAAATTAAGGCATGCAACACTCAATAGAGTAGGACTGCAGCAAGCACAACTGCTAACACCTGGAGCATTTTATTCCTCCAGTGGAGTCCCTACATTTGAACAAAGCCCAGCTGCCTCAGAACCGTTGGAGGCTGGAAATCCATTTTTTTCCAGTCACACAGTTGAATGAGGTTCTTGATCTCACAGCTCGGTTCCTGTTTTACCCCCAAAGCCACTTCACTTCCCACCACTGCCCCAGAGGTCTGTTTGCTTGAATGCTCAGGGTCAGATTCTCAGCCAGTTCAGCTGGCTTGCTTCATTTGCCTTAGTACCTTTGGTTTTAGTATGCTCATTACTAATATGCCCAGGTATATTTTAATAGTGATATCGTATTAAGAATATGGTAAGTACTTTGTTTCCTTCCTCTGCAACCTTCAAACTTGTTAGTGCAACTATGTGCTCATTCCTTAGTCTTGTGTTCCCACCAAGTTCAATTCCTCTTCCTTGCTAACTCAGCTCCATTTTTCACTTCTTAAAGAGGTTCTGAAAACATGGGACATACTTTCTTTGGTTACACAAAGGGTCCTAGCCAGTCCACATGTCAGTGCAACTTTTACTGCTGTTTTCTTCCATTTTTCTTAGATATGTTGCTTCTATTTTTGTGAGCCTTCTTAATTGCCTGGAAAACAAACTTAAAGCACAGCAATAACAAAGCCAAGTGGTTTGGATCTGCGCTGACAGCGTGGCATGAGGGGAATTGTGCCTGAACTATGTTGGTCACAGAAAAAATGACCCCCTGAGATGGGGAAAAGTTCACAAAAATGAACCTAAGCATTAAAATATGGGCCTACAAAAATACTGAGGTTATCAGTAGAGCATCTTTCTTATTCTTCCTGTCTAGGAAGATAGCAAAGTTTGTAGATGAAGAACTGAGAAAAGGGGATAGACTGTTGGAGGTCAGAATGAAAAGGATCAATGTTTTTTTCTTTCAAATTGTTTTTTCCCCAAGAAGCAGCATAGTCTCTTCTCAAAAATAAAACCAAAAATATATCGAAAACTTCCAGCAATTTAGAAAGAGAATTTGGTTTTACTACTGAAAATATAAATACCAATAATGTCATAATTTAACATTTCATAATGTGAATAAGAAAAAACAACCTTTTGCAAATATTGCTTAAAATATTGTTCAAAATATTGTTTACTTTCAAAGCAAAAAATGACCAAACCTGTTCATTTTTTAAATCAATAGGCTCTCCAGCCTAGACTTTCAGCTGGTCTAACCCGCAACTCCTCCCACTTTATAGCCTAGCTGAAGTAAATTTTCTTGCAAGGAACTAAATACTACTGTGAAACATTCAATGCAGTGATTTGTGTCACTGAGAGGTAAGACACCTGTGACATTTCTGTGGCTACCATAAGTTGCAGGGTACAGAAGCAAGGTAAAACTGCAAGTATAGGCCATTACTCCACCGCTAGCAACGCTGAATATTTTGTTGCTTGGTGGTGGTTCAAAGTCCCGCAGTAACTCCAGCTGTGGCATGCTGCTAGATTGCTTAGGAAACTAATGGGGTTTGATTCCCTCTGCAGAGGACTCCATGGCAGCGAGCAGATAATATGCCTACATTTTTGCATCCTGCTAGCACAGGAGCAAGCCTACAGCAGTACAGAGCAAACGTTTTTCTAGATGCTTGCACTCGCTAGATAGCTACCACCTGCCAGTATTTACTAATGGACCAGGCACATGTGAGAATCCACTCCCACGCTGCGCCAAGTTCAGGCACAGATGTTTTTTGGAAGTAGAGGGAATTTTAAGGCATCGTGTGTAGTTCTGCATCTTTCCCCTTGCCACGCTGCCATTTTCATCTTCAGTTTTATTTGCTGCAGAGCTTCTTTCCAATGCCTTTTCTTGTTAATTAGGGTGGCATCATGCCAAGTAAAAGGTTGTGGCTATTACTAGAGCTCCTGAGACAGCTCTGGTAGAAAGTTGATACAATTTTCTGCACCTCCTGGGAATGCACAGCCCAAAATTTGGACTGAATCTTAATACTCCTGAATCAATGAGGTCAGCATATTCCTTGAATCATTTGTCTGCTTGTAAAATACACGTAGGATACCAAAGAGATTTACATTCAGTGAAGATGTGATTATGCACTGATCTGACTGCTTCTCCTCCTGGACAGAAAGAAGTTCCCACTGCTTGACCCACCTCTGCAAAGCAGCAAGCAGTTTTGGTGGTCTAACTCTAACAGCTCTTCCTCTACCTTCCAGTTTCATTTTTATTACATTACTATTATTTTCTTCTGGAATTAAAGAATACAGCTTGGGCAGGGCATTTTAGCTGTCTCCAGGTTAATAACAGAGTAACTGGATGCACTTTCATTGATTCTGCATGCAAGCTTTACAATAACAGAATGGGGTTTAGAGACCAAACTCTTTCTGTTTCAGAGCAGAACATTTACTGCTAGAAGAGGAGCATGGAATACCACCAGTCTGCTTAGCCACATCTTTTCAAGTGTCTGTAAGCTGTATTTTTGGCACAAATCAATGCAGGTGAAAGGGCCATCTGCCAAGTCTGTGGCAAACATAATCTGGAGCAAAAGGAGAGAGGAACTCTGTGCTGGTTAGGGTTCCCCACATACACCACAGGAATTTTAAACTTTCTTCTCTTTTGGAATACAATAAAGTACAGAAGAAGAGAAAAAAGGCCGCCACCCCTGGCAAAAAGCTTGAATTAATCATTCAGAGATATTATGTTGATTTAAAATTTTTCAGTCTAAGTAGCACATATTCTACAGACTATAAAAAAAATGAAGAATGAAACCAACTTAGTTTGAAAGAGAAAAGTTGAAACATGCCATATTGAAAAAGTCAATCAGAACTGGCGGATTTCTTCAAAGTTTTCTCATTACCCTTCAAAACACATTTCTGTGAATTGACAAATCTTCATGTCAGTTTTGACAAACCTGCAATTTTGGACAGATTCATTCACCTGCAACTTTTCTAGTCCTGCATGTAATCTTGCCCTGAAATGCTGCTTCTGATAAGACAAGCAAATACTGATCATCAGCAACTGGACTCTCAGATGATGGGTAACCAGCTCCCAGCAACCTTGCAGCATCTGGCTGCAGCACTGCTGCAGTTCCTCCCTTGCCACCTGATGCTGGCAAACACCACTCACACACCCCGGGCACCACTCAGCTTTTTGCTGTTTGAAGCTGCCTCTGATCTTCCCAGGATGCTTTTAATAAAGGGGTACGTTCTAGGTAGGTTCCTTTGGTCTAACTCAACTATGTTTTATCTGATCCTGTCATATCCAGGTTAGTTGTTCCCACCCTCCCCATGTTTCCTGGACAATTGGAAATGGGTCATAGCTAGTTTATGCATTCACTGCACAGTTCCTGCTTTTGTTCTCTTGGCCAGTGCACGCAGAAACACAAGTTGTCTAACTTCATAGCTCACTCTCTGACCTCTCAACCTCCCAAAGACGTTACAGGGTTTCCTCAAGTCCCAGATTTGATAAAACACCAATACTTCAATAAGTCTTCCTAAAGTTGGTGGCCATCCCTATGCTCTGAAGAGGAGTTCACCGTAACTACGTATAAAGTCATACCCACCCAGAGGTGCTTAGTCTAGGTGACGACATGAGCTTAACACCAAAAGACCTTTTACAGAAGCATATTTTTCAGGTGTTTCAAGTCTGTCTTCATCTTGATTAGGAACAGATGGGGAGAAAATTTATTACATTAGGCACAAGAGTGGACTTTTCTGTGAGCATCCCCACTTTCACACTTTGTTTTAAAAGGAAATTTCATTCATGCTATTCCTCAAAAATTGGATGAAACCCTACCTACTAACACTTCACAGCAGTGGTTTTCAAACTGCTCTGTGCAAGTGCCTGGGGCAGACACATGATCCCATCAAGGGATACAAAAGAAAATCCTGAAGTGATGGCTACCACATTTTTTATCATGTCAGTGTTTTGCATCTTAACAATGAAGGCAGCAGCGTACAATCTCCTTTTAAATTTTGTGAGTAAATTGCTTTCTTGTAATAACTGGATTTTCCACTGACAGATGGCAGCTACAAGCTGTCAATCATTTTCAATTCAAAGGATAGATGAAGCGCAACAAATGTATTGTTATTGCCTGCTAGGCTGGAAGTACGGCCAAGTTGGTGTATAGCTGCTTTGTGTTATGCTGGGTTCATAGATTTCACAAGTACAGTACTTCTGCCAGGCATTAACCAGAAGAAAATAAAGGCCACATGCAATTTCTTATGGACTTCATCAAAAACACAAACATCAGACCCAGATCCACCAAGAGGAAGAAAAAGAGTCTGGGCACACAATGAAAAATGTTCCCTCCCATGCAAACTGTTGTTTGAGCAGGTGGACATGAACAAGCAGAACTTTGTTGGAGGGGGGACAAAAAGGAAAAGAAAATGATTCTTGCTTTGGAGAACTCACTTGAGCGGTTGCCTTCCAGAACGTGCAAGCAATCAGCCCTGAACACCTCCCTTCTCCCAAGGCCACGAGTGCCTGTGCTGATTCCCTCCTGTGCTCTGAGCCCCTGAGGTTCAGAAAAGCCCAGCAGGTATTGCCCAATACATGCCCCACTCCCATGCCACACTAGGCCCTTTTTCATGGTGAAGGCTTGCTGGAGGCGCAACTGACTATCAGCCAGGCTGCCTCTAGCTTCCCCGTGCAGGGCTGGCACTGGCCACTCCAGCTAGTCCCATCCATCACCAGCTGCTGCCCCCAGCCCTGCTGCCCTGCAGCCTTTGCTCCCAGCTAAGGTGGTCTCTGATGGCTGTTGCCACTCGCCAAACCCACTCTGCCTGGACACATCTCAGCAGCCCCCAAGATGCTTCAGCTGTCCAGAAAAGTTGCCCCAACAATAGATGGCAGCCCGAGAAAAGACTGTCTTTTGAAAGGACGTTCTTCTTTTGTCCCCCTTCAATCAAACAACAAAAAAAAAAACCACCAAGAAAATACACACAAACCTGTCCAATCTACTTGCTTAACATTTCTTCATCCCAAGCCAGCTTTGAGTTCTATTGGCTCATTTGTGTGCCCTATAACAGACTTATAAATGCTTATTTTTCTCACCTCTTTAATATGATGCCTAGCTTTAGCAGAAATGTCTCTTTTAGAATGTAGATGCAAGTAAAAACCTATTTAGACCTAATAATTTACCAGTTCCTGTAAACTCTTGCACTTCTAAAACAGAGACTAAGTAGTTTTACCCTTTCTGGAGCCTCCTGGAAAGGGCTGTTTTTCTCCCCGAAGCATTTGGGAGCATTTATTCTTGTAATTAAGTAAGAAAATAGGAATAGCCAGCTTCAAACCAGCATATCTGTAAGAGTGAAACAAACAGGAATTAGAAGCATGTAGTGCAAGCATAATTTAGGCTGAAGTGACTCCTGGCTGACTCCACTTAACGACAGCAGACCATGCATGCTGCTCCTGGTGTGGAAGCACGCAGCAGAGAAGAACAGTGGAAAAGCGTTGCAAAAAGGACAATTATAAAGAAAGTTGCATTGCATTTGGATCTTTATGGAAATGCTGACTAGCCTCAGCCAGGGTAGTAGTCCTGTTTTGGTAAGTTTGTTGAAGAGGTCTTAACAGATCTTTCTCCCTGTCATCTTTTCAGACCAAATCTAGTGAGCTTTAAAGAAAAAAAATGGTTGTTTTTTCAAGTAAAGCTGAAAGCACTAAAAGACTGTTGAAAATCACAGTTTTATAGTCAATTTCATGCAGGAAAAAAATAAATTAAACAAAGTTTTTGACATCTGAGCTACAGAGCTAGAAAAGCAAGGAAAGCATCCCTTGGGGCGTAACTATTGCTAAAGCAGACCACATAAGCAAACTTGATAAAAATAGGGTGAGCTGATATAACACTCCTCTCTGACCATGTCCTTCACAACACTGGTAGTATGGCAGAAAAGTTCTCTTAATTGTGTATTGTTTTAGAAAATATTACTATTGTTCTCTACAACGCCAGTGAATGGTAAAATTGGTTGAGACATTCGCGGTTGATGGCGGTTGTACAGTGCATTTTGTTAAAAATATTTTGGGCTGGGCAACAAGGAGGGGAGCTTTCTATTTCTGGTAGTTTTACTATGGCTTTGTGGCAAGGTGCAGCCCCTGGATGAAGAGAAAGGAGCTTGTTCCTCTTCCAAGAGCAGCTCCACATGGAGCTCAGTCTGGAGATGCTGCAGGGATGCAGAACTGGGAAGGGCAGGCTCAGTGGAAAGCAGGAAGACAATCTGCAGAACAAGCGAAGTTTGGGAGATTAAGATGAAAAAAGGGGTCTTTTGAAGTTCTTTCAACAGGTCTGGGGTCCTGTCCTTAGAAATCTAGGAACATACAAACACAGATAAATTTCCAGTTAACACTTCTCAGTGTCATAAAGCCCAGGCCATAAACATGACAAGATAATTATTTTTTTTTTTCCTTCCTTTGCTCAACAGCTTTATGGCCTGATAACAGGTCACTGCAAGAACTTACATTGGTGGTGCAGGCCTAATTATGTAAAGCATAAAAAGACTCAAAGACAGAGCAACAGAAGTCACATGAGCACACTTATTCTATGCCTCTAATCTTACACTCGGTGCCTTCTGACATAGCCAAAATTAACATTGGTACACTTCGTCCTTTAATTTCAAGAGCTTCTGCTGCCCTAACAGACTGGGAAGCAAAAATCTTTCTGTTGCAATAGGACAGATGTTCAGTGGCTCTCAGAGGGCAAACTCTAGCACAGATCTTCAAGGTACATCAGGAGCTTCCCTTATTTTCTCAAATGACACATCTGTGCCGTCTTCTCAGCTGGAGGCACACATCCTGGCTTCAGCAGACAGCCTATGCTACACATTTTTTCTTCCCTACAAGATCTCTGTTCAGGATTTCAGGACTTATGTGACAGTTTTCAATACACATCATCTCTGAAGCAGTGGTTAAAATCGCAGAATCAGGCTAACAGCTCGGAGACAAATGGGCCTGACTGCTCTGAATGTCACAAAAGTTTCTTGTAACAGATGATGCGGTTACATGAGAGTGTCAAAATGGAAATCATGGTATACAGGAAACAAGTGAGGCACCCTCTTTGAAATATTTCCCATAAAACATTTGATTTCTTTCCCATTTCTTCATCTGCCAGGTACCTCAGCAGTGGAAGTCTGTTAATGATCTGATGGTGGCTTTGAATTACAGCCTGAATAAAAAACTTTGGTAGGCTTTGGACACAAGAGCCCATGTGTCTCAATTTATCAGAGCAAACTGTCTTTTTTAGTTTGGGTTTTTGTTTTTTTTTTTTTTTAATTGTTCCTTTCTCTCTAACTTGTCTTTGTGAGACTGAATTCTCTGCCTTTCTGGCAATCAGGACCAAGTACTATCAACCACTGAAAATAGCTTGCAACTGAAGGTTTTCCTCACCCTTACTGAGACATGAGTTAAAACAACAGGTACATCTATCACACTGATAGATAAAGATTTCTTTTATCATTATTTTCTCTAAACACCAATGGGAATTTAAGCCTAGTAATTAGAGCAGAGCCACAGATCACTGCTGGAGCCATTTTCAATGCCAATGATGATACTTTAAAGATATTTCTATTTCTGGCCAATCCAGTCCTTTGGCTACTAAAGTGACCCAAAACAGTCACTTTCAGGATTTGACAGTAAGAGACTCATGCAGCACTCAGCACTAATAAGGATACTAATAGAAAATGACAAAAGTAAATGGGCCCAAGTTTTTGCTCGATTGCTCCATTTCATTATCGTTCTCAAAGTTTCATGCTGCTTAACGCCTTTTGGAATTAAATAACCGACTCACACTGATGAGCAAACAGTGTCTGTCCTAACTAACTGATCCATTTTTTTGGAAAGGTTTTGTACGTATGTGCAGACAAGGCACTGAATCTTAAAGCGAATCAGTGAAGTCCCACTCCACTTTTACAGCTGTTTTCTCACTCTGTGAACCATTTCATTCGCAGTTACCTGTCACTGTCTCAGCAGCATTCAGAAACACTCTCAGCTTTAAAGTTCACGTGCAGAACTACAAGCAGGGTGCTCACCGCCCTGTCAGCCAATAGCCTGACCACGCAGAGACAAATATACAAAAAAAGCATTTGTTTCATCACAGGAAGATTATCTCAGGGCACCGCATTCTACACATTTCAGGGTTTATTACAATTCAGATAAGATAGTCTTCCCTTTTTGTATTTGCTGCTCTATGTAGAGATGAAATTATTCTCTCCAGTATTAAAGATTTTTTCCAGCCTCACTTGATTCTTATAAATCAGATGGCATCTTCTGCAAGCACCAGCCAATCCTATGTACTGGCCTAGACTTTGCTATTATTACGCTATTATACAGGCAACAGTTCTGTCATGTCTTTGTATTCTAGTCTCCAAGTAGTTCCTTTATTGTGGTGGGTTTTTGTGTGGTGTTTTTTTTTTTAAATTACTATGTCCTTTTAGGCAGAATATTCTCCCTATCACAAGGACATTAGATATAATTTTGACTGCAGCAAAAAGGACTTAATCCAGGAATCCATAAAGTCACACAAAAGAATTACCTGTACGAGATCAGAAAAGCATCGTTGTTAGTAGTTAAATTGGCTTCTATTCACATTGTCTTCTCTTATAAGGGAGGCAGTAGGCAAAATGCCCACTTGTGCCTTTATTTTTCACAATTGCCTTCTAGGGTTTCCACTAGTTCCTGTGGAAAGCATTAATTAGCCACAATAAGAAAGGCAGAGGCTGCAAACAAAGGCAGGTTGGGTTGATGAAGTTCTGCCGCTTACATCTGAATTCAAAAATTTCAGTTCTAGCAGTGATTCATATTATAAATCAATTTGGCAAACTATCAGGCTTTAAAATCAATTACAGTGGATCAGAAGCCATGTTTGCAGATAATGTGTGAAGGGGCACTCTTACACAGCAATGACCTTTTAAGCTGGCACAAGCCAGTTTCTACTACTTGGCAAAATATCCTCCCACAATGCTAAGTCAATTATATTAAACCTATTTCAGTCTGTTATTGAGTATATAATGGGAGAACACTGCTGAGGGCAAAACTGCCTATCCTTCCTCAGAAATGAAAAACACAATCAGCCTGATAAAGTTACTATTTATCCCATGTATATACTGCACACCTCCTCTTGAAGGAAGAGGAACAGTAAAGAATCAGGAAATGTTAATCCGTTTTATATATCACCAAGCTTTCCTCACAGTTTTAGTGTCATTAAATTACAACTCTGCAGGTAAAAACAATAGCACGCTGCGTGATCATCAGCATGTGTACAGGAGGGACCATTAGCAGATGATACTTAGGATAGCAAAAACTCAAAATGGCTAAGAATTCTAATCTGCACAACCTTGTGAAGCACCATTAGTTTCAAGAGAGATTATCTGATGATTCCTTGTTATTTGCACAGTACACAGGGATTTATAGCCCAGACAGAGATTGAGCACCACCCCTACGGAGCATGATCTTCATGCTGACGCGTGCAGCACTGTGAGCGTAGAGGGGAGAGGGGGAGCCAGGATATTCAGCAATACAGCAATAAGATTACTTGTTGTATGCTTTGCTCTGCTACATGCAGACAGTTCAGCGATTTTACAAGGAGATTTTTTGCTGTTCTTAAAAATCAAGTCACTTGTGCCAGAGATGCACACATCCCCAATGTGGACGTGCTAAAAGAGGTGAAGTGTGGACCGAAGGGGCTGAAGCCAGAGCATGAAGGAAATGTGTGTTGAAAAGTGGGACACACAATAAGAAAAGGCACTTACAGCTAATATATGGATCACAACAATAAATTGAATGAAAGACAGCAGTAGAGCTAATTCATGAATAACAGCAGCGATAGGAACAAAATTTCTTATTAAAAAACAAACAAAAAAACCAGGGCGCAAGCAGGTCTGCACTCCAGAAGCAGTATGGTGGGATGGTTTGTAGTACGTGGAGAACACCAGAACAAGGTCAGACCGCCAGGCTGAAAAGGAAAGGGGGAATCTTGCTCAGCATCAGACTTTCCTATATAGGGTTCCTGAAGGGCTCCCTGCACCAGCAAGCTGCTAGGAGAAGGAGCACAGGGAGGCACACAGCAGCAGACAGAGCAGCAAGACCCGAGGGCTGCTGCATCCCAAAGACCACAGATAAAAGTTGGTGATTTGCCATTCCCCGTGCTTGGGGAAAATGGCTGTTGGTGGAGGTCTATGTTTTTGCATAACACCAGCCAGTGGCCACCCTCACAGACAGCTGCAAACAGAGAAAGAGATGCCAGGTTAAGCCCTCTTGGCAAACACGTCCTGCCTTGCATACGTTGTTCTTGCCTGGCTCAGTGCAGCCTGTTGCACTAAGCACACAGAGAAAAACAAAGATTTCATATGCCAGTGACAGAGCAATAGGACAGTGGTAAGGGAAACAGACACAGAGAGCAGGAGAGACTTACTGAAAACACACACGATCAATAAAGGGAATAAGAAAAGAAGCCAGACTTAGCAGCCCAGGCACTAAACCCTGCAGCTTCTCCCCTCAGCACCTTCAGTCTACTTCTCAGTTTTTTAGACAGAAAAACATGTTTATCTGTGTGGCTGGGATAGTAGCAAGCAAGAAATATGCCTGTCTGGCTACAGAAAGGCAGATATACTGTGCACCCTGAAGACCAGGCAGCTGGATGAATTACTCCAGCTTTGTCTCAGGCCATACATTGAGAGCAACTTGTTCACGTGTTTGTGCAGGGGCAGGACTCAAGGAGTTTAAGGAAACATTTTTTGCTTGATATCAAACATCACCTTTGTTTAAACTGTAGGATAAAATCCTCACAGTGCTGGTAATGCTCACTGCGTTTGGTGGTCAGAATTCTGCTGTTTGGGAGGCACTTTGAAAAAGGAAAACCTGAGACAAGAATCAACATTTAGCACTGTATCAGTAATCATCCGTAAATAAAGCTGTATGCAATAGCTCTTAGTGCAGCAAGTAAAACAGCTCTCTGGTGCCTCAGAGGCCAACTTGACGGTGATGCCAGTTCTCAAACCCATTCTTTTGTCCCTTCTCCCCCCACCCCCAGGTGACAGGAGCCCTGTAAAGGTGAATTACTCAGCCCTTAGCTCGTTCATGAGCAAGGAGTAATGAAACTGATGCATGTCATCTCATACCAGGGCTAAAAACCCATGTGGAATACAACGTGCTCCTAGAAAGAGCAGGAGAAGAAAATAGGCAAGAAGGGGCAGGGGGGAAAGAAGAGGGAAGAAAGACTGTCAGCTTCGGTTTTTTTGTAAGTAACATGTGGTAGAAATCAGCAATAATTGCAAAAAGGATTCTAGGAAAATCTGGGAAATGACAGAGAAAAAGAGCAAAACCTTTTTGATATACAACTCAGACAACCATTCTTTGCAGGACACAACCAGAGGTACGTGTGAGATTCAAAGTTATATCTAACAACCAAAATAATGGTGGAGATGTTGCTCTCATTTAAAAAAAAAAAAAATGGAGGTAACCTTCATCTTCTCACAACAGCCAAGGCCTTTCAAGCATTAGGATAGATCTGGGTCATCTTGGTGAGAGGACTGTTATACTTGTCTAGTCATCCAAGGTTTCCTTTGTTTTGTATGTTCCCAGAGCAGAGCTGAGGCATCATTGCAGTTCCCATACCTGTCTCCCAGCTGTAAGCAGAAGAGACATTGTCAGAGGAAAGCAGGCACGGCAGGGCATCCCTAGGACCAATTAATTTGAGCTTCTGACAACATAAATTAGCACAGTTTAAGTGAGAATGTGACCAGTCTGGATTTGTAGAGTAGATCAAGCGGCAATTGTCCTATGTAGTCAAAGTCAATGGAAGTGACAGATTAATAATTATTGCTCTATTCCATGCTTCAGTCATAAAGCAACCCACTAAATCTTGCTAAATTATCTGATTATACAGAATACCGTATCACAGTTCACCATATGCTTTCTTTTGTATTTTAATGGTGGCAATATGCCCAACAGTATTCCCAGGTCTACTGACTTTGCCCTTTCCCGTTATTCAAATCTCAGTTTTCCTATCCCTGTTCTTTGATGCTTCCTTCCTTTCTTATTGTCTCAAGAAAAGCACTTAAGGCTCATGACCGAACAGCCCACTGAACAGCTTCATTAGGGGTAGTACTCAACAGAATAACTGAATATAGTACACCGTTTCACACACTGAAACCATATGACAAAAAATTGAACACGTCAGAAGTTTTCTGCAGGAAATAGCCATTTCATCCAGACATACATGTTTTGTAAACTGTCAAACTATGACAAATATTTTATATTAAAAGTAGGCAACTAGCTTTCTTAAGTCTTACAGTTTAAAATGAATTTTGGAGAAGACTGAGGGGAAGAAAAAAGGGGGGGGGTTAGAACAAAATGTTTTTTATGCAAGTGAAAATGTGTTGACAGGTCTGACTACTTTATACTTGTCCATTATTATTTTTTATTTTTTTTTACGGGGGAGAGGTGGGGACAGCAGGGGAGAAATAGAGCCTCTGCTCAGCTCTCCTCAAAATGACATGCTCGTTACACTGATATGTTATGTCATCTGCAATTTGGCACACTTTTTGCCTTAGATATACACTGTAGAAAACACTGACATTCTTGGGGTTTGTTTTGGCTTTACATTAATGTAACTGCAGAGTCTTAGCCCTTCTGCTTGAACATCTCAATACACAGGTCACAGAGAAAAAACCAGGATTATTAGCGAGTTCAAGACTAAACAAATGCATTCTTAGGGATTATGTTGCCCACAGTGTGCAATTCCAGGAGGATACAGCAATATGAAGTTACATTTTTTACCCCTCTTAACCCCAGAAGGCCACCTGTAGCTTCTTAACGTTAGGTTCACACACTCCAAAGCATCCCAGCACTGGTTCCCGTGGAAACCCTTGCTGGGCTGGATTAATCAGATCAAAGTTGTTGTTAAGATGCTAAATGACTATCTGGTAAAACCACGCAAAGCCTGGGAGAGTATTACTGCAGTTACAGTTTGCAGCTGCTAACACAGAGGAGCCATCCCTGTGGGGCCTCTTGTACATGGGACCGATTTGCCAACCTCCATCTGACCTTGGCAGATGATCATTTAGGTCATACACAGCCTGTGTTTTCCTGGCACAAACACCCCGACTGGCTCTTTGGCTTCCTAGGAAAGGCTTCTCTGTGTACTAAGAAAATACTTTAAACCACACTGTCGGTAGGAAGAAAAGGAGAGGGCAGGTGGGGCTGCCAGTTCACCCAGGGAATGAATGAAGTTCCATCCCTCCTAGACAGGCTGTTTACCATTAAGTTGGTAAACTTGATCCGAATGCTCTTTACACCCTGAATAATTCAGCAAATGAATTTACCACCAGAACCTCTGGCAGCAGATCAGTCTGGGATTACATCATCAGAGAATTAAGCGTGTCTTCATTTTGGGCAAGATAAAAACGTCCATCTGTTTCTGTTCTTTATTAATTTTGCTTGTAAGTAGAATACAGAGCTATACATTAATTAAATGCATATGACTGGCTAATAAATTTGTTACAAACTGCTCTCATGATGCCTGTCTCTTCATTAAGCAGAGACTGAGAATGTACAAGAGGAGACTTTTTACAATAGCTCATAGACAGATGAGAACTAAGCCACCTAGAGTTTTCCAGAGCACTATAGAAAATGACAGGGACGAGAGGAATTCCACCAATACTTCAATTTTCTCTTAGTTTTTGTGACTGGGCTCCATGCGTCCCCACAGGAGGGCAAATGCCTCCCCCCGGCCTTATTCTGCAAACATAATCAGTAGCAATTTTCTCCCACTTGCCTGCAGGCACAGGGAGATAATGCCAGTCAGGGTTGCTACTAATATATTTCTGCGAATCAATGAGTGAAGAAGTGCTAAGAAAACGGGATAGCCAGCACACTTCCCAGGTCACCCTGCCCCTTGGGTCTGCACGCTTCGCCCGTGGCCACGCACCACTGAACCAGGACATGAGAGGGAGGTAAGAAGCCGCATGGAATAAGAGAGAGGGCTCCTCCCAGGTCAGCCGAGCAGCACAGCCCCTGCTGCTAAACACACCGGGGATGTGGCAGTCCTGGGGTTTGTGCTATTGTTCAGGTGCATTAACTTGGAACCAAGGTGGAAGTAATCCCAAAAAGGTCAGCAGAGACTCGATAAAAGAAAAAAACCCACACCTTTACATTACACAAGAATCTATTATTAAACAGAATCTGAATAAGATCCGATGCTTGCAATAATTTCATAAGAACCTTTCTAACCAGGTTAGGGGAAAAAGTGCCTTTTATGAGCACTCCTTCAAGTCATTATTACCTGTCAGTATCTACCGTTAAAGAAATTGGAAGACAAAGAGAGAAGCTTCTGCTGTTATTGCAGATCTTAGCGATAGCTTCACTTTAATAATATACTTATTACAATAGTAACAATAACGAACTACCACAGACTACTCATTTCAAACTAAATTGCCAACATTGACTACATCCTGCACAGAATATTTAACTTCAGCTTGAAAAGAAAGAAATATCCACCCCACGCCAGTGACCCCAAAACTTTTCTGAATAATGCTAAAAAAAAAATAATCTTCCCACAACCCTTTTCTGAACCTCTTGAGAAACAAAAGCTTTTGATAATTTGGCTTTTTATCCTTTTGGAAAAGACTTCTGTAAAGGTTTCCATGATGTTAAGTAAGATCTCTCAAAGCTGAAGCCACCCCCTTTTCCTTAGGAAGTTCCTATCAGACTTCTAAGTTAGAAATGCCAAGTCTTCTCAAAAGTGGTAATATGGTAGCATAGGAGTTAAACAGATGAGTGAAAGTAATTAAGGAAATTACACATTTTCTTGAGGAAAAAGAAATGTAGCCTAATGGGAGCGCTCATCAGAGAGCTAATATTTAGATAGCAAAAGTTACGACTACACAGAAGAATAATGCCTGAACAGTAAAGTAACAGCACAATAATTAGTTGTATTCTTGCAATTACTTAGGAATTCCCCAAGAGATAGCATTGATTAAAGTTATTTTTATAGGTGTATTAGTAGTAAGTCTTTAAAAAAAAAAGTCATACCAGGTTTTTGTTGATGATTCAAGGGAACCAGGAAAATCACATTTCATTAGGAAACGAAGCAAGAAGGAAAACATACAAAAGGGGTGACAGGCAGAGAGCAAATGAAGGAACAGATTAAGGTAAATAGAATCCTATATCATGTAGGCAATGACAGACTATATTATTTTTTTTCCTCTCCTGAAGAATGAATGAAAGCATACGTGGGAAATGCCATTCTAGCAGCCCTGAAGCCACATAGCAGAGATAACAGCACAAAGTTTAGTAGCACATACTTCTCTGTCCTGTCTCCCTCAGGCATCCCAGTCCTCAGTCAGAGAGCAGAAACAGTTTAGGCTTATTGCCCTATTACTAGCTCTGCACCCCCAGCTACACAGACCACAGGAGCTTGGGCTCCCATGAACACATACATCTTTTCAGACAGAAGAACGAATGGACACCAACCGCAGACAATCTTTGAGCCTGCAGATGATAAGACAGCAGAAGCACGTTATCCATTCCATAGCAGGCAAAGAGATGTGCCCTCATAGCTCTCACCTGAAAACTTTCAAGTCCCCACCTGCTATTGATCCCAGGCTAATTTTCTTGAAGCCCGTAAAGCTACACCAGGGATCCATTTGTTTTTTCAGATATCTCATATCCATGGCAAACACGCTATTGTTTTCTCTGTCCTTTGAAAAGGAAAATTACTGCAATTGTCCCGGACTTGAAATCTCATTTGTTAGCACAAAGTGGCTGTTCAGTCTCTCTGGTTTGTATTTGGGTCTACCCTGCCCTCCTCGCTGTCACACGGATGACAGAGAGGTGCCACAGGAAGGTAGAGGTCAGCACAAGGAAGAGTTTTCATCTCCTGAACACCAGATCCTTCTCTGCCTGCATGCATCTGTGAGCTCCACACATAGGAAGTGGCTTTGCTACCCACTCAGAAATGGCACGGTACCACCAGCCAGGGCAGACCTAAGCAGCCAACAGCCTCCAAGGTACAGGGTCTAGCCACAAAAGGAAAAGAGAAACCAGAGCAAAGTCAGGCTGGGACTCGTAACTTTGGGGAACTGAAGGTGAGGATAGGCAGAGCAGCCAGTCCTGTCTGCCTAGGTTGCTCCTTCCTCATCACCACTGGGGCAAAACTAAATCTGGCCATGTCCATGCTGCTCCTGCATAGGACTAATCCACAGGAGAAGCAAGCTCTTAATCCACTTTCCTGGTCCCCTTCCATCTTGCTAAGGTTTTGAAGAGTCGTGCAGTGCCCATGGGGCAGTAGTATCACTTGGTCTGCTGCACCACGTTGTGGGGTGCGTGTCTGTGATCTCAGATCCCTGTGCTCACCCACACTGAAATGGGAGGACAAGTGCAGAATGAATGGCACTGCTAAAGGCTCCTCTAATTGCACAACCCCTCCCTGCCAGCCCCCACAGACTTCCTCTGTGGAAGAGGTCTGCAGTAAATCCTGTCACTACTTTTTGCTTCCTAGAGATTTAAGACCAGATTTTCCCCTCATTTACATACAAGTCTAAAGCCATTAACCTCCAGAAAGCGATTCCTTTGCCTGCTGGTGCAAGGAAGAGTAGAACTAGGTCATATGGATCCAGTCAGTCCTTTTTTTGATATCAATGAAGGCTGGCAAGAATACTTTTCCGAAAATTTAAGCAGCAGTTCTCTATACCCCTACTGCTCTTATTTAATCAAGTGCTCGCATCAATGCCATAGACCCCTGCAATATAACCTGCAGCAATATGTAAGCTTTTGTTTGTCACACTTTCTGTCTAAATGCCCCTGCTAGACAGACTATTGTTTTTTCCCTTGAACCACGAGTGCTCATGGCTTTCAGGGTTTTTTTTGATTCCCCCCCCCCCCCCCCCTTTTCAAATAATATATTAGTTCCAGAACAACATTAGCATCCGCGCTCTGCAGCTTACAGCCATGAACTAGCCCCTACCTCCCCTTCTGTCTGCATTTGCTGGTTATCTGGATTTTCTTCTTCAGATGGTAATTACATTTTTAAAGCACAAATGCTAGCTGCCATACTGCACACTTCTAGACAAAGGCAGGGTTAAGAGTCATGCACCCACTCCCCCATTTCATTCTCCTCCCCTCAGTATACATTAAGTTATCCAGCCCTGGTAACATTTGTTTCGTCTAAATCTCCAGTTCTGCTTATTTTTAAAGGAATAACACGTGTTTGTATGCTCTGCTCAAAGCCTCTGCTCTTTACTTTCAGTGGAAACACCCACTGACAACAAACACAGTTTACTCAGTGTTTTTGCTTAATGTTCCTTTGCTGCAGAGCACAACACACTTTGCTTTCAGAGCTCTGCTTTACAGCAGTGTTTAGCTGTCATACTATTTGGTCTCTTAAGAGACTAACAAACGCAGGGAAGATTTAAAACACCACAAGATGTGATGTTGTTCATGAAAGACTTTGAGATAAGACCCAAATCCCCCCACCTCCCTGTGTTTCAGTGACCAAGTTCCTCTTGCCTTGCGTGCCTCAGTTTCCCAATAGATGAAAGAGAGAAAGCATAAAGGACGCAGCAGCTATACAGCAAAAACTCTTCTCCCACCAATACTTATACCATCCAAAGATCATCTGGCTCCAGTATATAGGTTTTAAAACTCCACTGTAGCCTTTCTGCTACCTAGAAGTTACTTTAGTCAAAGGAAATCCTTAGCCATCTAGCTTGCTTGCCAACCTGTCACGTACATCAGTTTAGGTGATAGGCAGTTTCTTCTACCAGTGGTCAAACAGCTTCAGCTTTGAGAAAGAAGCTGTCAGGCTACCAAACGTGCAGATGTCCAAGGCAAATAGCCACTGCACACGTAGCACAGCACACACGGCAACTCCACTTTTTGCAGCTACACAGATCAGCTATAGGCACATAGTAAACTCACCACATACAGTTTCTGGACTGCTAGCGTAGGCGAGTCTAGAAACATACCCCACAAAATAAGTAAAGAAAGACCTGAAAAATTCAACCTAGTCAGAGAATTCAACTGAAAGTGTCCGTTCCCATTTAACTCTCTTATTATTTATTCAGCTACCTCAACAACTACACGAAGAACAAGACTCTGAAACCAAACAGACTATCAATGCTTCCTAAAGCAACTAACAAAAGTACTACCTATTGTTCTTTTACCCTTCTTACCTCCACTTACTTGATTTCCTTTTTTTTTTTTTTTTCTCCTTCCCTTTTTAATGCTCAGCTTTTTATCTTGGCTGGTTGGAGCTAATGAGACCCACCTGACCTAGCAGCTTGTGTGAGTCAGCAGAATGACTTTCCACCTTCTGACAAGGTTCAAGAGCTACAAATCTGCTATAAGGGTAGGATACTTCACCTCCCAGGTGCTCTGGGGATTAATTAGCATTTGGAAATCATGTTTCGAGATCCTCATGTGCAAAGTGCTAGAGAAGTGGCTATTATTATTCTTGCGAACCGTAATCCTGGATTAGTTAAAGCAACTAGTCAAGCAATCAACAGAATTTGTCAATATGAGGTAATGAGTTACAGCCAGTGACATTTCTAGGACAGAAAGAATGAATTTTCTAAACAATCACTATGTGCTGCACAGAGTGAATAATTTTTAATGAATAATGTATGCAGTTAATTTAGCCTCTTTGCCAGCTTGCAGAAAGTCCATGAACAGAAAGAGAATTTCCTGACCTTATTTCAGGAATGTAAAAAGGAAAAATGTATTTTACTCTATGGATGTATCCTCAGCACATCTCCATTTCTCCAACATAGTGCGGAGATAGAGGCAGGTAAAAGGAAAGACATCTTTGTCCCATCTGGAATAGGACCTAGGGGGATGACATGACCATAAAATGTTCCATCCCTACTGTATGCTCAGCCTGTCACATTCAAATCATGGCAAAATTTTTGCCCAGCAGGTTTTGTATGTTGTATAGAGCCATGTATCTAGGCCATAAGGAGAGGTCTGCTAACAGTAGCAGAACTTCTACGTCCTAAAGGAAGCCATGTGTGAAAACACAGTCACTGTCCTATGGATATCTCAGAAAAACATACTTAAATCATTTCTTGGCTGGCCATGTGGCTGTCTGGTTATTTCACAAGCTCTGTCCTGGTCATCAACTGGGATTGCAAGAGACAGAAACAGACATATTGCATACCACCACCTTACTTCTTCACCTGCAGAATGGGAATTATGGTGCCTTCTCCTTCTGCTAATCCTGAACGTCAGACCTCACTTGTTCATGATTATCTTGTCAGGGCTATAGTAAAGCTTGTGTTTTAAACTCAGTAGTTAAGAAAAGTGCTCATACGTGAAAAAAAGCAGCAGAAGGAGAGATGTGGGATCAGAGGTTCCCTTATTTTCATTTATTTCCTATAGGTTTCAAACCATCAAACCTGAAAAACTCTGGCGTACCAGCCCTAGATTGTGAAGACTGATATACGAGCTTGAGCTGTCTTATATGGTTGACACTCTTCACTGCATGACCAGAAGAGTTACCACCCTTGGTGGGGAGCACACGGGGACTGGCCAAGCAAGCTTCCTGCCACTGGTCACCCACGACTTCCTGCCCATTCCTCCTCCCAATGCAGCTTCCCAGGGTGGGTCGGGATTGTTCCCAGCTGCTGCTGCGAGAAGGAGTGTGTCAGGTAACCTTGGGTAACGAGTGTTGAATTGGTGAAAACAAACCCTGCTTTCTCATTTGTAGGTAGAATAGATTTGTGTTCTGGCATTAAAATACACAGAATATGAATATTAAAGTTGGTCTTGCACTGGGTCTTGCTGACTATACAGGCTCAGCTTGCACGGCCCTGGATGTTTTATTTTCAGCAGGCTAAGGACATCTGCCCCTGTGTGCTGGGCTCTGATTTCCTTCCAATGCCCTTTTGTACAGTTGTTTTTGCAAAACATTTATTTAGTTGAAAACTGAAGAGGGTGCATGAATAAACACCACAACGCTAGATCCCTTAAATGATTTCAAAGGAAAAAATTAAAGTCATTGCTTTAGGATAAGAAGAAATCAGCAAGGAGGAAAAAAAGGCCATTAAAAATATAGACTGCAAAAGGTGAATTTTGAAGGTGACCAGGAAAAGAAGATCAGTAAAAAATGAAAGGTGTATATTGGTGAATCAAATTAATGTATGAATGTGTAAAGCACACCAGCCTGACACAGAGATGAATGTATATCCTTCTCTAAAAACTACAGCTAGCTCATCACTTCAGCCTAAAGGGCCATGCATTGGGTGCTGATTCACAAGAAGTCCACCGTATGTGTGGGCTTTCCCTGATGAATGTGACTGTAACTCCCTGTGAATAATTGTCAGCACATGGAAAAGGAACAATTTAAGCATAATTTTAAGCAGAGCCATCATTGCTCCCTCCATACACCTGGCACAGTTACCCAGAAGGATCTTAGCCAGCTCATCTGTGCCTTGGATAGCACTGCGAGAAACTTAGGAGTTTAAAACCAATACAGAGCCAAGATGATACAGGCTAATGGGAAAGCTGTGGTTTATGTGCAAAGGGAACAAGTTTCAGGGTAGAGGAAAATAATATTAATGCTGATACCTGCTGCACTTTCCAAAGAGTGTTCATCACATTGCCTTCCTAAAACTCATGTCTATCTCCTTTCAATAAACTCCAAGTTTTCTGCCACTATGAATTGAAGCCAAATTAGAAGCTGGGGCTCCATGGAAATGTTTTTGAGAAGTTTGCAGGTGGGAGGCATTTTCATTGTTCCGTAGTATGATATTGATGGGAATTTTCCTTTTCCTCCATCTGTTTTTTTACCTTCTTTGTCTGGCACTTCAGTAATTTCATTAGTTTCCCTCTTAGTAACTTATCCCAAGTGGCAATGTATCAGCCAAAAGGCAAAAATAGCTGTCATCCATAGCACTACATGGTCAGATTTTTTCCCTTCTGAGTGACTCTGCGCTGTCACTGTGCAGACTTTTTCTGGTTAAGCACGTAGAAATGCATAACTTACTGGAGTTAATTCTGGAAATCGAGGACAGAGGTACAGGCACTGAAGATGCAGAATGCAGCTGCATTTTGAATCTTTGCTCTGTAGGTCTCTGTTTGCAGTAACTGTTCTGGGGCAGGGATCGAAGAGGGGAAGGAAAAGTTAATTTTTTAGCTATTCTCTGCATCTGCTTGCTGGGGTAAATTAGAAGAGCCTTAGGGCTGTCAAACTCACATTTCTGTAGAAGAGCCCATTGTTCACGGGTGACGGTTCAAGAAAATGTATATAAAATGGCCATTATGACTCTAAGTAGCAAATTATACCTGCAGTGGGCAACATTTGTCAACATTAAAAAGTCACCAGTCTCTCAGCTTCCTTTTCTTGGAAACTGCCGTGGGCATGAGAGAGAAGGGCTGGGCTGGGGGTCAGGAGGACAGAGAAGCCCAGCTGGGTGCTGCTTCTTGGCAGAAATCCTACTGAGCAGCCACCGAGGCCACAAACAGGCTGCACGTGAGCACGCTCCTCAGCTTTTTGTGGATGTTGCTCCCCTCCAGCAGGAGTTTTCCTTCCCGCAGTCACCAAGGTGTGGGGCTGGTACAGGTTCATCCCCATGAGACCAGGGTGCAGTCAGACACACACCTCTTCTTGGGAGATACTCAGGGACAGCTTGCATCTAGCTGTAACCCTGATCTTTCAATATCTGAACCATATAGCTTTTCATACTCCCTGCACCATGGTGGCTCTCAGAAAGAGAGGGGAAGAAAGCAGAAAAGAGCCCATCCCAGCATTTTTCTAGCTTCTTTTCTGCGTGTGTGTAGCCAGCAAGGTCAGTTGAGGGGAAGGACATCCAACTTGAGTGACCCACCTTCTGGAGAGGCTATAGCCCTTATTTCACCCATTCTCTGTGTTTTCAGAAAGACTTTACAAATACCTTTCTGACTGATTGCAAGAAACTCTGTCCTCAAATGCCAGCTCTCTTCTCCACTTAGGGACTGTCAAAGTGCCTTCATTTTCCTTATTTCTGCACTTTGATTTCTCCAGATGCACCTCATCTGATAATTAGGAAAGTGCTTTTATTTCTTGTTAGAAGTCAGCAGCTCTGACTGTGCTCCAGTTGAATCTTCCCTTTCATATACCTGCAAGCCCAGAAAGTTCTGTGCTTGTATCCAGCACTCGTTTTCCACTTTTTGTTTGTATACCTGTAGCCAGAGGTTTTACTGAGGAATCAAAAATCCAGAACTATGTGCTGTCCAGTTGTACTGGCAATCAATTACTCATTAACATCAGCCAACAGTTACTCATTAAAATCATTGCATGTGTCATTGATGTGAGGACCTTCAATGTCCCAGCTTGTCCTTGATTCTGGTGTCATCTAAGAATGGTGATCAGCTGAGGTCCACATCACTGCCAAGACTCCTTTCTAGGAAGAAGTCCTGGCTTCAGAGGCAGTGTAGAAGCTGCAATAGGCCATGAATATTCCGGTATCACTATTTGCATTATTTTCTCTTCAGAGCTGAGAAAGGTAGGGTCATCTTATCATCAGTCTTCCAGTCCACTTTCTTAAAATAAAAAGTTGTCACTGATTTGGGGTGGTTTTATGTGTCCTGAGAGATAAAGCTGTCCTTCTCATGACTTCCGACGTAATGGTGAGCACTTCTTCAATGGTATTGATGGCACTGGGAGGAAAGAAATTCCCAGATTATTCTAACATATGCTACGTCTTCTTAGCAATGCCAGCATATATCTTCTCAGTCCTCCTCACATACATCTTAGCCCGTGGTCCAGCAAGCCCTGCAATAGTTAAGACACACAGCTCATTTGTTTGGAACATTCACTGTCTTTACACTGACCAAACACCATTTATCAGCTGAGTTGACTCAGATGACCTTCAGTGCAAACCCACAGCAATGCTGGATTCAAAGTAAAATATCTTAAAATGTCTCACGTCACTCAAAAGCTTGCTGTCTTTAGCTGTGAGGTTATACTGGGAGGGGAAAGTGCTGCACGCATCTTTGGCTTTGTAACTGAGAGGTGTTTTCTGCATCCCTGGGAGGAGTTCTGGAGCTTCTCCCAGGGTCTCTGGCTTCAGCATGCCCCATTGAGGGGTCTCCATCAGTCTTCAGATTTTCAGGGCTACATTTTTCCAAATTCTGTATTACTTTGGAAAATGGCAGGAGAGCTCTTCTATTGTGCATTAATTAGTGGGGTGACAGTGCAGTATTAATTAGCAGAGGGTACTTACATATACAGTCTCTATACTCTGGAGGCATAGTCTGAATCACACAGACATCCCTGTAGCAGTGTTTATGCTTTTCTATTGAATGGAAGTGAATCTTCTCCTCAGAAATAGCTGTTTTTCAGCTGAGCACAGAGACACACTCTCGTGATGGGTTGCAAGCTGCTAGGAATTCAGAGAGGTACCAAGCCCTGCATCACAGTTTTTCTTCACAGAGCATTTTTAACTGCTTCTTTTCAATCAAAATAGTCTAAATGATGTTGTAGAGCCCACAGTCAGTGCAAAGTGAGCATGTAGGGCTTCTCTACTACAGTGTCATTGAAAAGAAAGATCAATTTCTGTTTTGGCAGCCACTTTAGCTCTTGGTGAAGCCAGTGGAAAAGCATCATTGCTTTCAGCATGGATTGGATCAGGCCTGAGGTGAGCTCTCTACATCTCATTATGCAGTTCATTTAAGCAACAGGCCTGGAGTAGCTTTTTATGGCTCTTTCACTGACTTTACATCATTAATAGAGGTTAGGATGCCAAAAATCTCCATTTTGATTTCTTGATGAATTGTCTGGCTATTTCCAGCATACTGATCACAAAGAGAGGGCAACACATGTCTTCCAGAGCTATAGGGAGCTTAACTGTAAGGAATTATCTATTCTGTATTGTACTTGTTGCCACCAGATTTTTTTAGCTGACTTGGGACAGAACCGTATTTTCTTCTCAAACTGATGATTGAAGATATGTGTGAGCCTGGACCCTCATCCTAAATCAAAATGTTAGAGATGCTCTATCTGACATTGCTTCACACTTTTCCATTTACTCCCCATGATCTTAACCCAGAGTGACTGTTAATGGACACAGTAGGATCATCCACTCATAAAGTTTGGGTACTTCGTTAGTGCAGCCCAGAGCTTCAACATTTCTACAGGCAACAGTATAAATCAGAAGTCTTGAGAGAAGCAGAAGGCATGAGACAGACAGGTGGCAGCTTTCAATAAGGCTAAGATGCATGAAGACAAAGTAAAAAGGTCAGAATTGTTTCTCTTAGAGAGAAAACAAGGAGAACTTGCAACTGAGGTGTATAAAATCATGTTGTATAGCGAAGGTCAAAAAAGAGTACTTGATTTCTAACAAGGGACCAAAAGCCAGCAGAATATTCTTTTCAAAGAATTATGTTTTATATAATGTATCATTAGCTTGTAGAACTCATTGCCACAGATAATATCAGACTTCTATGACTCACAATAGCAATATCCAGCTACAGTAGATAGAGTTTAATTGCAAACAGGAGATGTAACGTATCTTTACCCCTTGTTGGTTTGGAGGTGAAAGGAACGAGCAGATGAAGGGAAGCGAAACACACTCTGGATGTTGGTGGCAAGACGTTATCCTCTGTCCTAAACTGAAAAGGAGGAGCTGACTGTTCTTCTACCTTGAAGCTAAGATTTAGTATCTTAAAGCACAGAGATAAACAGATTCAGGGAAGATTTCAAACCACAGTTTTCAAGCCTGGAGAGCCAGTTTTGACAGTGCTCATAAAGAAAAGCATAAAGAGAGACTCAGAGCAGGACAGTCTGTCAGTGTGTAACATGTTTTAGCAAATACATACACAGAAGACAAAATGGAGCTGGCAATAACTGCACTTGGAGGAAAAACTGAATCTTTGCCTATACAGATTAAATAACTCTATGAGAGTGTAGATTCCCTGGCCCAGTGCTCACAACAAGCTAACACAGAGTGCAAGGCTGGCAGTCAGTGGTAATGTGTTTGTATTTGCAGGGTATAGGCTTAATTTTCAGAGGAGCTATCTTGAACTTCAGATGGACATGCCATTGGACCCAGGAAGTCTCCTAAAAACCATGGTGCTAACTTTTATTTCAAGATACTATCCACCTCAGCTCATGGCTGGAGACACTACATTCTGCATTGAATTCATATAATCAGTAGGCCACAGGGACACTGCTTGCTTCCTGACCTTAGGTCCCCATTGACTGTGAAAAATAACATGAACATCTCACTGTACCGAAATGATATTCATCCTTAATGATTTCCAGAGAGTAATTGTCAACTTCTATGGACTCACAATTAGCTCAGCCACTTTCACCCCTGGTAATTAATTCAAAAGGATCAAGAGTTGTTTAAGAGCTGTTAGGACTATTAGCTCCTGTCCTGTTTTTTTTCACCAGGGAAAGGTCTCAAGAGAAAATTCAATGACACTTCCTACTTTTTGACAGTAATTGTGATTTCCATATTAAAAAAATGAACCATTGCCACTATCAGTAGTCCAAGGTTGGAAACCAACACAAAAGCAGAGAAGTACCTGGCATGCTATGGATGTTTCAGTCTGCAGGGTTTCTGAAGGACTGTCTTCAAAGTGAAAAGCAATGTACAGAGCTGCGGATGGCTGAACTGCCCAACATAGGCAGGGAAATCCACTTCAGTCTCTGCTGATTTCTCAGCCCCACTCCACGTCCAGCACCTTCCCCTCCCTCCTTCCGGTCGCACAAAGTCCCCAAGTTTGGAGTCAGGTGAGCCTCTGGGGCAGCGGGGAGGACACAACCCAGGCAGCCAGTGCAAATCTGTTCACTTGACTCAGGTGCTGTGTGAGCATGGGTGGTAAAAACAGAATGATGCCAGCACTGGCTCTTCAGAGCTCATAGGTGGCAGACACCCCTGCCCTGATGCTTGGCCTTCTGCCTCCTGCACATGCCTCCGCCAAGCAGCATGGAGGCCTTGATGGGGCACTGTGCAGAATTAGGCAATAACAGACCTGCTCTCATATAATTTTCTTTCCTCCATACAATGGAGATAGAAAGAGATTGCGCCTCTGGCTAATAATTTTCATCATTTTCCTGTTCCCTCTCGTACAAAGCAAACAAACAAGTTATTGCAGAATTCTGCAGTGAAATTTGATTAGTGCCTCCTTCAGAGGCCGTTGGCAAGAACGAGAGAAGGAGTATATTGAAGGATAAGGAAAAGGCAGAACACAGGAAAGGAAGTTTGCAGGCAGGTAATTGCAAATAAAACCCACCATATGGTCTTGAAAATCCCAAAGGAGAAAGAAAAAGAGGCTATATATACCTTAGCTCATAAATTACCATATACCAGTCCCACCCACATGACTACAAAGAGAAACTTTAACAGGTTAAGTCTTCAACCGCACCATCATCCTTCCAGTCATGTCTTCTCAAAGCACAGCTCAGAGGAGCTGCATCTCATCACAAGAAAAAGAATTGCCAATCCCTTACCACACGTTACTGTGAAGGCAGAACAACTTATCTTTCATTTGTGAATGCATTTTTGAACTTTATTTGAAACACGGCAAACCATAAATAAATTTTAAAATATCATTCACAGCCATAGCTTTACGTTGCATTTACAGATCGCCTGATACAGAATAATGCAAGATTGTGCACTTGCCATATCCTAAAAGGGCACACAATATATGTAAATCTGTGTAATTATCAGCTACTTATTCTTCAGCATTTGGAAAGGGGAAATCAGTTTGATGAATGCAGCACAAGAGTCATAAGAATCTATGGTAAGAATGGCCTTTCTGTTTTTTCATGTTCAAAAGTATTCTTTTATTTTTAGTCAAAGCAAGTTATATATTAATTTTTCATATTAATAAATTACAAAGGTGCATTACACCATAAAATATCCAATAGTTCAAAGTAAACATGGGAACATCTAGCAAATTAAGCATTGAATCACTGGCAATACAACTGGCCAGAAAATTTCAATTAAATATTTTTTTACACGAAATGTCAACAGATTAACTTATAAAACCTTTTGAGGAAAACTGTTGGTTTAAATAGTTTTGGCTTGAAATGAAAACAAAAATATATTTCCAGTTCAAATTGGCTTTGCCTTAAAATGTAATTGTATTAGGGGGAAAAAAAACCCCAAAATCTAATTGGTAAGACTTAAAGCAAAACCGTCAGTTGGACTTAACTTCTTGCTTTTTCTTTTCAGGTGATAAGTTACAACTATTTTTGACATTTCCATTTTTCTATTATGATTCAGCATGGGAATTTCTTGTGGTTCCAGAGGATAAACAAAAATCTAGGTACCAAGGTAGCCTATAAAGTTTTGTGATTATTGAACATAAATGGATTTTGAAGAAATGTTGCAAACCAGATTCAAGAAACTGGTGAAGCACAGAAGTCATTGGCTTTAGGTTATTGAAGAAGAGATAATGAAATCCTGGTTCCAAATAAATTGATTTTTAATGGGAATTTAATGGGACTAGAGGGAGTACACCCAAATGCTAACTTTAGCCTAGGGAGATAGATTAGTCTTCCTATGTGTCCTCTTCATTTGGTTGGGAATGATAAGATCCTGCGTTCAATCATTCCCTACAAGAGCTTAGCTGTAGCCTTTCTCCCTCCATGAACTCTAACAAGTCTAGGAAGGCTGCCCTCTGTCAGCAGATACCAGCCCTCTCGAACTCCTCACTCACGGGGCCAGTTACGAAAGAACATGTGCCTATTGACTTCATATGTGATTCTCCACTTACAGCTAAAAATAAAGATCACTCATAGAATTAAACCTGGGATTCCTGCAGATGTCAGTTCTCTTAGCCTGACTGCATGTTGTCCCTGACTTCTTGCATGAACAGAGAAAGCCGGCTCCCTCTGAGAAACTGTGCTTTATTGTGCTTGTGAACCCCAAATATGCCTTTTGCAAAAATAGCTGAACCTGACACTACAAGCCGAAAAGACTGATGGGTGCATCTACTTTAGCAATTCACTCTTTGTAACAGGAGCAGATCAGTAGCTGAAAGCGATTGGTGCTGTGGCTCCTCACATCACCAGTACATTTGATAAAGGAGTGTTGATTCAGATTAGATATGATATGCCTGCATGCTGTGTGTCGTACTAACCTAAAAGAGGAGGGATGTTGATACTTGGGGGTAAAATCCATCGTGTTTCATAGAAGAAGACTTTGAAGGGATCTCAACTCTGAGCATAATTTCTTTCAAGCATCCACTTCCTCCTAAGTGGAGGGAAACTCTTAAGATATATGTGTGCAGCTGTTTCTTAAGTAAGGTTCAGGCCAGCTGTAACATATTGCTGAGCCCTTCTTGCACTGATGAAGCTGCATGGCTATTAACATGACAATTCACACCTGGTGTTAAAAATTAATAAATAACTTGTCTGTCAGGGACTGCAGGCAGGAAGACAAATATTAAGTGCTTCTAAACCACATTATGTCAGGCCCAGACACTGTCACAGTTCTGTTGCAAAAAGACACAGATTTAACTGCACTTGCTTCCTTTCTTGCCCTGACAGTTCAGCTGCCTTCCAACCCAGTGAGCTGTAGGACATGGTCACATACAATAACAAGATGTCATGCAAGCTTCAAACCTTTACGAAGTTTTTCAAGCCACTTCTAAGTGTCTTGGGAAAGCCCAGTCCATTTGCATAAGCATGGAATTAAAGCATGAACATAACCCCAAAATTATGTATACAGAAGTCTTTTGTATAGCTGCTTGGAAGCTTCAAGCTTCAAATCAAATTGAAGAAGAGAGCTTTTCCTACAGTGGAGATTTCATCTGGAGGGTAGACTAACACAATTTATCCTTCAGCAAATGTACATCCTGAGACAACAAAGTATAATGAAGAAAGATCTGTGGCAGGGGTAATTCTGTGTGAATTGGGAGAAATTTCTCTGATAGTCCTGGCTAAACAGGGAAACAACTCTGGGATTTCAGGCACGGTCCCTGAAGACCCTGACAACACCCATACAAAAGCCAAGACCTTATGTCAAGTTTTGGCCATACTCCTTCTAGATGGTTTAAATTCTTAAAAACGCACATGAGCAACAGTGTCACCTACACATTGATAAAAAGAATAACCTCAGCCTTTTTTTAAGTCACTGAGGCAGAACTGTTCCTAATGTCTTTCTAGGCCCTTTCTGGTCCTCCACCCAGGACCAAGTGACTCCCAAGGGCAACTTACCCCCACATGCTGCTCCTGCAGCTAGAGTATGCCAGTGGTGCTGCCACACTGCCAGTGACACTCTGGCACAAGCTGCCCAGGGTTGAGGCTCATGAGGAGGGGTACTGCAGGAAAGGTGCAAAGGTGCAAGTTCATGGTGTGAGTGAATGGATATCAGCACCGGTGCTGGTAGACTTGGACTACCTCAGATGTGGAGGCAGTCAGACCAACTGGAGAAGCCCCCAGGGAGGTGCCACAGGGATCAGAAACACTTGGGGCTCATCCCCTGATGTACCCAGGCTCCCCAGCATGTCTGGATGGCATGGGCAGTGATCTGAGCCTTCAAGGGGACACCAGCATCATTCTCATCAGGCAGTTGGCCAAGCCACCCCAGCAGCACCACTTTAGCCTCCAGAGGAAGATGTTTCAGAAACAAGAGCAAGAAATCACAGGGTAGCACCTCCCACTCCTAACCCTGAAAAGCTATTCCTAATCTGTTCCTTGCGATTCAGATGTTAATATCTTCATACGCATGAACACTAGCTATTGTAAATCTGGAGAGCCTTGTTACCACACAGAAATCCTGCCCTTTTGCAATCCTGCTGAGTGCCTGACCTCCCTGGCGCCTCGCAGCAGAGAGTTCCATGGTTTAATTATCTCCTGTGTGAAAAGGGTTTTATTTGATCAGTCTGGAAATTGCTGCTTTTCAATTTACTTGAATATTTTCAGCCACCAGTGTTACAGTAGACAGGATTTAATATATCTTTATTATACTCTCCTTCACTGGTTTCCTTTCTAAGGTGAACAGTCCTAGCACAACCTTTTTCATATGAAAGGATTTCCGTGGCCCCAATCATTTTCTTTGCCCTTCTATGAACCTCTTCTAGTTTTCTTTAAGATAGAGCAGCTATTACTGTATATACATTTGAGGTAAGGCTGCATTATTTTTCTTATTATTCTCTTTGTATTCCTCATCCATCATGTAACATTTTGTTTGTTTTTCTGGGCCTCAGTAGCATAGTGGGAAGGTCTAAGTGAGCAGCACATGGGGTACAAGTTCCCATCCATAACCACCCACGGCTGATTTAAAATCCTATAAGTTGTGTAGACAGTTTAAATAAAAAAAAAGAGCATCTGTGTTATCACAGCATCATAAAGCTCCCATTTAATACCAATGGTTGGACTAAATCTTTTAGCAATTCCCAAGTGCACTTTGCCATTCTGGGTGAATTTGTTTTTGTAGCCCATCACTGTTGAGGTGTGTAAAACTCTTCCAGGTGTGGAACAAGCTGAAAGGGACACAAGAAAGGAAAGGGAGCCTACTTAATGCACAGGATAACTTATAAAGAAATGGTAGCTTCCCACAGCATAGATAAGTTCAGGCAGTGGTGCTGTAGTCAGGTACATCTGCATGTACTTGGGTCAACAAGAAGAGTTGTTCCCGATGAACAACCCACAAACTTAAACCAACACAAAACAGATTTTAAAAATCCCATGAGGTGCTTAAAAAGCTAAAGATTTCACTATACGTACTGTTCCAGTTCCACCTGTTGTTCCCACAGTGCTGTGTTTGCCTCAGCTCAGTTATACCCCCTGGAATGAGAGCCAAGAGATAAAGAGGGAGGCTGCTCAAGAAAGCTAGGAGACTGAATTTAGAATCCTGTCCATGGCCATAGACATTGAGTCCAGAGCCCACAGCTTTGTATTCTGGACACTAATCTGTCCCAAGTGGCACTGACATATTTTGTATGAAGACATGAATGAAGCAAACGTGTTGCCAATGTGATCTAACTGAGCTGGGAGAGTATGAGATGGAAGGAAAAATGTAGGTTGGATATTTTTGTACAAGTACAAACAATATCCATATGGGAGGACGAGTGAGGGATTTTTCCCAACAACTCATCTCCTCTAGAACTAGTTTGACTCTCAGCTCGCTGATCTATGAGAACACAGTTATTTATAGCTCAGTCATAAACGAGGTTGAAATCCATATCTGCTACCAGTTTAGTGTATAAGCCAAGTACTAACAGTGTCACCATGTTCCACAAATGAAGCAATCTGTTTTTGTTTTAAATTACCTCTGTTCCTGGGCTAACAATCAGATCATCAATGGGACATTAGGTAGCATTTTCCTTCAATCCAAGAGAAAAGCAGCATGCAGAAATGCAGGGAGACTTTGGGTAAATATCATCGCTGTCAGCAGCTCAGGAGAAGGACCCCGGCTTTACAGCTGTCAACCGAACCTTAGCGCTTTACAAATGACAATAACGGGTGGAAGCACAGAGGGATGCTTGCAGCGGTGAAAGGAGCAGGCACAGGTGTCTGCTCATTCTTTGTTCGCAGGCAGGTCCTGATAACAGTCTTCTGCCCTTTCAGCTCAAGCCGTAGGAGAAAGGAAAGGGGCTGTCCATCTGTCAGACATCTTGTTGGCCATTCTTTGGCATGATTCGCTTCTTTTTTTCCTCTTCATTTTCTCTCCTCGAACAGCTCTGATGGTTTGTATCTGCAAATAGTATTCTCTTGGCAGCTGGTAATGAGCTGGGCTGGAACTTCACAATGCCAGCAAGACAGAAAGAGGAAAAATAGGAAGATCTGTGCATCTCAAGTATTGTAAAATGGTGCTCTGCACTCACACAAAGCCACGTACCATGTCTCCAAACTGAGGACACTCACTGGAGGAGGAAGCTTGCTTTGCTGAGGAAGGAGACTCAAAGTTCAGGAAGTCACTTGGGAGCAAAAATAGACTAACGATCGCACCAAATAGTCTAACTTGCCCCATCTTTTCTGTCAGTACCAAACGGTGAAGGGGAATCCATCGCATCCTCCTTTGGAAGCCCTCGTAGAGGAAATACAGTGTCCCAAACATCCCAGAGCTGAGCCGTATGCAGGCCTTGCCTGGCTGTGCAGGAGCAGAGAGGCTCTGAAAAGGAGCCAGCCCAGGAAAACTGGTCCCTCACCACCACTGCTGCTAATGCTGGGATTCAGCCAGTGGCCTGAAGAAAGGAGCGGAAGGGATTTTTGGAGTTATTTTGCTTCCTTGCCCCTTCACTCTGTACTGTTTTTTTTGTGTCCAGGTTGTCTTGCAGGGACAAAACTGGAACTCACGCCTGCCACCAACATGTAGCAGTATATGTGCTGGGAGAAGTCTCAAGGTCGCGAGCTCTAGTCCTCGTGGGTGACTTCAATTTGCCGGACATCTGCTGGGAATACAATACAGCAGGGAGGGAACAGTCTAGAAAGTTCCTGGAAGGTACTGGGGATAACTTCTTAACACAGTTAGTGAAAGAGCCAACTAGGGAAAGTGCCCTGCTGGATCTGTTGTTTGTCAACAGGGAAGGTCTTGTGGGGGATGTGATGGTCGGAGGCCGTCTTGGCAACAGTGACCACGAAATGATAGAGTTCTCAATTCTGGGAGAAGCAAGGAAGGGGGTCAGCAGAACTGCCACCTTGGACTTCCGGAGGGCGGACTTTGGGCTCTTCAGGAGCCTGGTTGAAAAAGTCCCCTGGGAGGCAGTCCTCCAGGGCAAAGGAGCCCAGGAAGCCTGGATGTTTTTCAAGAAGGAAGTCCTAAAGGCGCAGGAGCAGGCTGTCCCCATGTGCCGGAAGACAAGCCGTCGGGGAAAAAGACCGGCCTGGCTAAGCAGGGAGCTAGTGTTGCAGCTTAGGGAAAAAAAGAGGATATATGGCCTTTGGAAAGAAGGGCAGGACACTCAGGAGGACTACAAAGAGGTAGTGAGGCTATGTAGGGAAAAAATTAGGAAGGCCAAAGCCCAGCTAGAACTAAACCTGGCTTCTGTTGTCAAGGACAACAAAAAAAGTTTCTATAAATATATTGGCAATAAAAAGAGGACTAAGGATAATCTCTGTCCTCTAGTAGACCAGGCTGGTAACGTATTGACCAAGGACGAGGATAAGGCTGAGGTACTTAATGCCGTCTTTGCCTCAGTCTTCAGCAGTAGGACCAGTTGTTCCTTGAGTTCCCTAACCCCTGAGCTAGAATACAGGGATGGGGAGCAGAATGAAGCCCCTGTAATCCAAAGGGAAATGGTGAGGGACTTGCTTCAGCACCTGGAGGTGCACAAATCTATGGGGCCGGATGGGATCCATCCAAGGGTACTGAAGGAGCTGGCGGAAGTGCTCACCAGGCCACTCTGCATCATTTATGAACAGTCCTGGATAACCGGGGAGGTCCCAGCTGACTGGAGGTTGGCAAATGTGACACCCATCCATAAGAAGGGCCGGAAGGAGGATCCGGAGAACTACAGGCCAGTCAGTCTGACATCAGTGCCTGGGAAGGTCATGGAACAGATCATCCTCAGTGCCATCACACGGCACATGCAGGAGAACAAGGTGATCAGGCCCAGTCAGCATGGGTTTGTGAAAGGCAGGTCATGCCTGTCAAACCTGATCTCCTTCTATGATGAGGTGACCCGCTTAGTGGATGAAGGAAAAGCTGTGGATGTTGTCTACCTGGACTTTTGCAAGGCTTTTGACACCGTTTCCCATAGCATTCTACTGGAGAAACTGGCTGCTCGTGGCCTGGACAGGTGTACCCTTCGCTGGGTAAAAAACCGGTTGGATGGCCGTACCCAGAGAGTGGTGATAAATGGAGTTAAATCCAGTTGGTGTCCAGTGACAAGTGGTGTCCCCCAGGGATCGGTGCTGGGACCGGTTCTCTTTAATATCTTTATTAATGATCTGGATGAGGGGATTGAGTGCACCCTCAGTAAGTTCGCAGACGACACTAAACTGGGGGGGCGTGTTGATCTGCTTGAGGGTAGATTGGCTCT
This sequence comes from Pluvialis apricaria, assembly GCA_017639485.1. Taxonomy (NCBI): domain Eukaryota; kingdom Metazoa; phylum Chordata; class Aves; order Charadriiformes; family Charadriidae; genus Pluvialis; species Pluvialis apricaria. The sequence continues at coordinate 97,774,220 of CM030007.1, read as the reverse complement.
GCAGAGAGATCTGGACAGGCTGGACAGATGGGCTGAGGCCAATGGTATGAGGTTCAACAAGGCCAAGTGTCGGGTCCTGCACTTGGGTCACAACAACCCCATGCAGTGCTACAGACTGGGGGCGGAGTGGCTCGAAAGCTGCCTGGCAGAGAGGGATCTGGGGGGTGTTTGGTGGACAGCCGGCTGAGTATGAGCCAGCAGTGTGCCCAGGCAGCCAAGAGGGCCAACAACATCCTGGCCTGCATCAGGAATAGTGTAGTGAGCCGGAGTAGGGAAGTAATCATCCCCCTGTACTCGGCACTGGTGAGGCCTCACCTCGAGTACTGTGTTCAGTTTTGGGCCCCTCACTACAAGAAGGACATTGAGGTGCTGGAGCGTGTCCAGAGAAGGGCTACCAGGCTGGTGAGGGGGTCTGGAGGACAAGCCTTATGAGGAACGACTGAGGGAGCTGGGGTTGTTTAGCCTGGAGAAGAGGAGGCTGAGGGGTGACCTTATCACCCTCTACAACTACCTGAAGGGAGGTTTTAGAGAGATGGGGGCTGACCTCTTCTCCCACGTGGCAAGTGATAGGACAAGAGGAAACGGGTTCAAGTTATGTCAGGGCAGGTTTAGATTGGATATTAGGAAGCATTTTTTCACTCAAAGGGTTATTAAACATTGGAATGGGCTGCCCAGAGAGGTGGTGGATTCACCATCCCTGGAGGTGTTTAAGAAAAGGGTAGATGAGGTGCTTAGGGACATGGTTTAGAAGTGGGTGTTTTTAAATCAGGGTAGGTTAACGGTTGGACTTGATGATCTTAATGGTCCCTTCCAACCTCACTTATTCTATGATTCTATGATTCTATGATTCTATGATTCTATGTACTGCACCTTTGGAAGGCAGGCTGCGGGAGACCAGAGGCTGTGGTCACTTTGGCCTTTCCCTTGCAGGCCCAGGTGGAGTTCAGACACCACAAGTCCCACCAACCCTTGCAGCAGGAGATACCATGATGGTCAACAGGTGTCCTCTCTTTTCTGGGACAGCCCCAGGGTTTAAGTCCCCCGTCTGAGAGTCACAAAGAAATTCTCTGAGATGTTATTTTATCCCAGAGTTCAGAAACGATATTACAGAATATGTAATAGTCCTGTGTGTGTTGCACAGGAAAGGTGGCATTTCCCAGTCTTCCCCACTGAAGTCACAGCCTCCCTGAGGAACCTGCTGTGTAGAGGAAAGAGATTGAGAGGTAGGGGCCACAGACTTGAGATCTGAATATTTCTGTCATGTAACCTGATGTGGGAAGAAGAAAGAAACACCCTGTCGCAATCTCACATGGAGAACGTTTTCTGAGGCCTTTCCTCCCCTCCTCATCTTTGCCCACGTAGGGTCCTTTTAGGAGGGATCCCAGAGCATCTTATCTACCCTGAATCATTTCTGTGATATCTCCACAAGAGCATTTGAAAAGGGTGCAAGGCATCAGATCACTGTTTCTCCATGCCTGGTACAAAGTTCTTGACCTACCCACGCTATGGAGAAGTGCACCCTTGTGGGATCTCCAAAATGCAGTTCAAAATGACGTTCCCCATACTTCCACTGCCTCACTACTCACAGGTATATCAGCTGAACCATCTCGGAGGCAGTCTATGGGCTTTTCCTGCACCTAAACTCTGGGTGTGCCTCTAAATCTATCCTGGAGACCACTTCTGCACAGCACTGCAGACCTGCTAATCTGGCCCTAAGAGTCTGGAAGACCCTAACCAGTGTTACAGGGACATATGAATCAGACACTGAGGTACTGCCATTTCCAAGAGCAGAAACTCACACTAAAAGCCAAAGAAAACTTTCAGAGCCCAAAACAGTAGTTTAATTTTCCACCCCATTCCTGCCCCCTGTCTGAGCATAATTCAGGGTCCTCCCATAACCTGTTTGTACTTACTTGCTGTAGCAAGGTTTTTACTTCACTTGCTGTAGCAATGCTTACAATGTTGTTGCAGCATCTTTGGGAGGGTCTCCTCAAAGCTGCAGCCCTCCCATTGCCAGACGCTCAGCTGCACAATGCTCAGATTCAAAATGGTTTCATGCTGCCCTCTTTGGCTCACAAGTAATTCTCTGTTATGATCCATTACTGAAGGTTGGATGCAGCAAAGATGGGCACTGTTGCTTGTTTAGATAGAGTCAGACACAGGTTTGATTTCCTTCCGGCCCTTCATAGCCTTTGTCATTTACACTCCTACATTTTATTATCCAAGTTGAACTGCTTTAGGTTCAATCATAAGTACCACCTATCTGATGGTTTTCAGTGTAGGGGTGTCCCTGCGAGCATGTTCCATTGGCCTTTCACGTTGTAAAACAATTGCGTGCAGTTATATTAGGGCACAAAGAGCAATGATGGATAACTGGTTGTTAGTTTGAGTTTTCCCAGCTAATTTAGTTCCTCCAGCAACATGAAGAAAAATGCTTTGAAAGAATGTACTCCAAACAACCAGTGTCCCCTGTTGGCTTTCTTCAGTGCTGAAGAGACATTTATTACCCTTTGCTAGAACAAAATATGGTGTTAAATATAAAAGCAATGGTTCAAATCGCCATAAAACGTATTGGGGCATACTATGGATTCAATTGATTTCAAAGCTTAGATTTAGGGAAAATTTATAGTTAGGGACTTTATTTTTCCAAAAGCTTGGCTTAGTTATTTAATATTGATCTTAAGATTATGATAAAATACATTTCTATTGATTTCTGTAAGGAAAAATTCATCGCTGCAAGAATTTCTGGCTCTATATGTTGGGTGGGTGAAGATGCATGCAGCTCTTTCTGGCCCGGGTCTTTGCACACTGCAGTTATGAAGCACCGGAAGAGAGTGGACTATGGGAGGGTGGAGCAGAACCACTGAACTCACATGCTTCCATGTCTCAAGACAAAGCAAAGTGACTCAGGAAAAAAAGCAGAGACCATTCTGGTGGGGTGTGGATTTTGTTAATAAAATGTGGTTGACTGGTCTCCTTTGTAGTGGAATGGAGAATTATAACCTTTGTACATATTTGCTTTAGTCAGCTTGCCAATCTGTCTAGCAAATACATAATTCTGCCTTAAAATATGTGCTGTTACAAGGTTAAAAATAGTCTTATAAAAGAGGTGTCACTTAATTAAGTTCCTCTGGGCTAGACTGTAATACTTTGAGTATCATGGTTGTTACTTAATATAAATTAGGACAGCAAGTTTCTGTATTTCCATTTTTTATAATACTTTTCACTGGATGTCAATTATATCTGGATTCATATTAGGTAACACCTGATTATGAAAATTATTCTCATTTAATCAATAGACTAGCAAAGGCCACTCAACGTGAGTAAAAAAATCATTTCTCTTTCCAGACCAAAATGAGTGTAAAGTGAGTTAAACAGGGAGTACGATTCAGCAGTGGTCAGCTAAGTTAAGGATATTCTGACTTTCAAAGCCAAATACATCGATGCAGAGTCAAGATTACTTTAAAAAGCTGAAATATTCAAAGGATGGGAATGCCCAGATTATGCATTCCAGCTTCATCCCTACTCTGCCCTATATTAATGGACATATAGGAAAAGATAAACTATAGAGTCATGCAGGGCTAGAGCATATTGTCATAGTACATCATGCTTGCTGTCCATTCATTCCTTAAGGAAAAGATTCGACCCAAACTCACTATAAACCTAGCCTAACTAGCTGATTTATCTGAATCTATAGCTGCTTTGCTTCATAAGAGGACAGAAAAATTTAAGCACACTGATGTTCCTACTCCTAAATGTCTTTACAGAAGAAGCACTGAGTGGACGTTGCTCACATTTAATTCACCTGTTGCCTTTGAAGACTGCAGTCACAGCATTATTTGTAAGCTGGAAAATAAAATCAAGGTATCACCTTGTGACATGTTGGCTTGGGTATATGTTTACTGCAGCGCTTTTCGGCGTGTAATATATTAGACTTGCTCATGTATACCATCATTCCCTGTAAGTTAATGAAACTGTTTCATTAGCTTATGAAGTACAAGTCAGAGTTTTGGGGGCTTTGCTTCCCTGTCTTACAGGCTATGTGTGGCTATTTGACAACTAGAGCAAGTGTAGACACAATATCAGAACACTGATCATTAGCACTGACAGGTCCTCAAAAGGCTCATGTTTAAAATTACCTACTGTTCAGTACTTTGAAGTAAATATTGCTGTTACTTATATTGATTTCAGTTGTCATAGAAATCTAGTCTATGACTCTTTAAGATCTGAAGGTTAAACTTTATGCCAATGCCTAGAAATCTTGATAGCAGTCGCACAAGCGTGAGCAGAATGAGTTAAGACCATCAGGGAGGGACTGCTGAGCAAATCAGCAAGGAAGGGAGCCTCCAAGGGCACTCAGCACTCGGATGAGAAAAGGCTTAAAGAAGCAGTATTCTTCCCCAGCTGTAATTCACTTAAAAGGCTTGTTGATAATCAAAAAGCATGACTATCCACAGAGCTGAGGAAATCGTAAACCTCGACTAGTTTCCACCAGAGAAGCCTGATCCAAAGCCTGTTGTAGTTGAGGAAGGAGTCCCGCCAACCTTCATGAGCTCTGGCTGATGCTGCAAATGACTTAAGGAGTCCACAACATTAACTGCTGGGGGAAAACGTCAGTCTGTTAAAGTCTGTCCTCACAAACCCAGAAAATACCAACCAATCTACAAGTAGCTAATATCAGCATATCCTCAAAAATCCAATTAGTGGCTGCAACCTTGAATTTTATCCTTGTCCAAAAATACATCTTGTTCCTTTCCACTGTGTGTTTGCACTCTACCCCCTCCCCAACACACACGCTTCAGTAGCTGACTTTTCCTGTCTATGCCAAATTGCAGACACTTTTCTGTGAAGTAATTTTGCCTGAATTGCCTGTGCACCCACCCATCCCATCCCAATTTTAGTCCATGGCATCTTGTTTTCAAATTAGTTGCTATCTTAAACAGCTTACTGCCTTCAATCTGTTTGTCTCAGGATTTCATTTACCTCTCTGACAATCTCCCATTTTACCTCATTTCTTCCTCAGGCTGCAGAGGCCAGCACAGGCTAATCCCTCCTCATAACTCAAAGTCCAAACCTCTAGAGTATTTAAGATTTTCCTTCATAACACCTTTTCAATTTCAAACCTCTAAGCAATTTTACTAGTGCCCAGAATAGTATATAATATTAATATTTCTGAAGTATCAGTACAGCAAAATAACCTTTACTTATTTATGGTGTATAATACCACTCACATGGAAGTTTGCGGCGCTTCCTTCATAGCTGCAGCTCTGTAACTGCTGTCAAAGCATACACAGGTACCATTTTGCTACCTGCTGTTTTGGTAATAGGCCTTCTTCTTATTGCATTGGGAAAAAACTAGCTCACTGAACACTCCTTCCCTCAATCTCTTCTTCCTCCTGTTTTTCACTTTTTATGTACAAATGTCTATAGCTCCTTCCAGGATACCAAGACAACCCTGCTTTGTCCTTCACAAGTGCCAGAGACAATAAGTGCTGATTGCAAGTAGGATATCTAGTTGAAATGAATGATGCATCCTTCTCGTTTAGTCCTTTTCTCTTCTTAGGTGAAAAATCAAAGTCCTCTCACATATAATTCACAATGGATGAAATTCACTGCTGAGCAGAAGGCCAACCCAAAGTCTGTGCAATGCTGAATTGCCTTTAAAGCTCTGTTTTGAAGGTTTCTGAAAGCTTAGGGAAGTGAAATGTCTGTGTGCCAGCCCCCCTGCCCAGGGACGAATTCCACTCTTTGTGAACCGTCTAGGAGAAGAGTTTGATTTTTATCTGTGTGCTTGTGGTTTGAAATTACTTGAAACATGGTTCATGCCTATGCATTTCATAGGTGCACTGCCTTATCAGTAGTAAAAATATGCAGAGATACCATTATGCAGCGGCTTCTTTCCACAAAGGACTCGGTTATTGATTTACTTATAGATAGTTATCAGAGACAGTGGTTTAAGTTGTAAATGCTGCACTTTACTGTGGAAGCAATACACAGGTCAGTCTCTTGTTTCTCTTTCCTGATGGGATGATTCCCAAATCTACTGTGAGTTTTAAAGCTGAATCCTTCTAGAAAGACATGCAGTGCAGAAATGTAAAGATTCTTGACAACATTGTTGTTCCTAACATTTTTTCAAGCAATTCACTTGGGTGGAATTTTGAAAAGTGAATAAAAAGGGCATTAGCTCAATCCCATATCATTGATTCACATGAATGTGTATGGATGGATTTTCACCAGCTTTTAGTTCAATCGCATATTTCACATGAACTAATAGAGGATACTCTGCACTCATGTAGTTATAGGAATGCTGACGGTTTGCACGTTGTTCTCCCCATCCACTCCATGGATGTTTTATTGTTAAAATGACAACTGCGTAAGATTTTCAATATCCTATCTGAGCTCATAAATTTGTCCTTCAGACAAAGAAATTAGTTATCTAGGAACAGTACTGGAAGGAAAAGATTCCAACTGTGTAACCCAGGGTTGGGACTTTGCTACTGGGGCTGAGTACACAGGACAGTAGGGCAGACAGCCCCGACAGTCACAGCGCTGGCCCTAAGAGGAAGGAGGGAGATCTGGGGGATCAACAGCCTCAGGGTTTTCTTGTTCTTTCCATGTAAATGTGTGGAGAATAGGCATTGTTCCTCAGGATAACGTAACAGGATAAAATCTAAACGGGGTCAACTTTGCAGTTTTCTTGCTCCCAGCTCCCTTATCAATGTTTGCTAACACTTTGCATCCAGAAAACTGAGCCGTAAGGAGCGCTATACAGTTTACATCATTATTACCTGTTAAGACAGCTTTCATAAATCAAGACGGACTTTAAAATTGCCCACATCCATTTAAAATACTGCAAGGTCTTCCACAGAAAACGACATTAAATATTTTTTTCTCCAGCACAGCCAGAAAGGGATGTCTGTTTTGGGCTGGGGGTGGGGGGCTTTTCCTCAGGCTTTTTTCTCATTCTTCCTTATGAGCATTTCCTCATGGCAGCAAGGCGTTGGGCTGGTCAACCTGCTTACTTACCAGACTCAGCGAGGAAAGAGTCACGTAGTTTTGTATTTGACTGAGAACCTTTCCCATGAAGGAGGTATGTGGCTTGTCTGGCAGCAAGCAAAGGGCTGAAGGCCCTTTGAGCCCTCTGGTCTGTTCAGGGCTGGGATGTAGCTGTGTGACCCTTACCATTGAGAGAGAAAAGCAGTCCTAAAAGGTGGGGTGGCAATGTTAGTCCTGCCGTCAGCACGGAGGGTGGCAGCCACAGCCTGGCTTTGCTCACTCCCCTAAAACTCTGCCCCTGTCCCATGCGCTATGTGCTCCCCAGATGCTTCAGCCCCTGGTTGGCTTGTCCAGCTGCTGGCACCTGCGATGCTGTTGAGGGAGACAGTAAGACTACAGCCACACCAGTGATTCTGAGTTGCTCACAGCTGTGGGACTGTCACTGCTAACACTCAGTGGAAATGGTGGACCACAGGCATTTATAACCTTCAGGCAAGGCACCTCTTCTCTTTCCAGTGAAGGATTTGGGAATTTCTGGTTGCCTTCACCTGAGAAAACCTTCCAGGCATTGAAACACAACACCTTGTCAAACTAAACTGCCTGGGCAGACCCTAGAGCACTTTATGGCCAGCATACTCCTAAAGGGTCTCCCAGTGAGTTTTGGGAGCTCACACAAGTCAAGAGCTGTTCCCAGCAGAAAATTTGCAGGGAGCCCCCCTTTTTTTATGAGCCTGAGAGTGTTTATCAGTGTGGAGGAGGTCTTTCCCTACCTGTGAGGCTCAGCTGGCCTGGCAGGCTCTGCAGCTGTTCCCCCTGGCAAATTCTGGGCTCTGAATGCCACCTCTCCCGAGGCTGTGAGGCAGTTATCTCAACACTGTTGATGCGATGAACGCTCTGCCACATTTCTTGGATGGTACAAATGCTGGAGTCTGAGGTAATCTTTGCTTTTATTGCCCCACACTTCCCAGCCCTGATGTGAATGAACCACTCATACAGTGAGTCGTCCAGATAGTTTTTATGTGGCTTTCTGGCATCAAAAAACATGTATTTATGGAATAAGACCCACCCTTTGGCATTAATACATGCTGCCAAGCATAGTTATCCTTACTTTTAGCCTTGCAACAGACGACTTGCTAACTTCTCCACCCATTGCTCCATCAGCCACGAAGATGCTCTTTACTGGAGTGAGCACTCCATTTGGTTATTCACTTCAGTGCATTCTCCCTTTTGACTGCTGGCTGATTTCTTAAATCTTCCTGCAGCATGACAGAGTACCGAGCACCATCTGATACAAGAGAAATAGCTTATACACGCTATGTCCCTTCATCCTTAGTATCAAAGTTGTTTCCTTCAGGGAAAAAATGCAATATACCAGTGGTGCAATGGAACGCATTTGACATGGAGACAGAAGTTCAGCAAATTTAAGGCAGATGATTCTGCCCCTCTACACTCTCGTGAGACCCCCCCTGGAGTACTGCATCCAGCTCTGGAGCCCCTGACATAAGAAGGACATGGACCTGCTGGAGCGCGTCCAGAGGAGAGCCACAAAGATGATCCGAGGGCTGGAGCACCTTTCCTATGAGGAAAGGCTGAGAAAGTTGGGGTTGTTCAGCCTGGAGAAGAGAAGGCTCCGGGGAGATCTTATTGCAGCCTTCCAATACTTAAACGGGGCCTACAGGAGAGCTGGGGAAGGACTTTTTACAAGGGCATGTAGTGATAGGACGAGGGGGAATGGCTTTAAACGGGAAGAAGGTAGGTTTAGATTAAACATTAGGAAGAAATTTTTCACTTTGAGGGTGGTAAGGCACTGGAACAGGTTGCCCAGAGAAGTTGTTGAGGCCCCATCCCTGGAGGTGTTCAAGGCCAGGCTGGACGTGGCCTTGGGCAACCTGGTCTAGTGGGAAGTATCCCTGCCTATGGCAGGGAGATTGGAACTTGATGATCTTCAAGGTCCCTTCCAACCTAAACCATTCTATGATTCCATGATTTTATGAAATTTGAATCCTACAACAATATGGATCATTAATGCCTGGTAAGCTCAGTTTTCAAATCTTTTCGCAATCAAAACCTCACACTGCTTTCATCACAGGTTGTTCTGCAGGTCCTAGAACCCCCATTTCTGTGTTGCAGGGGCAGGGGTGACAGGAGGCTGTCCTCCGTGGCAGAGGTTTCCAAAGCAACGAGGCAGAGGGTACTACAGTAAGAAAACAGCCAAAGGAAAGGCCCCTGCTTTCATTCCCCTCAACAGTATACAGCACAAAACCACATCCACACACAGCTATACATACGTGTGTACTTCTACTACACCCCAGACTCCAGGCTGTAAAAAGAAGTCAACTTGTGGGAAGGCAGCTTCTCCATTTGAAGGCACGTGCCAGAGAGTCAGATTGGTGTATCAGGAGGAGGACTTAGGGATTAAAAAAACAACAAACCAAGAATGAAGGTTGAGCATCCATTTTGTTAATGCAAATTGGACAAAATTTTCTTTGCAACAGATGTTAAATGGCCCATAGCAGCCTCCCCGAGCCAGCATAGTCTTTGAGACCTCCAGACCAAACTTGGAGTGATGGAAGAACAGAATAACAGTTTTCCCTTTTATTTGTGATTTTCAAACAGCTTCCTATCTGTTGTGATTTCAGAGATTTTTCTCTGTCCTAGAGACAAGAAGTTGCCATTCCAAAGCCATTCCAGTGAAGCAAAAAAATGAGCTAGTTATTTGCTTCTCTCTTTTGCTTTCTAAGCAACAGGTATTACCAACCAGCATACTCCTGGCTTCTGCTGTGTGTTGCTGTGGGTAAAATCACTCATTCAAAGCTAGAATTTGATCAAACCTCCTTTTAAAACCAACAAAGATTGGCTTTAGGCTTCAGTTGATGTTGGGTCAAGTTACCTTTGTTCTTAGTGTTCACTTTATAGTAAATATTGCATTTTTATAACCATCTGGTATGTTGTTCCTAGGTTAAATATGTATTGCTTTTTGCAACATTACAACATTTTGGAGGTTTTGATACACACTACTTTTAGACACTGGTGGGAATGGCCAGAAGAATACTGAGAACATTTGTTTGTTCATTGTATTGATTTCTGCAATAAATGAATCAGTAAAAGCAGGTGAAGGAATTCATATATGCTGTGTATGAGTTATAGACACTACCAACATTTTTCTTTCTAATTCACACCTCAATAACATTACAGAAAATGTATTGCGTCAGTTTCATTAGTCTTTGCCTTCTCCTTCCAGAAACATGAAGTAGATATTGATTTTACCAAATTAAAATATAATCCAAATCTTTGGCTACATGAATTTATCTATATTTTTTTAGAGTGCACCAGTTTTCTTACTATCATCAATTTTGTCCCCTGACCTCTACTTCAAACACCTGTATATTAAAATGATCTATTGTTTTCATATATAAGTCATTGTTTATAGACACATTATTGTCTCTAGAGTCTGGAGTTTGGCTAACTCTTTTTAGGCTGGTTGTGCCTCAGTTCCGTAAGTCTGATGCCTGCTGCTAAAAGGGGGTTGTTCATTTTCTGGCAGTAAATAATGAAATGAAACAAATACAATCTGTAATAGAATCAAATGTGAGTACAATGAGTCCACAATTCAATTTGGATTTAATATAGTTGCTTAATCCTGTTAAGGGGTGCCCTCATGAGAAAGATGCTTTAGCAGCCCGAAGCAGAGCTTGAAATGTGAGGACAGGCAGTTAAAGCTGGCTTCGTGGTGCAGTACAGGATGAGAGGGGACAATATGCTTTTGCACCATGCCACACAGCCAAGTCTGATAACACCATTCTGGACAGACTGGATGTTGCTGATGGGACTTCACAGACAGCATAGAGAAAGATGCAAGAATTACCAGTGTAGGAGATAATTATTTTCTGTTTTCTGCCTATTCTGAAAGATTCAAGGGGCCCGGGAAGTATTGCATCTATCTGTTTGGATGCACTTACCATTTTTTGTTTTGCTCTGATGGGAGTGTCTCACAAGAAGCCAGATTCTTCATTACAGGAAGCAAAGGAAGTTTCATCTGTGGGAAAAACAAGGAAAGAAACACTAAAAAGGAATTGTCAATGTACAGAAGTAGAAACAGTCATTAATTTTTGTGGAGCCATTTTTTTCATCTAGGAATAATTAAGTCTTGCAAGAGACAACAAGAAACCTATGCAGTTATATCATAAATTCTATTTTTCAAGATACAGTCCTTAAACATAAATTGTACTTTTCCTGCCGGAAAGGCACATATTTTTTTACAGGCATAAAACGCCTTCCACCAGAATTCACTGTAGAGAACAGGTGGCTTCTTATCGCTCCACAAAGATAAGGAGCAAAGGACTTACTGTGCCCATAAAACAGACTATAGGGCTAGCTAGGAGGAAATTATCAGGGTTATTAGCATCAGGATGTGAAAAAACATACATCGCTAACTACTTCAGAGGCTGGGACTGCAGGGAAAAAAAAACCTTAGGTCACTAAAACGAGCCCATTGCTATATCACACCCCAGTTACTCTACAGAGCTGTTGTTTTTCCTGTCTCTCTTCAGATTAACTCCTCATACAAGAGGCGTCAGCCAAGGAATATTTGCTACCAACTCCTGGCAATGCAGGTTTCTTTCTGTTCTTCAACACTTGATGTATTCCCCCCTTCCCTTGTTTTGAAATAACCTCTCCTGAATCATCCAGCTAGTCACATGCTTGAAAGTTTTACTAAACTTTATTTGCAGTAAAAGGCACTGGCAGAACCTGTCCTTGTCCAGTTTATTTGTACCCACTTTGCTGTGACAGTGGTTTCCAATGTTTAATTTTTTTTTTACTGAACTCTAAAACATTCCCCAGATGTGTCCAGGCTCTTCTAGAGGGATCATAAATCCATTGGCAATGTCCTGGTTGTTACTTATTTTCTGTGGAGCTTTTGAAAGTAGTCTTTCTATGTCCAGAGTTTCTATGGACCATGCACTGAAAATCACTGAGCTCTACTGATTTCTAAATGGGGTTTCCTTGATGGGACGGTGCATAAATGGGGTCATTATAAGGTGAAGCTGTGAGGTGAAAGTTCATTCCCTGCTCCTTAGAGTCCAGAATAAAGTTGTCTCCTCCATATAAGCAGTCATGAGCAGAGTGTTAGTTAACAAGTAGGTATGGCCCAGGAGCAGACTGTGGTCTCCTTTACCTGTGCGCATACTCTCTGACCTGTCTCAACTAGCTTGTGGCCGGTGTTCTAAATGTACGAAGTGCAATTGTTGCATGTCATGCAACACTAATTATGATAAAACTGACCCTTTTACTCAGATTGCCTGGCCGTGGAGAGAGTTGGGTTCCTACCTTGGGTGCTATCATTGGAGACCTCTAAAGGCCCTCAACTTCTTAGACACTGAGATCAGATGCCTAATATTTGCCTGTGTGACTACCTTGTCCACTTCCACTGCATGTCAGTCAAACTCTCCACTTAAGGTCAGGTCTGCTTCTGCACTAGCCTTTTTTTTTTCCCCCTGGGTCTTTCCTTTGATTTCAGTGGGTGATGCAGCCATGTATCTGGAGTGGAAGGTGACAAAATTGTTCCTCAAAATCACACATAAGTTACCAGGAAAGTCACACAGTTACAACTATTTTTCCGCCATTATGCATTGAGCAATCTGAAAGGGAAGTCACCAAGGTAGAACTAACATCAAACCCCAAGGAACCACTTCCGCAATGTCATTTTTCAGGGCAAAGTCACTTGTCAATGCCACTTCATTTTAAACTGTGTATTGGTGAGAAGGTATAGATGAAAGAAACTGCATTTTTCAGCCTGGAGAGGTCATGATAGAGCTGTATTTTGGGACCTTGTGTACTCAGGTGACCTGATCCTCAGCCAAGTTACAAGCTCAATAGAAATACAACTAGACATTGTCATTATATTAAGGCATTTAAATAACACCATAAATATACACACTGCTTTAGAGCATACAGATAGACATATTCTTTGCCCTAAAGACCTTAGAATATGAATAACAAAGTAAAATTACAACTAGCATTTAATCTGTGGAATATCTCCCATTGCACGGCAGACCCTCAGCTACTTTAATAGTAGGGTTATATCACCTAATCTCATGTACTGAACATTTAGCACTGAATTAAAGAATTGTAGACATTGAGTTGTTAATACCATTTCCTGTGCTTTTTCAGTGTTCCTCAGTGTTCCTCTTCTTCAGTCTTTTTCACCTAATTACCAACTAGGTACAGCCCTATTGAGCTTGCCAGATCATGGTCCAAGCTCCCAGCCAAGTGGAAACAAAATTTTAATCCATATTGCTGGTTGTCAGAGGGGGGGAATTTATTTAATTGTCCTGGTCCCTCAGTTAGAACTGTTTTACTTCTGAGTGATTTTGAGGAGAATATACTGTACTATTGATCATGTAGCCCTTTTACTTTCCTATTCTGTATCACCGTTAGAAGAAGGTTGAACAGAAGGAAATAGATTGCAGAAGGTTGGAGATTTCAACACATTTGATCTGAGAGAATATTAGGAAACTATCATTTGCCTTTGAGTTTTATATTGTATATACACTGAAATCATTCCAATGTCCTGCTGGATTAAGAAATATACTTACTGTCAGACATCCAAGTACAGTTTTCTTGTTTGTTCTTGTGAATGAAATACAAGTATTGGGAGATATATGCAGAACGTTGGTGCTCTAACCAAAGAAAGATGTCTGTGGTTTTAAGACTGCCAGAAAACAGGGAACAGCTTCTTCCTGGCTTTTCTGTCTTAGTATCCAGGAGAGCCAAACATGGCTCATCTGTTCTGAGCAGCAGGACAGAGATCTTGTCCTTGTCCTACTCCCTGGTGTCATCTGCCCTACAGAGAATACCAAACCCCTACAAAGAGTCTCTTCCTCTGGGGTGAAAAAGTCAGTTCTGGTGCCAGCTTAGATGTTGCCTTTAGGAGAGAAAATAATACTGTTTCTGAATGATTCCGGATTGCTGGAACTACTAATTGTGTTCCTGTGTGCATCCATTAAAAATACAATTATATCTTTTAAAGAAGGAAATAATTAGAGTTGAAATGAAAGTGTTATACTTGGCCTACCTTAAAGGAAAATTAGACCACTCCATTCATTGCTACTATTGCCATTAATACAACAATAAACAAAAGCTGTTGTCCCAGTTTGGACATGTTTATTCTGCTATGTGTGTACTTTCTGGTGGACAAACTCTACCTCTTTGATTTGAGTTGATAGAAATGCATATGTGTGGTGAATTTCTCCTGGGAGAAGACTTGCAGCACCAAGGCTTAGCAATGATAAGTCTAAATCCTGAAACAATTGTGCTATTTAATGGGACTTCCTCATCGTAATTGGCTTATTAATTCTGCAGAAAAATCAGTTCTTCAGGGTTGGTTTTTTTGCATGCTTTTCCCCTTCCCTTTGGAAAACACAAAGGAGTTTGGACTGTCTCAAGAAAAGACAGAGAAAGAGAAAACCTTTTCCTGAAGTGGAGAATTAGCCATTGTTACCTCCATTACTTGGCATGGCATTTGTGGAGATACAATATCTATCCCCATATGTAGAGACTGTGCCGTAGAAATCATAGAAAAATGCCTCAACCAATATTACATCTCCCTGTCTCCCATCCGACACCCCATCCTTCCCACAGAACAGATGTGTAGTGCAGCAGCTCCCATGGAACAATTTTAAAAGGCCACATTGTCCTTATTCAGTTATCTGCTCTCCCTGGACTATTCCTCACTGGAACTCATAGACAATTTCTGAGAAGGTGTTTTCTCCCATTTCAAATATGCTTGTTATGGAATTTCTGTTTGGAGAGAACTACACATCCTGGAAGTGCCAAAATCTCAGTTTAGTGGTTTATTGTTTTCCTGGAGTCATAGACTACAGCTCATCAGTCTTCTGCTGGTGATTTTTATCTGTTGAATGGAACTTCTTCATGAGACGAGATACTGAGCAATACCAATTTCCTCACTAGTCCGTGATAGTTCAGTGGGAAATTTCCAAATTCCTAGTGTTCCCAAAAGATATCCTGAAGGACTGGTCCTTTGCACTGCTGTAAGACACTGTTTCCTGGAGATATGCTAACTTGCGATTCTACTGTGTGATAAAGTTATTGCTTTCCAGGGAACCAAACAGCAGCAAAGCTTAATGATAAAACAAATAAAAAAAAATTAAGCTAGATCTAAGATTTTAAAGAGAAGATTGGGAAAAATGGGTAAAGTAGCATGTGAAATGGACAAGAAATGTGATCATTCGGTAGCTAAAAACTGGAAATCCTTTCTTGCTGGTTAGCATCTCTTCCTGAGGAATCTTACTATCTTTGGATTTCAGGGATCAAGGATGGATGAAGTTTTGCAGAAATACTCTCTCCCTTTTCCCTTAGGTTTGTTAGGATGCATTTGTAAGGCTCTTGCAGCTGTTACGGCACTAAGCACTTATTTCTCCTTAAACAGCCAAGGGGCGTATGAACTACATAAATTCTCTCCTACATGATAGCCAGCTCTTTCTGGTACCCAGATCGAAGATATTTTTTTAAATAAACATTATTCATTCTTACTCAGCCAATTAACCTTGCCCCTAGCCCATTTAAAAGTGTTCCTTATTGAATATTGCACAATATTATATATTGTATTTAGATTATAATTACTTTCCATTGAGTTCCTGGCTGCTGGCAAGCACAGGGTTTCTCTGGGGATATGGCACAAAATTAACAAAGTGATTACTTAAAGCTGCTTCTGGTCATCCAGATCCCCACTGGGATATGGGACAAGTCAGGACGCCAAGGTCTCCCATTGGTTGCATGAGTTCCCCATTCACACTGGACCATCCTGCTGTTGGCAGCCACTTGTCCATTTCTAATTAAAAAATTTCAGATTTCATTCTCGCTTCAGACAGAAACAGAAATATAGCACAAGGCTTCCTTTTATTTCACAAAAGAGAATTATTCTTTTCTGACCAGCCCTGTTCCTGTCTTGGGCCTGAATTCACCTCACTTCATTTTACGGCATTTCACTGAACCTCCTGACTCATACAGGAGATCTGGGGACACACTGAGCTGAAGGAAAGCACGTCTGTCAGATGCATAAAGGTAAGAAGAAGGAGAGGGGCAATCCAAGCTCCTGTATTTGGAGCTGCCAAAAACATACCACTGTGTGATGCAAGTTCCTACATAGCCAGGACCCAGCTTGTCCTGGTCCCTGTTGCAGTAGCACAGAAATATTACAGTGATGAACTTGTTGCCTCCACTTTACCTCTGGATCTTCTACTATGGAAGGTATACAGACTCCTAAAAAGGCCTTTATGATACCAGCTCCAACTGGCACGACCAAAAACAACAATCTCTGCTTCTGTTTAAGTGGACATGAGAGGAGTAAGAAAGTGAAACAAATGCTTATTTGAGTAATTAAGACACTATGGGAGTGTGTGAGGAAACATCTGAGGGTAGCTTTACTACCCCGTCTCCCTCTCTGTCATCTGAAAAGTGGAGAGGCTCGGTACATGTGTCACAGCACTGGCTAAATAGTTGCACTTCCACCCAGAGGAAAGCAGGAGAGTACAGCTTTTTTGCCAACATTGGAAGCTTGCCAAGCTCTGTGGTATTTAAGCAGTCATGACTTTGTCTTCATCTGCACAGATTAAATATGGATGTGTATATTAATTATGTAAATGCGAAACTGCAGATCTCAATCAAGTAGAGCCAAGGATACACTATCCTTTGCAAGTGCTGATTGATGCCATACATACAAGAAAAACAGAGACCATTCAGCTCATTGCTATGTATATTCTGGAGAGGGGAGGGAAGGAAGAAGGGAAATTTGGAAGTAAACAGTGTTTTATAATGAGAGTGAAACTATAAATGCCATAAGTTTCTATAATACCTAATAGCCTCTACTCAGCAAAACAGAATGCTTACTTAGCAAGAGGCAGCTCTAGAAGATGGTGAAAACACATATTTAGAGTGAGATGAACACTATCAACTATAATCAAGACATTCGTAACAGTTTTAATCAAGGGCCGAAACTGGGCTTTGATGTGACATGGTAGAAGTATCTGATTTTTCTGTAGCTTCAAGTAAATCATTAACAAGTACATGGAAATCAGTGGTACTATGTCCGTATAAACTTTATGTTCTGGGACAGAGGATGGATAAACTTTCCAGGTTTAGCTTTGAGATAGATGGCACCACAAAATTTGATCTGTTTGCCTGCGTGCTGTTTTTTTAAACAAAGCATATGATGCAGGCTTTCAAAGAAGGTGAATTGGACTGTGCATGTGAAATACCCAGATTCCTGTCAATGCACACACAAAAACGGTGCATTGCTAGAGAAACCACACCCTGCAGCCAATGATTAGCACCCATCTCCATTCCCTCTCCTCAGCTCAACAACTGAATGCTCCAGCATCTGCTATTGAACCACAGATTATACCATTTGCAGCTTGTCACCAGGATATTGTTAAAGTGCTAGAAAACTCATTTCTCTGCCAGTCTGACAAGGCCCATAAGCAACCTACCCATTTGTCAAAGTTAGGGAAGACAGAGAAGAAAGCATAGGTTTCAGAAAGGGAAGCTGGCCAGCGGCTGGCCAGTAGGAGAAGAGGGATGGACAATAAGATTGCAGGGCAAGACATCTGCCATCATCCAAGTTCACTCACAAGGAGGCTCGGAAGACCCAAACCCCAGCACTTCCATGTCTCCCAGACACCATTGTCTCACCTGCTCTACTGCCATCAAAGATGGGCATTGAGTGCTCCCTGCTCAGCACCACCTACTTAGCACAGGAGGCCTACTCAGGAAGATGTACTCCCCCCAAAGTCATAAGTGGTTTTGACTCCTATTTATCTAGCACCTCCTCCCAAGGGCTTGAGATAATCTGATTTTAGTATATCCTTGCACTATAAAGGGTGTATTGAATTCTAGTTAAGTTAATTCCTCCCTGGGTTTTTCAATCTGACTTTGTGTTCGGTACATCCAGACTGATGGCATTTAGGTGGCTGTAATTCTCACTGGTGAGTTGTTGGGTTTTCTGGTGGTATGAATGCAAGAGTGATTTGTAGATGAGATAAGTGTAGCGGATATTCAGAAGAGATCAGTTAGGCCTGTGAGTGACCTGCAGGTTAGGTTCAGCATCCAGCTCTGCTGCTCTTGTGCTGCTCCTGTTCACCCAAGAAATTCAAGCCTGGAATATAAGGCAGCTCTGCCCCCATTGATTGTGGTGACTATGGGATTTGGTTAGGGGATGCTCTGGCATGTTACATGTGGTTGTACAGTTGCTCTGTGCGCAATGATAGATGTCAGAAAGCCCAGGAATATCTAAGTAGACTTAGCACATAAATGCCTCTTTGGTAATCACAGATCTTGAACATGCAGAAGACTGCCTTTCTACACACATCTCCTTGTTCATGTCCGTCTTAGCTGACTTTATATCACAGAACTGAACTTCTGCTATGGATAGATACAAGCCACTCCAGGAAACAGGTTTTCCTATTGAACTGGCTTGGGGACTGGCAGCCAGCACACATCTTAACAGGTCTTCTCTCCTAAGAATCTGTGAGCTTTCTCAGTTTCAACTGTCAAAAAATTTTCCAGGCCACATGTGAGAGTGGAGCTAGAGAGATAACACTGCCTAGATAAAGAGTGGGAGAGAAAGACAGTGAATCTATTGACTCTGCTCTGCACCTGGGCAGCTATGCGTACCGGTATGGAAGGGGGGCTGACAGTGTGGTTCAAGACCAGCTTACAGGTATACAAGATAAGCACATGACTACTTAGCATGTGGCACTGAACTAACTTTTCAAAAAACAATTTCTAACCATACTGAACATCTCCTGGAAGACTTTCTGAGCTTGGAGGGTATGTCTAAGTAGTTAATCTACTCTTGGCACACTTTCATCATTAACAAAAGAACTGGTAGCAAACAGCTGTCCCTCTGCACTTAGCAGATAGCCCATGACCAGCCTTTAAACTGAAGGTCTTGAAGACCAATCTAATGGATCCTGTGAAAAAAATTGCACATTATTTTTAGGATACAAGTGGGCTATTTTGTGATATATAGCAGTATTTGCACACTTGCAATGAGCTAAATGAATTTACTATTCTTCTTCTAATCCCTTAACAGCCATACCCCCCTTCACTAATGCTAGGTATTGCTTGGCCCTAGAAATTCTACCTAAATTCACACTCACAGTGCCATCAGTATATGTGGCATACACAATTCAGACCCGGCCAATTTGCCTAATGCAAGTCCTCTCTCTGCTTGGTTTAATGCATTACTGATGCATGACTTTGGCCACTTATCTGAACAAGCCTATGCTGTGAAACTTGGTATTTCTGGTTTTGGAATGAACTTTCCATTGTTTTAAATCCATCCTATATAGTGCTAACTGAGGTTTCACTTTTGTAACTACAGAAAGCGGTCATCTAAGTCAGGAGCTCCAACCTTCCTGTAATTGTGCATCACTGTCAGAGCCTGCACTGGCAGCTCCCACATACATTTGTGCCTAGGAGGAGGCATTTGGGTGCTCAAACCTTCAGCTGCATGCTTCAGGAATCTTTACCCTGTATTATATTTCTGCCTTTATTCTGGTAGGTTGTGTATATGTGCACTCACCCATTCATTCCCTTGCGCTTCACTCACATTCTTATAACAGAAAATTGGCTGGTCTTTCATTTGGCTAAAATGGAAATTAAATCCTGACAAGGAGATAAAACAAAGTGGCATAGAGACATATAAATTACTATTAAATATCTAAAAATTTAGTGTGGGCATTTTAAAGTGTTCCAAAACCTGAATATATTATTTTTAAAATATTCTAAACTTAGCAGTGATGTTCAAATCACAGAGAAAGTTAGCCTGTCAAGATTTGTTAGACACAGACATCAAGTTACATATCCATATACATTCATATACATTTAAATTCACCTCCTGCTTATTTGAACCACAAGCTTTAACTTAACCTTTACTCACAGATTTTGCAAAACTTCATTCAAAGGTCAGCTTAAAGAATCATTAGGAAACTGAAAAGTTCTTTCACCTGATGAAGTGATAACCTTGCAAGAATCTGAATAGTATATCTCTTTGACCTCTGCCCATGCTTCTTGCAAACTTTAAACATCAAGTCAGGTTTGAGATGCAAATGTAAATTGAGTGAAGTGACAGTCAGTGATGAAGAACTGTGTGATAGGATTCCTTATCTGTGGCCTGCATAACCTATGAGGGTTTTTAGCAATCAGGTTTCCTCAAGAAAGGACGAGCTTGTTTAATGCGTTAACCACAAGCACATCTTTGGGTCTCTGGTCTTTTGTAATGTGTCATAACCCATTCACCCGTGGCAGATCAGTTAGCATTCTCTGGACTAAGGTGGACTGGTCACCTCTGCCATGTGTTTTACACAATTAAATTCTGCTTTCTCGGTCTCCATTTTTCCTGATGTAGATGTGATGTTTAGTACTATATTTTGACTGGAAAATATAAAGAAAATATGACAGCAAACATTATTTGGCTAGGAGTAACTTTTAATTATTTCCTGCTCCCAGATTCCACCAAAAGGTTTTTGGATTTTAAGATTCAAAATTTAAAATTAATTTTCTGTAGCCAGCCTGAAGAATCTGTGCTAGGTGAGTACCCACCTGCCCCAACCCCATATTGTGCTATTTGCTCTCTGTTTTGGATCTGCTGTCTATTCCCTTGTGGATAGATTAACAAAAATGGAGAAAAAAAAGCCAGCAACCTGTCAAATTAGAGCAATTAGGGACTTTGTTCACAGAGCTGATGAAGAAGCCTGAACACAGGCAGAGAAAGTGAAACTCTTTCCTCTTTCTGTTTTTTCCTTCCAGGTCAAACTGTCTTATGGGACAAATGCTGGGGAGAAATTGTGTGTCCTGCTACCTCAGATCTTCTTCTGAGGAAACAAAATATTTCAGTCTTCTGCACTTTCAGTCTACAAAACAGCTGAAGACATTTTTCCTTGAAAAGATTTAGGAAAACTGGAACCTCCTTAAGATTTTCTTTATGTGTAGTTACAAATATTATATGTTTGTGTGTAGTGTAGTTTGAAACTGTAGTATTTAATACTATGACATTAAGAAAGTCAGAGTTGGGTTAGGAAAACACGCACAACTGAAATTCACACCACAAGAAATGTTGAAAGCATTTCCCTGGGAATCCTGGAGCACAAATGAGACATTGTGGTTTTGTCACCATGGAGATGCAGTTGTTTCTAAAGCTTTTTGCTTTCATTTAGCCATCTATATAATGAGTGAGGGACAGGTCAGAGAGAGAGAGAAAAAGAGGGGAAAAGGATTGTGAGGAGTGTGAGGAGTGCTAAGTGATCTCAAAAAAATAATATGGATTACAAATATTTTGTTTTCTTATAATAAACAGTAAAAAGGGGCAAATGCAACCCCTCCCTTTTGTTCCCAAAAACATCTCATAGTTTTTCCTGAGAGAAGTTTAAATAATTAGAAATTGTCTGATACCAGGCAGTAAGAGAATGGTAATAGGCAGTGTAAGATATAAACAAACTATAAAATTTTTAATATATAGATGAATAGGCGAATGAATTATAGACATAAAGGGCAGATCTTGACATGTCCTGGCAAAGACTCATAAGAAAGTGACTGTCAAATCAAGGTCACTGCTGCATTTGATTGCACAGTTTGATCAGGTATGTCTACAACTTCACCCTTTCACTTGCATGTATATTTTATATGTGCATCCTGGGAAGCTTGGAATTTCCTCTCCATTGCATTTTTAAAAAACTTTATAGAGAATTAAATTAAATTGTGTTGGGGAGAATCAAGAAGTTAATCAAAGATTAAATCCAATAAAGATTTTGCTTGGAAATTATATCTAGAATTACCCAGTTACACTTAGGATTTTTTTTTAATATATCAATAGCTTTTTCATTGCCAAACGTATTCTACAATACACAAAAACAACACAAAAATGCTCTTGAACAATGTGATTTCATTTCTTCATTTGTAATAACATAAATGAAAACAGTGAAATGTGAGCAGTAAGAGCATCACCTCTAAGTAATAAAATGTCTTTCTTCTGTTGTATTCAAAATCACATCTATTTCATTTGCTTAAGATCATATATTGAAAATGAAAAACTGTTAGAAGCCTTTGCAAATTTGAAACTCAGAACCAAAATCTGTTAAATACAATTGCCGTTATTTATGTCAACTTGCTGATTCCAGAAAATTTACTTTTCAGAAAATAAAGCCTTGATCGCCTGTCTGTAGCTCTTTTATGCTATTTCCACATAGCTTTCTCTTTGTAGAAAGAGTAAAAGATAATTTGCATTGTGTAAGTTAGTTCATTGCAAAAAAAAAGTGGACATACACCATACTGTGTCCCACTTCTGTAGAACCAGTCTTCTCTTGTTGCCATAACCAGATCAAACACATTTTTTACCTCTTTGCTCCTGAGACTCTACATACTCTACATACTGAACTTCATGCCAGAGTCCCAACAACTCTTAGAAGTAAGGCTCACAAAGTTGATTATTTTGGCTTGTTCAGACAGACCAGTGTGATCTTCTTTATTTTTACACATAAGATGAAGTTCCTTCATCTCTGCCAGACAAGGATTCCCCAACCTGCCAAGCAAATAGCTCCAGCTGACACAATAGATGCCTAGGTACTACAGTTCTCCACACAAAGTCAGCAATGATTCCTATGATATTCAAGTTTCTAATCTTATGCTCAAGGCTTTGCCATGGTAGAACTAGTTGCTTCTTGATGATTATTAGGCTTATTATTTGGATTATCTTGATAAATTGAAGCCTTATTAGTGCTCTTCAAAATTAACATAGCAACTGCAGGACATGGTATTGTGTTTGTATACACAGTAACATGTGAACTTCAAGTGAAGTTGCTTCAGAAAATGTCTGTTGGATGCTAGAGAGGAACATCCCTTTCACCAAACTGGCAGACCTTCAGGCCTTCATATCAGGGTTTGGCATTTTCCCCTGTTTTCAGACATTATCAGGTTTTGTATGGCTGGATTTTCTTTCTCTACCATTTCCTAATTTTGTGAAACTATCTGTTTACAATCTTAAATGCTCTACAAGTATAGCATAGCTCAGTGCGGCTAATAAAGTCACATCTGTTGTCAGATACAATGTGCTTGAAGTTCAGGCAATGCTATTAAAGGCAAAGCAACTTTGGCCAAGATATCATTTCTGAGGGCATAAAGACACAGCAACTGGTTAAGATAGTTCCAGTATACTGTTAGGTAATTGAAATCTTCATCTCTGCTTGTTTGCGTGCTGATGAGATTAACTTGAGCATCTGCAATTAGTCCGTTAAAAGCCAGAGGTTTTACCTGTCTTCTCTCTCTCACATTTTTTAATGTGGCCTGAGACCACTTTTATTGATAAGCTCCGTGTAAACTGAGATATGTTGTGATTATATCTCTTGACCTATTCTCATACGATATACTTAAATTGAGGCTTCCATGTCTGATGTTAAGGTAGTCTCTGTGCAAAGGTGAAAAAGCTCATCCCAATTAATATAATATTTTATTTTCTAATGCCCTTAATGACTAGAATCTTGGACTTTCCTGTGCTTAAAATTGCACATCTTCTGAACAGAAGATCAAAAACTTTTTAGTAGAGGGGCACCTGAGGAGAAAGTTTTGCAGTAGGTGTGTGCATGTGTGTGTGTGCGTGTGTGTGTACAAGGTAATGAAAATTTAAAAGAAGAGTTTTGTACCAAACAAGAGCAATATATGCTATTCATTATCATGACAACACTAAAAGGGGGCAATTTTCAATTGGGGAAACATGGGGAAAAACGTTTTGGTATGCTTGCAGTTAATTCATCCATGCCGAAACTCTGTTGTCATGCACTCAGCAAGTCCAGATGTATACTGCTTTCAACCTGTGTTTCAAGATATGCCGAGAGAGAATTGTCATTTTTGTAGTTCTCTGGGTACATGTGGGTTCGTCCAAGACCAATCTGGTTAAAAGCAGTTATTTCTGGATTCTGAATCATTTTGAATTTATCCGTAACATATACAGACAAGCAATTCAATCACTGGAAGACTATCAAACTGTATATCAAACTACCCAAGATCTGAAATAAATAATTGCAAATCAATCCGTTTTTCTACTTAAGACAGACAATATATCCATTAAAAAACTGACAGCTCGTTCAATTTTAAGGGGAAATAATGTTAATGATGTTTGTAAACTGCCAAGTATTGATGTGAGAAAGGCTTACTAAGCATATTTCATGATCATTTTAGAATTATTCAAATGACATTTCTTGCTTGCCTGTCTAGGACGTCTCATCTTGCTGTGGTCTGCTATAGAGTGCCAAGGCACAGTAAGCTTGGCAGCCAGTCAATTTATGCCACTACTTTCTACTACCTTTGCTGTTTCTTACATGGAGCAGGACAACACATGGCAGGAGGAAATGCTCACCTCTGCAGGCAGCAGAGCTGGGCCTGTTGCTGTGTTTTCTTGCTACAACACACAGAATCACTGGGGTAAAATTTTCAGGCGCTCATGGCATTAAGCCTTGCGTGTCAACTTCTCACTTTCTCTTTTGCATACAGTATACCTTTATATTTTAGTTGTATAACTGTACAACTGAGGCAAGACAGCAGGTGCCTCTGAGGGGTGCAGAGAGTCCCACCCTCATCCCGCAGGCACGTGGGAGCAGGAGTGGCTGCACTTGCTGGAGAACCTGATGTGTAGGGGAATGGAGGCAGAGAACATGACCCACTGGAGGCTGTAGCTGACCCCTCTATCTCAACAGACAGCTGTGTCAGGGTGCCATGGGGGCCAGCAGCTACCTATGGACCAGGACCATGGGGGCTCTCCATGCAGGGGGCATCACAGCAAAGCCTGGCAGCCCAGGCCCATCCCATCCCCCATCCCGGAGCAGCCACAAGCACCGGGACAGCTCCAGCCCCAGGCATCAGGCACATCCCTGAGGTTGGAGATGGACTAAAGCTGGACCAGTACATGGGCCTGGGGGTTGGCCCAGCTCAGGGGGGCACATGTCCGGGCAGGGCAGGGCTGTGGGGAGCTGGAGACCGGCCCTGCTGTGGCATTGCTGGGGCAGGGGCTGATGGCCCCAGGGGGCTGACATGGGTCCTGGGCTGTGGGCAAGTGAGGGAGCTCCAAGGGGCTGACATGGGGCAGTCAGGTCTGGTGGTCAGTGCCCTCAGGGCCCTGACAACACAATGCTTTTATTGAGGAGGGTTCACCGCGAAGGCTGTCACAATGAAGAGGAAACACTCACACTGGATGCAATAGGAAAAATGAAGCCAGGAGCACGTGTATGTTGTTCCTCCCCTTGTGGCACCAAGTCCCTGTATTTACCAAAATTATCGTGTTTAAATAGGGCTTGCAAAGGATACAGGTAGCTTTTAGTTTCTGCCAGCCACACCCTACATCTCTACACAACGCCATCGGCTTTATCCAGTTTTGAGGTGAAAGGACTTCCACCAGCCTCAGAAGAGAAGCATGTAGGCCGTGGGACAGCCCTGTGTGTCACCCAGGACAGGAGGTCCCACCAGAGACAGCTCACCCTCCAAAGGCAGCAGAGCAAGCTCTGTGCTCACTCTTTGCAGAGCAGACCTGCACTGAGTAGGGCTGCTGCTGGGGCAATACTTTCAGAAGTTCTCAAGTGTCTGAGGTGCCAGATCCCCATCAACTGTCGTTGGTGAAGGAGTTAAGTTATTTAATTATTATTAATTATTATTTATTATTAATCATTTATGCTATTGAAAATGCAATGCCAACTCTGCAATTACCTGGCAAGCACACAGGGAGGGGTTTAGCATGGGTTAACAGCTATGTTCGTCCCCAACACCTGGCGTGGAGGCTGGTGAATAGACTCAACGCCCCTGTCTATCTCAGACACTATTCAGACTTTGTGCATCATGACAAGTTAGAAGCACTGGACCCAGAAAGCAACCACCCTTAGAAAACCAGCAAAGCATGTCCATTTGGCTTTTAATTGACTCCCTGGTGTCTGAATGATGAGAAATTCATGTGTCTTTTCCTTAAAGCAATAAAAAGACAAAAGAGAAAGAAGGAAAGGGAAAAAAATAACCCCAAAGCTATACACAATCAGATAAGGAAAGGTACCCAAGGGTATTGATACTAACGAGGAAATTCACCATATTTACACCATCAAGCTGTTATTTCCTTCTGTGATATATACAATTCTATTATTATTATTATTATTGTTATTGTTGTTATTATTATTATTATTGCTGTCGTTATTATTCTTTCCCAAGAAACTATTTCAGATACTGATATTCTGTGCCAAATGTGAGTATGGTTTTCATTGTTTCAGTATTGGGTATTTTGTAATTACAACATCTATATTCAGTGTTACCAACACTCTCTGGAATAGATTTCTTGTTCTTTTGTACAGTCAGACCTTCCTGCAATGTGTTTCCGCATTTCAACTACATAAGAGCATCAGCAAACTACCACTGTGCTGAATCTCTCCAACTTAACTTCCATACAAATCCTGTGTGGCATAGGAAACAGTAAGTGTTCTTTCTCCCTCCGCAGGAAACAGTATGGCTCTTTCTCCCTCTTATTGCCTGTTAAGGTTGCACTGACCAAACAGAATCCCAAGATGTTTTTTTAAGTCAGTTCCCCACCTTTTCTTTTCCTCTTTTTTTTTTCTTTTCTTTTTGGCAACAGATGATAGTTTTCTAAACAGATAAGTCTGTCTTAAAAACAAAATAAATAAAGAAAAATACATATTTTCATATAAAAATACAAGAAAGCTAGACTTTTGAGGAATATTTCAGTGTCAGCAAGAGATTTTTTTGCATCCAGGATGAAGTTAGTTGAGGTGAGGGAGGAAGGAAGAGATAAGAAATGACATGGAATGGTGGGAAAACATTTACATAACACAATTCAGTGATTTTTGAAAGCTCTTAGGATCTAATTTCTACCACTGATGATGTAAAACCATCTGTCTTTTCCTTTGTCTTTGAGAGGTAACAGCTACGCTAGGGATTGTACCAAAGCTCATGAGAATTGGCCTGCTTGCATGTTCAGCTAGAGAACTATATCCTACTATTTTTTGTGGAGATTTGGTTTTGCATCACAGGATTTGGGACTTCTTTATGGACCTCCCACTATGGGAGGTGAGACAAATATATTGTTATTTCCACAGCATAAAATCCAAAGTAAAACACTGATGTAACAGTGCCATTTCAATTATACCAATATTTTAAAAATGGCTTTCATGGAAATTATTTTGTTTTGCTACACAGTGATTCCAAAGGGTTTGTAGGTCCTCTACAGAAACCCACAGCTCTTGCCTGCTTGGCTCAGTCATTTTCCTCGGGTTACACAATATGTAAGCCTGTGAGCTTAATTTATTTATTATCAGTTTTTCATAAAATCATTTGGTGTCTTACTTTCCTGTCCCCAAGACAGCTGAGTTCCTAGGAATGGCATAGCTGTGGCACATCAGTTATATTTTCAGCTGTCAGATGAATACATCTTCTCTCAACCATCACTTTAATGTGAAAATTTGAGAAGATGTATTATGTATACAAATATGTTACAAACTATGCCATGACATACAAAGAATAAGATCTGTCTGTTTGCCTGAGGTTCCCTCAGCTAAAGTTGTTCACTTCCTCCCAGCTCTGTCTGGCTCTTGCAGTGAGCTAGTCTTTAATCTGCATCCAAAACACCCAGCCATTCCGGATGTCCTCATTCCCTTAATAGAGAAGGTCTCCGAACCTCCTCTTCGCCCACTGAACAAGACAGAGCAACCAAAATCATGCTCTTTGAAGACTGTGGAATTAATCTGTATGAATTTATGAATATTGTATGAGGCCAGGTAACAAGAAATGCTTATTTAGACGTATGACAGTTTAATAGGTGGACAATAGCAACAAGAGAACAATCTGTGACTAAAATTACTAGAAGATACTTGCTGATCAACTCAAATGACTACTATCAAAACTCCTGGAGAGTTCCATCTAGCAGTCAGCACCTCAGCACCTGATGGCCTGAACATCACAGACTGAATCTATGAAATTAATTGAATGATGATGCACAAACAGCAGTTAATTGTAAACCTAAAAAATGGCTGTTATGATGCACCAGCCAGGAGGACTTGTGTTTTCTTCATGAAAATGAATGTGACACTTTTACTTTGTCTATCTGAAACTTGAAAAAGACCATTTTCCCAAGCTTAAACACCTAGCCAAACAAACTGAGAATGTACATTCAATATATAAAATATTAATGAATACTAAAAATCTTTTGTGAAGATTCTTACTTACTAGTAAGAAAGAAATAGGAAGGAAAATAGAAGCAAATAGTCATTAATACATTTTTCAAGTGTGGAATGATAAGGGAAGGCAAAAGAATCAATTAAGTATTAATATTTAATAATTAATGGAACTTTGTATAAGGCTCCAAAAATAAGAAACAAGAAAAAAAGTAGGTTGGGTAAAAAAATAGGTTTAGATTAGATGATAACTTTGTTAAAATGCAGTACAGAAAATCACCAAATTATCACTGCCTATTTTTCTAAACCTTGCACGTGGAGTAACCACATCACAGATGACATTGTCCCCAGAACAGAGGCCTGGCATTTGCAAGAAAGGAAGGGACAGAGTAGTTACACCGAGGTTCAGCATTTCAAAGCAAACTGCACCTGATAACTTTTTTTCAACTTGATTTAAAGAAACTTTCTGGGGAGTTGTGTGATCTGTCAATATTTATTAAACTTTGGGAAAATAAGGAAATTCCAAAAGACTGGAGAACTATAAACATTCCCAATATTTGAAAAGGGCAAAAGAGATGGCTCAGGGAACTAGGGACAATTATTGTGACACTGATCCCAGCTAAAATACTTGAACAGTTAATGTGGGAGTCTATTCACGAAGAATTAGAAGTTAAAAATACACTTAATGCCAGGCAACATAAGAGGTAGGTTTTGTCAAATAAAGCCATCGTCTCTTCTTGAGAAAAGGATTACAGGTTTGGTTGATAAAGGTGATTGTGTTGATATAATACGTTTAGATTTCTCCAAGGCATTTGACTTAGCACCACATGACATTTTGGTTAAAAAGCTTGCATTATATGGAATTAACAGAGCACATATTAGATGGCTTAAGAATTACTTCGTGACACGTCTCAGAAGGTAGTTGCTAAGGCTGCGATATCAGCAAGTGAAACTGTTTCCTGCAATGTCCCAGGAAATCAATTTTTGGTCTAAGACTGCTTAATATTGTCATCAGTGACTTAGCTCAATCTTTTTTTTTTAGATTTTTTTCAGACCACCAAACCCACACACATAGCAAACTAAAGCTGACTGTCACTAGGACTTCTTTTTTCAGTTACCCTTTTTTGGACCCCAGGTAGGAGCACACAGACCCACAGGTTTAAGACCTCTGACTGGGACAACATTACATCTTTTCTTGTAACCTTTATGAACAGCACCAGAATTGGTGTAACATTTAATAATGAAAGTAAACTATTGGCACAGTCTAGTCCAATTTCTTTGGTTAAATAACCAGGAATCGCCAAGAATATTTAACATTAATGCAATGAGAGGCAAGGTACAAAAGCTGGGAACCAGAACAGAAGTTACACCTTCAGAGAGGAGACTGTCCCGGAAAAGATACTGAGGTCCAAATTTAGAGACCATTAGCAGTGTTCTGTTGAAAAAGCTGACCTGATAGTTGGTTTTGTAAAGGGCTTTAGAAGGCAGCAGAAGGAGCAGAAGGAGGGAGGTACTCTTGTTTGACAGAACTAAATGAATTTCTGAATAGGATGGTTGATACTACAGAGCAGTACTGAAAATACTGCAAAGGGTCTGGCTGCTGCATTTTGCTATTGTGCTCAGGATCATATTTACTATCACAATTTAGAGGAAAAATTCTAAGTTAAAACTCTGCTTTCTCATATTCTTTGTGGTTTCCATTGTTAAATCAGCAGACACCTGACTATGCTGGCTCTCAGTCACATGTCTTCGAAGGATGATTTGCAAGCGGCAATCCCAGTTGGTAGGCTAACTGCTTTACAGCAAGTCCCAGTGAAAGACTGGGAAAATGGCAACCACCTCTTCAGAAGGAGCAATTCATGCAGAGTCTGTTTCCTCTCGTGAAGAATTCATAAAGACCTCACTGGGGTCAAAAAGACAACTAAGCCCTACACCAGGACACAGGTTAAGGCAGGAGCCTCCAGCAGGAACCCTAAATCACTGTTCCATTCCTCCTATCACCCCAGACTGCACGTGCAAGACAGTGTTGCAGACTACAGGCTTTCCAGGTTGCCCTTGATACCGTATAGCCCCTCACATGAGCCATCATTACAGTCTGCCACAACCTGTCTTCTCCCCTCATGATTCCTAGACCTATTCTTGGTCACCTGCTGCTTTCCTCCCCAAACTGTGCAAGAAAGTGAGGCATGCACAGTGCCATGAGGAGCTGGCTCCCTTGTAAAAATGTACTAAAACATAATCTAATGCAAAGCTCAGTGAAACATGGACACCCAGATGTAATATCTGATGTAGATAGGGTTGCACTCTCAAAACAGCCAGCAATCTCTCTCCTACCCCAAGGAGCTCTTTCATCCATCTCAACCAAAGCATGATAGCCAAAATTCTTTGAACTGGTTGCTCATATTAAGAACTTTCTTTGATCTCTGAGAATCTTTCTCCACCTCTGCCTACCTAAGTAATTTCTAGGGAAAATTTATTCAGAAAACAGATAGAGCAACCAGTATTTCGCTCATGTCTTACAAAAGACACAGATGCACTTACCCAGGCTGCTGGGCTGCACACTCATCATTGATTTCACCCACTGTGTGTATTTCTGTTTGGGAAATAGATCTACTGCATTGTAATTCTTTCAAGCTCTCCCTTTTAACAATGCTTTGTATATTAATGAGGTTAGAGTTAATCTATCATTTGCAAATGGCCTGCTGTGAGTCAATAAAGTTTTGATAGGAAATAACAATCCAGCTGGGATATTATTAGAGAAAAAGTCAGAGGCATTTTCAGGCAGAATAGGATGATAATGTTGCTGGCTCCATTGTCACTGTCCTACTGGGGAGGCGAGAGGAAAGGTCCCAGTGCCCATCTCCCAAAGAATAGGGTTTCTGTAAGATTATCACTAAATAACTACGTAGTGCTAAAAGTCCACTTGGTTTTGACCTTACTCTTAGCTATTACAGAGGTTTTGAAAAGGTGTTTCTTTGGAAAATCAAAACATCATTTAATCTTCTGTCTCTTATTTTTTTCCTGGGCATTTTTGCTCAAAACAGTCCCATTTTAATTAGCAACATGGCCTCCAAAGGTAGTACCCCTCTTCAGTTTCACTTAGTGCTGTTGCTGATTGAAAGGTGTAATTCAACAGAGGAGGGAGCACCACATGGGCAGGCTGTAAATAGAACAGGCATCTCCAAATACTTGATGCTGTTGAGAAATTCTAAGCTTACCACATTTGGCTTTAATTTCCTGACTATCCTTTCCTCTCATGCCCTGGCTGTTAATGCTGTATTGGAATTAGCTGGCTACCGATTGTAAGTGGGTATTAGAGACAAAAGACTAGTCTGGAGAAGGTTGCTGGTCTTTTATTCTTGTTGAAAAGGCAACCCAGCATTAAAGAAAGACAGAAAGGGTAAGAAAACCAGGCAGGGTTGGAACAACATCACAAAGACACTGAGGCCTGTGTTACAATTCAACCAAATAGACAGTGGTATCGCCCAGATTTGAAGTTACCCTTGAGAGTTCATCTCGTGAAACTGAAACCATCTGTTCTCTTTAACAAGGATGTATTCAAGAATTGAGGAGCTTGAGTCTGAGTGAGTGACATGCATATTAAAAAGCAACGTACTGCTTGACTATTACCAGAGCTGAAAATAGTCTTACTCAAGAATATGTGCCAAACAAAGCACATGTAAATTACTTTTACTGGTAGGTGATGTAAAGGTACAGATACTGATCCAAACTCTGAAGTTAGACTTGCTTCTATAAGCAGTAATTAAGGTTAAACTACTTGGGAGCATAAGAGTATGTATAAATAGGCAGGAGTAGGCTAACCTTTTACCTGTACTCTGGCCAGCAGAGTAAAGTAAAGATCTAAAAGTTAGAAATGTCAGAGTGCTTCATCTATCCCTAGGAGAGTGTGCGTTAGGATACAGTCTCAAATTGCAGTTTCATTTTTTCTCTAGGACCCCTGCCTTATTCAGTCTCTGAGATAATGTTGCTTATTTAACAAGCAGCTCTTCAATAGATTACTCTTCCTTTACCATTCTGTACATATTCCTAAGCTGTATAACATGAACAATTTTCCAATCCTGCCTGGAAGTTAAGAACATTAATTTTCTCCTCATTATGTCATAGTGCTTCAAAAACTTCCTCACAATATCCCTTTTTTATAAACCATGAACTGAGGCAAAGGGTTGAAAGCAAAACCCCTGCCTTTGAGTGCCCAGTTGGTTATGTTTAAACGGTGGGGTGGGCATGTCACATACCAAAGCCTGCCACAGGGTTTCATCCAGACTATGCAACCCCCTGAAGATCACAGAAGATCCTTCCAGATTGCTTTCCAGAGACCTCTTGCCTAAGGAGATGTATGCAAGTCTTGCCTTGACAGAGAGCCAGGGCATGACTGGGGTGCATAGCACCTGGAGTACAGTGTTCATCATTAGGACACATATTTTTGTTTGAATGACTGGACTTACACACAGCTCCAGATATTGCAGGATGGCTCCACTAGCTTGTGTTGGAGCTGTGAGTCCACAGCTCTCCTGCAAAACAGACACCAAGTCCCCAGCCAGGTAGACAGCTGGGAAATCAGGAGCTCACAGTTGATGACAGTCTGTGAAAAAAACTGCTTCGCAAAGGTATTTGGGCAACCAACATGCAGAAAAACACCCAGCATGATTTCCAAGATCCTCTTGGCAATCACTGTAAGCAACCATCTCCAATTTGGGGCACCTAAGTACTCAGAAATCTTGTCCTAAGTGGCTTGCCAGCATTATATATTAATTCTGAAGCAGAAGAAAAATCTTGTTCCTTAAGACAGTATTGAACTACTCTAACAGAACACATAAAAAATAACTCTGGAAGGGTCTTTGATTCTTATCCAGTTCATTCCCTTGCCTCCAGGCTCTCATCCCTCAGGGCAGGATCAACTATTTCTAAATTATCTCTGGTAGATATTTGTCTGACCTGTTCTTAACACAGGATGGTTGTAAAGCTGAAGTATATAATCATTACAAAGAACAATGAAGTTAAATAAAAGGTTTAAGAGCAGAAGCGAGAAGTATGTTTCAGGCCCAGTCTTGCAGGCACCTTGACCGTGAAGCACCTAATGTTTTTTGTTGCAATCTAATGAGTACATGAAGACTAATCTATACAGTACTCTTTCCTATGAATCTGGTTCAATAATACATTCTGTTACACTAGGCTTTGAGTCTACTTCCCAGTGGCTTAAAATTATATAATACTTTATCCATATTAGCCCCTCTATAGATAAGGCTTAGAGATTGCACAGCATTTAAGATATGGACTTCAGAAATAACACAAATCCTGTGACTGGAAATTACCTTTGTTTAGCTTAAAATTGCTAGAGCATGAAGTTTATTTTTACAACCGAGAAAACAAGCAAAGGGCTTCAGGAGGAAAATCAGAATGGGGCTGATTTAGGTTGAGAGGAAAAAAGCCGGATGAGTCCCCTCTGTTAGCAATGTCCAGTGTGGTGTGTGATGAGGGTCAAATAATGGGAGATTAGTCAGACTGCTGAGTAGCTTTTTCCCTCACCACCCCATCCAAGGCACCTGCCTCTAGCTGTGCTGCAATATCGCATCAGTTTTACTTGCAGTGGTCTGACTGACTGAATACAGAGATCCCTGCATGGCACCTAGCTATAGGGTAGTTGTATGTAGCTGTGGATAATACCCTGCTAGTGCAGGAGTGCCAAAAGTCAGCTAAATGTTAGGATACAAAGATGAGCACTGAAGAGTTCATGGATAGAGTAAGGGAAGTCATACATATGCATTCATATGTATCAATACACATACACACACCTGTATGTGTTGATTCTGTCTTGCTGTCTGCAGCAGATAAATAGTGAGCAATATTTCTTCCTGCATTTTCATCCTACAAAGTACCTTTTCTGTTTCTATAGCAACTTCTGTTGTTTGTAACTTGTAGTTCATGCTAAAAATATCCTGATTTAAAAGGGAGAAAATTCTAAAAAGTTAGAATGATTGGAAAAGATGGCAATTTTAAAATGAAATAAAGTCACAGACTATGCTTAATAAGTAGCCTGTTCACCCTAAGAAGCACTGAATGTGACATCCATTATGAGACTTATAAAATAGAAATGGGGCTTTTATTAGTATGTCTCAGGTTCTTTGTTACAACCTGAGTTACTGCCATTTGAATGACTATGTGGTGTTCTTCATCAGAAATTCAGCCACTTGCTAACGAGTATAAAAGAGTTCCACCTCTAGACATACTCATCTTCCTGCCGTGGGACCCCATCGTACAGACTGCAGAGCAACAAGCGCAGTGAATGTGCTCCATTCTCAACTGCAGTGATTGCAATAGTGTCCCACATCACAGAGGAGTTTTAGCAATGGGCAGCAAGATAAACTGCGGTGGGTACTATCCTTTTTTTCCTCCTTTAAATAAACAGGAAGTCTTTTATGGGTCATCCTTCAGCTCCAGGTGATACAGGTCTGAAATAGTCCCTACCCTCACCATTAAAACTTTGTGAATACACATGGGTTTTGAAGGGCAATTAGTCTTCCTCTCCTTGTTATGTTGCTGTAGTTTGGGCAATGTAGCATAATATTATGTATGCCCAGAGAGGCATGCATTCAATACAAAAACCATAGCCATGAACTTTTTGTCTGCAGGTTTACACTACAATGAGCAGAGTAGGAGGAACATCTTTACAGTGGGCTCATAGCATCCACTGATTTCTCTGCTCTCTTCTCCCCACCGTGTCCCAACAGTGGCCTACCTTTGTGAAACAGAAAGGGCTTAGTGTAGGACATGGATGGAGCAGGTCCATCCCAACCTCTGGTCTGTGCCTAAGGACTTCCCTCTGTGAAGAAAGAGGAGAAAGGAGTTGCAAGAAAAATGGGCAAACGACAAGGTCAAATTTGTTAATAAGCAACTTCCTTCATGTGTGCAATAGCCAATAAAAACCAGTGAATGCAAGAGTGAGACAGTGCAACCACTCTGCTTTAAAATACACTGAAGGGACTCTGAAAGATCTTAAGTAATCTTTTTTTCTAGCTAAACTGAATACTTGTGAGTACAGAGACTGCACTCTCTTTGTTCTGAACAGAACACATTGTCAGCAGCCAATAAATTAAACTGTAATAAATGGAGTCACTCTGCTGTCGCACAGTTTTGCACAGACATTCCTACTGGGACTGTTGCATATTGGTGTATACTTCTCCTTGAACTTACTCTGTTATCTACATCTTTCTCCAGGCTGATGATTTTCAATTATTTCCTTGTTGATCTCTGTGTTTTTCCAGGGGAGATGCAGAAGACATCTTTGCTTACAGAATCACAGAATGGTCAGAGTTGGAAGGGACCTCTGGAGATCATCTAGTCCAACCCCCCTGCCACAGCAGCGTCACCTACAGCAGGTTGCACAGAATGGCATCCAGGCAGGTTTTGAATGTCTCCAGTGTGGGAGACTCCACAACCTCTCTGGACAGCCTGTTCCAGTGCTCTGCCACCCTCAAAGTAAAGAAGTCCCTCCTCATGTTAAGATGGAACTTCCTAGGTTCAAGTTTGTGCCCATTACCTCTTATTCTATCACTGGGCACCACTGAAAAAAGACTCTTCTCATCTACCTGGCACCCTCCCTTTACGTATTTATAAGTATTGATAAGATCCCCCCTCAGTCTTCTTTTCTTTAGACTAAAAAGACTCAAGTCCCTCAGCCTTTCCGCATAAGAAAGATGCTCCAGTCCCCTAATCATCTTAGTTGCCCTTTGCTGGACCCTCTCCAGCAGCTCCCTGTCCTTCTTGAACTGGGGAGCCCAGAACTGGACACGATACTCCAGATGCGGCCTCACCAGGGCAGAGTAGAGGGGGAGGATGATCTCCCTCGACCTGCTGGCCACACTCTTCTTGATGCACCCCAGGATGCCATTGGCCTTCTTGGCCACCAGGGCACATTGCTGGCTCATGGTCATCCTGTTGTCCACCAGGACTCCCAGGTACCTTTCCACAGAGCTGCTCTCCAGGAGGTCAGCCCCTAACCTGTACTCATGCATGGGGTTACTGCTCCCCAGGTGCAGGACCCTACACTTGCCCTTGTTGAATTTCATAAGGTTTTTTTTCTGCCCAACTCTCCAGCCTGTCTAGGTCACGCTGTATGGCAGCACAGCCTTCCAGCGTGTCAGCCATCCCTCCCAGCTTTGTATCATCAGCAAACTTGCTGATGGTACACTCTATCCCTTCATCCAGGTCATTGATGAATATACTGAACAGGACTGGACCCAGTACTGACCCCTGGGGAACACCACTTGACTTACTAGACTCTGCACCACTAACCACAACCCTCTGAGTTCTATCTGTCAACCACTGTTCAATCCACCCCACTGTCCATTCATCTAACCCACACTTCCTAAGCTTGCCTGTGAGGATGGTGTGGGAGACAGTGTCGAAAGCCTTGCTGAAGTCAAGGTAGACAACATCCACCGCCCTCCCCTCATCCACCCATCCAGTCACACCATTGTAGAAGGCTATCAGATGAGTCAGACATGACTTCCTCTTGGTGAATCCATGTTGACTACTTCTGATAGCCTTCTTTTCCTCCAGATGCTTGGAGATGGCACCCAGAACAAGCTGTTCCATCATCTTTCCAGGGATGGAGGTGAGGCTAACTGGCCTGTAGTTTCCCGGCTCATCCTTCTTGCCCTTTTTGAAGACTGGAGTGACATTGGCTTTCCTCCAGTCCTCAGGCACCTCACCTGTTCTCCAGGACCTATCAAAGATGATGGAGAGCGGCTCAGCAATGACTGCTGCTCCCTCAGCACTCGCGGGTGCTCCCCTCCATTCCTGATTATATTCTGCATTCATTTCACTTTATCCTCCTATTTGTTGCTCCCAGCCATTTTTGCCTTTTAAAAGTTTCTTGGGTCTTTCTAAGTTATTCATACCCCATTTCATCATGAACAGATTTTCCTTGGAAGGACACATAGTTATGGCAAGACATATGCAATTGTATGAGTAGTTATCAAAAAGGTTACAAGATTAAGACTTTTGGCACCCAGGAAACCAGTTTCCCTGCCTGCCCACTGATTTTACAAGTAAATTTAAATCATGTGAGTTAACTGTGACAAACTACAGACTAGTTGTCCCTCTTGTCTTTCTTTCCTCCTCCTTCCTCTGTCTCTTCATTGCTGTTCTTTATGTCACCGGTCTTACAAGAGACACTGGGAGTGAAGTGGCTGCCAAGGTCTTGTCAGCTCTAGACAGGAGCAGAGTAGGTGTCTCACTGCAAATTTGCTTTTCTGACTGCAAGCCATTCTGTTCTTTCTGCATTTTAATTTTTCACTCTACAATGCCAGAAGCAGCTGGTTCATGTTAGTTCGAATTATTCTAAGAATTATTATCCAAAGAATCAAAAGCCCAAAAGCTGCCCAAAGAGTCAAGGTATATAATTTTTCTTTCACCAGGCTTTGACCAATCACCCCTGCCAGATGTTCTACAACTAGTGCCAGCTTGTTTAGTCATTCAT
The DNA here is from genome assembly GCA_017639485.1 of Pluvialis apricaria. Classification (NCBI taxonomy): domain Eukaryota; kingdom Metazoa; phylum Chordata; class Aves; order Charadriiformes; family Charadriidae; genus Pluvialis; species Pluvialis apricaria. The sequence goes on along the minus strand of CM030007.1, from coordinate 97,736,492 downwards.
ATCTTAAATTCTGTACTGAGACACAAGGGCCAGCAGCATTTTGTTTGCTCACAGTCATTCTCAGCTGATGTAAATGGATGCAGTTCTTAAGAAGCTGATGTACCTATGTGAGGTGGTCAATGATCCACCACATACAAGAGTCTGAAATTCCTTCTGATGCTGGAAGGTTACTGGAAAATTCCAAATTTCGTTTGAGATGTGCATGCTGATCCTTTGGTAATGCACGGAGAAGAAAGACAGATGCCTCTTACTGTCTCCTTACTTGCAATGTCATCAGCTCTTTCATGGTGAAAAATATATTTCATAAAATGCATTTATATTAAAGGCACCTCCTGTTTCAGGAAGGTGCTGTGCTACCTTTAAAACGTTGGGATTTTAATCTTTAAACTAAGGATGCAAGTATTTCATTCAGAATATGGCCAGCATTAATAGTAATGGAGCCATTTTTCCGCTCAGGGGCATATTTGGCGTGCTATACTGAGCATGCTGAACACAGTGTACTTTCCTAGAGCTGCCAATAATTATTCAGAAAGATCCTTCTACCACATCAAATTCAGGGCAGCTGCTGAGGACAGAGGCTTTGGTGGAAACATATGGGGTTTCTTTTCTGTGTTCATCTCTAATGATTTCTGACCCATTTACATTCAAACTTACTTTTAAAAGATATCATGTGCTCAGCACAGAGAAAGTTTGGTGTCTTACTCCTCTCATCCTGTACCCTAAGCAAAGTGAAGGTCCTTAGAACTTTCTTCTTGACAGACAACAGGAGGAACTCTCCCTGCATCTATGGAGAGACCTGAGGATGTCCCACTTTGATACCTAACCCAGCCTCTGGAGTAACCAAGGAAGGCTCTGCTTTAAAAGAAGTGAATCCTGGTTTTACAATGAGCCCAGCACAAGATGGAGCAGGTCTTTGGGAGCTCAAGCAGCATGGGAAGTCAGGCAGAGTACAGATATGATCTGTACTGCTTACAGAACTGCATCAGAGTCAATGTTTTAACTTTTGAGAGTGCTCAGATTACATGAGTCACAATCACCTGCCCAGATGGTGAAACCCTGACAGTCTTGCAGGGAAGCACCCTTCACTGACTCCAGAAGGGTTCATCTTAGTAGGGAGCTTAGAGGCTTTCCCAATCTTCTGGGAATCCTTGCTTGGAAAAGCAAGAGCTACTTTTGTGGTTCCAGGACAAATGCAGCTTTCAAGAAAGCTGTTAAAGTGCTGTGTGACATCTCTGCCTGTTCCTGCCCCAGGTGACATACAGATTTCCACGCGAGGAAGCTGCTCAAATTCTTGTTATTTAGCCCTGATGGAAAATTTCAGGGGTTTATTAGGGATCATCTGCTAGATGCACACAAGCCAGAGCTGCATGAAAACCTTCCACTTATTTAGCTGGCTATAGGCTGTTAGGTAGGTATTTATGCCTCAGTGCCTCCAGGGTGCGCTTGCTGGTAGAAAGTAGTCGGCTCCATGTAGAAAAAGGAGATTGTAAACGGCCACCTTCTGTGCTACATCCTTCCTGTGAGAAGTTCTACCAGCCTCAATAAGAAATTAAGAAACCAGTCCTAATGGCAACCACTCCTCTCTTTTCTTGATTGCCAGTAACTACACATATTCATTAGTGGAGTATTTGGTTCACCTCCTTCCTTTCCCTATGCTTCAGCAAATCTCTGCTCTCTTCAGTCTGTGGCAAAGAAAAGCTTAAGTGCAGGTTGTAACCCATCTAACTTAACGCTAATCACATCCACATCTGGAAAATATTAGGATTCACTGCAATTTTTAAAGCGTGGGTGTTAGGAATCACTCGTTTACTTTATATTTTAAAAAGTAATGTGCATGCTGTGTTCCAGACCACTCCCGGTGCTTTGTACTTAAATGTGTATTTTAATTTGTGTTCCATTATGTTGCCTTTTTCTTTTGGGAATGGTTTTCTGCTGGCCTGTGATCTGCTTCATAATTCAAGTGGAAGGTTTCTGAAAATAAAAGAGGCTTTAATGCAAGACAAAAAGTGGTTGCAAGTTTGAAGAACAAAAAGGATCTGTATCTTTCTCTGAAGTGCAGTGATTTATAACCTTTTGAGAGGATGAGGAAGTCTGGGTATTTTAGAAGGTGGGATGGATCTTAAAAACTGCCCTTTGGTCTTCTAATACCCTCATGAACACATATCTGGAGGATTTGAAGCTAAGACCTAGGTCACATTTACTTGCAGAGGAAAAACACCTGAAGGCAACTTCTGACAGATCATTATGCCAAGGAGATGTGACTTCCACATGCATCTGGCCCCTGGATTGCCTACTCTGAGAATGAATATGCCCATTTTAAACAGCATGCCCAGGGTAACAGGGCTATACATTTCACTTCTATATCCTATGGGAGAGGGCTCTATGGCCAGCAGGTCTCTGCACATGAAGTTTGGGGGATTCTGCTTTCTGTTCCTGCTCCTGACCAACCCCTTTGGCATGGGCAGGGCTTGGAAAGACCTCTCAGTCAAAGAGGGTCTCTCCCAGTAGAGCATTATTCATTTCTCTTTGCCTTCAGTCCTACGTTGTGTTGGCCTTTAGAGTAACTAAATGTGGGCACTGGGTACAGGTGCTCGCTACAGACATCTGAAACTTAGGCACCTAAGGAAGAAAGGCAGGGTTTTGCCTCTTTCAAAGAGGAACAAGATCCTGCTCTGTCATCGAGACAGACAAACTATGCTTTTGCAGTAGGACCCAGGGGACTTCTGCAGATGCTATGTGGGGATTTCTGACTGCTTCCTGACTCAGCAGGGTGAACCGGCCCTCAGCCCTCTCCCAACACCCTGTAATCATAAGGAATCAGGAACTACACAGCCCAAAAGAGAGCTGATATGTACTCTGGGCAAATCTCAAATTTGGACAATTGAGGTACCAAGACAGTACCACAAAGCGCATCTACTCTACAGCCTATAGGTGGTCTTAGTCCCTTTCAGCTTCACTAAAAGTTTGAGCACAAAGTAGGAGCCTAAACAAACCCGGTTTCCACTTAGTTTAAAGGAAAATAACGTAGAGAGAGGGCCACAACTGAGTGCACAGAGGGCACCAGGACAGGAAAATGGGGTGAGGTCAGTATGAGCACATGGAGATTATCTCCAAGTGGACACGAGCATCCTCTTCTTTGAATCTGGGGTCATGCTAATCCCCCACTACTGAATAGATTTCTAAAGCAAATATTCTTAAATCTAGAAACTTGCTTGGCACCATTTCTAACCAGAGCAGTTGTTTTCATTACTGTGGCTGAGGGCTGTGAGTTAGAATCCTTTTAAAGTCAGAAAACAACAGGGAAAAGAGTTTCAGAAATCGTGTCCTGCCAGGATGAGTGAGAGCTGCTGAATGCTGTTGAATGCAGGGTGAACTTAAAAGGAGAGACCATTTCCATTCTTCCTGAGGCAAGAATCACTGGTGGTTTCCTTTGAGTATAGTCCCTTTGCACAGAGCGTGCAAAGCAGCTGAAAGTGTCTCTGCACGACCTCAGTCAGCCTCTGAACAGACTAAGCAGGATGTGTAAAAAGCAGCCACTGGGTGTGTCTTACCTATAAGAAATTCATGAGGCTAAACTTGGCTTGCAACTGCCTTTAAACCCACTATAAGAAACTACCACATCTTGTTTGGCAGGCCCCTCATCATGCAATAATTATCTCCCCTTTAGGAGCACACTGACAGAAAGCACAAGCAAATTCTTGTTACAGCCAGTGGCAAAACTCCTGTTGGATTCGGCAGGATTTATAGCAGTGGAGGCTAGCATCCTCCAGGCCAAGCTGAGAAGGAAGAGGGAGTCTTCTCCAGCTGGAACTGCAGCCTGGTAGAACTGAAAGTGCAGGTTGGTGAGATATTTTCCTTATAAGAAACCAACTATTTCCGTATTTTCTTTTAAGTTGAGCAACTTAAATAGCCTTCCTTTCCTTAAAATTTCTCCTCTCAAACAAATCCTTTTGTTATCAAATATGCATGCAAGTGATGGAACACTTAGCCTATGATAAGTTGGAAACTCATCTCTACCATTGAAACGCTGGCACTTCTAATCCTCTGAAAGGTACACTGTGTTGTGAATTCAGCTTCTTCTCTTTCAACTTTTGCATTTAATTAATCTTTGTCTGAAGGGCATGTTCTTGTTACTCAGAAGCATGCCTCAGTGGTGCTAATGTTCAGCTGAGTGACCTCAAGTTGGTTAACAATTACTACCCTATAGTTTTCCAGCCAATTATCTCCTGAGGTACCAGAAAGGATTATTTATTATCATGTCTCACTTGGTTAAAAAAAAAAAAAAAGTATCCCTGAAAATTAATTTAGTTTCCTTAGGGAAGATTATAAATCTACAATGTAACATTATGAAAAGGGTGTGAATTTTAGACATGTTTTTTAATCTATCTGGATATTCATACAGTCCCTCTAATGTAAGAAAGAATGGTATAGTTGCAAAGTGTTTTGGGTTGAGTTGGTTTCTTTGCTGTATGAAAGGGAGTGATAGTGGGTACTGAATGTGTTTTGGATGAATTAATTTTATGATAACTAGACATCATGGCGAGCTACCAGGGTAAATAAATCACATTTTATTACACTAGTGAGTATTCTTCTTGGTATTGCTTCAGCACTTAGAAAGCCACCTAAAACTAGGACTTCAGTGTGCTAAGTGCTGGACAAACAGAGACCAAAACCATAGTCCATGCTCCAGAAAACAGGCACTTTAAATATGAGACAAAAAGATAACTGTTTGATGACCAGGAAATTTGAGGCAGGAATAACAGAACTAGATGAACAGGATTAGGGTGGCACAGGACGTCAGTGGGAGATATAGGTCAGGGAGATAACTGCTGTAGGTGATCACGTTTGTGCAAACAGTGAATTCACATGGATATTAAAGGAACAACACGCTCTCAGATACTCAAAAATGATAAATGCTAGGGGTCATTTGTTCCACATGAATAAGAAGTTTTGATTGCAATTCCATGGGGGTAGCAAAAATTGCCACTACATCTGGAAAAGAAAAGATTAAAATTGCAATTGTAGCCCCAAGGCTGTGGGCCTTGCAAGCCTGGGTAGCATAGGCAATAGTCCAAAGAAGGGCTGGCACAGAGTAAGGGAGAAGGCAGAAAAGGGAACAGCTCCGTTGAGGTCCTCTGCTTCCCCTGTCCTGGAAGGAGAACCATCTTTAGAAGAAGGAGATCTAGCTCCCCTAAGGAGGGGACTTTGGGGAATACTGAACATGTAGTTTCTGTAAAGAACAGCAAAAGACCAAGACAGATTTCTGTTGTGACTGCTCCTGAGTCCTTGAAGCTGAAATGTCTGGCCGTGACTGTTAGGCATTTGGCTCTTCGGCAGTATAAAACTGATATTTGTTCAATGTATCTTAAGGAATGAAATAAGACTTCTCTGCCCTGCGCCCATGCAATCTGAAGATCAGCTACAGGATTTGCATCTGATAACCTTTTTTTTTTTAATTCTTGCATCTGTCTATTGGCCTCTATTCCTCTTCATTGATGCGCTCAACACATTTTCTTTTTGTCCAGCTGCCCAGCCTTGCTTAGTTGTAACAAAGGGCCTAAGGCAGAAAGCTAAATGAAGCCTATATGTCCCCCATGTAGACAGGATGTCCTTAGTTCTAGCACAGGGAGGCAGTTAATGAAGAGGCTAGCTTTGTTGCGTGTCAATATGGTCTATGCAAGCCAGACAATTTTCCCTGTTATTCTATGAGAATATAATTTCTTTCTGAAGTGTTATGAATACTTGTTTTCTCATATGGATGGTTTTAATGGATCATTTCTCTAGGAACAGTACACAATACTGCAGGGCACTTGACATTTATATCAAGGATGTAGGGCAAAATTCTATTGTACTTTATAAATAGCTGTGACTATGCTATTAGAAACCAAGGGCCAGATAACATCAACTGCCAGAGCATTTTGTCCCACAATGGTTCATAGGGTGTGATTCCTAGGAGCAAAAGTGACATCTGTAATGTTTATAAAATCTATGAGATGTATTTATCTCCATCATAACACTGTGTGTACTTTGCTGGGATGTAAACAACAATCTATGGGTATCAACCATGAAAATATCTTCCCTTCAAAGCTCCAACAAAGAACAAAAGCCAATAGCTTTGGGGCCTAGGCCATTGAATTTTCCTGAGAATTTTTCCAGCTTGCCCTTCATATGTTTAACAGCTTATAAATTGGATTTGGTATGATTGTCCTGGAAACCAGATTCTCTTATATTTAGGTTCTTATCTCACTATCCTTGTCTCCTGGAAGAGCCTAAAGCAATACAATTAATAGTCTATTCCTGAAACCCCTGATCTACACATCCGATTATTTTAGAAAGGCAACGATACAAATGCTTTTGAATTTGTAGTCCTGTCCTTGAAGGAGTGGAAATGCAATACTGGTATACAGAGGAATTCAATTTTAAAGGAGGCTTGAATATTCATGTGGTGTCTAAAATGCCTTTTCTTACCAACAGTATAAGAGTGATATATTCAATATATGTGGAAGATGCACTCTCTGAAGTAAATCTTCACCTAGCATGCTTAGAAACCTAGCCACAGTAAAGGCTAATCACAGTTAACAGTGAATAGTATGGGGGAAACAAACTAGAAATAAACTGCCAGGCAGTAAACTCCTCACAGAGCAGAACCCTCTTGAAGAGCCGATGCAAACATCCCCAGACTCCTAATTTATCTGGCTTCTCCTATTTTATTCACTTTCATGCTTCTTATAAATATCTGTCACATATCTGCTTAGCTGCATTAAGCCACTGATGAAGGAAGTCTTTGAAACAGAGAATTTAAAATGTTGAACAGGCCAGTGATCACAGGACTATATAATTAGCCAAAACAAGTAATTCTCTTCTATGGCATTACATATAAAATAACTCCCCAATGGTATAAAAAAAATTAGAATACCAGCAAATGAAAACAAGGCCCTGAGTATCTCCATATTCTGTTAGTTTTCATTTCTCTGTGCCCTCTTGTACAGAACAAACGTCAGGAACAAAATCTTGCCAGAAAGGTTGCCTATACGTCCACAGCTTTGGACTGAGATGCGAAATGGAAACTGGTATTATCTCAGGCAGTGCCTCTTACCAGTGCCACACTCACATAAATTACTTTGTCATTATTTCCACTTCTCATTGAATTCTAGATGAATGGGGCTAGCTCACAGGTTCAATGCAGGAATCTCTTGGTAGAGCTGCTGGTCAGTGTTGCACCAGTCATTTGCCATTATCCTTCGTGACTCTTGCAGCATTAAAACCTCTGAACTTCTGCACTTGTCGCATTTCACCACATCTGTACTGCAGAGAACAAGCCCAGATGGCCCAGCTGCTCCTCACTTCTTGGGGTCTCTGCAGACAGTGAGCGTTAGTGACTCGGGCAGCAAACTATAAATTGGAAGAGGGATATTAATTTCAGAATTTCTGATTCCTCTTCAGTTTCCTGAAAGGACGCGTTAGGCTTGAGTCAGATGTTTAACAGTCTTTGTCAGGCAGGCTTGAATGCTCATATCTGCCTCTGTAAGAACAGACTTTAGCAAAGCCACAGGATTTGTCATCTAGCATCTTTGTGGGTGACACAGCATCTTCATTTTCCCCCTGGATCACCAAACAGGACAAGTGAACATTTACATTCCCGCCTGATGTCTGGCGCTTCTGCTCCAGTCCTCAGCCTAGTCTCTTTTTTAACTCAGGCTGTATCTCTTCCTGACAACAAAAGCACTGAGGACCAAAGCCAGCTAAGCTATAGGGGTGACTCAGTGACCAAAAAATGTTGGTGAAAGTGCCACTGTAGAGTGGCATACAGTGCCTGTATTGGCATCACCATCATTTAGCGCTCCCCAGAACTGATTTCTGAGGGTGAGCCCAGCAAAAGCTGTCTCCCTGGGGCTGGTGTCATGGGTATTAAATGAAGATGGTAACTTTGAAGGTTTTATCTTCTCTCCATCTCAAAGTAGAGAACAGAGCCCTTCTCAGCCCAGAGGGAAAGGAAAGCAAGGATCACTCCCCCTATTTTATTTCCTTAAAGATTAATTTCTCATGGAGAGAGATTCAATCAAGGGGCTGGACCTTCGTCTGGAGCTTCAGCTTTAGCTTTTAAGTGAAAATTTATGTTATGAGCCTTTCATTTATTTGAGAGAGGTTTGTTTTGTGCTTGCAAACTCTTAAGAAGGATATTTTTCAAGGGTCTTTTTTAATGGAATATAGTGCTGGTTTAACCTCACTCTTGCAGCTGATGATGATGCAAGAAAAAAAAAACAAAAACAAAAAGATGTCCACTGACATTGCATATCAAAATATACCATATCCCACAACAGTGTTGGATTGCAACAATGGAAAATTATGTTTGACAGGGGTGGTGACCACTGCCACCTTTTCTACTTCGGCAATCTCTCTAGGTGGCCAAAACTGTAACTGCATAATGTTGGCACGTTAATCAGTTCCATTGAGCAAGGTGTCTTTTAGACCAATGCTGTGACTGAATTTATAGTGTGAGTCTGCTAAGATCAGGAATTCTCTCGTGACAGAGATATTGAAGTGACCAAAGTACGGGGTTGGAAGGTATTCAGACACACTTTAAGAATGTCAAATAATGTTTCCTACCTTTCCTCTCCAAAATGTTTTATGAATCCTAAGTAATGAACCCCAACAGCATATAGTTTCATAAAGAACAGTAATTCTTCATTTTACACGAGGGAATAGAATTCATCCTGGCCACAGAAAAAGCCAATGTCAGAACTAGAGCCTATAACTAGCAGTACTATCTTCTAAACCTGAGAGCAGCCCTTTAGATTTTGCCTAATTGCGAGTCTAAATTAGTCATTAATGAATTCTCTAACTCCCATTTGCTTACTGCAGCAGGATAAAAATCAGAATGTGAGAGACAAGAAAATGTCCCTGTGCTGGGATTCACAAAATCTGAAAAAGAAGTTATTTTCAAAAGCTGGCTTTTTTGCTTAGATGTGATGATGACAGCTGCCCTCAGAAAAACACAGACAGATGCATAGGGAATACTTTTGTTATGAGCTGAACCCAACATATATCTTAATAGTCTTAAGTCGGGTCTCCCATAGTAAAACAAGAGAAACAGACCAGGAAAAGGTAGTGAAATAAATTTCCCCAAGATCTTCCTCTTGAGGGAGAGGGAGGGAAATACTGAAGGGATTTCTACATCTCTCTGCTTAGTTGCTCGTAGAGGAGGCTCCTAACCACATTAGCCTCCTCTAAAGGATCCCTTTGGGTATCCTTGGGGACACGGAGAAATGGTACCGTGGGCCAGAGCCAGAGCACTGTTCCCACCTTCCCTGCCCTGCCATTAGCTGCAGAAGTCATACAGGGCTGTGACCCCATGGAAGCCAGGAGGCTGGGAGTGGCAGCATCTACTTTCCCACAGAGACAAAGAAGTATCCAGTCACAGATCTCTTCACAACAGAGAGGATATCAAGGCCTCCTGCTGACTCTCTTAAGGGCTAATTAGACTGGAAACTCTTGGCAGGTCTTTACAGAAATTGTGCTGCAGGGACTGTTCAGTCATTTCACTGCTTCTAATAAGGCAACTTGACATATAGTACCTGCAGAATTTTTTATGGCATTTCTCTGGATCCCTTTCTTTCCTCCCTGCTTGCGTGCTAACGTCACTATAGCATGCAACATTTATTCTCGTTTTCAGACTTCTGCTCCACCTGAGCACAAAGGAAGACAAATCTGCTTCCGTACATCTGCTGTTTTGCAACTGTGCCATGGGCAAGTTTAGCTTGCTAAGTTAAGGAGCATGGTTTAGTTCCTATGTGCTCGCAGATGGGCCAGCAAACATAATGTGAGCTGAAACAAAATATCTCAACTCATTGTGCCAGGCAAGAGTTGCTGCAGCAGATTTTTAGGGTGACTGTTTGTATTCATGTGCAGGCTCCCGAAGCATTGCTGAAGTGCCAGCCTGTTTCTTTAAGAACTGCTGCTACAGAATGTTACAATACAGTGATACAAGGAAATTGCTGCAACTCCCTGCATGTTTGATTTCTTGAACTATTGGTAGAAATGCTCCATCTGTGTCTTCCCATCTGTACCACACGTTTTGTCAAGACAACATGCCAAAACTTCTCCTTTCCTGTATCTCCCTCCCCTCCCCGGCCCCAGGCCCTTATCATTCCTCCCCCTCCAGCTCTCCTCTTTCTTCAGAAACACTGGGGAGAAAACAACGTCCATTGCAGAGTTGCTGTTTCTGTCTCTTGTTTTACCTCTGATTACCCGGAAGGGAGAGGATAAACCTTGTCATCTTCCCGCTCTGCCCTGCAAGGACTACACGGGTTACAAAATTCAAAGGGTCTGTCTCTCTGGGTAAAACCTGTGACGGAGGCAGGATGACTCCCAAAGAGCAAGATTATGTTGTCTTTTAGCTGCAGGGATTCCTGCGGAAGAAAGCCAAAGCTACTGTAGGAGGAAACGCGGGGCGTGAGGCCAGAGGGAGAGGAGATCGGATGGAGCCGAGCCCAGGAAGCGAGAGGAAGCCCTGCAGGGTCAGTCTCGTCCTGCCAGAGGAGAGATGGGCTCAGCGCTGCTGCCCTTTGCCTCCCCCAGTACTGCTGGTCTCCTCGGGCATCCTGGCCCCTCACGCTCTGGCAGCAGCAGCAGCAGTCTGAATGGTCATGGCTCTGCCACAGGCAGAGAAAAACCACGGCCGGTTTGATGCTCCCAAAGTCTGCTGCTGGAGGCAGCTGCTTACTTTGTCCATGTGGCTAGCTGTCCAAATGAATTCCCCTAGTCTGAACACTGAAGGATTCCCTTTGGGTTTTATTCTCATATAGTTTTCTGACTACTGCATGCTAGTAGGTGTGTTTGCTAATCCTAAAGTTATCACTTATTTTATCACAAGAGTCTTGGTTTGCCTGGATTATTTTGACCTGACAGGGCAGAGGAGGGTATAAGACTGTTGTTTTTTTATTTTAAAATTGTGAATGTTTTTTAAAAATACCAGAAACATGCTGGGTTTATATTTTTCATTTTTTACACAACTCAGCCACCTGGCAGAGAGCATAAAAAAAAAAAAATAAATGTGACTTTGCTTGCCACAGACGTCATACAAATAATGAACAATCAAAGCAAAGCGATTACAAGCAACCCAGAGGCAGAAAACAATTCAGTAGGGCAGCTCAGATGAACTGTCACAAGCAAGGAGAGCAGTCACAGACAAAGCACTAAACCCTCAAAAATGGCCCAGCGGCACACACCAGGTAATCCTGAAGGGAGTCTGACCTGTAAGAGCTTTTAAAGCTCCTTCCTTTCCTAGATTGCCATCCAATAAATCTTTTGAGAACACCCTTATATGTGAATGTGAGTAGCTATAATGGAAACTTTCATATGTTTGCAGTTAGGCAGGTGCTCAAGTACTTTACTGGATTCACTATGTAAACGTGAGCAAGATTTGGTGTTTTACAGAAGGTAGCTGCGAACGGTAAAATGAGCAGGAGGCACAAATCCTTTTCCCTGGGATTCCTGGAGCACCCATGGTATTTAATTGATGGTTATATTTTCTCATTCCTACTTCTCTCTCTCCCCCTCCCTCTTCCTCTGCCAGCATGAAAAATTCACACACACATACAGAGACTCACAGTGTCCTGATCTGACCCCACCACTAGAAGCAATATGGGACAGCATTTAGCTATAAAAAAAAAAAAAACAAAACACAGAGAGATGTGAAAACAACCTCATTAGGCTTTTTGTTAAGAATTAACCTAGCTTCTTCTCAGAAGAGCAAGTAACTGTGTTTAACACAGGCCTGGCACCAGCTTCTCTGATGGTGCACCTCAGTCCGTGTCCCCGCAGGCAGCCTAGCTGCAGGGCACCTGGGTCCCAGCTCAGGGGTGGGAGCAGCCACCACGTCATGGTGGGTATCGCTCCCGTGAGAAGGTGCTTGGCTTGTTTCTCCACCAGCTGGTTGCCCCTGGGGTTATTACTGAGCAGCAGCCTGTGTACCATAAGGTGTCATTTTCGTGCATGAGTAAGTTACAAGTCACTAGTCAGTCTTGCTACACCAGTGCATAACAGCCTTCTGCTGCTATAAATAAATTCCCCTCTCCTAGTTGCTCCCTGGCATGTTCACGTGTTGGCTAAGATAGTAGTGTCCAACAGTATTGCTTGGCTCAGCTTAAGGTCTCGGGACCCAACAATTCTTGAGGCTGGCACATCAGGCCGTTTATCATCCTAAATCAGGAAAAAATTACAAACGATGGTATTTGCTTAGGGCTTGGCTGTGCATGTCCTTAGTGTACTAAGTGTTTAGGACATGATTTTCTTGCAGATGCCTGGCACATGTTCCTACAATGTTTCACAGCTGCATTTTCACCACAAGAACTCCCCCTTGCATGAAGCACTCACTGGGCTTTTAAGGCAGTGCCCTTTACTTCTAATAGTTATTGATTCCCTGAATGCAGGAGAATATGGATTCAATTAGCCGGTCATAGCACTGTAGTTCAGGGCTTGTCAGCATTTCCACTATATAAGCTTCCAGTTTTTAAGGTTTATATGACATAACCATAAAAATTCAGTCTGTATTAAAGTTGACATTCAAGGTCCTTTTACAGATTATTAGTTTGTAACATGCACTAATTACTTTTATTATTTTAGAACCACCGCTTACTGAAAACATATAGTGAATTTCCAACAAAAGTTTCTTAAAGATGGGCACTTCCACTCAAGGCAGTGTTAGGCAGCCATATTCAGAAGACATTATTTTTCTGATTGGATGAACAATTGCTCACAGAGACTTCTGCAGGCACTGTGGACTGCCACGCCAGAGCACAAAACTTCCCCGTTACACAGAATGGAAATAATCTAATAGCCCCTGAAATCAATGCCCCTTTAATGTAGGTCACAACCCATCCCAATATTTTTGATCAGGCTATTTAACACTAAGTCTTTTCTCCAGAAATATTCATTTTTCCTGGTTTCCCCTTCATCCTCCAACAGAAGTCAGACAGCAGTCCTGTAGCAAAATCTTTAAGCAGTGTTTACCCACATCTTTACCTTAGCTTTAAAAATAGGAACATCTCCCCATCCAAGGAAAGGACTCCCATCCATACACCTTCAGGCTGTGACTGCACTGCAGCCTACGCTGATCTCACTGCCGGCTCTGCAGTGGCCCTGTGCCACCTGCCCCCCAGCAGTGTATTTCTGCCCCTTTGCACCCACTTCAGCATCACTTTGCAGCCAGTTCTCAAGAAGGGTCAGGCCCATGGCCTCTGGCAACTGCACTGGGTAATGCAGTCATCTCCTCCATGGCAGTAATACAGTCCGAAATAATACACACAGTGCAGGTCACTCAGCATACTCTCATGTTTACAAGGCATCTTGGATGACAGCAGTGTCTTTCCAGCAAAAGCTAGGACTTCCTAGATGGAAGTTCCTCCTGAAATATGGCTCAGCAGTAGACCACAGAATCACAGAATCACAGAATGGTCAGGGTTGGAAGGGACCTCTGGAGATCATCCAGTCCAACCCCCCTGCCACAGCAGGGACACCTACAGCAGGTTGCACAGGCCGGCGTCCAGGCGGGTTTTGAATGTGACATGTGAGATGCTGGTGCTCAGGGGCACAATATCTTGCTTGGAACTCACTGGGGGCTGTGATCCAAAAACCTTTCGCTCTCAGCAAAGCAAGATACTGCCAACCAGCTGACTGGTGATACCTTAGCACTGTGAGAGCCAGACAGCCCCAGCTTCCCTGCTCCAGCTGAGCCAGGAACTCAGCAAAGCTGCTGCTTCTCATCATGGCAGGGTAATGCTCGTGTAGGAGATGCTGCTAACTTCTCCCTGCTGCTGTGGTCCCAGATTGGAGCAGCCAGGTTCCCCCATGTCTTGCTGTGGTAGGCTCTTGTCCACATGAGAAGCAACTGCTCTTGACTTCCAGTTCCTATGGAGTTCAGTGGCAGCCTACTATCTTCTAGAAATTGCCCAGTCCTCTTAACTGGAGTTTGTTTGCTCCTCTAGCTCTAAACCTTCCCCATCTTATGCCCCCTTGTCATTACTATACTGGAGCAATACTTCCACCTGTTTTCCTCTCTTTCAGTGGCATTCCCTCACTCTTTCACTCCTCCTATTCTCTGATAGACGGCTGAAACACACTCAGTGTTTCAGTGCTTGGTATTCTCAGTACACACCATCAAGCTGCCTAGCATGGAAGGTGTAAGCTTAACATTCAGAAACAGTTCAACCTGAGACCACTTCCCATCGCCCAGTCTGCTCTGCCTGGCTGCATATCTTCACCGCATCCTGACAGCAAACCAGGCTGAGATGTGGGTATGAAGTGTGGGCACCATTCCTCTTTCCATGCTATGCCCTGTTGTTTGGTTTCCACTCAAGGGAAAACCCCTGAATGGGCAGGGTGTGTTGCAGCTGGTCCTCTGAGATGGGTAGCCTGGGGACAGGATGGGATGACCCTCAGAGTATGTGCCCTTTAGGATAAATGCAGCCTGAATATCTGTTTTTAGGACGCTTAATTTTTAATTTTTTTTAACTTTTCCCTTTCTATGATTTAATACTGCTTTTCTAGCTGCATTATGTCTTTTACTGTGAGTATTGTTGAAATAGATCAACTTCTAAAATACCTAAAATAGCATGAATGTTTATAATATACTTGGTATAAGGATGGCATATTAAAACGTATTTACATCTCAAAAAATTTAACCTGGAGCAGACTTGATATTATCTAAATAATTTGTTTAAGGGAACATAAAATAATTTCCTCCTCTTCCAGGGGAGATATAATATTTACAAAATCTTATCTTCACAAACAGAATTTGTGTTTTAAGATGGCAAATTAGAATTTGCACACTAAGGAAAGTCAAACTGCAAAGGAATTAGGAATAAGTGATCAGCAAAGGAAGAAAAAAATTGCTGAAATGTATCACCATTACCGTGTTAATATATGGCAATCTTATGACAGGTAAATGTATAAGGACTTATTTGCCAACACAGAACATTCTCTATGGAACATTGATTTAAATATAGCCATGCCTTCCTCTCTTCAGTGCGTCATAATGTAGTAGTAGTATGTCCTCTGATGTCCTCTACTTTCACAGTTGATACAGGGACCCAGCTAGAAAGATTAGAGAAAATGGGTGGGAAGTATAGAAGCAGACTGTAGCCATTGCCTTGATATATGCAGTTGGTATGGGACCAGTGCATTTCTGGAAGTGGTAAGAATCGTTATTAACATCATGCTAGGGATATGCATCCCTATAGTCACTCAGCTATGGATTAAGGTGACATGCATTGCAGCAGCACAAATTGTACTGGTATCATTAAGGCTGAGATGCCATTTCTATGCCATGAATAGTAGCCTCTCCGTTCATTTTCTTGCACGTGTATCTGTATAGGTACTAGCATAACGACAACTGTGTATTCAGATTGTCACAATATGAGCAACAATAATGGCTAGAAAGGAGCTATAATGCTGTGTCAATTAAACAATATGCATTTTAAACGTGCTTATGTCTGAAGCCACATAATAGCTTGCAATCATTCAGAAGGGCTTTTAATAGCATAATACTTAAATCAATTCATGTCAGCTGTCCTCAGCCCACTGTGGGGTGAAGGTCTTTTTTGCGGTGCTCCTGGCTGGATCTGCACTGTACTTGGTTATTGCAGGTTGGCAAGATCAGGATGACTTTCTTCTCCAGGATTTCCCCACGTGCTCCTTCCCAGTTGAAATGTAGACTCATTCCCTTGTAACGATACTGTGACACTCACTGGTATTTATTACTTTCAACAAATTTTTAAAAAGTAGCCAGGCAAATATAAAGGGATTTTTAATGCTGCCATAGCTGCAATATATTTCCTGTAGGTTAGAAAATGTATTTGTTAGAAGCTGTGTGCTTTTAAGTAATCTGCCACTGATCCATCCCTTCTGCTCACCCCAGCCCTGCAGGGAAGAGGTCAGAGCCTCCATCTTTACAGCTTGTCTTTGCCTCCACATGGCTAGCCAGATGGGCTGCACTGCTCCTGCCCAAGCTCTCTGAGACAGCACGGGTTGCTGAAAGTAGCTTAAGCTTTTTGTCTAGGATGACACCTAAAGATTTGTCTGAGACTATGCCCGTGAGCACAACAGAAAACATTTCTGCGGCTGCTGGGACTGGGGCCGGATCCAAGATGGTGGCAGCACTGCAGGCCAGGGCCTGGTGGCGGGAAAGCAGTGGTGCAGGGAGTGAGGTCTTCATGAGGCCTCATCGGCCCTCACCCTGGGGGCCGTGCCTGTCCCTGCCAGCAGGACCTTCCTGCTGGCCTCAGGATCCCCCACCCCCTCTCTCACTGGATTTTGTAAAGACTGTGTAAAATAGGCCTGTAAAACTGCTGACATTTCCCCGTGGCTGCGGAGGGGAGCCATGCTGCATGGCAGCTATACACCCACCCTCAGTCCTCGGCTCTGGCACCCTTTGGGGCGTGAGGACGCGCTCTCTGGGGCAGTAGCTTCTCCAGCTGCATAATAAAGTAGCCACGGAGGTGCTGGGGGCTTTTTTGTTCTTTTTGCTGCTACATTTTATTGAGATGATAATGGTGAGGTGTCAGACTTTTCTGAATGCTCGGAAAGAGCTCCTTTCTGGATCCTTTGTCTAGTCAGCTTGTCACTCCAGGGCCTTGCGTTACAGAGAAGGTGAGAAGAGGCAGCAGCAGCTGTCACATGCAGTTGATGGTGTTTTATGGGGTCAGCAGTCTCCAGCTGCTGCAAAAGCACCAAGAATGACTGAATTCGGGCTCATCCTCTGTCTTGCTCTTCTCAGGCAGGAAAAAGGCAGCAGCCCTGTTAATGCTTTTGGCCATGATCTTCTCATGCCTCCTGGAGAGCACGTCCCTCTCTGACTGCAAATATTGACCAGCCCATAGCAAGGGGAGAACTGTGTTTCATAACGTAAGGAGGCAAACCAAACTTAATTTTCTTTTCATGAGTTACCTTTCCGTAGTGTGTCTTGTCTCCATGCTGGGCAATATGCACTATGCAGTTGACTTTGAAGAAACTCCAGGGAAAGTCTGGCATTGACATTGCTCAGATTGAGCCCAAGTTGACCCCAAAACCATGGAGAGGGGCTGATGGCAAAGGGTGTTTCTGATCACTGTTCACGAAGCCCATAGACAGGCACCGTTGTCATTTTTAGTCAAGTGCTTGCATTGCTGTGCATTCCAGTGTTGCATCCAGCCACAATGCTACCCCCAAAACAGAGGGCTGGGATGTATGTGGGCATCAGGAAGTGCAGTTTAACCTGTGAGTTGCTCAATATCTGCAGCATTTTGTATAAGTGCTTCAGTCTGAAAAGTAACTGCTAAAGCCATAAAAATGCATCTTTGGTTGGGGAAAAAATGGATAGTGGAGATTTTAGACTTTCTAGATTTGAAAGTTCACTACGGACATGGATCTGGTTCTCATTGTGCATCGTGTAAATACAAGATTTTGGATGTACACATCCTTTGCATTCAATGGGATAAAACAGCTGTCAATACCTGCATAGCTGTGAAAAAGTACTAATCTTCAGAGCTCTTATAAACCCCAGAAGCAAAGCTGGAAGAGAGGGGTATATGCCAGAACCAAGAGGAGATACGTGGAAATGAGAAGGCAAATTTGAGGAGAGAGGGATATCTCAGGGGAGATATGTCCCCTGGCCTTGCATATCTCCAGCACTGGGACTTCTACAATGTTTTGCCTGATTTAAGGAAATACAGAGAAAAAGGGTGACCTCCACATGAAGGAGAGTCTATTGACCGCTTTCATTCCTTCTGTCTAACTCAACGGGAATATTTTCTTAACCTTCACTTCTTCAAACATTTGGTTATTTTTGTTTTCTACCTCTCTAGTTTGTTTCCCTGATGTGTTTTTCTCCATTTTCAGCTGTTTACTACCTTCCCTTGCAAAAGATTTCCCAGCATCCTTTAAATTTTCTCTTGTGAAGTTTCATCTGGCAAATCCCACCCTCCATTTTGTTTCCCCAGAGGCACATTTATATGCTAAATGGGTTCAGTTCTACAGAAAATGAGAGTTCAGGCACAGAGGGATGTGAAAGGCATCTAGCACATGGCTCAGCTCCATGCTCTCTCCCACAGTGCAAAGAGAGAGTGAAGTAGTTGTTACAGGAGTGTGCCATGGTGAGGGAGAGATAGTGCTGTGTGGCATGTCCTCATGTTCCTCTGGTCCAGGTCGCAGCTGGAGGAAGAAAGCTCGCTCAGCTGATGTATGTGAGCCTCCTGATAGCATTCCAGCAAGGACTGACTCCGGGAGAACCAGGATTTTCCTTTACGTGCACCGGTTAGATGCCACCTAGATACAGTAGCATGGCAACAGGCTGCTTGGTAGCTGTGTTAGAAATGAAGCACTAACCATTTCTCTATGTTGCTGTCTCCAAGGAGAAGTTCAATATAAGTCAGTCCCTTAGCATCAGTTTGACATCAGCCTATGTCTTTGCCACATTAATTCAATTTATTACCCATTTTGAACCACACTTTGCATTCTATTTAGGATGCCAGGGGACCTGTTCATCCCTAATGACTGAGGAAGCATTTGTGTTTTATAAGCTATTTGGGACACACCATAAGGAACTAAAAGTGTCTGGTTTATTTTCATTGTTAAATTTACCATGTACCCAATTCTGATGCCGTTGCAATTGATAGCAAACATGCCAGGGACCAGTGCAACTGGAATGCTTTCTGAAATTTAAGGAGATCCATCAAAGATGCATCTAACATTCTCCCCAAAAAAGGCCTACTGGTCTCTTCATAAATAATGCATGGAGAATGTTATCGGGGGTGGGGAGGAAATTACAAAACGTTAGTTTGTTGTTCTGTCTTTTATCTCTAGCTAAACTTTGATCTCTAGAAAGTGTTTCTACTGTCATCTGTAAGAGTTTCCTTAGTCTTTACTTGGTAGCATATTAAAATTCAGCTGACTAATTTCACTGGTTTTCTTTGATCTTTTTCCTTCAATATGAATTACTCTAGCTGAAGAGTTCATATTTGCCTAAGCAAAATTCATCTTCCTTTCTCTGTACATTCAGACATTCGGGAGTTTCCCTGTGTTGCGTTTTTGCCTACCTACCCTTGCTTATTCAGGTATATTGCTCGTTCTCTTTACCTATGCTCTTCTTTCCAGGTGGTCTTTTGCTGTCTCAAGTATTCAGATTGCTGCAAGCAATGGGACCGGGGCACTTCCGAATTCCTCACCCCACCTGCCCCTACGGATCACAAAGCTGTATAGGACAGTTTCCCCACTGAGGTAGCTATCGGTAGCCCATCGGTGCTGCTGAATTACATGCTCTTTTTTAGAAGGATTTGTTAATTTGGGAGTGAGTGTGGTGGATTTGGGAGTGTAGGGTAGGGAATCAGTAGTGTCTGTTAAGGTGCAGTGGTGAGACAAGTTTAGTAACAAATCAAGAAAAAGTATATCGCGTTGTTAGCTTCTTGCATACTTCTGAGTCTGTGTCATTGTAATCCTTGTGATTATGTAGGTGCCTGGACCATGCACTTTGCCCAGCCCCAGCCTAGGAAAAACGGACAAGCCATGGCAGGAGATGTACCAGGGACACTTTGCCTCAGAAATGCAGCACAACACATGTACGCTGGACTGTGGAAGAAGCAGCATCCTTCTCGGCATCCTGCCTCAGCCACCCAGCACACAGATGATTAGAGACAGACGCGCTCCCTACATCTCCCACCCACTCACTGCTCATTTGCTCCTGAAGGGAGCAAAGAAAACATATTTTCCTTGTCCCCATATAAATAGACCCCATTGCTGTCAAACCCCCAACCTATGAGCACCATGTACATATGCTTGTGTACACACACTCACGCTCCACCTGCTTCTTTCCACACAAGATCCATGTTAACTCTCTGCAGAACAAAAAGCATTTTAAGAAATCCTTAGAGATGAAACAAGGATTGGATATAATGCTGTTTACTTGTTGTTCACAATTTCACAGCTGTGAAATCAAACTACATATTATGGTCCACACTCCCTTTCATACAGGGGTGTACTGCCTGTCCTCAGGATAGGAATATGTTTTTTCACAGGCCAGTGAGGAAGTTGGAGCATAGTGCTTTATCTAGATGGATCCTCACCGTACGGTAGTTTCACTTGTCATGTCTGCCAGATGATACTTGATGCTTAGCTAGAATTGTCTACTAGAGTTGGAGACTATACTTTTTCAGTCAAACAGTTGTTCATATTATATTCTGGTAGTGTGCTCCTCATGAATTGGCACAGATCAGTGCAAATTAAAAGAGGAATGAATCTGCAGGTCTCTGGGCTGGTAAGGCGATGTGCTGGAGAAGAAGAAATTGCAGACTTTCCTTTCGTGAACAAACTTCAGTGTCTTGGGACAAACCCATTAAGTGGTATTCTGCCACCTAAATTATTTTCATTCAGCTCCAATTTTTGTCCATTATCATTAAACTCTTGGTAACAGATGGAGCTTGAACTGCAGAAGAATTTCCCAGTTAACCCAACTGATTTTTTGAGACATATTCAAGGTGTCTGGGCAGCTGAGAAGAGGGTCTCTCCTCTAATTGTGCCCCACCTAGCATCCTCCTATAGAAGAACCATTCAGGGTGCAAAGGGAATTGTGTATTATTCATTTATGGTGCCAGTTCACCACTTCTAGCTAGCTATGACCTAGGCAGCTGCCCATGACACATACTAGCCAGGGCTGCCTGATGCAGATCCTGAACGGTGTAATGCTGTGCCCTGCAACACTGTGGGTTAGCTTCACATACGATGACATTTGGTTTTGTGCTGATGGTTTAGCTCTATGAATCTTCACGTTACGACCTGCTTTGTTCCTCTTCTTTCCCTTTTCCAGCCCAGGACATTTCTGACCATACTCAGTTCCAGCCTGAGTGAGAAGGGTTTTCTGTCCCAAAATGATGTCTGGGACAGACATGTCTCAGACAGATACTGTGTATGAGAGCACAACAGCTCTCACCCACAGGGTTATTCTGAGCTCAGCAAATCAATGCTGTCTCTACTGAGAAGCGGGAAGAAAGTCTCTACCGGTAGAGGAGGGGTGAAACGCTTGCTAACTTGTCAGCTCACATCATCTCACGAATGCATCATGTAAGGCAGCCCCTCTGAAAAAGCAGTTTAACTCTCTGCTTTGCCACCATGCTTATGATGAGATGGTAATTTAGCATATCAGTACCTGTGTTCTTTCCCTATCTGAGCTACGGCTCCTTTAGGCCAGATGTAGCTAACTATTGGCCGGTGTCATTTCATGATTTACCACATACTTGAGAGCCATTTAACTTTGTTAATTTGTGCTGTGTCTTTTCTCTTGATACACTTTACAATGAAACTGCAGCTTTATTGTTTTTTCCACTAGCAGGCAGACACCACAATCCAGGACACAGACTGCTGTAGGTCAAATGTGGGAAGAAATGATAATTCTTTTTGCCTTAACTCACTGCATGCGTGGTAGGAACCACAAGTAGAAAACATAGGCCCTCTCTGGATCAAATTTGCTTTCTCATTTCCGTGTATCTCCTCTTGGTTCTGACATGTGCCCCTCTCTTCCAGCTTTGCTTCTGGAGATTATGAAAGCTTTTATGAACTTTTTCACAGCTCTACAGGTTTTAACAGCTGTTTTATCCCATTGAATGCAAAGGATGTGTGCATCCAAAGTCTTGTATTTACACTAAAGCTTCTCATTCACTTTCATAACACTGACCAGGTAAATCCACTGAGGAAAACCAGAAAAGCGGAAGCTCACTGTCCTCAAGCTTCCTGAGTTGTTCCCAGGGCATGGAAAGCATGCTCCCTGGTATTTATAGGATGTCATTAATATCTAGAACTGAAACACAAAAATAACCCAAGGAGAAATAAGAGGGAAGGAATCACTTTATTCAAATGTAGTCAGAAAGTCTTTAGAGCTGATGGCTTGAGCTGGCTGGGAATGCTCCAACAGCCATGGAGGCTTCCTGCCTGCTTCTCAGTGGGAACAACATTGATTCATTGTGCATAGTAAAGCCCTATGCCTGACGAGCAGGTAAGAAATTGTCGTTAGCACTAGAAAATCTCTTCTGGGTAGACACGCTGAGTGTGCAATAAACTACATGACGTGGCAGAGTTTAACATACTTTAAAAAAGGAGCGTGGGCTCAAGCTCTCTGCAGCGTAACATTCTAGATGTAACCGCAATGCACTGTAAGAAGGATGTGATTTAATATCTTTTTCTCCTGTCTGGTAGTGCACGTTTGGCTCCACGATTCACATGCGCCTGAGACAGACGGAGGGAAACCATCCGTTGCAATCTGCTATGCTGCGGGAGGGGGGAACGTGCAAGGGCGTGAGCTGGGGCATGGGGTATCTCTGAGGGGCGGCTCAGGCTTGCAGGGGCTGGGTGGCATGTGCTGATCCAGGGCCTGGGGAGCTGTTTGTTTAGCAGAGAGGCCTGCAGCTCCAGTCCTGGATTTACCTGCGGCTGTTAGCGCTGAACGGCAGGAGCTGTAAATCCTGCCCTGTGGCGGCAGAGAGACTCCCTCCACTAGTCAGGCCATCTGGAATAATTCACTAACTGATGCTCCTCACATGTAGCCATCAAAGGTGTCATAAATCAGAGGTGATGGAATTGGTGAGGGCCTTCCTCCTGCTTCCCTTCCCTCCAAACCTCACCTGACTGCCACTTTGTTGGGATGCACCGTGTCTTTTACTTTGATGTATCGCAAGGGCCTGAGAGGCAGGTCCAGGCTGACTGTTGTGTTTTCAAACATTGTCATGCTGAGTTGGCCATTTCTGGCTTGGTAGCACAGAGCTGCTTTCTAACTCAGAAAAATACGAAAAGCCAGGCGCAAACCAATTTACAGTGGAAAGTAGATATTCTTTATCTGGAGCAGCTACATGGATGGCTTACCCATGGGCTGAGGAGGTCTGCTGTCCCAGGGAGTCGATGGGTTTCACAGTGCCAGTAAAATAGCAACCTTATACCTCTGCCAGAGCAGATTGCTTTAAGTGAAATATGCACATTAAGCCTGGGAATGGAGTACGCCTGCAGCCCCCTGAGTGCTTGGCAGCCCCGAGGGCCAGTGTCAACCAACAGAAATTAAAGCAGCCTCCAACTCTGCATTGAGCCAGACCAGCTCTGGGCTTAGGACTGGGCAAGGGAGAACGGAAAGCTGGCGGGATACTCGTCCCTTACTCATTTCATGCTCTGTGCCAAGCACTGCTGTGCTGAAACCACAGCTGGGAAGCTACCTTGTTTCCTTCATTTCTGTCATGCTGCTAGTCAGTTCAGGACCAGTGTTACTCACCTCAGAGAAGAGTAATGGGACGTAGCAGAAAAAGAAACCACACAAAACAAAGTTATGTGTTATGGTCAGTGCTTTAGGCTTTTAAAAAAACAATATTCCAGGTTACAGACAACCCTTTCAAAGTGCTTAAAATGTTCCATTATCAAAATACCTACACATTGCTTTTAAAAAAAACATAACAAAAGAGTTTCAATGCAGGGTCACCGTCAAAACACGGTGAGCTTCTGAAATGTCAGGCATAAAGTAGAAGTGGTTACTTTTAATTGTCAGTAGTGTCAATGTGAAGGGAAACAGCAACTTCATTGTATCAATTCTTTGCTTTTGAATGTGTGAAGAGCGTACTTCATACAAGGGAACAGGCACATGTGCATCATTTCCAAGATAGCAAGATTTGCATTTGCTGCATCATTCATACAGAGCATTTTAAAACTCTGCAGACCTCAACATGTCAGCTTAATTAATCCACTCTCTAACAAAAGTGAGATCCTAAGGAGGAAACATAAACCAGCAGCTTCCCTCAGCCAGACTGAACAAATGACAAGGATTAGGAAATCTTACCTCTGCTTCCTACTCCAAGACAGATTCCTCCTGTAACCGTAGCCAAGGCAGCCAGCCTCTCCATGCTGCTCCATCTGTGCTACAAGTACATTACCTATCCTCTTAATAACGCAACTGGAAACCTCTGTATGAAGCAGTAAAGACAATAATACAACATAAAACCATCTCAGAGGCAGAAATTGTACCTCAAGTAGCACTCACTGTAATTTGCCCTATATTGATGTTTGCTTTGGCATCATATTTCCCCAAGACTGTGTGTTGTCCCTGCATTAGTGTGGTGGGTTGACCTTGGTTGGATGCCACGTGCTCACCAAGCTGCTCTATCACTCCCCCTCCTCAGCTGGACAGGGGAGAGAAAATATAGCAAAAGGTTTGTGGGTCGAGATAAAGATGGGGAGATCACTCACCAGTTACCACCATGGGCAAAAAAATTTATTTAACTTATTGCCGATCAAATCACAGCAGGGTAATGAGAAATGAAACTAACTCTTAAAACACCTTCCCCCCACCCCTCCCTTCTTCCCGGGCTCAATTTCAATCCTGATTTTCCCTACCTCTTCCCCTCAAGCAGCACAGGGGGATGGGGAATTGGGGTTGTGGACAGTTCCTCACACATTATCTCTGCTGCTCCTTCTTTCTCATGCTCTTCCCCTTCTCCAGCATGGTGTCTCTCCCACAGGAGACAGTCTTCCGTGAACTTCTCCAATGTGGGTCCTTCCCACAGGCTGCAGTTCTTACGAACTGCTCCAGTATGGGTCCTTTCCATGGGGTACGGTCCTTCAGGAACAGACTGCTCCAGCATGGGTCCTCCACGGGGTCACAAGTCCTGCCAGCAAATGGGCTCCAGCGTGGGCTCTTCTCTCCACAGGTCCACATGTCCTGCCAGAAACTTGTTCCAGCATGGGTTGCCCACGGGGTCACAGCCCCCTTCCGGTGCATCCACCTGCTCCGGCATGGGATCCTCAATGAGCTGCAGGTGGATATCTGCTTCACTGTTAACCTCCATGGGCTGCAGGGGCACAGCCTGCTTCACCATGGTCTTCACCATGGTCTGCATGGGAATCTCTGCTCCCACGCCTGGAGTACCTCCCCCCGCCTCCTTCTTCACTGACCTTTTTGCCTGCAGAGTTGTTTCTCTCACATATTCTCACTCCTATCTCTGGCTGCAGTTGTGTAGCAGTTTTTTTCTCATCTTAAATATGTTTTTACAGAGGCGTTACCACAGTCACTGGTGGGCTCAGCCTTGGCCAGCAGCGTGTCCGTCTTGGATCCAGCTGGTATTGGCTCTGTCGGACATGGAGGAAGCTTCTAGCAGCTTCTCACAGAAGCCACCCTCTAGCCCCCCCACTACCAAAACCTTGCCACACAAACCCAGTACAATTAGCTACTTATTTAAATGCTGTCATAATGTGTGGAGGAATATGGAGCACTGAGTGTCCCAATCTCACCAACACTCACAGATAAAGTGAAGAGAGAAAGAGTTTTTTGCTGTAGAATCCTGGAGGTGAATTTCTTCCCAGTAAAAGTGAGGGTAGGACAGTATTTGGGCTGCAGCCATGTAAAATCATTCATAAATCAGAAGATAGTGGTATTTCCAGGGAGTAATTTTCTTCGTCTAAAACCTGAATAACCTTTCGGGCATACTCTTTCCTTCCACTGGTGTTAAAGGTATGTTAAGCCTTATGTACGTGCCTAAAGTTAGGTGGGGTAAATCCGGATTCTGGGTTCTGGTCCTTAAGGAGCTCCATGTGATTAGATCCTTCATCAGATCAGATCTTCAGAGCAGGTCTTCACTTCAGAATAGGTCAACACAAATATGAATTTCCACTTTAGTGCTTTAGACCCTCACTGGGGCAAGCTTCTCCTCAAAATTCTTTAAATATACTTGCTTATCTCTTGTAAGAAGCAGCGCCAGTTTTAGTCAGTCCTTGCTCTGCTTTAGTAGAAGCCAGCAGCTGTGGTGTCACATGATGTGGTGTAAAGGGTAGGATGGGACTGATCAGGTGACTCTATCAAATTAGTTTTAAAATAACTCTGCTGGGACTTCTGATATCTTCACCAACACCAGCCAAGTTTTATTTGACTTTTAATACTGAAAGTAGCATTGATCTTGTAAGAAAGTACATAGTATATAAAGTCTTCTGCTGGGAGAAAAGACCCATCTTTGCTGCTCTGTAGCTCATGCTGTTGTTCCTGTGAAGCAGCACTGACTGTTCATAGGCCAAATAGTTCCCACACTCTGCTTCAGAAGAGGAAACCAAACTCATGGGCAAGTTATGCCTCTTTCTTTCTCACTGTTTTCCAGCCCATTCTGGATGCTGCGTGGCACTAGAAAAGGTTCCACCACATCTCTTGCCTCCTTCAGGAGGAAAATCTCTGGGGTATTATTGAGTTTCAGGCATCTTAGGCTATGTCTTATCTATCTATAAGGCATGAGGAAAAGAAGCCAACAACAGAGTGATCTTTGAGAATTCATTGAAGCGCAAATGCTGAGCTACCTTCTATGACTGTATTTTGTTCTTTGCCAATATATACAGAGGTTGAATGCGGAAGGTACCGTGCTTTTAAACTATCCCAAGCTTACAGTTGTATAATAAATTGATAAGAAGGTTAAAAGAAGTTTAATGTAGGACACACAAACAAAGGCATCCACATGTAAGACAGGCAACATCGTCAGCAATTCCTCCTTGTAAAAAAAAGTCATTCCATAAGCAGCAAATACAATTAAGCCTGCTTTCAGGTACATCATCCTGTGACATTGACCCCAGTTCCCTTCATAATTTTCATATTATTTCTTATTACAGTACCCTCACAGCAGACTATGTCACATTTCTCACCTGACTTTGCCAAGGGCCAGAGGCAGCCAGCCTTGGCACACACAGTCATAGTGCTGGATCCATCAGCAAATGCTCCTTGGCTGATGGGCTGCTACTCTCACTGTCGGGCAGACCCCACTGCCAGATAATCACTGGAATCACTTTCCCAGTCAGTGTTTTCACAGGAAATCAGACCTGGATCCAAACCAGGTATCACAAAGATAAGGATGGAGGATGGATGACAGTAAAATTGTGCATTTTGCCCAGTGTTTGTCAATCTTAATTTTGTCCAAAATGAAGGAATTCACATTACATGGTTCGGTTTTGCCTTTTTCCTCTTTTTCTGAGAAGAAGAAGATTGCTTTGTGGAAGGTAGTATCACATTCTGTTCCTTTGGTAGGGCTTTTGTAATTTTGCTCTGTTAGAAAAATTGTTAGGAACTCTTCCTCCATGTGCTTCATGTAGCATTGTGAATTTTAACAGGACAGAAAAACAAGTTGCTTTGCAAAGCTCTAACCTACAAATAAGGTCCTCATCTGACAGGCCCTCAGCTGTTACAGACTGTGTGTTACCCACTGACCTCAAGAGGCAAGACCAAATCAGACCTGTGGAGAATCTGACTCAAAAATTTCAGTGGAAATCACCACAGTCACAGGTCAATGCCTAACTTAGCAGCATGTCTTAGGCACGAATCCCATGTCAGAGAGGCAGCCAAGTGCTATCCTGATAATACTGTGTAGGTAGTCCAGAGTGTAACTTTATTGTTTCATGCGTAAACAAGGCTTTAAGTAACTAAATTCTTCACCAATCTGTTTGAATTCATTGTAAAGGATGTCCTATAGCCAGACTAGCGTGACTGTGATCCCACCAGCTCTTAGAGCTCAAGCAGGTGAGGTGCAAGGGGAGCAGAGGGGTGCAGGAGTGAAGGAAGAGGCCCAGCCATAGTAGAAAAGGTGTTATCAGTTTACTATGTGACCTGACTGCTTTGGACTCTACAACTCAGTCACCCAACTCTGTTCTTGAGGAAAGGCTATTTTCATGAAAAATACAAAACTTCTTTAAGGACAATCTTCAGTCCCTGAAGATACCCAGGCACAGTTTTAAAAGGCATGCTTCCTGGAGTTGACTTACCGCTATGGATTTAATACTGGTGGAAGTTTCAGAACTGTGCAGAAAGCAAGACTTTCTATCTCTGCTGTGCCATGAATCATGCCTTTCTAGAGAATGTGTGTCATCTTTTCCCACAAAGGCGTCTGCAATTGATTTGCGAGTGATCACTTAGCAGAATGGAGCTCTGATCTTCTGATCTTGAAAATGCAGTACAACGCAAATAAAGGATAATAAATGGCAGGCTTCCTAATGCTTCCTAAGGCATGCAGATATAATCTAGTCTTCTAAAAATTTGGACCAGATTGTCAACTGGAACACTCCACGCTGTCTCTATCCAGTCCTTTAAATGAATATTTAGGAAGGAAAGAGAGATAATCCTGTAATTAATCCCAAGAAATGGGTTCAAGGGGAATCACAGGCCAGTGGCAGAGCTGGAGGTTGGCTTACTCAGTAACTGTCAGTTAATATGGCTTAAACTGTCAGTGCCTCCATTCTCCATCCATGAAGGGCAAACAAGAATTTGCATTTCTTTGGTACTGTCTGTCTTAAAGCTTTCACATTTTTGAAGGGCTTTGGGACTGCTAGATGGAGACTGTCTATTGCACAGTCTGTACAGCCCTTATCGTGTGGTTTACTTAAAGTTTAGATAGTTCCTTTGGTGAGCACATCTACAGAGGTGCCATCTGTCAAAGGTATAGAAAACAGTGGTTATTCCAGGGACATTAGGAGGGAACACATAGCAAATGCTTCTTGAAGTAAAATGTTAGAGCTATACAGAATCAAAATAATGACTTCTTGTGGATATATCCTCAGTAGTTCTATGCTCATATGAAAATGGCAAACTTTTATTTTTCCACTGATTTAGCTTACATTTTTTTCCACTGTTCCTAGACAAAGACAGTGAGGTTTAAATTTTCAAAAGTCTTCAAGGAAAATTGCTCTGGGCAACTCCCAGTAACATCAAGGAGAATTGCAAAGCTAAAACCCAAACACTGGAAAGTCCTGAAAACCTAGCTTAGTTATATGCCATAAAAATAAAGGCTTTAATGAAAACCTTGTTAAATGCAGTAGCATGAACAAAGAACTAAAAAATATGAGCTATAGGGAAACTAAAGGGAGACAGTGTCTGTCATTTTGTAGGCAGACTGTTTTCATAGCTAAACCTGCTTGTGCATGCTTGGATGATAAATACCTCATGATTTCAAGGAGGTCTTAAAAAAAAAAAAGCTCTTTGAGAGATGCCTACCAACTCTGTTGCCATGGCAGCTGCAAGCATCAAAGCATCAGTGATAACCCAGAGTTTCTAGGTTATAATGTGCATGCAACCCTATTAACAAGTCCCACAAAGTAGTCCACATTCATGATAGATGAGGTCATCTCGTGGCCCAGTCTCAAAACTTGGAACTCAATCAGGGAAGATCTATATCCAAGCAAGGTCTGTTTCTGATACATTGTAGTCTCACGTCTTAATGATACTGAGTTCTTGAAGAGGCATGATACCTTTCAGACAAAAATTTTACCTGAAGCTTACAGGCTGCCTGTGCATTCAGCTGCTGCAGTCTGCACTTGCAACTTAGGAAACTGAAGAACAGAGAAATCAGAAAGCTGGGCACAGAGAACTCGATCTCATATAAGGAATCAAGAATAAATACTGTTCTTTTGCTGTCCCTCAGCTGGGTGAATGTTGTTTTCATTACTCAAGTGTCAGCTCTTCTAAAAAAAAGTCAGTGTCAGATTCTTGTTTCCTTTCACTTCAAATTTGGGACATGCCCATCCTTTTTAACGCCTGTCTGGAAGTGGAGGAGACAAGGACAAAGCACAGAGGGGCAAAAGTTAAAATTTTTCCTACTGCTTAGCCTCAGACTCACCACTATGAGGGAATTTCCTACCGGTCATTGGTGTCTAGTGCTCTCTTGCCCTGTGTCATTGAAGGAAAAGGTACATGTGGCGCTCTGCTTGCTAATGCTTACCTCCTACCAAAATCCCGCAGAGCACCTGGCAGCATCTCCAGGAGCAATGGTGGTTCTTTAGAAAAGGCACTGTCTTCCTGCCCCAGGATACTTCAGGCTCAAAGCACACAAATTCCCTGTTACCTCGTCAGCATTAGCTTTGCCTGTTCAGCAAACAGAGATGGTATTTCCTTTCCTCGCCCCTTGCTGTGTGTTCTGTCCTTGGCTTGTCAGCTCCTTCGAGCAGGAGCAGTCTGCAATGACATGTATGCACCGTGTTTACCACAATCAGACCATTTTTCAGTTGAGGCATCTCCTAGATACGATAGTGGTATAATACTGGTAATAAATAATTACATGAAGCTGGTACCTCCCAGTTCCATGGGAGTTAGGCTTCGTTTCCCTTGCATACCCAAATAAAGGAGAGAATTTCTGCCAGAGGGAAAATGAGATCTCGTTCTGGCTCTAGGGTTATTAGTGCACCACATGTGCAACTACCCTTTCTGTTTAAGTGACTTTGCTTTTCTGTTGTTCCCCAGGTCCATTACTTTTGTACACATTTTCAGACCCAAGGAACTAATTTATTCTTCTGTCAGACACTGCTTTAAAGTAAATGAAAGCATTGATACGCCACTGTATATTAGCTCTCCTTTTGTTTAAGGCATCTGGAAATAAATGTTCAGATTTTTTGAGTAAGGGAGGAGAATTCCTACTCTCAGGCAACTTTCTGTAATTCTCAAACGTCTTGAAATATATACCACTGAAACATATTGAAACATTCAATACATCTAAACACAATTTTCACCTCTCATAATGGAGATTTCTGTGAATGGACTGAACATCTTAACTACTAGACTAGAGAGAGAAACATGTTTATTTCACATATTTTATTATTCCATTACTTTCATTTCAGAGTTTTGTGGTAAAATGTATTGGAGAAATCTGTTGCAAGCAATGGAATCTAATTCATGATTTATCCAACCTAAACCAGTCAGTTTTGCTTTTCCTGAGTCTGTCTTTAAGGGTCACTAAACAATTACTGCTCACCTTTATTCCAGAATACTGTAATTGATACTAAGGCCTGTCACTGATATATTACACTAATTATAAAGCAAAACTCATATATTTTCTGAAGTTACACTGGTATAGACGCACTATCATTAATACTGGGTCTATACACTTCTGGATTTTCCAGGGCTACAAATTGGATCCAGATCAGGCTTGGGTATACAGTTAAATCTTTGCCACATTAACTATAGTGCAAAGAGTTGATGCATATATGCTTGTTTTATGCTAGCTATGAGAATACAGATGATATGTGGTTTCTTATAAAGACTGCCACTGCAATATTAACCCATAAAACTAACCTTCTGAGAAAATCTGAACCGGGAGAGAGACTTTTATCTAGACCAATGCTTTGTACTATATGGCTGCATCGTTTCTGATTTTGCATTAGAAGCCCTAGAGCTGAAGTTATTGAATCGTCCATCCTCAGCCCAAATAACTTCTGAAATTCACTCACAGGTTTGATAGTATATCTCTTACCCTGTATGATCTTACTAAGGATAGGAAACAGTCCTATAATAAAAGTACATAATATATGCAGAAATGTGAAGTCATGCCAACACTTTTTGGAAATGGATCCAAGATTCCATTTTGGTTAAGATGAGAGGCAGAAACTTCAGTCATTCAGCATTGCCTTAAGGCAGAGTTTAAAGTGAAAAAAAAAAATGCTGTGTGATTGCTAAAATGCACAGGCGGGCAATGATGATTTCAGTTCCTCAAATAGCTACATTGTAGAATAGGGCAGGATAAAGATAGAGTGCTCTGAGATCCCCTGGTGAAAGGTATTATCAGTGGGCTGAGTATTTTAATTGCTTCTATAATGTTGATTTCAAACTTGAAACCACTGAAGCCGTATCAGTCTTGATATGGCAGAAAGTTCCTGTAAAGGAGAGGGAAATAGAAAGAAGAATAGTCTTCACATTTGCTGTCCTTTTCAGGCCCTTCTCTTCAATACCCTTACTTCCTGCTGCCATTCTCCTCCTTGCCCCTCTTTCCATTACTTAAACTAAAAAAAATAATTTAAAACTTTGCAGAGAATGGGAGTGGAACAGGTTCAAGGTAAAGTAAATACCCAGCCGAGCCCGTTCTTTTTCCCACCACTAAATGATACTGCACACCAACCATTCAAACAATTCAAAAAACTTTTTTTTCTAATGATTATTTTCATGTTAAATTCACTGAGGTGAGGAGCGTAAGATTTCAACGAGCTGCAGTGCTCTTCTGGAGAAGAACAGCTGGTACATTTTATGCAGGTAACAGAATTAAAGTGTTCTTTCTGAGGAGAAACGATAGATATTTCTGGATTATTTTTTTAATCTTTTTGTTTTACCAGTGTTTAATCTTACTGTTTTACCAGTGAAAGCTGGGAAGACCTGGACCTGCAGAATCCAGGGCTGACCTTGCAAATTCAACACCTTTTCCTTCCCCACCCCTCCCCCGGATTAGGTAATCCAAGCAAATTTTAATTCCGTGCCAGCGAATGCATCAAACATTGACCACCCCCACCCCCCAGATGCTGCTTGCTAGAAATTACTTATACTAGTAGGATTAAACCTTAAATATCTCCCATGAAGACCTTGTTTAATCATCCAGCAGTACTGTGTTCAGCTGCCTGAATTTCCTTACCTTTACAGCTCTCTTTTTGTTACTCAATCTGCATTTTTCAGGAGCAGCTTAAACCTATTGTGTCACACTTTGCCTTTGATATCTAATGAGAATAATAGGTTTCCAGTATGCAAGGAAGACAAGCCTGGTGTTGAGCTGGCCTGAGGGCTGCCCCTGAGAGTGCAGACACAGCTATTATCTTTCTTGTGAAGACATAACTGTTCCATAGCTCCAAGAAACATGCAGTAAAATGTTCAATTAAAGTGGATTACATGTTCTTAGCTGGTCAGCTGTAATACCCAGGCTTGAAAATTTATTAGGGGATCCAAGAAAGAATGCTGTTTCTTCACTAACCTCAGAGTGCTGCCCTTTATGCTTGTGGATGCATTTTGCTGTCATATTCCTTTGCAAATTTTCCTGGGAGCAATCCAGTTTTACATAATGGTTTCTTTTACTACAGACATTATATCCTGCACAAAATCTGGTCCGAATACCTTTGCATTGCAACAAGTTAAGCTGAGCAGGGTGTTTATTTACTTCCATATTCCTTCCTTGCATTACATTTTTTACTAGGTATATCCAGTTCTTTCATCGCTTGCCAGTACTGTCCCTGCAAATATCTAGGCCTCAAAACCTTTCAAGAGTGAGTTATCCAGGTAGCTCAATTTCCTTTGATCTCATCCAAGACTGGTTCAGTTCTGACATGACATAAGAAAGATGTAAGATAACTAAACACTCCTGCGGTGCATACCTTTATTTCCTGCGGTAGCCACATGGCAACGGTTAGGGTTGCAAATGTTGTACCGTGTTATACGGTAGGGATTGCTCGCCATTGGATCCTGTAGCAATTATTACGGGAAGGAAAGAACATGGTGAGTGTTAGAGTGGAAGAAATAAAGCTCTGTTGGAGCAAGTCCCTGAGAGCCTTTCTATTCATTCTAGTTCAATGTTTTAGGAAGTCATTACAATGAGCTATCCCAATAACCAGCTCAGCAGAAAAATGTATTTAACTGAAAGCCTTTGTATGCAGATCTCGGGGCAGACACAGTACACTGTGTTAATTCATGAATTACAGCTATTTGTTTAATCCCCTTATTTCCTGCTTTCAGCCTGGCATCGTTCCTTTTCTTGCTCCCAGACACGCAGGGCTAGGCAGGTCCATTACATTCACCCCAAAGCCCAGCAGAAGCCTGCCAGCACACCCCAGACTTATCCTTCTGCTGCTTCAAGCTTTCTAAATGCAACGAGTGACTGCGGCTCTTGCCTCTAGAGGAACTGCTTAGAAAAACAGGTTCTTACTTTACTTTATCACAATCTGGAAAGCCCTCCCTGATTCACAGTTGACACAGAAGTTCGATTGAATTCTTACCCAGTCTCTTCATCATTTTTAGCCAAAACCCCCTCAGGAATAAGTGTCGTCACACTAAAGTAAATCTATCAGCCAGTGTTGCTGTGTCTCGGCGTGGAGTAATATACAGAGCTGGCTCCCTTTCTTCTACCTCCAGTCTGGAGTCTCGGCTGGATGCAGGAAGACATGAGCATTTTTAAAATCCCCTCAGCATCAGAGGTGCACCCTTTGTATGGAACTGGCAGCTGCTCCTGTATGAATACTTACACATTTTAAGGTATCTTTGAATGGTACAAAAGGTGGAAAAAAACCCCACAGATAATAACTAATCCAAGGGTTCTCAACACACCTGTTACAACCTGTTGCAACCACCATCTTTTCAAATGGATGCACCACCTCCCATTATAAACCTGCAACTTAAGGCTGGAGGATGCAGCTTAAAAGACCAGCAAACACTACGTAATTGATTAGGGCTTCACTTAATGGAATGATGGTTACACATAGCTCTTTGCTTTTTGAGTCAGTGATGGGAGACACAAGTTTACTAAATGAACATGTGTAAGTGTGTGTCTGTGTGTGTGTGTGTTTAGGAAAGGAGAGGAGTACTTTTATGGGAGGCAAATGGTAGGCATCACATTTACTTTTAAGTATTGTTTCTATGGGTAACAGTTCTCAAGTTGTTTAGAATTATTTTACCCAAACCTAATGAAGAGTAATTTAAGAAAATATTTTCCTTTTAAAATATTTATTTTACTCCAAGAAATCTCACTCTTACTCTTCCAGACTGATCTTTCTGCATATGCAAAAGTAGCAAATAACTGAGTTATGTACTCTGCAGTGGTCAATAGTTGACACAGCTATTTTCTACTCTAAATGGAAGGAGAATGTATGTGGGCTCCCAGTCATTACTGGCAAGCTTCTTGAAAAGTGTGAATTGTAAAAATGGGTAGCATGATCCATAAAGTCAGAAAATGTTATCACACTTAGGAAAAGAAACAATAGCTACTGCAGAGGATTTCTGCTTTTTTCTTCAGCAAAACTGAGCTTGTCAGAGCTATAAGTGTTTGGACTGAGGTAACTATGGGGATGGTGTTACACAGCCAGGAAACGTCTTTGGTAAAGATATGGCTGAGCACAACTTTCAATGCTGTGACTTAGACTGAGTTTATGGAAGCCCCTTTTAGTGTAGATGCCATGTATCTCCCCTGGATTTGTGGAAGTAGGACGGAAAATTTTATACTACCTTCATCACATTAGTTCAAGCTAACAGAATATCTCCAAGAGATCCTACAGTGTTCCTGGAAGATATATCAGCTTATGATTTCCAAAGTCACTATTTTGCTAGGAATGATGTAATGCTGTCATTACTGACCTTAATCTAACAGGAGAATTACATGACCAAGAAGTCATAGTGCCAGGGTTAGATCCCATGGGAGATGAACCAGATTTTCTGAAGGAAGAGGTAGCCGAGATATGGGGTGCGCATATCCAGAACAGACTACATTTGCATAAACTGTGCTGGCAGCTAGTTCAGTAAGGAGTTCTTTATAATACTACAGTGAGATGTTATTGTAGCATTAGTTAAATGCTGC
Source organism: Pluvialis apricaria (assembly GCA_017639485.1). Lineage (NCBI taxonomy): Eukaryota > Metazoa > Chordata > Aves > Charadriiformes > Charadriidae > Pluvialis > Pluvialis apricaria. Next base: position 97,701,174 of record CM030007.1, on the reverse strand, counting down.
ATTTTCTCTTAGCATGAGTTATCACAGCATCAAGCCATTAGTATTAGTTAATGGAAACCAAGCACTATGGTACCACAAGCTATCGTAACACTTCCTGGAAAACACATATGATATTTCCAGAAGGCATCCTAAACTACTTCTTTAACTGCTTTGCATTCCAGGAAAGGAACGCCACAAACAATAAACCCTTGTAAACACTTTTTTAATAGCTATCATTTCAGAATTAGGAGGAGAAAAAGAATAATAAAGAAAAGAAATAGTCTCAGTAGATGAGCTTCGCTCTTGAGCTGAGATCTGCTGGAGAGCATAACATCTCAGAGCTCTGTACAGATACTTAGGACTTCTGTCTTTGCAAGCCACGTAACTGAAGGTTGGAAGACAGGGGAGGTGTGGGAGAGGCTTTCACTGGGCAGTCTGCAATTGTAGCATCTTTGTAAATAGCTTACATACAAAAGAGCCATTTTAGTTTTATAAACCCAAAGTGATTTCAAACTGTCACTCAGCACGTGGTGTTTGCAACATGCTGTCTTAAGATCCACAGCTAGGAAAGCAGCTGAGTAATAGGTGAACAAAGTGGTACCTAAGAACAGAGTGAACAGGTGACACAGTGGGTCTTGGACTGCCACAGATGATGGATTTCCTGGTAAACAAAAATATTCTTACAAACCCAGAAGCAGGAGCAAGGAGAACCAAATCTGGATGCAGAGGAAAGCTAGAGGTTGAGGGCAGAGAGTCCTTACTATCTGGTGGGAAGTGGAAAAAGGGGATTGAAGAACTGGAAATCAACGAGATATAGGTGTCAGGGATAACTGGAATTTCATATCAGCTTTTAAAAGTATTTGATGACACCTGACACACTCGTATAACACATGCCTTTAAAGACCTGGACAGAGAATCTGGCTTCTCTCTTTGAAAGAAACTACACATGAATGCCATGAACCCTCCTAAGACAAAGGCATTCCGCCTGAAAGACATAAATGTTTTCCAGCAAAAGAGTCAGGGAGGGAGAGGAAATCTGCCACCTCACTTAGACGTAGGGTGCTTTGGAGGGTATTTAGGAAGACCTGTTTAGATTCCTCGCCTGGCAGGGCCTGGAAGGGAGAAACGGGCAGATGGATGGATGGATGAATGGATGTTGGTCCTCTTTTGCTTGAGCAGCCCCGCTTCTTTTGTTTGTATTAGAAGCCAGGCTAGGGGACTCTGTCAGTCCATGCCTACGGAGACTGAAACTGAATAGAGCTTCTTTAGTTTTTGTAATTGCCCCCTGACAGTAGGCCATAAGGGACTATGATACGAGATGATGCCTAAGACAGCCTCAGGTTATATGAGCTATGAAAGTCTTGCTTACTGAAAGCATCAACATTATTATTGTGAAACATCTGGTTCAGGCTTTCTGGATAGGTTGCTGAGAAAAGGAGACTTAGCCCTGAGAAATGCTTCTGCATACCAGGGACTCCTGGGGAAAGGATCAAGAGAAGTCAGCAGTGGTTGATTCCCCTGCTGTAGTTATTGCCTTTTGAAGCTGTGGGGGAATAGATGTGTCTAGTGACTCTGAGAACACTAAATCCTAGCAGAGTCATGAACACTAGTCAAAAAAATGAGAATAAGAGAGAAAATAGTTCAGGAGATTGTGAGTTTAGTGACAAACCAGCAACCGGCACTCATAAAATGTTAGCTTTTAAAAAGGATGGTTGCTCCACAGCCACTGTGACACATGAGGGTAATAAAGCCTTATCTGGAGTGGCAGGAAGAATTCAAATTCCTGTTAATGCTCAGCAAGTGCATACTGACATTGAAATAACCAAAGGTATTCAGGGAATGTTGGCAGGCTGACCTGAAGCAGCTGGGTCCTCCAGGTTCAAAAAGTGTCTCAGCTGTCGTCAGCACTCAGTTTGAAAGAGACGACGTACATGAGTTACACAAAGGGCCAACACAACATTATCCCAAAGATGAAATACGATGCAATAGCAATCTTTGGTCCTGGTCTGCCAGCAAATGATTGCAAAAACATGCAACACCAATAGAAATGGTTAAAGACAAGATTCAGCAACCTGTGTCAAACTTGGCAGGAGATGGTTTGCAAAGAGAAAGCGTGCAGAGAAGATACTGGGCAAGAGGTGTCTACATGGTCACAGCATTTCAATAAAGACTCAGATTACTTTCAAAATGGAGTAATCTCATAATATCAGCTTGTGAGCTGGTTTTATGAAATATAGTAGCTCTATTCCAAATCTCTGATCCCGCACCGAGCAAGGTCCTTCGTTTCTCCAGGGGTCTCCTCCCCACCCCACCCCCATTTTGTCCATCTTGCCTGCATAGCTTGCAGATTCTTTGGGCCAGAATTGCCTGTTGCTACATGAACAGCGATGTCCTTGTCAAAACTGTTTTCCAGGCACCAGCTTCCTACACATAGTGGTGCACAGTGCACCACAATGCGGTGACAAAGCTGCACTCTGCACAAAGAGCTTATGCTAAGCTCTGTAATTAAGACATATGGGGCCTTATCCACAGCTTAAAGAAGTCAGTGGAAACACTGTCTTGTAGGCTGGATGACAAGATGGTGATGAAGCAGATTTTATTTTAAGGAATCATTTTTTCTATTTAGGGATATTATGAGGCTTTAGGGAAGAACTGTGCTACTAAAAGGCATGGAAAGGAAGAAGAGGGAAAATTAATAAAGTAAAGAAATGTATATCAGTGTTATAAATGGGCTTAAACTGGTGTCTGAAAAAAATTCACAAAGAGTACAAATGAGATTTATGTTAGTAGGTCACTTTTTTGTTTGTGGTGGTGGTTTTGTTTAAGGATCTACTCAAAATATAAGTAAAGACTCTCTTCTTCTTTGCACTGGGACATAAATTATTTTATGGAACAGAGGTTACTGATAGATGTAAGGAAAAGAGATCTTGACTCCAGATAATTTAATTTTAAGTGAACCATAAGAAATAATTATAATATTAGAATAGGACAGAAGGTACATTTTTATCAACAGTAGAGGAGAATGCCAGTAAGCCTGTGAAGTGAGTTGCTGTCTGGACCACTACATGCAGATATTTAGTAGATTTGTTTATGTGACAGTGTGCCTGTTAACAGGAAAATATTGATTCCTCTGGCTTTGCAAATCAGTGCCCTTAAGTGCTCTGGCCAGAAATTCATAACACAGCAATACAAATACGAAGTTCTCAAGGAATGAGTCTGGCCCTAAATGTTCGCTGGGCAGAGGGAAGCATTTTTCTTGCTCGCAAAATGACATTCAGGCTCCCAGTTTCCTGTCTTGCAAGGTATATGGTACAGGCTCTGAAAATAAAACATACAGTAAGCGTGGTCTGTTGTAACCCAGACAATTATAGGCATCACAACAATAAATTTTTAAACAGTTAGGTAATATATAATAAATAAAAGATGAACAGGAAAGCACTCACAGCTACTCCCCTAATGCATCTGGAAAGTAATTAACTTTTTTTTCCTCTGTTAAGAATGTAATGTATTATACCCTGGCAAAGGAGGAACCTGGCCGTGCATCCCCAATGAGGATTTATCTGAGGTCAGACTCGGAGGGAGCAGACTGGCCATCCATCCTGCCGGAGTGCAGCATCTCCCCAGTGTCACGCCCCGACCTGAGCACGGCCCCTTCCCCGCTCGGCAGCAAGGTGCCCTGGCGGGGGCGGCAGGGCTCAGGGGGGCACCAGGGATGGCCACAGGGCAGGAGGGACATGCCAGGCCCCCGCTGTGTGAGGGAGGCTCAGGGCGATGTTCGCCATCCCCTGCCAAGGACTGACGAGAAAATAATAACGTCAGAAGGGGAATTACAGAGACATTTGGAGGCCGATGTGCCTCTCCTGGGGTTCTTGGCATGTGGCAAAGCCTAAATTTTCTTATTGCGGGGCTGGCACGGCTACCTAGTCACTGTAGCACAGGACTGGCCTTTGTCTGAGGGCTCCTCTTGGCTCTGCCTTTTCCTTACGGTTCAGCCATTTCCAGCCATCTTTAGGGTGCAGCCAAGCCGGCAGCTCCCTGGGGCCTGTCCTCCCCTAGCCAGAAGCATGGCAGATAGGGGGCACTGGGGCAGACCCAGCCCCGGCCATTGGGCACATCCCTGGGGTTGGGGACGAGACGAGACCAGGCCGGGCCATGGGCACCTGGGTCAGCCTGACTCAGAGGGGGCATATGGCCGGGCAGGGCAGGGCTGTGGGGGGCTGGAGACCATCCCTGCTGTGGCATTGCTGGGGCAGGGGCTGATGGGCCCAGGGGGCTGACATGGGGTCCTGGGCCGTGGGCAGGTGGGGGAGCACCAGGGGTCTGACTTGGAGCAGTCAGGGCTGCCACGAATCTCATTCAGCTTATTCGAGCCTCTGGCTGCCTGAGCTGGCCCCGCTGAACAGTGGAGGGTGAGTCTGATCGAGGTCTTCCGAGGCAAAGCCGTTGCTGACCGCTGGGTTACTGTGTGCTCTCTCCAGAGGGAGCAGGAAAAGCTCCTCAAGTGTGTGTTGCCAAAGCCAAGTTCAGTGGAAACTCCTGAGACTGGTTTAAAAGGCAGGAGCTTGCCAATGTGGGTAATACATCGACTTTGGCATTTACAACAAATAACACAAAATTGCTGTGCTCTGAGGTGTATTGCAAAATCAATTACTGCTGGGAAGTTTTGGAGAATGGAGATGTTGCTGAGGGGCAACTTTTAGGACAGTAAGAAACTTAAATACATTTATTTTTTCTTAGGTGATCTCATTGACTGCTTTTTTTTAAATTTTTTTAGAATTCATGACACTTGTAATCCATTGCCAAACACACTGGTGGTCAAGGAGGGTGATTAAAATTAATGTAGATAAAAAATTAAATACAACACATTAAATAAAAATTAAAGCACAGACTGGGCAAAACTCTAGAGCAGTGGTTTTTAGCAGATGACCTTTCAATGGTAGATACAAGGGAACAGATGATTTGACAGGTGGTTTTCCATGTCTGATTTGTGTGGTGCAGATGTAGGTAAACAAGAAAGTACAGGCTTTCTAGAATGAAGAGCTTCACATGGACATAGCCCTGCCTGGGTAATAATCAGACCATTTTATGTCCTGGGCTAGTGCTATGAATATCTATAACCCTTGCTCCATAGTTCCCCTCTTCCTGGTCTAAACCAGCTACCCTCGCATGTCGTTTCATTTGTACTTAAAGAAATCAAGTCACAACTAGACACTTTTGGGGCTGATCAATTCCTGGAAACATCTGGTGGAGCCACGCTATTATTAGACATGAACTTTTGACGTGATTTGCAGACACAATCATACACAGAGATTAACCTCTCTTCAATAAGCGCAGTCCTGGTCTGCATCCTGAGCAAGCCACCATGACCCACATTCCCAGCTGCGGCTGAGCAGCAGTGCAGAGTTGAGTCCCAAAAGGCAAAGGCCTGACCTCAGCTCTCTCTGTCCAATCCAGTCCCACAGCAGAAGTTAGAGCAACCTGTGCCAGCTGCTGACAGAGAGTGAGGTCTCCAGGGGACACAAATGCTCCAGCCATGACCCCTCCATTCAGTCGTGGTACAAAAGTAGTAAGCAGGAAAAAAGGAATTGAAGAAAGTGCTAAGTCAGCTTTGAGCTCCTGGGATATGTCCCCTTTGCTGGCTGTGCTCACTCGCCATGGTTGTGTTATATAGCTGAAGGTTCAGGCCTGTCTGTTTTTTAATAATGCAGATGGACACAAGATGATGTCTTGTGTAGACAGGACCCTTGCGGGATACAACATCAGAGCATTCCTGCCAGCTGTGCATGAAGTACTCCTCCTCTCCTGTCTCTGCTATCTTTTTCCTTATGTTTGTTGTGATACTAAAGCAAAGCCATACAAGATGATGGCCTGATCTTAAAAAAACTGTGTTTGCAGGATTCATCTTGAACCCTCCACATGACTCGATCTTGTGCATGACTTAGAGGGAACTGTCTAGATCCTGCTCTGCATATCCAACCTACACATAAACATGTCCTTAAAAAGAACACCGGTAACATCGCAAAATTCACCCCAAAAAGGTAAGAAATGCTTAGATTCATCCTCCCACTTCTGTGTATAGGTGTTTTAAAGTATGGTTTGTGCTCATGCAGTCACATAGTACTTGATCTGTGGGGAATGGTCTAATTCAGGCCCACAAAGTCCTGTGACTCTTCTGCTCATGTATGTGGCTTTGTCTCAGACTCCTTTGCCTGAGTATCTTGGGTATACCACAGTCAACATTTCTGACAGTGAAAAGCCTAATTGACATACTTAATATAAGGGTTAAGGCACGAGGGTTTTCCAATGCCTGATTTCTCAAATTACTCAGTACCCATTTATGCTGCTTACTATTGCATTTAAAAATCAATCGCCAATCATGCCTAAGTGACACAGAGGAAATCTGTGGCCATGGAGTCTCCAGTGTCTTTCGCACAGAGCCTGCCTGCTGCTTCCTTCCCTTCTGCCTCTCAGCTCCTCCATTGTGCTGAAACAATTGTTTTGCCTCTGACTGATTTTCCTCCTTCTGAGGAGGGCAATTACAACGCTGTAGGAGATGAAAAGCACATGAAGATCAGTAGTGTGTTGCATTAAGGTGTTCTTTGGCCCTTTAATGGAATAACCCCTCTCAACATACCATTTGTTTGATTATAATTTTTTTTTTTGCTTTAAAATTATTTCCTGATTTACACTGTATGCACCAATTTAGTTGTAATTTAATATAAAATAATTAACATACAGTAACTATCTTCTCTTCTCTATTGCCACAATATCCCCCTGGCACTAGTGAGAGCATCAGCAAGGAGGCTTGACATTCTAAAAATCTTTTTTATTTCTGAATGAAGAAAGGTATTCAGGCTATAATTAAATTTAAAAGTGCCTGCAGTGGACTCCAGAGGCCACATTCATTCTTCATGTACATAGGTCCACTCCCACTGACTAAAATCTGCACTTGGATCACAGATTCATCTATTTGCAGCTTTGGTCTGAGCCTCCAATGCCTTTTATTTTCTTTATTAGGAAGCAGCTTATTTTCAGTAAGTTTCTTTGGTACAGCTGTTGCAGATACCTTCTCATTTGAAGCCCCTCGCAGCACTAATGGTATGATCATTTTCTGGAAAAATGTCAATTATTATCTCTGTCTTTGAAACTCTTGAAACATTCAACTCCATTTTAGTTCTTAAGCAAGCCGGTTTAGAGAAAATTGTTTCCAGAGTTCCAGAAATATTTCCATAACTGCCTATTTTCCAATTAATTCCCTTGAGAATTAGGAAGAATTTAAATTTTTCAGTGGCCTGGCAGCACTACTAGCAGTTCCTTCCCTGTAGCACCAGATGATTGTCTCCTGAGTTTTCAACCAAAATTCAGAAGTGATGCACAAGGTTGTGGTAAATTCTGTTTGATCTGTTTATATTCACATATATTTCCCAAAGGCCAGGCTCCCTTCCAAATACTCTCAGACTCTCCTGGAAGTACTTAACCGCAATCTGCAATCTATAAAGAAAGAAAGTGGGTCTTGCAGAATAGTAAAATATGGAGATAAGGAAGAGGTTTCCCCCAGCGACATGTCAAGAAAAGAAAAAGGTCTAATTCCACTTCTGATAGCTTTCCCATAAGTAGCTGTCATGGTCATCTCACCTCCTGTTTCTCTATATCACAATTAAGGTCATAAGGGAGGTTATATTAGGCCAAACCAGAAGTTCATCTATCCTTGTATCCCATGTCTACTGTCAAACAGTAATGGTAACTTGAGGACAAAGTATCAGAACAGGGAAAATGTGAAACAGGGACTTTTTAGGCCTGTGGATTGGCATCTTGGTGTTTAGTAATCATGGATGGAGTTTTCATCTGTGAGCTTGTCTAATTGCTTTGTTAACGAATTTATACTCTTGGCTCCTGCAACACCCTGTGGCAATAAGCTCTGCTGTTTAATTATGCACTGTGTGGAAAAATCTGCCTGTTGTTTCTTTTAAAATGTTAGTTTGACAGTTTCATTTGAAAGCCACTCCTTTTGTGGTATAAAAAATAATTTCATTTCAGCATCACCTATGATTTCAGAAATCACTTATATTTCATCATTTTCTTCATGGAAGATAACTATTCCATTTAGTTTTTCATTGTACAGAAACTATTTCATAAAAACAGTCGTATGTGTTTCCCTTCTTATTACTTTTGTCAGTTATTTTCTGCTTCTAGAGGACACAAGACCGGAACTGTAAAATATAGGTGCATCACTGCATTATTTGCTGACTTAAAGACATGCTTTGCTTTCCTTTCCTGATTTTTTTCTGTTTGTTTTTCTTTCCTTCTTATGTCTTTTTTTGCTAACAACTTCTAGCACTCTGTATGACTGCCCCTGAACAGTGAGGTGCTTCCACAGAGCAATTTACACTGATCTGAACATCTAATCCCTTGAATGGTAGCATCTGATGTGGGACTTGTCATTCCTTATGTATAGGTGGGATTATTTTTCCGCACGTGCATCAGGTTTTCACCTGATCAAAAGATAATTTCACCTGCTGTTTTATTGCCCATCACTCAGCATCAAGCCATCCTCCTGCAAGTCTTCATGGTCAATTTTAGTTTTTATTACTCCTCAGCAAAGGTTTCACTTTTCCTCTTTGTTCTCCTTTCCACATCATTCATTAATACATTGGAAAGCACAAGATTCAGCACAGACCTCAGTAGTAAGCCCTTGCAGCATTTTCTGCACTGTGATAACTGAGCATTTATACTCAGATTTATTTCCTATCTTTTAATCACATATTAGTCCATTAGAAGAACTTGACCCGTCTACCTCGCTGCCTAATTTCTTCACATATTTTTGGGGAGGGAACTTTCATGTGTGCTTTATCAAGGGGTTCATGACAGTCATTGACTTTCATTGATTTTAAAGCTTGCCTGCATCACAATGCGGTTATAATAGGGAAACTCCTAAGACACAAGAAACCTAAAGTTTGTAACTGTTTGCACAGATGTTCAATAGCTCCAGAAGTGTTGACTTATATGGAATGTGGTGCCTCTGAGATGTGTTAGCCTTGTTTCATGCTGCATATGTTTGGGTGTGAGTGTCTATAGGAATGTGTGTCTGGCACTCAGATTGTTTCCTACGCCAAACAATTTTTGAAAATCTTGGCTGATTTCAACCAAATTTGACAGAGATATAAAGGTTTGTTAAAAAACAGTCCTTCCAGAACTAGGAAGAAAGGACGGCAGGTGAAGGGTCAACATATCATAGTACTGCCATGGAAGTATAAGTTTAACATAAGAACATGTCAGAGCACCTTGTTAGACATCAGAGATTGAGAGAAACAGAGGCAGAAGGATAGAAGGAGCAGATGGTATGAAAGCTTCAGCTGTAGGGAAAATCTTCAGTCAGATCTTATGACAAATTAGATACCAGAGAATCCAACCATCAGTCACAAAAGGCTTTGAAACAAGGCTTTGGTCACTCACAGACCATCTTATCTGATGTTGATAATTGTTCAAAGTCCTTGGTGTAAACAGCTCAGCTCCACATATCCTACCAGCAGAGACAGCTGGCACTCTACACTCCTGATAGAGCAATTTAGAAGATGCCTATCAATTAAAAATAAAAAAAAAAGTGAAAGTGGGAGAAGTGCCAGGGAAAATGTATTAGCTTTTTTACATTTTTTCTTTGTGAAAGAAACTGATGTATGAAAATAAAACTGCCTGCAAAACCAAGTAAGTATTGTAGAAATGTAGATAATAAGAACAAGAGAATCAAGAGAAACTGAACAGTTCAGCACCTGGTCAGATCAATAGCTGTTTTATTTGAGGAAAGCTAAGCCATGTAGGCTGAACTAGTCCAATAAATTACTGATGTAATTGTGATGATGACAGTAAGCAAACTTACAGTAACTGAAACCTTACAGTATCTTCACTCTGTTGTATTCCCTTATCCAGTGTACCTATTGACTTCAGTCTTGCTGCTTGTATAAGGACCTACAGTGCACCACTGGCCTTTTATCTTCCATTTTAAAAAATCACTACAAAACCATAAACTGATGCTATATTGCAAATTCCAGACTTCTGTACACAAATAATTAGCTCTCTTTAATAAACATCTATTAGTCATGTCCGCTGAAAGCTGAAAGGAGCTTGGCGAAGCTAATACTTCTTAACGAAATTTTATTTCCATGAAAAAATGCAGATTCTGTGACACTGAAATGTTTACTCATTCATCTCAGTTTCAATAAAATATTTCACTCCATAGCAAGGTCCAAATATTCCATTTTAATATTTTGAAACAAAACATTTTAATTTTCATATTATAAACATATTTTCATTTGGAAAGAAAGACACATTTTTATTGGAGCTTTTTAACAGGTTTTAACTTCAAAATTGCTGGTTTCATTTTCAGCCTAGCAAAAAAAATTAAAAATACATATGTACGCTAAAAATATCATCAGCTGGAGATGGTATATTTTGCACTTGCCAAGAAATTGAAAAAAAGTGATTTGCATACCTCTAGAATTCAGAGCTCTTGAAAATCATGTCATTTTTGAAGTTCTTCATTTGAATTTAGAAATTTTGCTTCAGACCTCTAACTAAAATAAGAAGATGCAGAGTCATTAAAATGCTCAGAATTCCCCACACCTGCACAACACAGAGGGATCTTCCTAAGAGAAGAATTTTTGACTTATAACTAGAAATGGACACAATGCACAGTAAGCATATTTTCTTTAGCAGCGAACAGCCCATTAACGTAGTAGTGTAAAGAAATGAATGTGCTTCTGAGCGCCCAAATACAACTGAGTGTTCTTTTGCATATATTGTATTCTGTCTTCATAACATCCCAAAATATTTTCTGCAACATAGCTCAGAGTGAGACTGCAACCCTGTCCAGGAAGTGTAAAAGATCTCGTCCTGCAAAAAATTATTCTTCCAAGGAACTGATCTTTGTTAGTCAGGCAGATTTTCCATCATGGCTGTCCAGCTTTGCCCATATGTGACATCTTATGCTGCAGATACAACTGCCAAGCTACCTACTATTCATGTTTTAAGCTTTCTGCACTGGCACACTGCGTCAACACACTGGTTTGCTGTCATCTTGCTTTTAGTGTGCATCTTCCCCTTCTGCTTTCTGTGTGAGGATGTTTTTTTTTGCCCAGTCCAGTTCTTATTATTCTCATTCTTTTTCTGCTGAGTTTTTGGTTCTTCTGCCTTGATTTCTCTTGGGCTGTTGCTTTTCCTGCTGAGAAATGAGGGGTGCACATTTTCTTTTCATTGCTGGTTCTCAACAGCTCTAGAGAAGGCTCGGGAAAGCTGCCATCTTTTCTTTTTGGCATTTGTTGTCCCTGCAGCCCATGACTTAGGCATAGGCATCTGGGCTTTTACATTATGAGTGTGATCTCCCCACCAAAGTGGAAAGGAAGCTCCTCAGTGTACCCTCAGCTTACGCTACCCTTTTAAGGGTCTTTGGATCATCATAGATTGGATTTTGAAAAGGGCTGGATGAATACTGCCTTTTTGGTTTAATTCCCAAACTGAGACATTGTGTGTGGGGAATGAGAATAAAAATTTTGGATGAATGTGAAAATGGTTCATTTGATACAAAAAGAAATGCTGTGTTGTGATTAGAGTTTAGAACCCCTTTAAAGAACAGGGCAATTTTTGAACAAAAAAAAATTGCCATCTTGAAATGAAAAAGTATAAAAATATTGTGTTTAAAAAGGCCAGATAAAACATACTTATATCCTTAAGATATTTTTTCTCACTGAAACCATTCTTCATACTTATCTAAGTGTTCACAGACAGCTTGTCCACCCAAAAGAGTTTTAATTTTTGATTAATTTACTTTTTACCTGCTTACAAACAGATATCCTACTGTGAGTCAACACTGGTATATTTAAATCACTAAGGCACTTAAAAAATCCTATTCTTCAACAATAGAATTCACAAGGCTTCAACCACATCACAAGAGGAGTGTGGCACACTGCACCAAACACACTGAGTATTTGCAATCAGCAAAGGGAGCTGCGCTGATGACATTGATTGTATCTGGGCAATTGCAACCATGATTTTCAGTGTACCCAATACACGAAACACAATTATGACTTCATGCCTTTTTTTGTTTCATTTTGCACTCCCTAGGTCATGGTGTTCTTAGAATTTCCACCCATTATTTTACTCAGAATAAGCTGATTGAGGAAATTGGTGGTAGAACATGACCAGCAGAGTCCCTCCTGTTTTCCGTCCTCTGCCTCCTACAGATACTGAATGTCTTCATGCTGCTCCACACGCTCTGTCCTCCTCACTGTATTTCTCTATGTTTTGAAAGTGAAATGAAAGTATTTTCAAACGTTCCTCTGCATCTAAAAATGGGAGCAGTCAAAGTTGGATACAAGGAATTAAACCAATTACCATGTACCTAAACAAACTGGGAAAAGACAGGCTTTGGGTGGTGGTCGCTTATGGATCATTTGCAACAAAGAGGTCTTAAGAGCCTTCCTGCCAATATGCTGAGTGCTAACTAAACATCATGAGGCCTTATGCTGACTCTGAAGAGAAAAGACTAAACTCTCTCCTGTAACATCTTAAATACATTTAGCAGCTGCGTGCACAAACTTTGACTAAATTCTTCTGGTTTACAGCATACTTTTCTATCTCACACTTACTGACTGGTAAGATTCAGCCTTGACTCCCTGCCAGGCACAATATGAAGAATTCTATAATTATCAATCTAGTGATGGCATTTAAAAGCAAATGCATTATCATGCACAGAAATCATCTCATGTCCCCTACAGCGAGTTCCACAACAAGGACTGTCACTTTGTTTGACTATAACCCTGGCTTTATTACATTTAAACCTCTTCCATCAAGAGACTCCCCCAGCCAAAAAAATGTTCTTTTATTCATAAAATAGCATGTAGTCTGGAGTGGCTGTCAACGTACCTAAAGGTCATTTAATGTCAGAGTCATTATCTTCAAATCATCTACACTCATGAACCCTACTTAGCAAGGCTAGCTATCAAAACAATAATAAACACAGAGTGTTTACGGTGCTGCATGAAAATTTGTGCCCTATCATTTAAGTATGTATTAGAAGCAGAAAGATTCCTCCCCACTCCTCCTCCTCTCACTATTGTGTAACCACTGTATTGAGCAGACTGTTATATTAAATGTAATTAATAGCTTGAACCCCTCTTTACCAATACCTTTTTCTCCTTGACCCACTTGGTAATCCAAGACAATGCAATTACAAGCCGCATTATCCATTGCAGAGTTGCCATTTCCGTCAGACCCTAGTATTTTACCCTGTAATGGATCAAAAAGATTAAAACCAACTTTAAAAAACACATGCTACGATATTAAGTCCAGTAACTCTAGCCTGTCTGCTTCAGCTCAGATTTGGAAACTACGCAAAGATTAATGTTTTGAATGGTATCTGAATTCATGTTCTGTCAATCAGCTGCAGAGACAGGGGTTGCTGTTTTCACATTTGTTTGGTTGGGTTTAGTTTCCATAGTCCAGATAGTTTTCAATCACTGTTTGCAGCATTAGGAACACTATGCTGCATCTGCAGTCCTGGGCATTGTTAAAACTAATATTTCCAGCCACACTAAAGGTGGGAGCCACGGGTCATTGGTTCAACAGGTTAACATGACTGATATAGATCTCACTAACTCTAAGAGTGATTACATTTATTTGCTGACCTAGATCTTCTGTAGATTAAGGCATACTCCTACCTTCACCTTTTTTTACCCTCCCATTTCCTCTAACTTAAAAAAAATAAATTGGTTAACAGATGTAGGCAACCGGAAGGCTTCACATTTCACTTCTCTGTTTTCTTTTTCTCAGTGACAAAAGCAGTGAAGGAAGAAAGGGGCTGAGATGAAAGAAATAACTGTCCTGTGCTTACCTCAGCCAGCTGTTCCATACGTTACCCCAGTCTGTGTTGATACCTGGCACTAGTCCTGATATACCCTCTGTGACATCTACCAGGGTTGAAACAAGAAGACAGACAGACTTTAAATTTGTGTATCCAGACCTGACCACGTTTATCAGGGCTGAGCTGTGTGCAATGCTCTGCATGAGCTCCAGTCAACAAAAAGCAATTTCTCCTTATATTACTGTGAATTATTTACTACAACATTTTGAACTGACATCCAGATTTTCCCCACTCTGTTCAGAGTTTTATTGCAATGAAAAGAAAAGAAGTAAATGAATAGCAGGAGAGGGGAAATAAATCCCATTGAAATGCACTGGCTGATAAAGTAAGTGTCTTTGAAACAGTGCCTTATGCAAGAATAATTGTACCGTTTGTTACAGTGCTGTACTGATGTACTTAGGACCATCCCTGACTATGGCAGAAACGTGGGAAACAAAGCTCCAGCTAGAGCATCCATGGGGTGGTGGGACTTTGCTTTTTGGTTGTTAGGGAAGATACACCCAAGTGGCCAGCCCTGAAGAAAGGGGTTTTGAATCCTTCCTATAGACTGTGGAGAGTTTGAGAGCCGAGATATTGGCCACACTTACACACACATGCAAACACACACAGACCAGAGGGAAGTCTTCCCCATTACCAAGTGACTGAGGACATCACGTCTTTGGCACAGAGGACAGAGCAGACACTGTGCATCTTGTGTTCTGCCCCAAATACAGAAATAGGCAGGGCTGAGAGCAGGTCCCTGACTGTTTCTCCCACACAAGCAGTAGGGGGGAGAGCTAGCTAACTCCTGAAAAGAAATGTCACCTCTTACTCACTGTCTCGGCACCAGAGGTAGTGCAGAGAAAAGTGCATCTAAACCTCCCAGTACACGAAAAGGCTCCGCTCCACAAGTTATGTCTGGCTCCAGCTCTGGACTGTAGATGTGAACCTGCCTCCTTGGGTCCATAGCTCAGGAGTGTCCAGACCTGTTGCTAGCTTAGCCTTCATTTTAAGCAGTGCCAAATGAAGTTCAGAAACTGAGGACAGTTACGTAGGTGTGATGTTTGGACCAGCTGATCCTTTCTCTTCCAAAACTTGCATTTTCTCCCAATCCAAAATCCAGTTTTCTTACCAATGAAGGTTTGGGTTGGTTGTAAAGATCTTTTCCACAGCCTCTGGCTCTTGCCATTAATGCCGTTGCTGAATCTAACACAAGTCTCGTTTGAGTTTCACCTTCATTTCTAAGGAAGTCAGCATTTAGATACATAGCTGTCATTCCCAGCTCTCCCTGTGCAGCCAAGGAAGTTAAGGAAACGGCTGTTATGCATGTTATTGCATAAGATTCTGTCTGAGCAAATTATTAAATGAACAGAGTATCCATACATTTTTGACAGGATGAAAGGTTATTTGGACAAGTCAGCAGAAAGCTTGGCTAAGTGATTACCACAGGCAACCCTATGAGAAAGGGGTACAGCCAGAGGCACAAAGCTGAAGCGCTAGACAGGAATGAGAGGCCAGTGACAAGCTGAAATGCTGGGCTCTGCACACACGGAGCCAGAGATGGGCACTTGACAAGCTGGTAGTGCCATACTTGCCAAGAACAATTCTGATGGAAGCAGCGAGCAAGCTTTGGGGAGACACTTTCTGCATTTGTTTTGCTTGCCCACACATGGTAAGGTCCAGGCACCTACAAAGTAGGCAGTGGCTGAAGGCATCAGTGATTCCACCACCAATTTCCCCCACCGATGGCCAGACTGCTTCCAAAGAAGCATTAGTGTCCAGGGTGGCAGCAAAACACGATGGGACAGCCCCTCATATCAGCAGCACGCCTTCTCCTTCCTGGCAACAGCAGAAGCAAAAGTCTGATCTTCTGTGGCTCTCCCCTGAACTCTGCTCCCTTTCCACAGAGGGAGCAGCTTCATAAGTGGCAAAATTCTGCAGTGGCCCTGAGCCAAGTGCTTTTTCCAAGGTGAAATTGGGGGGTCTGAGTTTGAGCCCTCTTGTATCAGCCCTGACTGGCTGCAGTGATCCTGTTACCGGAAAGCTACATGCACATGCTTGGCCCTTAGCCACACACCTCTTCTCTTGGGAAAATTATTTTTAATGAAACATTTTCCCAGTGGAAGAGGGAGAAGGCAAGAGGATCCCCTCAGGGAATAAAAGGCTAGTGTGACAAATGGATGTAGATGGTACGACCAAGTTGTTGGAGGCGCGAGGGGGGCAGGTGTTAACTGTGGAGAGAAGTAGGAAACTGTGTTTTCTCTGTGCATAAAGGGACAAATCCATCCTTCTGCCTGAATAGGTTTGTTCCTGTAGCATAAGAAGGCATTGAGGCTCTGCTGTCTTGCTCTCCGTCCTGCTGAGCTGCACCTCTGCAGATAGTCCCGGAGCACCTGTGTGGTGGGAACAGAATGGTTGGGATGAGGAGCAATCCCATACCCTGGTAGGACGGCATACAGGGCAGTGGTGCCCCATAGAGCCTGCGTTGGTGACTGGACTGCCCCTGGACACCAGCCCTAGAATGTTTTGACCAGCATCATCCACATGCAAAGCCTGAAACTGGGACCCTCTCAGTTATCCCTGCTCTCCAGTGCCAGAGCCACTTATGGATGTTCAAGTATTCACTGGATTTACCCTTGAGTGTGGAGCAATAAGCATAACTACCACAGAGTTTGGACGCTACAGATGCAGGCATGCCCAGTCTGCCTCCTTTGCTCTGACTGCCAAACAGCAAAGGAAGGAACGAGCCTCTGTGTCAACTCACAACGGCAATGAAAACCTTCAACCACTCATTAGCAACACTCCTATGAACAGATGTGTAAGCCTGCCTCTGGTAACTTAGGTAAGCCAACTTGAAAAATACAGTAAAAATAAAAGAGAATTGTCAAGTTGATAATTACTGTGCGGTTCAAAAATTATGCCTTGTTGATGCCGTCCTGGTTAAAGGAACAGCCCTGACTCTGAACCAGCTTGTACTCTAACTTTCTGAATTTCCATGTCTGTTGCGGTAGATGCTATGCAAGCGCTCTTTAGCCTGTTCAAATTGATAGGGAATAGTGCATATATCTTATTAACCTGAGACTGCAGACCCAGTTACTTTGGTAGGTTTGTCCTACCTGAATGAAAGCAGCCTCTTTGTTTCCATACAGAGGCAGACACAGGGTGCAAAAGGCACTCACAATCACCTGCCTGCTGGTTCTAGCACCTCCACTGTCATCCATCATTTGTCCAGGACACCCATTTGTTTTCTTAAGAGAGAAAAAAAAAAAGATTTTCTGATACCATCACCCCATTCAATGTGAGGTACAGGAGGTCTCGAGGAAGAAACACAGTAATTCTGGGTCTTAGACAGGCCAGGCAAACACATAAATCTGGACTGGCATTAGAAGGTGATAGCTTTCCTTCCCCTCCCTTTCCTCTAAATTGTTCTTGTTCACAAAAATCCAGAAGGAAAATTCATAGAACTGTCTTCACAGGCAATAAACCAAAGTTAATGATCTGATGTAAGGCCACTGGAGTAAGAATATTTTCATATGGTCAGAAGATGGAGGCAGAGTAGGCAGAAATATGGCCTTGTGGGTACCGTATGACTTTACATGTTACACAGAATCTGAATCCTTCTTCCAGCCTTTAGAAGGGATACTGCTCAAACGTAAAGTTTGTAGTACAAAGTTTAATGAATCAATGCAGAGGTGCTCTGAAGCAGAACTACCACAATAGGCAAAACAAACATCCTTGCTATCCCATTGAAATTAAAAGTACGCAACAAAATTGACTTGTGGTTAGCAGGGCTGCACCAAAGGAGGTATGTGGTTACCTCGTCAGTCGCTCCACATGCAATGAAAGGAGCACACACTCCTTTTTTGTTAGGGAACACTGAGAATCAGTTGCCTCCTGAAAGAAACGCTGCTGCACTGCTCCAGATATGTTACTGGAACATCAAAAAGAATTAACATCCTGCCTCCACTTACAAAAAGAGAGGGGTCTCATTTGATGCCAAATGGCCATGTGCACTGATACAGAAATAATGTCTTGGCAGCCAGCAGAAGTGAAAAGGAGCCAAATTACATCATTCACTCTCCTTTCAGTGGGGACAGAAGACTCTATTTACTACTTTGGCAATAGCCAGCACCACAGCTGCCGCTGGTCACATGTAAGGGGAGCAGAGGGAAGGCAACAAAAAATAATTGAATCCTGAGAACCTAGGGATCCTCTCTGTAAAACGTCCCATGCCTGGTGCAACAGGGTGCTATCCTAGGACTCAGGAAAGCTCTGTTTTGGTCCCGCCGCTGTCACCAATGTCTGCTGCATGACCTTGGCCCATTGCTTCACCTCTCCTCTTTCTTCCTGCTTTTGGTTGTTTTTATTTGGCTCACAAGGTTTTGAGGGCAGAGATTGGCATATTGTGTAAACTCTGCACTTAGCTCAGCCTCATCTGGGTCCTATAGGCACTCCTGCAGCAGAATAAAAACAACAGCAGCTGTATTTCTAATGAGAAGGAGAATACATTGAAAGGGCCAAAAAGGGGCAGATTTTCAAACACACGGGATAAGTATGTAACATGGATGTTACAAGATGGGAAGTTCTTCCATTCAAGAGCACGTTTAGCTGTGCAAATGCCTGATGGAGTACAAGTACAATGATAAGAAGTCACCAGTATGGCCAGAATGAGCAGCAGAAGCAGTTAAGTAGTTTAAATATTTTTAAAGTTGAAACTATCAGGGAGAGTAACTAAATTAATATGAGAAAGCAAGGATAAATGCCTCTGTGAATGATTGCCAGATTTTTTTTTATAGGAAGAACCATATTGCATAACAAATATAACTACAGGGCATAAAAAAAAAGAGAACAAGTACTTAACTGTGTGACCTAACAAGTTTTAAGATTTGTCCATCTTCTTGTATGCTTCAAGCAACTGATAATTATCACAGAAGAGAGTGACCCCATCTTAATTTAAAACACATGCTCAAGTGACACAACTCAATTCTTGTTGCTCAAGCAAACCCCTGCAGAGTAGTAATGTGATAAATGAAGACTAAAAAATACCCCCAAAAGACTAAAGCCCTTCTCTCAGGACTGAATGCAGTGCCAATTTGTGAAACTTTTGTTACATATAATTCAACAAAACCTGCTAAAAAACTGAAGGAGCTGGTGCCTCAGAGAATTTTTGTATTTTTAAAACGAACCATAATCACCCTACAGAGAGAAGCTGAGGAGACCCTTATCTGTGCTTTCTGTGCAGAACAGATCCACAACTTCATTAAGAGAATCAGTGTATTTTGTAACTAAATGAGATTCTGTCTTGCTGGCAGGCATATTCTGCTCACCGAACAAAGAAACCACACACAAAAATGTTCCAAAGGGAGATGTCCTTAAAAAAAGTCATTGTAACACCATCAGACTGCAGAGTCTGCCAGAAGTTATGACTTTGTGGAAGGAAAAAAAAAGACTGACAGGAATTAGGAAGCAAGCTCGATGTATGTTCCAAAAATCTGTTCTCTTGACCTTTTATTTCTCAGCTAATGCCTGTGAGTTTCTGCTTGTTATAAAGCAATTGCTGCATTGTTTTGTTTCCCTGTATTCAAAATTCACGCTGCTGCCCTCCAACTTCTGCGCCGGGGACCTGGGTTTAGGGACATGGGAGCCCTCTCAGACTTGTTTGTGGTGGATTTTTAGAGTATCTCACCAACACCTGGAGCCCCAGAGAATAAAGCCTTGAAGACTTTCTCTCAAAGGCAAGAGGCTTACTGCTCCTCTCCTGGTGTGCTTGTCCTTAGCTGCAAGCCTGACCGGGCCTGTTAGGCCTGGAACGAAGAACTGCCTGAAAGACAAATGTGAAAAATCACAGCACTAAACCACTGTGGGCATGGGAGCCAACAAGGCTGCTGCTCCGTAAGGAAGTATTCGGACACTGATCCATGCACTCAGAGTCTGGGTGGGAGAGGAAAGGGATAATAAGATCTCAGATCTGGCAAGTAATGGTAACATAAGGCGAGAAAAGGGAAAGGGAAAGGGAAAAACAATCAGTGAGTTGAGGACGCAGATGGTGGTCTGAGATCCAGAGTAGTTCTGTCTGTCATCTTTTACTTCTCCCCTTCAAGGTATCCAAAAACAAGATGAAAAGGGAAGTTGGAGGTAAAGCCCCAAACAGGATTTTTATGAGGGACTATTTTTTTTCCCCTTATACATGGCAGATTGGTAATTATTTTATTTTTAAATATTTTATTATTATCAAACAGAAGAGCAGGAGTTCCCTAGATAGTGAACATTTCTAATAATATATAAATTTAAAAATAGGCAAAATTTACCCAAGATGTCAGGTGCGAACTAGGTGTCAAGAGTGAGCTGGGTGTTCTCATTCTTCACACTCAGTTGAAAAGAGGCGGCTCCACAAGGAATTTCTTCACAACTACCTTAGACACACATACACTTAGTCTGGGTGAAACGTTATACTTCAATACATCTGTAGTTAAGGGAGATTAATCTCTCATGAGGTCACTGCCAGCCCCTAGAGTCACAACTTGGTCTGACCCCATGACTTCATTATAGCTTGCAAACAGCAACCCATTTCAGACTTGCTCCAGACTCTCCTCAAACACCTGAATTCTGAAAAAAGTGTTTTCAGCATTTATGGAGAGATTAGCTAACCTGAGCTCTGACATTCACGGCAGAAGGAAAAACAGTCCATGATA
The DNA here is from genome assembly GCA_017639485.1 of Pluvialis apricaria. Lineage (NCBI taxonomy): Eukaryota > Metazoa > Chordata > Aves > Charadriiformes > Charadriidae > Pluvialis > Pluvialis apricaria. The sequence goes on along the minus strand of CM030007.1, from coordinate 97,680,612 downwards.
AGAAACATTTCTCAGAAAATCCCTTATTGATGTCTGTCTGTCTTTTACATCAAAAAAGCTTTGTCATGCTGATAACCTCAGTTGTGAGTATTTGATAGGCAAAGATCAACTGCCTTCAGGCAATGTAGACCCAAATCAGTTAGGGATTTAAATCTAATTCTGAGACAACGGGTGGCTTCCTGTTTATTTTGGCTGGCTCTAGAGTGGCTCCATGCACACGAAATCAATATTAAACTCTACTCAGAGGTCAGTAGCTAGCTTGTGCAGTCTGTAGCACTCTGATATTATGTGATACCAGTGTAAAACTCCACTGGTAAGTGGGCTGAATCATCCTGAACAAGTTTCCTGGGATATAAACACGTGGAAAATCTACAAGTGATGGATAAGCGTACCATCTAAGCAAAAACATGTACTTACCTTAGCAAGCCCAAAATATTCTTTTCCACTTATGGACAGGTCCAGGACCTCTATTTCATGAGCCAAGTTATAAATTTTGTCTAGACTCCAGCTAGCATCAAGCCCTATCAATACCACTTTCTCCCCGCCATTACCACCATTTTCTCTGAATATGATTTATGGATGTATACATAAATTTTTTGCTAAGCCACATAGTCCTCACATAAAGTGAAAGTCTGTCTTGACCAGTGAAAGTTTACCATGATGCTATGCCAGCATGTTATGCCATTCATTTCAGAAGATATTTGAATATTTTCTACATGCTGAAGATTCTCTGATACTGGAGGCAACTTCTGTTTACCAGCTCCTGTAATCATGTCAAGTGCTAAGCAAGAGGGGTTGAAAGAGAAGTTTTATTCTCTTTATTGCTACAATCACTTATTTCAGAACTTTAATTATTTTATTTTCCAAAGCACTGCGTTTTGCTGCATGGCATTCACAGAAGGCCACAAAGACCACTCAAACCTCAAAGCATCTTTAAACAACCTGGAGAAAGGGCAATTAATTGTGTTGACATTAAAAGATTACTGGGGTAAAACAATGAAATTTTTAAAGGAATCTGTAGGCTGAATATCAAAAAGAAATTAATTTTCATGCACTCCCTGGCCTTATTTTTTCTGCACGCAGTGAAGCAAAAGAACCATGGCTGCTCAGTCTCTTACCCTCCACTACCCTGTTCCCTTGTATGTGAAAGTTCACCTAGGAGTCAGAAGGGCCAACCCTGCCAACTTTTCCAGAGCTTTACCTCAGGCATCTCCAAAGAGCAGGATGGTCTGTCCCTATACATTGATGTTTTTCGAATAACAATCATCCCCTCCTCTGCAGATGGTCTACCCAAATTAAAACCGTGCTGGAACCCATGGAGGCTAGAAAATTCATTAATGGATTTGAGTGAAATTGCCATTTTATGGAATGTAATTTCACATATGGGTAGCTACACTATCTATGGAGTTCATGGTTGAAACAATTTAAAGCACTTCTCACCCTAACACAAAAGATAAGCTCATTTTATGAGCTTCTCAGCTTCCTCTAGCCCATGGTAAGCACAAATATATAATGTGAACAACAGAGCCTTGTAACTTACATCATCAAGAGGACCTGAAGACAGATTTATTGCTGTAAAAACACGGCCCTCTTCAGGGTGATATGTGGTGCCCTGCCATTTCAGAAACATAATCTGAGGCACCAGCAAGCTTGCAGTTGACTTGCCAGATATGTTCTGCTATAGTGTGCTAATTTTTAAATATTTAAGAGATACACTTTTACTCTGGGGAGATGTTTCCCGTCTCCAATTGTTGTGAAGCATGACTGGCAAGTAAGAAGTTATCTTCTCTCCAGAGAAAATAACACAAGTGTTCTCCACTGCAAAACCCACAACGATTATATGAATAATTTGCAAACCTCAAATTCAAGGCGCATTTTAGTGTGTTATTAAAAACAATGGGGTTTAGCTTGCTTTGGTTTACCAAAGGTCTTAAGTTTCTCACTTCAAATTAGTGTCCAGAATGCAATACCTAGGTTTCAATCATTCATTCAAACCAGGTCTTCTGCAAAAAGTATTTCTTACCTGATTCACTTTATCATTTGTACACTGCATTTAGAAGATCCTATCACAAGCCGTAGGCATGTTTAATATTATTGAAATTACACTGCTAATATCCATATCAATTATGTTTTGAGATTTATGTTTAGTATAGATATTAATGCAGTCTGGCTTTTCCATTTTTACTTCTGCAAGTATAATTTATTGAGACATAAATAGTAATATTAACACTATCAAGTATAAACATCAATACTTGACAGCACTGTGTAATTTAAGAGTTACGTGCATCTAAATTGAGTTACAGTCCTTTCTGAATGCTCACATCTTAACTGCAGACTGCAGCTCACCAGGAATTCTGAGTTTTGGAAGCAGCAGGCTGTCAAGTAATACAGTACTAACATCTTGAAAAAAGCTTTTCAGAAGGACTGGGGAATTGGCAGCACATGGTTAGGACATAAAAAATGCATGGTTTTCTTTTTTTTCACTAGATACTCACTGTTTACATGCAGTAACCCTTTTTCCCACCTCTCAGTCAGTTTGGATTAAGTATACTTTTGGTGTTTTAGTCATTCCAAAGACATATATAGGAAAATGGGCTAGAAGGAATCTCAGCAAGTCACCCATACTGTCAGAACTCAAGGTTCAGCTACACTGAAAACTTCCTTAATGACCAGCTTGTGTCTGACAACCTCCAGTGATGAGAATGCTACCCTCCATGGGTAACATTCCTTTGCTGTGCTGTTCAACGTGTTAGAAAGTTCTATCTTATTTCATGAAATCAGGAGTAGCTGGTGAGCAATGGTATGTGGTTAGGGAAAGAGACAGCCTATGTGACAAGGCTTGGCCAAACAAAAATTTGTTCGATTTCAAACAGGCGTTTTTTTTGGTGAACCATAAATCAAATACCTTCCTCCTTCCTCAAGGTGAATGCTTACAAAGCAGGGACACCCATTGCTCAGTTAAAATACAACTGGCAGTGAAGGTGGGATTGTCTAAAGGCTCAGTCACTAATACAAGCTTTTTATCTCATCTTGCTGTGGACACAGACAATGTAAACTGGAAGGACTTGTCCTCTAGAAGTGTCTTTCCCTCTCCTTTGGCTACGGCTGGGACACTGGTGACTTGGCCTAAATGCCTAACTCACATGCAGCTGCATAAGAAGAACTCCAGTTTCAGTGCATGCAAAAGAACAGAAGATATCTAGCATTTGTCATTGTTACAAGGAGCCCACATTTAGAATTTTGAATATCCATGGATACACAGTGTTGCCTTCAATTTTAAGCTCAAAATACTAGTGTTTTATTATTTTTATAGCTGTTCTGAGAAAACAAGCAGTAGTGAAGTACCACAGGTATATTTTGAGACTGCAGTGTTCTTTGTGTTGTGTATTAATGCATGCTGTTACGTGGAACTCTTCTAAACTGATACTACCCCAAAGCAAAGCTTACCTCCTTTCAGCTGAGGTGGTGGTATTATCAGACTCCGTGGCACACTTCACACTTGATCTGTCTGAAGACACCAGGGAGAAAGTACCTTAAGAGGAAGCAAACTGAGAAGGAAACCATGAGTGTCATGTTGAAGGCAGAAGTTTTGTGTTGCTTTGGTTCAGTAAGCCTCCTGAGAGAGATGGATGCTTGTACCTACCAAGAGGGGCCACCTTCAGCAAAAAGAGCTAAAGACCATACTTAACACGGTGAAACACTCACCAACCTTTTAGTACTTCAAAGTGTAAACCTGCCCATGCTCTGTAACTATCTCAATGAGCTTTTGAGCTCACAGCCCTTTTATCTTGTATCACTTCTTTCCATTTTCTATTTGGCATTCTGTTTTTATTAGGATTTGTCAGCATAAATTGTGCATCTGAATAACCTGAGAAATTTAATGGCACAAGTAATGCAGAATCATGTCCTGTTGCATCTGGAGGCATCTGCCCTTAAATATAGTTTAGTCTGCCATGTGCAAAAATTTCTATCTTTCTATCAGAAAATTGACACAACCCACCTTTGCACTGACAAGACTAACTAACTAAATACTATAGCTGCTATTTATTTCTGTGAGTCTATCCAGAAGAAATATTGCTACAAAATGACATTAGTATTATTTGTTTATTTAAACTTCCTCTGACAGAGTGAGAATGAAACACTTTTTACCAAAAAAAAACCAAGATGCTATTTCCCAGCACTACCAGTCCCATAGAAGTACAGGTATAGTCAAGAATTTCCCACATCAAAGTGGAGCTAAAGATGCCTTGAACAAACCATACTGACCCCAGCCTGACAGCCTTGTGCCCCAGGGGAAATCCCAGCTAACGATTTCAGTGACAGTCTGTTGGTGTTTCCCCACTTGGGAAAGCCGGGGGTGGAGGGGGTGGGGGATGGATGTATGGCCAAAGAGGACAGGTACCTGAAGGATCCCTATCAAAAAAGGTACTGTTGACAACACAGAGGAAGGAATGCATTTGTGGGTGTCCAACGGGTCCCTAAATCCCATTTTGGAAATATTTCTGTGCACTTTTTCCCCTCTTATTTATAATTAATGTTCCCTAGTTGATGGGGAATACACCAGTATTTTAGGACTCTTTTAAGATTCTAAAGCACAGCTGACAACACACTAATCTGGCTAACTTTGACCTCCTTTTAATGTGTTATAGATTTCAGTAGTACTCATCTAATTTTAGCCAATCTTCGACCAAGTTAAAATAAATGTGGCACAGACCATGAAGGGAGCTATTCATTTACCCGCACAAGGCAGCTACTTTCAGGACAGATGTTTATTGTGGAAAAGGCAACGATCAAATGAAAATGTCAGCAAAAAATGAAGAGAGTTACAGTCCCCGCTGTCAGGAAATTTATTAATTTCAAAGCATCATCAATGGTACATGGAAAGGTGAATTATTAAAAAGTAAATAAAGATACTCTTTAACTTATATTCTCTCTATAAAAACCTGAATAATATTGGGTTTTTGCCTGCAGCTGTGCAAGTGATGCAGCCCTTGTTCTCCCCCACTCACACACCTTCATTGCACCTGATGGCTGGAAAGACAGACTCTGCTTTCCTTTGAAGTAGCTGGAAATGAGAATAACAACACCTTGCTGCTACTTAGCCCTGTTTGCTGGCAGGCTCAAGCCGCTTTGCAGAAGCCATCAGCATCATTACCTCCACTTTACCGATGTGGAGACCAGGGCACAGTGAACAGCAAGTTGTGTCAGCTAGCACGTCTGTAGGAGAAGCAGGAGGAACCCAATGTCTCCATCTGCGAGTGGTGTTACTGCAAGCACAGTGTGATGGACAATACTGTGCATCCTCTGAGAAAGGGTTCCTTCTTTTGCCAGGGTACTCCGGGTAGAAGCACCCCAAAAGTCACCTGCCCATCAGCTTAGGGCCTTCCTTCAGAGGTTCAGGCTCCATTTGTTCACACGTGACAAGTGCCCCATTTGCCCTGCTGCCAGCATTGCCCCCTAGCCACTTATAGCTTTATCTCTGTTTAGCATTCACCCCACTGAGGTATCTATCAAGAGAAACGATACTTCTTGTCACCCTCATTCTAGTAAATTATTCAATCCAGGCTCTTCTAGTATCACTTCATGTATTATGCTCTCCATTTTACGAACCATGTTGATAGTCCTTGTCAATCAGGTACTCTACTTTAAAGCAATTTTTTTTGATCCTGGGTGACCAAATTATACTCCACCTGCCAGCAGTGTATGTGTACACCCCTCTCTCCACAGGAAATAACTCACCTAATGCATCCTGGGCTTCAAGGGTCTTTGCCTTTTCTGTCATATTGACAGCCTGTATATGATATTATGTGTCTTTATCTTGTCTTTTCTTTTCCTCTGCCATCTCAGTAGAAGGGTCTTTAATAGTAAGCATCTAATGATAGCAGGTGTTCTTATAACTAATTCATCCGTATATGATTTTACACTTTGTACTATGAAACTAATCCGGTTTCTAACGCTCTGTCCTCAAATTCTATCTGTAAAATATACTCAATGTCCTGTCTTGTCCTGTCTGTACCTAGGATGTGTCATCAGCAAGTCAGATTAGTACACTCTCACTTTTTGTGTGAAATAAACCACGTCTTCCAAGACAGTCCTTGAAGAAATCTATTTCTTCCAGCCCAAGATGTCTCACTATTTCTTTGCTCTCATAGGGAAAGCAGTGGTTTAATCCAGCACTAAGGAGTCATGGCTATGTGTATGCTTGTGTGTGACAGAGAGTAGGAAATGAGGCAGAATTTGGAATACTTGTTTTCACACTGAAAATCATTTGGAACTAATGGACAAACATTAACAGTAAGAAACACAACAGAAAAATCTGAAGGTAACCACGCTGCTGCAGTCAGGGCAAGGTAGAAATGCGACCTCAATATAGGCTAACTGCAGCAGTGCATGGCAGTGTTATCATTATCAGAGGACATTAGTAGTCTATACACAAAGCAAGAGAGGGAATGACAAGTGAGAAGGTAAGAAACAAACAATCATTTTGGAAAAGGTGCTTTTTCCAGAGAACTGCATCGCAAGGGGAATAAGATCTTTAAAAGAAGAAAAATATGGTGAAAAACTTGAGATCTCAGAAAAGCGAGGATCTTTTATGTACACTAAGATTATCATCAACATGGCTTGCTACCTTCTGCATGGAGGCATTGCAAGAACAAAGGAGGCACTGCTTCAAATTAAAATGTGCATAAATGAGGTTTTAGAACAACCCAGTGAACTGAGTTGTTAGATGGGGTTCATTTGGCTGTTGCCCTCTAAAAGTTCAGAAACTGGACTGTGCTTATCATCTAAGTATCTGAAAGAGAGAGAGAAAGAGAGAAAGACCATATGGAGAAACCAATATATAACCCAGGTAAGGAGAATTTTCCACTGACAGTGCCTATCAGTTGCCCTTGACTATGGTGGTAGATGAGACACACACACATTTTATGTAATTAAAATTAAGCAAAATAAACTTGGGCATATGTAAAAACCCAGGAAGAACAAATTCTATGCATCAGACAGTCCTAAAACAAATTCTGTATAAAATTACTGAACTACTAACGGGCTAAGTTCATTTTGGTATATGGTGGCAAAAATTTTACGAAGGGCTTGAAGAGTTGCCATGAGTACTAGTGACAAATAAGCTTGGTTTCTGGACCATAAAAATTATTAGAAACTATAATAATGAAAGAAAAAGACTTATGTGTAAGAAATACCAGGGAAAAGACAGCATGGCATGACAGTCGTGCCTCACATATCACACAGTTCTCAGAAGAAGCCAGCAGCAAAAAAACATTACAGCTGATACAGTCTGCTTGGATTGCCAAAAAAACGGCAATGAGAGCCTCTGTCAAACCGCTTATGAAAACTAGATGTTCATGGCATAAATGGTGATGATCAATTAATAGCTGCTTAAAAAAAAAAAAAAACAACAAAGAAACAAAAGATGAGAATAATTTGATTCTTCACAGTATAATCCTGCCACTTGTGGTGCTGTTAATGGATCGGAGCTGGGCCCACTGCGCCTCCACATATTCATAAATGTTGCAGGAAGCAGATTAGAAGGGCCCTGAAAACATTAGCTGATGCAAAATTATTCGGAAAAGACCAATCTAAAGTTGACCATGAAGGATGTCAAAAGATCATAAGTTTTTGTATTTAATTCCATGTTAGTAACTGCAGCGTGAAGCAGAAGGGTAACATTCTCTTTATATATAAACAGGCAATGCAGATATACATGTGTATGTATATGTATGCATGTATGTACAGGTTATTCAATATTGGCAGTTGGTAAATTACCTAATATAATTTAAGAAGAATAGTTGGAGTCCTTCAAGAGTCTTTGAATACATAAGTTCACTGCTCAGGAGCTGTCTAAGACGCAAAGGATATAAACAATTATTAAGAAAGAAAAAGAAAAAAAAGTCAAATAACATTATGCCACTCTATTATTACTGTACATTATGTACTTATCATTCACTTCACCTCATCGCAAAAGGATGTACTGAAACTATGACAGAGAAGGGAAGACCAAACTTATGGAACTGCTTTGTTACAAGGAGAGTGGATAGACTAGATGACAGATAATAGATACTAAGAGACTAGATAACAGATGACAAAGATGGAATATGGCTGAGGTAGATATGATGAATAGGAAATGATTTATTCACTGTTTCTCACAATACAGCAGCAGGTAGACTGATAATGAAATTATCAACCACCAGTTTGAAAGTAGGGGGAAAAAAACTCTTTTCACACAAGGCCAGGGAATTACTTCTCACAGGATGGTCTGGAAGCCACAGCATAAATTTGCTCCCAAATGTCAGTGAGAGCTGCTGAATACTGGCACCTCTAGCCTACAAACATCCAACCCAGGTCAGAAAATTCCTCAGTGAGCAGTTCCCAAAGTTGCTGGTTTGTGCTGGAAAAAAAATCCCTGTGTATTTCTCCCTTCTCTGAATTTCTCTTTCTAACCAGCATTAAAGCCAAGTTTTAGATGCCACAAGAATACCTCACTGGGACATGTGGGTATTTGCAGTTTTAGTATACTTGGATGAGGTTACATCATGCAAATTTTTGAAATGTCTCCAATGTGATTCCATAATTCAGTGTTGTCTCTTACAGAGGGAAAAAGAAAAGAAGATGCACAGCTTCCCTGTTTCCATTCTGTGATTGAGCTCTTTTCCTCACAAAATACTGGTTGTTGACATTCCTAGTTTGTTACTGGTACCCCTAGTTTATTTCCAGAAGTAATCGCTGCGTTCTGTGTACAAATACAGGAGTCTGCCTTTTTTTTTTCCCATTTATTAAAACAAACAAACAAACAAAACCCACATTTAAATAAGGTCAAGGCAATTCTGTAAAAATCACATCCTTGGACAAAATAAATTACTGTAACGTTATTGGCTTCAGTGAAGCTATGGCAATTTTCACCAGCTGAATATTGCTCCAGCACTATGATTCAAGTTATCAAGAATGTGAAATGCTGCAATATTGATTCAGAAAAGTCTATTTGAATTTATTTTTCCAAATTCATTTGCTCACAGATCCGTTAAACATAGTAGGGAAATATTTCTAGAATGTACATTAAATGCAGAAACGTAGATTGGGGTCCAAATTCACATTTAGGTATTCTCAGGGATTCTTAGGCTTCAAAGTTCTTTATGAGTTTGACCCTCATGGCATAGGATTGCATCAATAGCCTATTTAGCAAATATCACTCATATGGATCTTTTTAAATGTAGTCCTAAATATTACCACTGTTATTTTTTGGTAATGATAACATTCCAGTAGCACTCGAGGTGAGTGTTCTCCAATAGAGCTATGGACATGCTCTGCCTTGAGATCTCACAGTTTATACAGTCAATATAGGGAGCGTACACGAAAATTCTTCTTCAGACTGAGCTTGCCCCAGTGACCCTTCTGCCCTTCCCATTGTATAATGGCTAATTTAATCCAGATATCTCAATACAAATGGTTCTTGAGAAGGACTGTGAAGGAAGAAACGACCTTGTGATTCAGTTTTAACAGCCAATGCATATATGAAGTCAAGGCTGAAGAAAGTGTAAAGGGCTATATTCAGATTCTCTGCTATAAATGTGTAATTTACTCATTGTAGGCCCTTCTCTCCAGTGATTATAAAGTCTGGCAGCAATGTTGCCACCATGATTCGCTCCTTTCTCTCTTAAACTTAAATGTCTTCACAGCAGCAACACCTGATTCATGTGCCTCAAGCCTCTTGCCTACATATAGAGACATACATACATATATAGACAGTGTTGGATGAAGGGAGCACACATGCAGTCAAAATTAGTGTTGGTAGCGAGGCAGAACATGCAGGACACAATGTGGTGACACGGGGTAATAAGATGTTTTAGTTTTAAGAGTCTTAATGATGAAGGTGGTGATGTTAAGCGGCAAACAGTGGCTGGGGGCTCCTGTGAGTAGAGAATGCCACTGTGAAACGGAGGCGCAAGAAAGCTGCTGCTGGTGATAACGTGGGCGAGGAGAGGTACAGCCAAGGAGATTCGCGTTACTCGAGGACTGAAGAGAGATAAGCTTAGATAAGAGTTTGGGGTAGAATTCAAAGGTGAGATGCCTAAAATACCATAAAAGAAATTACCCTACAAGAAAACAGCCTAAGAGAAAATTGTAAAGCTGTCATGTAGCTGTGGTGCCAAGGAGAGGGCAGGGCCCACGATAAGGGCAGAGGATCTTGTTATTTAGGCACAGCATAAGGCCTCAGTCAAATGGTTTGTTTTCAAGCTCCACCACAGGTTCCAGTTTTCAGCTGAGCCTCTAGAAAATACTGTAAAAGAAGTTCCAGTTCATCAATAAAGCATGATTGTAAAATTGTAGGCCTGAATGACATGAAAATTATAAGACTGTCAATGGTAACAAATGAAAAACTAGATGATAAAAATAGAAAAATAGAGGATATCTTTGAGAAAAATATAATGAAGACAGAGTATTGCCTTCTCTTTATCTACATGTACTTTTGATTCTCACCAGGTCGTCAGATATTTATATTACATATTTTTGAGAAGCCAGGTCATAACAATAAAGAGTCTACATGTGTTTGTTAGTATTATGAGGAGCAGTGCTAACCTTTTTTTTTAACTTACAGTATTTGTAACAGGCATCTATACTTACTAGCATCATAAACAAGTGAGAGAGGGGGATAGTTTTTCTCCACTCTCTGTGTATTTATCTTGTGTGTTTGGCAACATTTGGAACCAGACCAAAACCAATTTAAGTCAATACTCAGTTTCATTTGTTCCCTTTATAGCCCATTTCCCCTCTTGGTTGCGTGGGTATTTCCAACAGCAACAGAGAAGAGAAAATATTTCAAAGCAAAGCAAAATGTGGTTATATAACAACAAACAAAGGCAGGAGGTTTCAAGGGGAAAATGTGACTCCTGAAAATAATTTTAAGAACTTATCTTTACACAGACTGCTACACACGCTAATATAATTACAGAAGTACAAATCCCCCACACACATACTAATGCACAAAGTAAACACAATTACATCAATGCTTATATGAGCATAGCTTATTTTATTACAGAAAGAGGAAAAAGCTGTGATGGTACTAGACCTGCATGCACTTTACATCCCTGATACTCTTAGTATTATTTTGGCTTAAACATTTGCACCCCTTGTACATGTACTCATACTGGTACAAAAACCGCATGTAAGACCAATGCTATCCTTTATTTTTCCCCCCTTATTTTAAAGATCTTTCTCTTCTGAGCTCTTTTATATTAAATTATCTCCTCCCACTGGAGAGAGATTTTATTCAAGTGATAAGCTGTTTATTAGTAGTTTAACTTAAAAGTGTGTTCCTGGCTTCTTTACGGCAGCTGTTGAAGGTGAGTGCTACAGAGCTCTAGCACCAGTCAATGCAACCCACCCAGCATTATAATAGTTAGGAAAAAATTGCTGAAATTAAATAAAATGTGTTGAGTTAAAAGCACGTTTTTAATTCAGCTTTTAGAGGTGTGTATCGTCTTAATGCCTCACTGGTTACTATGGGAACAAGGGCTTTCCCCTCTCCCCCAGGTTTTGCCTTTAACTGTGTTCAGTGCAATGCTGCTCCATGTCATTCTTTGAGCTGCCTGAGACAGCATCATATACTTTTATTGCAATACATGTATAGCCACCTACAGAGAATGAAAAGGCTGATTGTCTTCTTTTTGGCAGTCACAGTGTTAGATAACACAGTTAACTGATTGTAATAGATAATTTGTTCCACTCGGGTTTATTGGCTTATTTGCTCTTTCCTTCTTTCCCTTCTTTTAAGTACTAAGGATCTTAAATCTATCACGGGTTTTGATGTCTTTTAAAAAAATACAAGGTTGGAAAGCAATTGGCAGTGCAATTAGTAATGTTAAATCAGCATGAATTCAAATCATTTAACTTGCTTCTTAGCAGCTGATACCAGGAATACGAATTAGAAGGTGGAACTAAAATTGAACTATTGAAACTGGAAATCTTCAAAACAAAAGACCCTGGGTTTCAGGCTGAGAAGAACATAGGCTTCTTTTAACATGGCAAGAAATAAAAAAAGAGAGGGCCAGAACATGCGTTTAATGAACATATGTTTGTTTGCTTTCCTTTCAAGAGACTGGCAGCTCCACAGTGTGCGACTGTGAGGATGGCTGCAATGGCACAATGAGCGCCCTTACATCTACTTCCTTCGGTTCTGACCAACGCTCCGCTCGCTGCTTGGCAGAGAAGAGGAAGAGTACAACAACTGCTGTGTCGTAGACCACTCTCCTCCACCTCCACTTCCCGCTGAAGGAGGGGAATATACACACCAAATGTCCCTGGGTGTCATTGAGGAAGGGTTGTGCTGCCATTTGCTGGGTTCTTGCACCTGAAAGAGGCCACTGGAGATGTTTGTCCCTGCCCCAGGCACGTTGCTTCCTATGTATGTCTGACAGAGAAAGGGCACTGCAGCAGTGGATTTTTTTCTTCCTCTTATCTTTTGTTTTAAACTATGTCATAGCTGAAGGATAAGCAAAATATGCTGATTCCTCCAAGTACTGCAATCATGCACAGCTGCATTTTATGTACAGTATCTCCCAGCCATGGTCACTTTGCTTACAGTTTTAAGGGTCTGTTTCTGCCTACTTGTCTCCTGGCAGGGATGCACACAAAGAGATTTCCCAGTTCACACTTAATACCTTCCAGCTTGAAAAACAATTATTTTCCACTGGCATTTTTGGTCTCAATTTTCCTTCTATCTTCCATCTAATTTTGCTTTGAATACCCTTTCACGGGGAAGCTGAATAGAATTAAATGAGCTTTACATTTTGTTCTGAAGTTGCTGAGTTCATTATCATCCTGAGGCCTTCCCAGGACTCCTAAATTTGGGATATGTGCAGAAAAACTATTTCTTTTACATCCCCCTAGCTCCATCATGAGTGTTGCACTCCTTGCCAGTTTATCAGTGCCTCAGTTGTTGAAAGCAGCCTGTGGGGGGTGGGGGGTGGGAAGGAACTTGATGGCCAGAGCCAGTGCCATGAGGGCCAGAGTGGTGCTGTGTCCTAAAAGGGTCCAATTCATAGACTCTGTTGGGCTAATTCAGAGTCCCACTAACAGATCTTATGTTTTCTTGGTATTTTAGTAATTTCTGAAGTAGGGGTGGGAGAGTAAAAATAACTAAGATTGGACCGCTTATTGCCCTCTCATGTGAGCTGCAAGGTAAACAGCAGTAAGACACGTAAGCAAAAGCAGTTTCAAGGCCAAATTCACTAACCTGTCATACTAATCTCCCGCCAGAGCATCCTGTTGGGCCTCCCTGGTAGCCAGACTATGTAGCTCTGCTCCCTCAAAGTCTTAGAAAGCTCTTGTGGATGAATTTGCTGTGGATGGGTGCTAGGGCTCTTTGTCTGGCCCAGTCTCCTCCATGTAGACCATCTGCTCTTTCATGATGCCACGTAATCAACATCACACATACAAGGTGGCTCAACTTTCCTACAAGACACTGAAGTCACCAGCTATAAAGCCACAGAGCATTTACGAGCAGCCTAAATCCAGGTCCAGCTCTCAAGAGCCAGATTCACGATGTTCCTTCAGCTTCAAAGTGCACCACGTCCTGGGAAGTTCGGGAGAAAGGCAATGACAATCCAGGAGATCCTGCTGCTTTTTTGTTGCTCTCTGAGAAACTGGAGACCATCTGAAACCTTGTGCCTTAGCTCCCAAAAATCTTTCCTCCAAGGTAGCAATGAAAAACTCAGCAGAGGTTCGCGCCCCATGCTTTTTGCCGCAGATTGCACAGTCTCCACAAATACTCGTGGATATGAAGGCAGCATTTCATACTCTAACACATCAGAGGGAATTTCAGAACCAGGCTAAGCAGGTGCAACTCTACTGATAACTCCCACCCGCACCCAAATCTTAATTTGTTGCCAGTGTAACCATATCACGGCAAAGTACGCTCAGGGAACACATGCCGTGATGCTGCTTGGAAGGTGCTCTGTGAAGAAGAAAATGTCTGTTTCATTGCTCAGCTGTACATGACAGACTATGGAGGAGCTTCCCTATATAATGTTTTAAATGAAGAAGTCAGTGGAAAGGGGCCTCTTTCTCAGTTTAATTTGGTTTTAGTTCTTCATGAAGTTCCCGCTAAGGAATACTAATGTCACAGTGGATAACGAATCACTCAGGTGTGTCACACAAAGTCAAACCTTTTCATCTGACCTGAGAGATAATTTCTCTAAACAATATCACCATAGTCAACAGGAATTATAATTTAATTCATACAGTGAGTATATAATTAGCATTCTTAGAAAAGAAGTGACTACTGATGTACTTACTGCCTTATGAAGAGATTTTTCTAAGGAGTGATAGAAATAAACTAAGAGGCCTGAAAATCTCTTTTTATTAGTTTCATGTGCAGGACGATCACATTTACCACTTGCCAGGCAGCCTTTCTGAAGTATAATATATTAAAAAGCCGTACATCAAATAAAAATACAGGGTTGACTATTACAGAAATTGTGTCCTTCAGTATTAACAGCTGAAGAACAACGAATCCTCTCCATCTTCGTATCTATCTATGCAGTCAAGTTCAAATTGATTCTTAGACTGATTTATAGATCTGATATCAAAGAAGGTGGAAGGCTGTTGCAGGGACACACTTATTTGTGCCAACTACAATGTCATCAGCTGAGCCTGAATTATTTTTTCTCCAGCGATCATACTGCTTGTTTAGCAGAGGTAGTCCTCCTGTTCATAGTCCTAGCAGTCGCTTATTTCTCCCTTGAAATGTTTAAGCGGTAACTGTTTGGGTGAAGACAGGCAAAGAAAAGAGGAGTGACAAAAAGCAAACTGTGAAGACTTCAGTAAGGAAGGGCATTGATTCACAAAACACCTAGCTCTAATTTTGAAACACAACAGCAGTAAAAACCCACAAAGCTTAAAGAATATGAAACAAGGAAAGGATGCAAGTTTCATTACCACACACTTCCATCAACCTCTTAAGACAACAACAGGATGATGCAACTTTCTTCACCCCAAATATACATATGTAATTTGTCAAATTCCTCCAACTGCTTTAGCTAAAGCGACTGTGATTTTTTATTTCTATAGAAAATGTTGAAATATTTGGTTACACATCTATCCAGCATTTAAGAATGATATTTCATTTTGAAATTTACCCTCAAATAACATTCCAAAGGATGAAAAAATGTAGGGTGAAGAAACAAAACCAATTTGTCTGATTCAAAAGAAAATACTTTGTTGAACTCAGAATAAAAAAATACTTTTTTCTGAAGTGCAAAACCTGAAAAATATTGGGTAAATTTAAACTCTATTACTTTCCCCATTTTTTTCAGTTCTTGAAAAACAGATATTTGCACAGATTTATTTGTGACATAATATATTAGTCAGGCCTCAAAAGCTCAACAGACCTATTGGTTCTGTAATATCTACGCTGTAAATACCTTCTTACTATTGTACTTTATCACTGATTTTGCTGAGGGAATGATGCAATTCTGCAGGAATGTAGCTGGAATTCTGTTGCCCACATGTTACAAAGAAAGGCTTGGTGTTCTCATATTACTTTTATATGCAAACTGGCTGGAAAGGAGTGAAAAAATTACGTCTGTACCCAGCAGATGAGCTGGAATGAAACCTACTGGCATGCTTGCAACATTGTTTTAACTTTTATTTTGTTTACTCTGGCACCAAACAGCAGAGATGTGTACAAGTGACACGAAGAGATATAAAACATGGGAGAGAGTCCATGAAAATCTTTCCTCATCTGGTATCCCAAAGGGCTGACTTGGCCAGATTTTTTTTTTTTTTTTTTAAATTTTATTTTTTAAAACTTATATTCTTCTAGGCCACTGATTGATTTATTTATGGCTCTGGCAAGTCGCATCCAGACAGGGTTGGGTTCTCTTCTCTGTCACAGGGGAACACTGTAGGAATTCTATTTCAATATACACTTACACATGTTTAATTTTGAAAAAAAAATATATTTTTATGTAAAAAATATATTGTCCCATTTTTCTCTGAGCTTTGGAGCATGACTGCCTTTCATTTGTCATCCAAGAGACAAACCAAGGGGTTTAGGCCCTAAATGTGCAGTAACCTGAAACCTAGCTTAAACATGCGTATACACTGCAAGAAATATCCTCTGCAGGTCAGGTCAGGTCAGGTAGGATGGAAGAAGTCCCTTTAAGCACATGTACCTAGGCATGTACACTGGGGTTTCCCAGGCTGGTATGCGCACTGCCATATAGGCAAACAACTTCAAAGTGATGTGACTTCAATGCATGGTCCACCAGCATGGGTGGGCACTGTGGCCTCTGACGGTAGGTCTCCTTGGCCAGCTGCTCTCTATACGAAAAAGGCTTATATACTCTAGCTCTGGAGGTTTGCTTGTGCAGTATGCGATGTCCGTTGATAACTTCTGGGAATAATAACCCTACAGGGATTTTCATAAGGTTGAATGGAGCTGAATGGCATAGCAGAAGTCGGGAACACTCACCTAAGGAGCAGCAACCGATGCACAACAGAATACTGCGCTGTTTAAACCCATAAGGGTTTTGTCCTTGGAGTTGTCTTTTCTATCAACACAGCAAACTGACTAAGTTTAAGTGAGTTGTTTCAGACTGTGAAATCTGAGTGCCACTGTCTATGGGCTGATGATGTATCTTGTTTTCTGTTTATGCAGACTATGTTGTCCTGCTCATTTCCTTATCACTTCTTTCCTGTTTCTCAGGAGTTAAAAAAACAGCCATGCCAATATAAGTCAGCATTGTAATTCCTTATTTCATCTCAGTCATTAAGAATAAGAGTTTTCTGACCATTTGACACTACATTACACCATCATTGTATTCTGAATTTTCCAGATATTTCCACAAGCATATAATATCAACATCCATTTAATCTTCCCCATTCCTTTCTTTCAAGGCAATCTTTGCATTCATAACTTAACCCCAGGAATGCCATTCCTAACCATTTGTGGAAAAGTGATGAGAAAGTATAGTTACACATACTAGCTTAAAAAGTGATACCCAGAGCGATGAAACGAGATTAAAGTTCTAGATCAAACCAATTATTTTGTGAATGGTAAAAAATTGGTGCACGTACTAAACAGTGAATAGTTGGCTTTTGTAACACAGCAATAATTGGTTTTGCTGGGGAAAAGCAACTGAATCAATAAGCACTAAGGTTGCAGACTGGTTTTGTTGATTGATCTCATGATCTCAGCAACTTCTAAGCAATATAGTTACTACTGCTGGCCATTAAAAAAATATATGCATGTTCTGAAGATCTACTAAACAACTGGAACAATACTATCATTTTTAAAAGCCGCCTAATTCTGTCATTTCAAATCAATTTTAATCATTTGAGATTGTTGCCTTTGTGTGGTAACCTTCAGGCTATGTTAATGCACTTCAGCTTGGTTGTATTCTATCTGGAAAGCCATTTTAGAAGTCACTTGACTCCGGCAGACTTTTGCAGAAGACTTTACTTCTTGTGTCATGTTTAGTTTCCACCATGACTCAGCCAGGAGCCACATTTCTAGTTCTCTTCTGTATGTCTGTATAAGGTGTGTTTTCCATTGTATATGTTATAAAGGTGCATAAATTACTATGGAAGTCTAAAATCTTCCTTATTTGGCTGCAGGGAGAATTCAGATAAGGGATATAGGTATATCTTAGTCAGATATCAGGTCTTTCACTAGGTGTTGCTTTCACGTTGGTAAATTATTTGTTTACTGTCTACCCCGGTAGTAACTCCACATCACTATGCCCAAGGGACACAAGCATTTCCAGAGCATCTTTAGAAATCAATGATCCTTTGTGGGAAGCATTAAAACCTGAGATCTTCATTAAGTATCAAGTGTATGAATAGTAATAAACCCTCAAGGGGACATCTGAGTCTGAACAGAAGCTGAGGGAGAAAACGAATGTGGGAGAAAACATTTGTCTCCAGCTCAGTAGCCTTTTCGGGAAAAGCAATTCTGATGACAGACCTTGTCAGAGAATCAGTTCCCGTCTTACAGATGTGGAAACTTCCAGACAGCTTTTCAGTTGAATGGTATTGATTTCAAGCTAGAAAAAGTATAGATATCTATAAAAAAACGGGTTTTCTCTTTTCACTTTTTTGTCTACAGTTGTCCCTTATATACCTTACTTCCTCTCTTAAGTATGCTATACAGAATTATTTTGTGTTTACCCTAAAGTCTAGCTACCATCATGTCAGACTATGGGGTGTCTGGCAAATCACAGCATCCTGCTTTCGAGAGAATGGCCAACTAAGCTATTGATGCCCAAAACCTCAATTCAAAACCAGCACTAATGCACAAAGGAGTCCTGAGCTGAGGCAGCTGGAAGCCTTTATGGGATGTTCCCAAGCCTTTCTCCTGTTTTTTACTTACAGATACTGATGATGTGACCCACAGCCTGACTGGTGATCACCAAGTCCCCTCATCTACCTCATTCTGTAAGCCCACTGAGCTGTTCGAGGTCCTCCCTTCACCTGTCATACCCAGGGATGGTCAGGAGACATGAGTTCATCTTCCCCTGCAGAGGTGGAGATCTGGCTAGGGAGCCCTGACTGGCTGAGGCCTGTGTCTGAGCCCTGAGTATCCTTTAAACTTTCACACCATCCAGCTGTGATTGTCGAAAACAACATGGCAGCAGGATATGAGAGCGAGCAGACAGGTTTCTGAGCTCACTCTTAGCTGTAGGGAAAGACACCACTGAACAGGAGAAAGAGAGATGTTATCCAATGTATGAGAGTGTGCTTGGCAAACTGAAGAAACATCCATCAATATTCAATTTTGAATGGATTATCTAGACATTTCCTTGGAGGGTAACGCAGATTTGGAAACTAAGCATAGTTAACCATATGGATTAACAAAGAAAGAGAGTGCATATTGCTGCCTTCCTTTAGATTCCTTCTGTATATACCTTAACATTGGCTAAATAATCATTATGCTACATAATCTCCCTTAAACTTTAGACAAGGTAGGGATTAAGTCCTTGCAAAGTGAAGAAGACAACAGAAAAAACAGTCCCAGTGCTGCTCACTGATTGTACTTTAGGAAATACTTGTCACCATGGCAGTTTTTTTGCCATTTGAAGCTCTTGCACAGAAGTGAAATCTGAGGGGTGCTTGTTCCACATGCGTCAGGAACCATTTTCTGAGAGCAGCTTTCCATGCGAGGCATATAGCACTCGCAATTGGCAGGCAGATGGGGCTCAGTTAAAAGGCTTCCAAAGGCTACCAAACCTGCTGGGTTTCTTACAGCTAAAAGGAAGCATTAGAGAAGCACAATGACACATTTCCATATTTTCTATTGTTCTGTATTATGTTCTCTACTGTGGCACAAGTTGTTTCTTTTAAGCGTCCTTCCATTCCTTCTGCTAATACCACATTTGAAGCCATGATCTCTCTGCATGGGAAGTAGGTGGTAGGAGAGGTGTGATAGTAGTTAGATTTTAAGATTTTTCTGTCAAAATCAGAATTTCATGTTAATATTCATCTATTTTTAAATCAATCCAGAAATGACTGAGAACACTTCTGATAGTAAATAAAAACCTGAGGTAGATAAACTCTTCAGAAAAAAATATGAAGAGTTTCACTCTTAGGATGGGAGTGGTGATGTTTGTTTTCAAATAACTAACAGAGCAACTATGCAGTTTATCAGACATGTCACTGAGGAGAAAACTTATCAAATTTCTCCACGGTGTTGATTAATATTTAATTCTTTAGATTACTTTTAATTCAAGCAACCAATTACAATGAGTTTTTTTCCAACTGGTCATACTTGAATTTAATTTGATTTTAGCAGTTTTCACAGCAGAAATGCCTGTTGATAATTCCTGATGTTATAAACATGTTTAAAATAACTGTTGCTTTACGATTTATGGCTTCTACTCAGGAATATTTGGAGTTGGACAGTAAGGAGGCTGAGTAATAATAATGACTTAAAAGCTTCAGATGAAGTTTGTTTCAACAAAAAGTACAGCAGAAATTAACACACCCTTCAAATAAAAAAAAAAAAGCAGCATGATGGACCTTGTTTCTTATATGTTCCCAAATGCTTTAAACTGATTTCAAGATATGTAAAACTGAGTGATATAGAAGAAAAGATTCATACCATTGCTATCAATGTTTTTAGCCATAGTCCTCAGTGTTTGCACTGGCAGTACATCAAGCATCGCCTGTCATGGACCCAGACCTTATGGACCTAGGTACAGTACAGACTCTGCACAAAAGAAGAGAGCCAGCCTCAACAGAAGTGACACTGGTTAGATGCAAACAGATGGGTGAACATCAAATAGTAATGAAACGCTAATAAACAGTGCAGCATAAATTATGTTCTGTCTCACAGGCACCTACAGACAAGAAGGATTTCAACAAGCTCTCTGAAATTTCTGGGAACTCCTCCTAGGTAAAATGGACAAGATACAAGCAAGTTGTCAGGAGGACAACAAAACCTGGCACAACCGGGTGGCTGGCATGCAAACTTGACTGTATCACTCCAAATGAGAGCTGGCTGGCTGGAGGCATAACTGTAAAAGTCATGACAACTGCAGTAAACTTAAAGCAACAAAATGAATCCGGCATGGACTTTACATAGTTAGAGAAAAGTAGAAGTTACAGTCAATGGGATCAGAAATAGATAGCAGTGGGTGAAGTCCTTTCTTCGAAAAAGACTTATCCTTTCTTTGATAAGAGATTTAAACCCCAAGTAGAAGTCAACTGAGCACAGGTAGAGAGTCAGAAGAGTCTGCAATCTCTCCACTGGAGTTACGTAAAATGAGCATGAAAGTAGATAACAAGAGGAAGAGACAGAGCCAGGAGTTACATTTTGGCAATAAGGTTAAATTGGAGGAGACGGGTAAAAGGACAGTGATAAATAACATCAATACAGCAGGAGAGAAGAAGATGAAGCAGTCGACTCCCTCCCAGGAGAGGGGAGCATCAGACCACCACACTTAGCAGCAAGATAGGGACTGTGAAGGAAGTAGAGGACTTTTGCAGAGAAAATTTTCTGTAACCACCAAAAGTCAAACAAACCACCCAGACTTTTGATTTATTTAATTTTTTTGGCTTTACTCTTTTCAGACATGGCATGGATGACAAAGGACAGGTAAGGAGAAGAAGCAACTTCAAGTGAGGAATGGCAGTCAAAGGAGGGATGCAGTGGTATGCAGTAGCAGGAGAAGATAGAGAGGAGACGTAGAGGATGGGGGTGGGAGAAAAGTTGTCAAAGGCAAAAATAGGCACACACTAAAAAGAGTGTGGATGTGGATCATGGCTTGTCTGGAGGGAGAAGGGAAGAGATTGGGAGGATAAAGGAACAGAGAGATCTCATGAGAAACTCTCCAGGTGTGTGAATTGTAAGGACATGATGGGGAAGAAAATGGAGGCACCGGAGAGAGAAAAGGTAGACGAAGAAGAAGGGAGAAGGATTCAGTGAAACAAAGCAGGAAGTAGTAGAAGTTGGGGTTGGAAAACATTACAACCAGCCAAAACCAAAAATCCCCAGTGCCTATGAGCAGTGTCTTCTCTTTGTCTCAGGATAAGTGAAGGGGATAGCACTGTTTTGACTTAGATCTCCCTTGTTTTGCCTGCAGCTGCCATCTTCTTGCATGCAGTACACATTTCAGAGAGGGGAAAATTCCCTTTAGAATGGAGATGGCCATTGTCTACATTTCACAGGCGGTTGTGCTTCTCTGTCAGCCGGTTTGTAGACAACAGAACCCTGGCTAAAATGAAACTATTTTTTCTTGGCAGAAATATTAACACCAAATGACTTTTGCTATCCTTCATTCAAGGCAGTGGGCAAAAGAAAACTTCAGAAGTATTCATATGAATATTTAAAAGTAGGGAAATAACAGTCCAGATATGCTGCAATTCCATCTAGTTCCCACAGGCAAAATGATGCCAATACATCTCTCTGAAGAGCTGTTATGCTGGCATTTATTGGTCCTCGTCAGCTGCTGATTGGAGGGGGAAGGAGATAATGTTCAGGAAACGAGCATATTAGAGGGGTCCCATTTCATGCTTCGGGATTTGGATTTGCTTGCAGTATTATCCAGTTCCGCAAACTCATTTCTTCTTGCACATGTAGGTTCAGTACTGAATCAGATTCGTCTGTGCCTTCTTCTCCCTGTACTCCCATTACCAAAGGAGGCGACACAGTGAGAACTGTGAGCAAAGGGTGATTTAAGGGATTCCAATTCCATGCATCAGTGGTTCCTTAGGAGGGCCTTTACTTTATTTGCACTTGTCTGTAAGCCATTTAAACCACATTTAACCAGCTTCCTGACAGAAACAATACTATGCTTAGTTCTTACTGCTCAAGTGAAAGTGTACTTGGTGTCTGTGAAGACAATCTGCAGGTTTTAAAAATATCCATACTATTTCCAGTGGTTCAGTTTGTGCTGAGCAATTATTGCTTTGTTTTCTGGAAGGCTGAAAGTCACTGCTCAGCTCTTCCCAATGCTGTCTTCTTTCTTGTGCCTTCCAGCTCTGATAGCTCACTGGCAAATGATACATACTGTACTGTTTCACTGGAACCCCTCCTGCCTCTTGCCTGTATCCTGTAGCTCATCTCATGGGATAAAGACAAGGAAAGCTTTCAGTTTTTAGTGCAGGAAATAAGAGGAATTGGCCAGGTGCAGCAGAAAACGCTCACAGTTGCTGTCTCTGTCATTGCCTACATTCGCTTTAATACATAATTGCCTGAACTCATGTAATATGTCTAGTTTGTCCTCTGGGTAGGCAACAAGATTCAGAGCCCAGCAGTGGAAAGTCTGAAAAGAGCTGGGTGCAGGCAAGAGCAAACTCTCGCCTGCCAGAGACCTGGAGCAGCCCTGCCCCGTGGCATTCCTGATGCAAGCCAGGGGAGGATGCTGACTTCATTAGGGGAAGCTTTGATGACAGAGTGAAACACATCTGTTCCTCAAGAAATTCCACCAGGACGAGATAGTGGTGCTAAACCTGCCTGACTTCCCCTGAAAAGCCATCCCCAGCCTACCATCCAGAACGCCTCTGCCGTTGTGCAACGCGGCAGGTTGCAAAACGTAAAACCTGTCCCCCACCGCTTTGGCAGTGGGCGTAAAACAAGCCCAGTAATTTGAAAGGCAAACAGCAGCCTCCTCACTACGGGACTGAGGTAACTAAAGATAGGCGAACAACAGGCAAGATGGCTTGCCAGCCAAAAACCAATTTAACTGGCTTTGGTCAACATGATGGGAGACTAGGTAACTGAGGGGGAATTACGCTTTATAATTTTTTTCTTCCACCCCTCCCCTCCCCCAGTTTATTTCTTCAATTTTACTTTGAAAAAAGTTTAACAAGATGTAGGTAAAATCCATTTCAAATAGCCATATTAAATGAGAAAACCCAAGAAATTGAAAATGTTTAAGTGAAATATTTCACTTTAACCAGAAATCACTTGCCAAGTTTTTTCCATTAATTCATGAATAGCTTTATATTAACTAAAAAGTGCATTTTTCTTTGAAATAAAAATTGCTGAAGTCTGGCTGTGACATGCTTTCTGCCACTAAGTATTTCTAAATCAGTAGATATAGCAAGTCTCAGTTCACATGTAACCAACAAAAAAAGCTGATTTTCTTGGCACTACTGAAAGGCAGTTAAGAAGTTACGGGGAGAAAATGACTATTTCTCCTAATGATAGGAGGTTCTTTCAGAATATACTGTGTTTTGATGTTATCTCTTCTTTAACCTATTGAGTATTATCACATAAATTCCCTCCCTGATTTCAACAATGCTGTCAGCAAAAATTCCAGAGTTAAAAGTAGGAACACTGAACAATTTATTCATAACCCAAGCCTCCTTTTTTATTTGCAAAGGACTGGTGAATAAATTTAGTGTTCACAAACATGATTATTGCCAAGTGTTTTTCAATTAATCATTCAGTATGCATAGCAAGTATTCATAGGATTTTAATTTTGAGCATTTGGTATGTGTTTTTCCTTATTTGGGTAAGTCACCATCTTGTGACTCCCTAACCTATGCAAGACTTCCTATTCTTGATGCACACATTCGTGCACACCCTGGCACAAGAATTCGCGACATCGTTTCTTTGCATGAATAAACTTGTGAACAAAGATTCACATATATGTAATTATCAGCCAACAGCTCATCAGCACCAAATTATGCATTCTTGTAAGCAGTACTTATGAAAGATTTGGCTATGGCAGTTCTCACCAGTTTCAGTTAAGGTTTTCATGGTAGAGGTCACAGTGAACTGCATCTTGTGCAATGTCCTAAGCACATTAATAGTGCCTTTCTGGGTCAGATGTTTTAAAGGTCTGTCAAAATAACTAGCTACAGGATTACCCCCAAATAAGGCATGTGAAAAGACTAAACTCATCATGGTTTCTTCAGGAAAGGAAAGAAATCCCAAACAATGCGAAATGTATGTCCAACCTGAAAAGCAACCACTCAATCTAGCACAGGAGTAAGAAGCACCTGATGCCATGCAAAATGCACTTGTAAAATATACAGCAAATTTTCAACAGCAAGGAAGAATTAAGGACAGTTAAAATTCAAAGCATGTTGTTCACACATGTGGAAACATTACCAGCAACTTATTCTGAAGTGACTTGTAGCACAGCTCGGAGCTAAGCCAATTTGACAAGCCACACGCCTGCAGTTAGCTGCTCCTCTAAGTCCCTCTAGCTTTCTGCTCAGGGGTCAGGAGTTGCCCTGAGCAGTGTCAGGTTTGAAGCAGGAACATTAGTGAGCACATTACACGGCTCCAAACTCCATGCCATGCCAGCATGCGAATTAACCTCCTGAGAGAGGAAGGTTTGGCTCTTCTGGGCATGAGCAATGTGCTTTTGTAGAGCAGCAAATCCAGAAAGTGAACAGGGAGAAGGAGACAAAAAGCAGCAGGAACAGCAAAACTTTTGCCACAACTTTGCTTGAATCACTGAAAGTATTCATGTCTGTCCAGTTTTATTTTTTACCCTCTTTTCCTTTTTGTGTCACTTTATATTGCCATCCATTCCTTGATCTCTCTCCCCTTTTATATAAATTATTTGCCCTGACACCAATATACCACAGAGTAAATGAATCACTGCAGTAGTCATTATAAAAATATAAATCATTGGTTATCTGTTTCTGCATGTGTAGGCAGACAATATATTTGGTAATAAACCATGTGCTGAAATGGAAAGATTTATCTGGTGTATAATCTTTGGGAAAATACTTGGCTTAATATGAATTTGTGGAAGTGTGATCTCACCTGGTGTCTCTCTGAGGGGAGAGGAGGGTGTGAAGGAGCAGGATCAGTTGGGGTTCTTAAAAAAGAAAAACTGTTGCCAAAAATGCATCCAGGCTAGCGTGAAAAGCAAAAAATATTGCACAGAGAAATAAAAAGAATAAACAAGCCAAGAGAAAGAAAAAGCAGTAACTCACAGAATGAGGAAGAAATCTGTTAGTAGCAAACAACTTCCCATACAGTCTTTTATTACTCAAGAACCAGGGGCAATAGGCAGGTATGGTCCTACAAATTGTAATATGTCGAACTGCTCCTCTGACTATATTACCATTGATGCAGATAATCCACAGAGGCAGAAAAGGGAAAAATGTGAACAATAATTATTCCCCACAGATAAATCTGTTACAAAAATTCTCCAGGTCTTTTTACCGTATTATCTCCTGGAGAAAGCCAGCAGTTGGTGAAAACCTCAAGCCTATTTGCTAAAACAAATCATCAGCTGGATTTAGTGTTGATTGTGGTGGAGATAAGGTTTGCATGCAGCCGTACAGGGGAAGACAACATTTGCAAACAACAAAAATAACAAACACAGAGGCAGTTACTATTGGCCATTGTTACATAGGCAGTGCAAGGGTAAAAATGGGCATAGCCTAAATCCACCAGCTCTCTCATTGCATAGAACACCATATCTGGGGGTGACCGGGTCATGTTTTTAGTGTGAGGGGTTTTTCTCCCCTAGACAAAGAGACAATCCTCATCAGTGCAGCTTGATCTCTAGAGAAAAACATCAATAAAATAAAAATGCTTGTAACATCTGCTGTAGACAGCCCCATAGAATATAACTTAGAGCAATGCAGCAAACTGCTAGCATTATAGAGCAGCAAAGAAGGAGAAGGAGAAGAGAGGAGAGGATGCAAAGTATCCCACTGACAGTTCTCTCAACAGATCTCCTCTTTGGATGAAAAGTGCAGACAGCGTATCAGTGTGAAGGGATGACTGGCAGACACTCTGATGTACAATTAGCTGCGTGATTGCTTGTAGTATTACTCCAAGCTGAGAAAAAACCTCTTCAAGTGTTTCACCTACATGTAAATTCCCTGCTGCAGATCTACAGAGCAGTTTTGGGAGGACCCTGCTGAACCATACTTACCCTCAAACATGAACATTCTCCACCTCTTTAAAGTCAGGATCAGAATAACACAAAGAGCCTTTAGTGTGCCAAATTTCTGAGCTTCCCCTCCCTCTTCTCCATCAGCCTTGTGGGATACCTGATGTTCAAGCAACAGGATGGATCTAGAGTCAGGTCCAGACTTGCAGGACAATCTTTTTCTCAGGTCAGTGTCTTTGATGCCATGGTACAGGCAGTTTATGTCATTAATGAGAATCCGCTCACCTAACAGTTGTGTACCTTGCTTTAATTCAGCAGTTTTAAGGCAGAAGACCCATAAATTCAGCGTCAGCTGAGTCAGGTTTATGGTGCCTGTGCAGCAAGCACAGTGAAACTGCCTTTTATGTGCATGTGTAGCACAACTGTGTAATACACATGTTAGCTGGGGGCATCTGGCACCTTTAATTTGATTGCCTGTCTGATGTGTTACGCAAATGCAGGGAGGTATTTACATTAACCACTGCATGGAAATCCTTTACTCATTTTCAGTGTCTCATTTATAACCTGTCATGCTTTTGCAGAGCGATAGCGAGGAAGGTGCTCACCCCTGTACAAGCTGAGGCAGAAACTGAAGATCTGGAT
Organism: Pluvialis apricaria; assembly: GCA_017639485.1. Taxonomy (NCBI): domain Eukaryota; kingdom Metazoa; phylum Chordata; class Aves; order Charadriiformes; family Charadriidae; genus Pluvialis; species Pluvialis apricaria. The sequence goes on along the minus strand of CM030007.1, from coordinate 97,653,649 downwards.
CTCTGAGGTGCCATCCAAATGCCATCAGTATGTGCCCATGCAAGTCCCATCAACATCAGCTGGAAAACTCTGTTGTGCGCCAATGAGAAAGGCTTTACCGCTCCATTTTTTGAGCAGTAGTTTGAAGGCTGGGAACACCTGGTGGTGGCAGTTACTTGATGCGGGCTCAATGGAAACATCCAGAGAACTTGGGAATTCCCTTCAAACTTTTTTGCAGAGGCTAGACACAAATAAACATGTAAATAAGTATGTTGAGTGACAACACCACCCCACCTCCCCTAGAAAAACAGATTTCATTTCACTGTAGAAGATAGATAGGCACTTGGAGGAGTTTTCTGAATAAAAAGGGGACGTGACCACAAAGTGCTGTGTATGCTCGTGATTCCTGACATTTTCCAGGGCTTCATCTCCTTAGTTTAGATCCTATTGATCCATGGAGCTGTTCAGAAAAACTACCTAAAACTTAATCAAGATTATACCCAGGATGTGTTTGCTGTGCTTTGTGTTAACTTCCTTCAGTATTACTGACCAAATACTTTGGTATTACTGACCAAAATACTTTTTTCTAAATAACCAGAACTGACGTTGTGTTTGTTTTCATAAAAAAAAAAAAAAAAGATTCATATTTGTCTCAGGAATATTTTTTGAAATGGACCCAGGAAAAGGAAGACACTGATAGAAAAATACAGATGGGTAATTTTGGCACTAACAAATACACTTAAAATTGTTAAAAAGTAAATTACCTTTGCCCCAGGTATGTTTTAGGATTTTGTTGTTCAGTTCAGTGAACTGGTTCACTTTTGTTGTCTCGCTAAAGTTGTGACTGCAGTTGAAATTACATTTAATGCATCTAGCAGATTAGTTAACTGGGCAATATCATTTAAAGTTTGAAGTATACGTGCACGTATATAAATAAATATATATAAAGGCTTTTAAAGCTTTTCTTTGTGGAAGATCTTTGTGGGTTGTTACTTCTCACAGGTAAAAAGCAAGCTTCTGGAGAGTTTAATTGGTTTATAATTACATTTGCTAGGGAATAATTTTTTAGAAATAGATTCTTTTGTTTTTCACATACAGAGCTGTTGAAACTGAATACAAAAGACATCTTTTAATGGTAGGAGAATAGATAGTTTTAAACTGCTACCTCCTCTGTGGTACTTTGATTTCTCGCAAGATGGCAATTGTGTGAATGAGGGGGCCAAGCCTTTGTGCCGCATGTTTTCTATACTCTAAAACACAGGAACAAAGAAGGGTTTTTTTTAGAGGAGAAATTTCTTGAACACCTGAGGAGAAAAATAGTTGTGTCTTTGAAGTACTCGATCCTATTCAAGCAACAGATCTACATCTTCTTTATCTTTTGATTTTCCAAGCTGAGGGATAAAATGGAACTGAGTATTTGCTATCTCCTTCAGCATGTTTGAGATAACAGAAATCACAGCTTCAAAAAATAAGACAAATGATGGCAGAATTGATCCATGCAAGTTCCTTAAGTGTTTCTGGATTATCATGAGGGGAAACACTGACAGCAATCTATAGACCACCCTGGGTGGCTCCTCTGCCAGCAGTTATCACTCTCTGAGGCTTCTTCACCCCTGCCATTTACTAGTTGCCTTTTGGTTCTGGTAAATCCAAAATTATTGTGAAGTGCAGTGGCACAGAAGGCAGCACAGCAAGCTTTGGCAGGGGTCAGTGAGGTTCTCAGGGGCAGTAATAACTAAAATGCCTCATTGCTATTTACTTCAAAAGGAGGTTGATGTTGGGCTACAGTTCCTAATTCCTTTGAAGTACCAAAACCAAAAGGACAATACGAAGTACTGTCAGTGCCACAGTAACAGTCCCAGGGGCTTTCTGACCCTTCCTCTGGAGAAAAGGAGCAAGGATGCAAAATCTTTCCCTTAAGGAGTTTGTGGAGTGCTGAGATTCCATACAGAAAATAACAAAGTACGTATAAATATCATTGGTAGCTACAGCTCTGAAAACCAGCCCTGCCTCACTTCCAGGTAACATTATGACTGTCTGTAAATTCTAGATTTTGCTTATGCAGTTGTATCACACAAACTGACAAGATCTCAAGCATCATGTGTTACGCCATATAGAATAACCTGCAATGAACCACTGCCAAAAAATGCTGGCTGGCCCAGTGAAACACCCAGGCTAAATCTGTGCTAGTTTATTAAACAGTGCAAGGCTGTCCCTGGACACTGAGACTCAAGCACCTCTACCAGGCTGGGGCAGAACAGTCCCTGGTACAGTACAAGCTTGCACCAGCCAGCAGTGTCCCAAGCAGTCCACAGGCAAGAACCAAGGACCACTCCAAACAAGCAGTTTTAGAGGATAAGAGAGCATATAACGTCATGGACATGGTCCATGCTGTACTGGTTGGTCTCGGCACCAACAGCTACAGGCACATTCAACTTCCTAGACAGAGATGTAGCCAAAAAGGCAAACTGAGATCCAAAAGTTGAAGCAAGCGTTTAAATTCTCCATGCACATTTATGTTTCTCCTGCACCATTCTCTGAACTAGCCAGATGTACCTACTGACATTCTGGTTTCATCTTTGGGATTGCTTGTATTTGGTGTAAAACACAGCAGATGGCATATTCTTCGTCATCTTATCTCCTCTGACTTCAACAAAGTTTCATTGAAGGGGATTTTGGTCTTTTGGAAGTTACCCCACTACATCTAATCATGAATACTCTTTATCAGGAAGGCGTTTGCCATTAAAATGTGGGAAGATGTGCTTAACAGTACCTACCCGAAACCACTAAAACATGTTTTATCATGATCGATTACTTAATCAAACGTATTCTGTAAAAAAAGGCAAGTCTGTAAAGGTTCTCAAAACAAATACTTGAGTGAATGCTTGTAGATGATTTATATTACTCAGTCCATAACAGCAAGCTTTTCTCCTCTTCCCATTCACACAGTTTCCCATCCAATTTATATTGTAGTCAGGTAAGGTAACTTGCCATCTGCCCCACAGAGGACAGACAAACATTTGTTTTCAAGCAGCTGTGCTGGTGGTAAGGTTATCACCCCCGCTCATGTCCTGTTTTTTGCTACCTGTTAGGAGAGCTGCTTGTCTGACTGCTTCCTAAGCAATTTAGTCAAAATGACCTCTATGAACAAACAACTGCCACTTGATTTCTTTAAGCTAGCCGGTCCCCTTTGGACTGAAGCAAGCTAGGGAGCATTCACACAAGTGCCTGTGCTGACAGACACAGAACAATAGCCTCCAGCTGCAAGATAGTGTCAAGCAACTGAGGACAGGCTGGGGTGAGCACTCTTTTTCACCATCAAAGTTTAACATGGAAGACAGTGTCTGTCCACAGCCAAAGTGAAGTAGTTTTTTTAAATGTGATCATGTCAAGGCATAACGTCACACTACGTAAGAACAATTCTTTTTTTTCTCACCCCAGAATGCTATTACTGTGCTAAATGCTGGAGTGAAATACATGTGTATTTCCAGATATTATGGAACTGCAAATGTTTAAGATGCATTTGGTGGTGCATTGTTTTGCTTTTTCATTTCCTTGCCTCTTTGAGGAAAAAAGGCAAAGCACTTTATTAATTCACCAATTAAGGTAGTTTTCTTTAAGTGTCAACTTTAAAAGAGGAAGAAATCTCTCCCTAAGTTCCACCTGTGTCTACACAGAGGAGGTCATAAGTCCTACAGAGAACATTCCTTATTTGCATTTTAAATCAACAGTCTCAGCCTTTGCTGTCATTTTATTCCACAAAGTGACAAAGGAGAGCTGTGCATTTTTTTATACAGATTTTTTCAAGTCAATTCATTTCAAAATGGACTTTCAGAGAAAGACACTTAAAGTGATCTGCCTACATTAAAAGAAGCTGGTTTAATTAATGAGTCTTATACTAGAATTCCTTAGTCCTGAGATTTTAAAATGGCATAGGACTGATTGATTGTTAGCTATAAGATGAGGAGACTTTATCAGGAATACTGGAAGGATTCCCAATACATATGGTCTTTTCAACAAAGACAATGGCTCCTTCCAGGACTGGGTGTTCGATTCTCTTGCAGGTGATACATATCCTGTCTGCTCAGAGGATGTCCAGCCTGAATTACAGCTCCATCACCATCCTGGAGAAGTTCTGTCTTACTGTCCTCTCCCAGCCTTTGCTTTCTGCCACCAGCTCCTCCCAACCACTTTTGCCATGCGGAACAAGTATAACACAAGTTAAACACTGGTGCATGACTTGAAGAGGTCTGCTAGACTGGTCCCACTAGACTCCTAAAAAATAATTTTAATGGTTTTCTTCCATAATAATAAACAATATGTACTTTTTAGATACTTCAGGATATTTTTTACACTGAATATGCAACTATTGTACAGTTGTATATGTGCAAGATGCTTTTTAAAATAGTGGCCTGCTTTCATGCTGTGTCTGGGGGAGAAAGGATGTCAAGAAACTCTGTCTCAGCCTTGGATCTTTGGTAGATGTTATGTCCAGATGGAGGTGGCAAAATGAAGCCACTCATATTAGTTGGAAGAAAATCTCTGCGTGGAGAAGATGTTATCAAAAACATACCTATCATGGCACCTCCAATATATTAGTCTAACTTCAAATATTTCTATAATTATTCTCTCTAGTCACCCAAATGTTTTATATTCTGCAGAGAAGGGCTAGTGTCTGTCTATACTGGAAGACCTCTACCCTGAAGGATTTAGATGAGCTGGTGTCCTCTGCCCTTACTAGAGAGTAGAGCAGTTTATAAAATTTGCGACCCATTTTTCACCAGTATTCATGCAAGGATTCAGATCTATTGATTTCTAATTCCCAACCAAAGAAAGAATTATTCCTAAGTCTTTCTGGCAGCTCTTTTTTTTAAAGGCAGTTTAAAATTATGGAAATGGAACTTCTTCTCATGGGAGGGAAAGCCTAACATCCTTGGCTTTTGTCCTTTTAAACCTGATATAATTAAGTCCCAGGAAAGCTCCATCTCAGCAGCAGAGAGTTTGATTTTAATCAATAACGCTTTCTTTAAAGACAGAAGTGTGTCTGCAATAGAGGTCTTGGTTTTATAAAATGTGGTCTTGGAGAGCAGAACCCGCTGGAACCACAACCTCACCACGTGCTATATCTGGATGAAGTTTTGGTATAACAAGGGCAACCTGTGGAAACGTGTTCCCTTTGTACATCTGCAGCTATTTTCCCCTTTTCAGAAATAAATACGGTGACAGACTCAGACACCACAATGCTCGGAGCCAGTAGAGCTTGTGGAGCAGTTACACAAGCTGCTCAAGACAGACCCAGCAGTCTGCCACAACCACGACCTTAAATAGCTTTTCTTTCTATGCCAATTCAAGCCATGGTTTGACTATACAGCAAATCTGACTTCAGGGCTGCTAACATAGGAGCAGAAATGCTGTGGCCACATAACGCAAAGCATTGATCCAATATAAATACACCCTGCCAGATCAAATCTCCTGAAACAATAGCAAGAGGTTATGTTCGTACAGGCAGGCTTCATACCGTGTCATGTATTCACACCATGCTGTGCTCCTGAACAGGTATTGTCAGTCCTGCCAGAGCTGGCAGAAAGGCAGCATAGACTCTGTATCACGTGCATGGACTATCCAGACAGAAATATAGTCATGTGCCCATGCCTAACCCACATCAAATTCCTACTACTGCATGATTCAGCAGTGTCTCATCCAGCATGAGAGGTCATGGGAGCTCAGCCTCATTCCTCCTCAGTCCCAAGACCCTGATCTAGAAGCAACAGACATCTGCAGTGCTGGTTTCCCTTCCCTTCCCTTCCCTTCCCTTCCCTTCCCTTCCCTTCCCTTCCCTTCCCTTCCCTTCCCTTCCCTTCCCTTCCCTTCCCTTCCCTTCCCTTCCCTTCCCTTCCCTTCCCTTCCCTTCCCTTCCCTTCCCTTCCCTTCCCTTCCCTTCCTTTTTCCCTTTTCTCCTCTCCTCTCCTCTCCTCTCCTCTCCTCTCCTCTCCTCTCCTCTCCTCTCCTCTCCTCTCCTCTCCTCTCCTCTCCTCTCCTCTCCTCTCCTCTCCTCTCCTCTCCTCTCCTCTCCTCTCCTCTCCTCCCCTCCCCTCCCCTCCCCTGTCTCTCTCATTTTAATTCTAATTTGCTCTCTGTCTGTCTGTCTGTATTTATTTAACACAGGCCCCTCTTTCCCCATGAGATGGTCTGGGCCTGCTGTCTATCTGACCACCTCTCACACTGTCTGAAGGGCACCTGTGAAAAAGAAGAGAAAAAAAATCAGGTGCTCCTGATCATTTTCACTTGGACTAAAACATAGACCTGAGGGATAGTGTAATAGTGATCACTGGAATGGTATAGTAACTGGAGGGCATTTACGAATATTTAAAGATTTATCACTTACACAGAAATTGTGAATGCTACTCATAGAGTATCCATCAAGCACATAGTTCAGTGCTTTCATTTTAGCAACAAAACTGTGTTATATCTAGAATGTCATTAGCATAATTTCTTGGAGGAATAAAACCACTAGCACAAATCCAAAAAACCCAAACCCCAAACAAACCATAAGATATGCATACTTCTTCAGATGCAAACCTTCATATAATAAAAGAATAGTTTGAGCACTAATGGTCATATAACTGCACCTGAACGCTGCGTGTTCCTGATGAATTGTTTAACTGCAGAGAGGATACAGGTCTGAACAGGGTCCAGCAGATCTCATCTTTTGTAGGGGTCCTGCAGTCCTTCCTTCTTAGGTGGCACTGGTGCTTTTCTCTCTGTGAGCTGCCACTGTTCCTTCTGCCTCACTCCCCACCAGAGGAAAGGCGTGTGTCACGCACAGTTGAGAACTAAGGTTTCTCAGTGCACCTTGGAATGAAAAGTTCAGTAACGTGGACTAGGAAGGCACAGTGACGCCCCTTCTCGTCACACCAATAGGTATCCCACTGCTAAGTCCAGCTGTATAATACTGATTTTCATCCTTGATTTCAGAAGAAAAAAGGGAGAAAAATCAGTCACAACACTCACGAAAAATTTTCCACCATCAAAACATTAAAAACCTCTTCTGATGACAGACTTGTGTCCAGTCGCATCAATCTTTCTCCATACAGACCATTCCCCTGAATAAATATTAACTTTTCTGCTCAAGCATCAAGCAATTATTCACATAAGCCTCATTCCTAACATAATGACCCTGGCAAAAAAAGATAACGCACAAACCAAGTGTTTTCAAACCTACCCTGGCAAACACTTTGTGTTCTTTATGGGATGGTTTGCTGTGATGTGTTACATTACTATAATACTATTACTTGTTATATTACTATGTTTGGAACAGACTGTCAGCAGCAGATGGACTATTACTGATATGCAAGTAGGTGAGATACAGTGGCTGGGCAAATTAAACCATTGTTTGCAGATCTCTGTGCTAGTTTCTCCTCGGTAGAAGGCCATAACAAAGTGGTAGGAATTCCTCAATATTAAATCATCACTGATTTTTCATAATACAATACAAAAAGTAACACAAACAAAAATTACTGGCGAGTCACGGTTGTGAAAGCCATTTCTATGCATCATTAGCATACGTATTTACAATAAGATATAAGAGGCACAGGGATTTAGCTGTGAAACTCCCATAGGGGAGCCATATGTGGAATAAAGCTATGCACCTCTTACTGCAAATTTACTTAGGCTTTAAGTGGTTGGGTAACGTTATAGCTTGAACCTACATGTAGAGTTTTAATGGCTAGATTTGGCAGATTTTAATGCTTTAAATTAGACAGGAAAAAATCTTTTGTCTCAAAAGAAAGGCCTAAATGACACTTCCCCGTACAGCTGGCTTATTAACAAAACAATGCAAAACAAAGTCGATTATGTGCCTTTTTATTCCCTAAAATCAGTGGCAATGGGGTCCTCTGGTCACATCCAGCCTACAATGAGGAAGAGATGCGATCAGCCTGTGGACAACAGCATCCTCACAGATGGTAAGCAAAGCGGCAGGGCACGAACAGGCTGTGCATCATGTGTTTGCTGAGATGAGGTACCCAGCCAGAATGTACAAGCAGCCCCTGCTGAATTGAGTCACCTACAGGGAAGGGAAGGCCACTGGCTGGTCCAGCACAGGATTAATTACTGGTGTTTATAAATTGCCGTCACAGGTGCTCACACACACTCATTCACTGGGGAAGGATGCTGGCTCATAGAAGAGTCAGTAAGTCCCTGCTGTCCCTTCCTCCTTCCCTTTGTGTCTTCAAGGATAACGCCTGAATAAGTTTCATAAAGACTATGCCTGGATGGCAACTTAGCTTGCCTACTGCCCACCTCTCTGCATCTCTTACAATTTGAATCCTGAGGTGTAAGTACAGAAAAACCTGGTAGAGGGTACCAGCGGGTCACAGGGTGCAGGGATGGATGCCTGCATAGACAGCACAGACACAAACAGACCTGTGAAGCTCGAGCTGCCCTGTCCATGTCAGAAAGCTGTGGAAGTGGGTCATCGCTGATAATGACTGCGTTGCTCAGCTGGTGGGATCACCACACCGTGCTGATGCGGAAGGCGGGTGTAGCTGGGAGAAGACCATCTCCTTTTTTTTCTCAGCCAAGAAACAATCCAGCCATGAAATGAAGAGTTGCATGCCCGATTGCCCAGGAGAAGGATGCAGCCCTGGGAGTCATAGCATAGCCATCAGCGGTGGCCTTGAATCCTGGCCAGGGGGTTCCAGGGTGGAGAGCCCAGAAAAATGCACGCAGGCACTTGCTGAGCAGCGACTCATGAGCACTTTGTTTTGTCTTCTCTAACAGGCAGAACTGATATGTAGGTCCTCTACCTCCCACTCTGACCTCTAACTCAGTCAGAAAGCTGACTATATTGGCCTCCTGCAAGCTGTATCATGGTGGAGTGATCACAGACGTCTCCATGATGGTTGAATTCTTCTCAAAGCCATGGTAACAATGCTCCTAACTAAGGGACACAAAAAATGAGTGGCCTAGCAGTCTTCCTCTCTCTCTCTCTCTCGCTTTCATATGCACATGGACTCACACAGAGAGAGAAAAGCCGAAAATGAATGATGCAGCACTCCTCCTGAAGGATATGCTGGATCTAGAGAGACAGAACGTGCGTAAGGGCCACCTCCAGCTTTCTCCCTTTCTCCCTGCTGTAGTGTCTGTAGGGTTCCTGGAGGTGCATGGCCGCAGGACTGCGAGGACTGTTTTCCACAAGACTGCATTGGGCAGGCTCGTGTGCCTCCAATGGGAGTGCACCAAACTGTAAAATTTAGCATCTTTGCCTTTGGAATTTCCTGGTACTTAATCAAAACGTGGTTTGGAAGAGACTGTAGGCTTCATCACTGAAGGGGTTGGGGTTTTTTTGTGTAACTTCCGGCCAAGTAGAATTACCTCTGTGTCAGCCAGACTCAGTTTGTTCTTATGCCTTCCCCAGGTCAGTGAGTTACAGAGTTCAGGCTGGTGAGGTGATCCTATAGAGGTTTTTAAAGGGTTTGCCTTCTCTTTTCTAGTTAACGTTTCTTACCGTTGTTTCTACTGTGACACAGCCAGGGCTCTGTCCCTGCTGTAATGTGCTACACTTGATGACACCACGCACAAACGTCTTCATCCAGTACAGACTCAGTGAACTGATACCTTCTCTGCTGCTGTAACTTCTGTACCGGCACACAGAAATGCTGTGCAAAGAAACCCTCACAAGTTGCAGTTTGCTGCCCTCTTAACTGTAGCCCCATGTAATCATCACACAAATATAAACTTCTCACACTCCATGCAGAACTCAGGTTAAGCCTTGCTTTTAGCCATTTCCAGACAGAAAATTACCCTTTCCCATTTTGAGCATCCTCATATGTACCTTGTCCCTTCCTAGGGTGAATAATTAATTTCACCAGCAGGCTTCTGCCTGTTTATGCTGTACATCCCAACTGAAGTTAATTAGCCGTATTAAAGTTTTCAAGCTAAAAATAAAACATCCCCGAAGATGCTATCTATGCCCTTAAAAACACTATTTGTGCTGGCGTGCACAAATTCTGTGTGTCTTTTTGCATCATGAGTAGCCAACGGGCTCATTTCCTCTCTCACAGTTCTCGCATCCCTCCAAATTTGCATCACTGCAGGAGCCCAGGGGCTCTTGCTTGGTGCTGCGTATTTAACACACTGTGGTTCCCCTTAGCCAGGACCTTGTTGTGGCAGAGCATTGAGCACCCACTCAACTCCAGCAAGTTCTTCTTCCAATGAAGCCACGTGGCAAAGTGGTTTCCTGGGAGAGAACGTAACTGTGCTGTGGTGTCAGTCTTGCAGTAAAAGCAATCACTGCCTGGCAATAGTTGGGGTTTTTTTTCCCCTATTAAAAAAAATATATGTTATTTTGAATTGTTGCTAAAATAAAACTGTCCTCATAAGTTCTTAGTTTTGAAAAGAATTCTCCCTGGTAATATCTATGAAAGTGCAGCACATTCCTACTGCTATTAAATAAAATAAAATAACTAATATAATATGCTACCATTTGGAAACGACGATACCTAGCATTTTAACACTATTATAATACCTAGAAACTCTAAGACGTGCTCAATCCTAAATGTTGGGGAAAAAATCCACAGCTTTTCCAGATAATATACCAGAACTAGCTTGTGGATGAAAGATAAGTAATTTGAGATTCTTCTTTAGCTTTACGAATTTGGGTAGGATTTCTCGAAATGTAAATTATATCTACTGTATGAAAGGCCATTCTGCATCCGACCACAACTCTGTTTAGTCCTGTCTGCAATAGCTTCTCTTCCCAAGGGAAGAGTAAGAGCAGGACAAGAACATGTGATACTCTCCTCTCATATTCTTCCAGTCTCCAACTGTTTTCAAGCAGAGACAGTTGCTGTGCTAGAAGTGGTTTCTGTGTAATTAGTAACACACGGTGCAGTTATTTCTTACGTATTTGTCCAGCCTTGCCTTGAACTCACAGCAGCCTTTGAAATCTTTTGTCAAATTATCCCCCACAAATGGGAAGGCTGTCAGTTCCTTTCTTTTTCTTCTTTTTCTTCTCTTTGTTTTGTTTATTTTTTCAATTGTTTTAAAGAAAGTTGAGATTTAATAACAGAAGTGCATAGTGAGGGCTTCAAGGACACCATATACCGTGAGAGCTGGAAACACTAAAAATAGGGAACAAACTTTTTACATCAAGGCATAAGCCAACTTCTGACCGGTGAAGTTCAGGAAGAAACTGGCCTTGCAATTTATTTCATAACCCAGTACTGAGCTACTTCTTGCAGTTTTCTTTGAGGCATTTGGTGCTGGTCATCATCAGAGGCAGGCGGCCAGATTACATAGACCTTAAATAGGAAAGTTTCTGTGTTCCTGTTCCAACAGTTCACTTTATTTCTTAATTTTCTGGAGAAATATGCAGATTTGACAAATGGTTGGTTTCCTTCCAGAACTAAACTTCTGCCATTCAGACGAGCAAGTGCTTTATCCATTGACTTAAAATATGTTCCCTCTCTTATTAATCTGTGGCAGGGAAGTGCACATATTTTCCCATGCTTGCTCCTTTGTCTGTATGCTTTCAAGTTTTCTCCATCCCTGCTGGCTTTTCTGTAAGAATAGAAGCCCTGAAAAAGAATTTTTAAAGACTAGTATCCTCTTTGGCCCTGTTTTCCCCCCCTGCCCTCTGTTTTTTGCTACTTTGGAACCAGCAACTGCCCTAGAGCCTGCAGGAGGGAAGAACATAGATTCCCACTGATGGCAGCCATAACGTTTTCACCCCTTGAAAGCAAGCTGAGAAATGTCCTAACACAAGACCTCAGTCTTCGTTGTGCTCAGAAAAGTCTGTCTGGGCCATGAAAACACCAGGGCAAGTCTAAGCGAGATCTCAGGCCTCCCTTCTGGCAAACAAACCCTAGGGCTATGGGAAAGCCGTCGCAGGGCTGCAGGGGTAAAGCACAAGCTACGGTATTTCTAGGAGTGTCAACCACCGCAGGTAATGAAACTGTTCTCAACTGTACTAAGAGGTATGGTTGTGATTGTGCCTGTGGCAAGCAAATGGGCCAGCTTTGCTGGTTGCACACACCCCGCTGAACAAGAGGTGGGCAGGCAGTGACAGAGAGCATGGACCTGCTGGTGTCTCAGTGCCTGGCGGGGGGCGACCTGACTGCGCTCACTGCAGGAGCAGCTCCCGGCAATGCAGATGCAGCTGACTATCGCCACCCTATATGGTTGTCCACCACTATCCCAGAAGGTTTTCAATCTCCAAACCCCTTATGCCACGCTCCAGTATATGTAACACGTGTCTCTAGGTGCCTGTCCTGGTTTGAAGTAAACCAGGACCGATTTTGCTCAGTAACTTTGCTTCTTAGCTAGGCCTCTTCTACTGCTGAAATTAACAACATAGTGTGCAGACACTGTTCGCCCTCTCAGAGTGATAAGACCCATGTTCATGGTTGATGTCCAGGCATGGTATGCAGGGAGGCTCTTGCTTATACTTATTGCTGTAACACCCAGGGCCAACCAACTTTGTTACTTGCCCCGTTGGAGGGTTGGAAGCGGAAAAGCGTAGTGGGGTCCCACCTGCAGGGAGGAGCGGACAGGACAGGTGACCCAAAACTGACCAACAGGGTATTCCATCCCATCTGCCTCATGCTCAGTATAAAAGCCGAGGGATCAAAGGGTCATCCCTCTTCCTTCAATGGCCGATGTCTGAGGAGGACTCTGTCTGTTCATTTGCCTTTGGTCCCGATCCTGAATCCAGATCCGGAATCCAGTTGCCGTCCGTCACTGAGTCCAGCCTGGGACTGCCCCAGTGCCAGCCGGTGTCGTGACTGTCACCCTGGGAGCTTGATACAGTTTTGTATATTTCTCATTATTTCCTTTTATTTTATTGTTAATATTTCATTGAAGTAGTTTAGTTCCTTCTAAACTCTTAAGTCTCTTTTTCCCTCCTCTGCCTCTCTCTTTGAAGAGGGGTAGAGGGGAGCATCTGTCGGTCCCATCTGGGGTCCCCTACGTCCCCAATTTGGCTTAAACCATGACAGTGCCTGCAAAAACCCTCTCCCCAACTCGGTGGGTTATAAGACAGCCCTGATGCTACTTCACGCATCTCAAACATGATAAAATGCATCCTAACAATTACAGCTTAGGACTGCAGGGGTGATACCTGAGGCCAAGTGTTATGCGATGCTCGACGGGATGCAAACCCCTCTGTGACATTTGCCAAAGGCAGCTGGGGCTGGGGGCAAGTCTTTGACCTTCTCTGCTCTTCTGCAGGTGCACATCAAAATGATTCCTCCTCCAACAATCAAACCTTAACTCTCAATCTGTCTTGCTATGGGACTAATTTTAACATGCTGCTGGAAACACTTGGACAGCACTTAGGGTGGAAAACCAGGATAAATGCCTGTACTCTGCGCCTGTTCAGTGACCTGACAACTGTCCGCCTGACTCTGCGTGGAGCAACTCAGTCACAAGGGTGTGTTTTTTGGGAGCATTTTATCCCTGTGGATGCCCACAGATGCAGGTTGTCCCAGTGGGGCCTCAGAAGCAAAATGTGTAGAGGTGCCACAGCTCAGCCTGAGACCAACAGAAGGTGCAGAGGCTCTTCAGCTGCTGGGTGTCTCGAGGTGGGCATTAAAAACATAGAAGGCATCCAAAATGAAGACGTTTTAACAGATTCGCTCCTTAATTATCTCTAAATTGGCAGTACTAAAACTCAGCTGCTCCACCAGGTTGCTGTAAAGGTTAAATAGTGGCATTATTAAAGTGCTTTAAAAAGGTAATTAATCAGTATTTTTATTTTTAGAGCCAAAGTTAACCATTAGAAGATATTTAAAAGATATGTCTCACTTTCCTGGCACTTGCCTACCATTTATTCTTTGGGAATATCCATTTCTAAGGACTGTTGCTTTTTTTACCTACATCAGAAATTCTCAGTTAATGCATGCCATATCATAATAATTACATTTTTGTGTCATTTAACACATTGTGTATCTGCCAAACTCTCTCCCAGGCTTATTCTTAGTGCAATTGAAATGTAATTGAAGCAGTGGCCACACTAAAACACTTCTGTTTGGAGCAATTTCTCTTTCTCTTCCCTTTTCACAAGAGCGAGGGACTGAGCAATAGCCACAGAGGCCACTGAGGTAAGCAAAAAATCACCATTTCTGTCCTTTGGGAAATTCCAATATTTTTAATTTTTTTAATCCCAGATCAAAGGAAGAGGTAATTAACAGAACTTTCTGTGGGACAAAAATGCTTCTAAATTCTAACATAATTTCAGAGCGGTCAGCTGAATCATTCAGTTTCTAGGAAATACCAAGCAATGTAATATTAGGAGGGCACCAGGGGTCTCAGGGAAGTTGTCATACACCCATATGGAAAGCTGGAAACATGAATTACACCTCCTTTGAGGCACCAGCACTTCGGTGCTGAGCACAAAACAAAATGGCTCCCTTTTTATTTAAAAAAGTGGCACACTTCGATTTGGTTTGAACAGTGATGCAATATTTCACTACAATGGCTTAAGGGAAAAACAAACATTTTGGTCTAATTAGAAAATTCCCTTTGGATACTTCCACATTTCTGGAAAATCTTTTTTCTGACAACAAAAGGACAAATATTTAATGGAAACTTCCCAATCAATCTAAGGAAAAGTCTCAGCAACTGCCAGCACGGAGCTACAAAGGAGGCTCTCCCAGAAGCATTCAAGAATTTTAGGCCCTAACCCTTAATCTTATTCTCTACAGTGTTTTTAACTGAAAGTTATTGTTTAGGAGAAAACCTCTGTTTTCATAGGCATACATTATTGCTGGCACAGCTGAGTGCTGAAAAGTGAAACTGTGCAGAATCTCTGCTGTACAGGAAACAGCAAAAGCTACAGACTTGAAATTGCCTTTTCTTAAAAAGAGCTGTGGATTTGACCTGTACCTGTACTATGGAGCCAACTCAAAACCGGGAAGATTGCCCTTCTAACATTAATTTTTATAAGCAACTCTAAAGGAATTGAAGATTACAATATTCAGTTGATTTTTTTACAGAAATTTTAGAGATGTTTTAAAAACCATCAAATAAAAATCCAAATATTTATTTTCAAGGCCTCCAAACCTGAGATGAGAAGGGTGGCCACAATATCTCATAAGGGCTGTATAACCAGGACTTTGCCCTCATTCATCTCCGTGGGTCAGGGTCTTGGGCTGGGCTGCGTTTCCCAGAACGTACCAGATCCCAGCTTTTTGGAGAGATGAGGCAAAATGAATTGAGAATTACTAAATCCAGAATGACATGATGAGAGACAAACTGACCATGGCAGCACAGCTGACCATGGACACCGGGGGTATGATGAGCACCCTATAATTCCCAAAGTCATTATGGCAATTCGGTTTCTGCTTTCAGGTAGGATTTTCCTTTTTGAAATACGAGTTTCCAAGTGTTTTTTCCTCCTAATTCTCCACAGAAGAATGCTCTTGGCAAGAAGATCAGTTTTGTCAAAAAACCCTATGTACAGTCAGAAAGTTTTAAAAAATGAAGGTGTTCAGCCAGTCCTGTTTTGATATGACAATAATTTCAGTGTGCTTAATGTAATCAGCCTTCAGACTGGTGCCTTGGCTCTGCCAACCTGAGCTACTCTCCGTAAATAGATAGCATTCACTGACAACAGTGAAAACGATGAAGTGAGTTATGACATCTTTTCTTTGAGGAGATGAGTGTGGGTGTTTATTAGCAGTCTATGTGTGAATTCGGTAATGATACGCTCTGTGTTTGCTGTTAGGAAAATGCATAAGGGACCCATTCAGGCTGCTCCAGCTCCCAGCACATTCAATTCCCGTGCTGAGCTGAGTGGTGGAGGTGATGGTCCACATGGGTCTAGGGCACACAGGGAGGAGCACCTCTGTACGGGAAAAGACCCAGAGAAACAGCTTGGGGGGAAAGTGGGATCTCAGAGCAGGGAAAAGGCAGCAGAGCACAAAATAGGATCACAAAAGAGCAACTCTCATGCTCAAAACCTCAGACTTGCCAGAGCTGTGCAATAACCAATCACCCGAGTAATTACATTCATTTTCTTTAGAGGTGACTGAGAACATAAGCAGAGGTGAAGGTCAGCACTTAGATATAAACAATCCCTGCCTTCCAAGTCTCAGAGGGTAAGAGGCCAGACACATCAGTCGTGTGAACAGCCCACAAAGACGCACTGATTCATACCACTTGATTTCCTGAACACCAACTTCTTGCAGGAGAATATGTGAAGTCTTATTCCCCACAGGTGAAGGGGGGGAAACGTACACCTTTTTCACAAGGCAGTGAGGACAGCCCCGTTAACTTTCATTTAAGCTTGGTCAGAAGTGCTGCTAAATGTCTTTCCAAACAGCCAGATGAAACATGGTATCTGCTAGGCCCATCTTCTAAGCCCACTAAAGCCAGTGATGTTTTGCGTGGGGAAAGGAGGAGTACTCAGGCAGACGTGAAATATCACCACTTAAATTCTGCTGCAGAGAGACTGGGCATCCCTCCAGCTGCCTGTCTGGGTCCAGTCACGGCGTTGCTGCTTCATATTGCTTTATTTTAATTTTTCAGTTTCCACCTTCTCAATCCTCTAAACTGTAATCACTGAGCCTTCTGGGTTTTGGTAGAGTTAGCAACATCAGGTGACAGTCTCCAAACCTTCTCTGTTCCCAAGCGCCTCAGTTAAGTGACTGTTCATGACACTCACTTCCCCACTGGTTTCCCTCTTTCGGTTTCTTCATATTTTTTCCTGTTGAAGTATTGCATGGTGATGTTCAGATATGAGTCCTGTTCAACAGGGACTGGGCGGAGGGGAGATTTGACACAACTCTGCCTGCAAGCAAGGACACAAATATGATTAAAGTAGAGCTCAACTATCTCATCACAGTGTCCTACAACCAGTTTCTGTTTGAAATGGTTCTTACAAGGAAACCATCCCACTGCTTGGCACGTTTTGGCAGAGTGGTAGCACCTGCAGAGGGGAGAGCTGGAGTTTCGGGAGACCAGGGCAGAAGGCTAGGGACTGAGCCAACCGGGCAGGCTGACCACACCATTGCCCTCCTTTACGCCTGCCTTGAGAAAGGCACCCCAGACCAGTGAAACACACGCACAGAAACTTCACCATATTTTTTGCTGTTTTTTGGTTTGTTTTGTTTTTTTTTAATAATGGAAAAGAAAAACGTTTTTAAAAAAGATATTGCCTCCTACAGGAGGAGCAACAAAGCTCCAACCCAGCTTGCATCTGTCCTCTCCTGGCACCCACCCTTGGGGCCCCCTTGGGAGGGGGCCGCTGCTGGGGCTCAGCCTGCACTGCCAGCCTTCGCCTCTGCCGCCTGCCTCCATCTTCGCCATAGTGCCCGGCCACAGCTGATGTGGCATGTGTGTTTTATTCACTGCCTTCACAGCACACATTTCCTAAGGATTTTACTCGTCTGACCATCTATCGTGTTTCTCTGCTTTGTAACTCCACTTTTGAATTTATCACAGATTTTTTTAAGCCACCTTCCACTAACACCGGCCACATGTCAGACCATCTCCAGCACTCTTTCCTCCTCACTACTGACCTTTCTCAAGTGTCGTGGAGAAGTACTATTTCCTGCCACCCTCTCCTCTCTCTTGCTCCCCACATGATAATTAGGCTACCTCAGGGCAAGAGAGAGTTAAGATACTCAAGTGGGAAGCAACCAATATGTCTGTCCTGCATTTAGCTGGCAAGGTGCAATAGCAAGTGTTTGTCACAGCTTTTGTAATCTCATGGTTCCCTCCCCAACAACCTGCCCACAGCCAGCAGACAACCTCTGAACACACCTGCCTAATACTTATATATTGATTGTGCAATGTACTGAATTTTACCAAGCCCCCAGAATGTAATTTTCTGAATAGAAAGTCAGCCCTTAAAAAAATAATAATAATAAAAAAGATACTTAGATACTACCGAAATCTGCTTCTGATTATCTTGTTTTCACAAGGTTTTCACCACTGTTGTCAGCAGAACTGGGCAGAATAACACACCTGGAAGCAGAGTCAGTGCCAGGCTAAGCTGACCGTATGATCTTGAAGCATTTTCTTTCTTTTTTGGTTCTTTTCCTTACAACGTAAAAGCCCGTTTCCAACATCAACATCCCTGTAGTTGCAGTTGCTCCTGACGCCTCCGTTTCCAGCTGGAGAGCTGATGTTTCCTAGCGCACAGTGCTGGGCACACTCCGGCTTGCTCGTTACAACTTACAGTTTCCTCTTCCGCAGCCCTGGGCCACTGCGCAATATAAACAATAGCTGTGTCTTGAAAAGCATCCAAAACAAATGGGTCTTGGTGCCTATGCTGCTCTCAGATCTGTAAAGAGAGCTTACTGTATGCACAGTTGGTTTAATCCTGTGAATAGTCTGGAAAGTATGATATAATGCTCATTTCTAACTGACGGGCCCTTTGTTGGAGTCTTGCTAGAGAGAACTTACCCCCAGATTACTCTTTGCTCTCTGTAGCCTACTGAATAGCTGAGCTGTATTTCTAGAGCTATTTTTTTTTCCACAGTAAAATTAACCATCTGTAGCAAGGAAAGATATATATTTAAAAAAAAAAGGGGGAGGAAAAGCAAATAATCACCCTCCATCATTATGACTTGGCAAAGCAGGCATAATAAGCAGCTAGAGCCGGAGTCAATATTTGCCAGTACTCTGCACATTCAGAGGCATGCTGTGCACCTGGGATTTTTACTAATATTTCCTGGATACTCATATTTTTCTTTTTGCCTCCAGCGTAGTTTCCTGCTGTCTGAGTAAACTCCTCAGAGATGGTGTTTTTGCAGTCTCCTGTGTTTTATAATTCGATGGCAGTTTATCACTCCTTTGAGTAATCCACAGTGGCATATACTGCAATCTTCTGCTACAGAGTTGTCAGGTGTGGGATCTCCCCTCCAGCTCAGAGCAGCTGGTTTGCTGACCTTGTCGTGACAGAACCTCAGGTCAGAGTGGAAGGATCTCCGTAAGATAAGAGATTAATGTCTCCGTGAAAGGGTAGGCTGTAATTTAAAGGAGTTGACCTAAGAGGATAATCTGAAAAAAACAGCCAACTCAGGTTAAAGACTTACTTTTTTTTTCTCAAATCAGTCTGGGTCATACGTAGTCAATAAGATTTACTCTGAGGTTGTCACCTGGGTTTTTCTCCTCCTCATTTGTTTCCTACTGATGAAACCCCTTTGTACAGGAAACAGACTGCATATCAGTCCCTAAAGTCATGGCTTTTCATTATGTATTATTACATTTTACTGTATTTCCACCATTCTAGTCTTCAAGGTTGCCTTATTCTTCTATAAAATATCCTAATCTATCTCTGCATTGACAAAGCCTCCTAATTTCCTTAACAAACATGCATTTTTTTTTTTTGCCAAGGTAATCCATAAGAGACATTGAACATTGCTTTCCAAAACAGTCCTTGCAGATTGACCTCCCCCCAGCCCAAAATTTTGCAATAATTAATTTGATCAGCTAAGGCAAATTCCCACTGGGACTATAATACTGCATCAAAATGCAAGGGATATGGGATTAATTATTCTGGCTATCATTAGTGAAATAATTGAGTATCAGTAACAAGAGCAGCCTTTGAAGAATGCACTAATAATCCCATTCAATCTGGATGATTCCCCTTTCATTACAAGACTGTTATCTGTCTTCCCGTCTGTGCCTTATACCCTTATAAGCATTGTACATCTTCTTCAGCATAACTAATAACTTCTTATGTGGTACCATATTAAAAAAAAATATCCAGATAAATAAGATCAATTTTTTCTTGTCTAAAAATTCAAGTATTTCATCAAAGAAAAACATGAGGCAAGTCAGACCCAAATTATTTTTGGTGAAACTAAGTTGTGTTTTATCAGTTTATCTTCATGTATTTCAGTACCCTTTCTTTTAAAATTTGTTCTCTAATCTTGTATGCCACTGAATTCAGATTAATGAGCCTGTTGTTGCTTATGTCACTTTTTCCCCTTCTGGTAGTGTAGACAGTACATTTACTATTTGCTGCTCATATGGCACAAGCTCTCAATTTGCTAGTTTCATTAAGAATTTTTTGCAATTTCAATGCTAGTTCATTCAGTGTATAGGATGCATATTATCCAGGCCATCTGATCCAGCTGCATTGACCTCCATGAGTTTTAATTCCACCTTGGGAACAGTAAGTTGCATTTCCTTACACTTATTCCACTAACCAGCATCTGTGCCCTGCCTTACTCAAATGGAAACCATTTGTTTTCTGAAAGATGAAGTATTCATGTAGTTGTAGGACCGTAACATCCTCCTGGAAAATGGCCCCGTTCATTTTTTCTTTAATTGGTTTTCATAATCCCAGACTCTGTTTGGCTATCCTGATACTTCATGATCATTGAGACATAATTTTCTTTGTTGGTCACTCCTTTTCTCTATTCCTGCAAGCTTTTTCCTGCAGATCTTTCTGCTGTTATCCACCCATGAGCTTTCAAGACCTACTCTTTTTTTGGTCTTGCTTCGCATGCAAGTTGCAAATTTTTCTTCCGTTCTGTAAGCAGAAGACTACAGTCGAGAGGAAGTGTTTCTAACGAGGTTCTGCAGGGACTGGTCCCTGGCCTTAGGCTTTTGAGTAGCTTTTTCAGTGTGGAATGAAAGCAACTTTATCTTCAAAATGTGCAGATGACAGGGAACTAAAGAAGTTGTGAACAAGGAAGAGGAAAGAACCTGATAGAATTAGTGCGGTCCTTAGATGTGTAAGCAGAATAAATGTAGGGATTTTATATTAAATTTATATTTAGCACTGATGAAACTGCTGTTGAATCCGGTTGTGTTAGGCAGTATAACGGAAGTAGATGAATGTGGGAGAATCTGAGAACTTCAAGAATGACACAGGACCGGAGGTTTTTCTTTATTGTGATTGATTTAGGTTAGAGCCAACCTGTGGGAAGCACATAGCTTCAGTACCTGAGAGGAGCGCAGAGCCACATCTATCAGATTTTGGCATATCAATATGTCTGCTGATGGCAACAGGCTATGACAGAGGGGTGAGCTGGACATGGGATAACACCTTATGTCTTTCTTCTTCCTACCTTGTCCGGCTTCCCCAAGTTTTAATGCACTTTTCCTCTGCCCTCTTGAAAGCTGGAAATCTGGGCAGAGCCCATCTATTTCTGAGATGCTGTCTCCTCTGTGCCCATATAATTCTCTGCAGTGGTCTCCCTTTCCAGTGGAGAATCATTCCACTTGCACACTCTAATCTCCAAAGGATTTCTGCCTGTCTAGGTAGATGCCTCTGCTGACCATAATGTATCTCAGTTGATGCTACAGCAGCCTCCAGTAGGGAGAGATAATTCACTCTCCTGAACTCTTTACAAGCTTTAGAAGTTCAGATTTTCACCTTTTCAAAAACAGAAAAGAGTAAGTGTCAGCTGCTAGTAACATTCTTTTAAAAAGCAGAGGTCCTCCAAGGATTCTGTGTACACCAAGATTTTCAGTGTTCTGAGATGCAACAAGGCAGCTCCATTGATCATCACATATCCCATTAAATCATTTATTGTTGAAGTCTCTCTACAAAATCCCTTTTAAAAAACAGAGAATATTTTGTATTATTTATTACAAAATCCTGTTCTGCCAACAGCAAGACTCACTTCATACAGAACTTCAGTAATGGTAAACTAACTGATTTACTGCAAACTAACTGATTTACTGGAATAGCTCTTACATTTTTAATAGCTCTGTCTGTGTGCCTGCTGTTATTTGCACCCTGCAAAAGTGGCAAATGAATTACAGGACAGATGTTCTGAAAGCTGAAAAAGAACACTATAGTTTTAACAAACAGCTACCTGTCTGGAACCTCTACTGAAAAAGAATCCCATTTCTAGATGGCTTTTGATTAATAGGTTTTAAACAGGTTAGAAAGTATTATCAGCCCTACTGTTGTCATTGTATCACTTGGCAGACCGCTGACCAGTCATCAACAGAGATCTTCTCCAGCAGAACAAGAGTTTATCAATTGAGACTCACAGATTAATTTTGTTCTACCAAAAATCAAACCTGAGAATTCATTTTAGACAATGAATTTCTCACCTTTTTCAAGAAATAGCTATCCCAGGTTTAATTACATTTTTATGCTCTAATGCCCCAACAAAAGTAGTCAATTTTTTCTTCATAAAGTGGACACTTATTCCAGAGGACTGGAATAAGAACAGGCTTACTCTGTTCGTAGTGGAGGACTGCTGACCATCTTCATTTAAAGTAACTGCTAAGCATCAGGAGTTTACATTTACATAGGCATACAGGAGAAAGTAGATTGCCCAATACTATAAGGTACAAAGGTGCAACAGGTCAAATTCAACCTCAGTCCCACTCCTCTGAAGCCCATAGATCAGTACGAATTTGGTTTGACGTATTGAAAGTGAAGTGAATCAGCTGCAGGTTGCAGGGGTTACTGTTTATTCATGGCTCGCATATCCTGCACAGAGAAACGGAAGTAGTTAATGCTACCTGGTTCCTTGAAATTCAAAGCATTAAAAGTCCAAATATGCCAGATTTCAAATGTGTCCAGCAAGAATAAACAACAGATTGTTTTTACCGAGAGCTGGAACTGTACTGAGCAATGCATGAGGAACAGGTACCTCCCAGCCTGATGGCAGTATTTAAAGGGTCACATAATTAAATTGGGATTTTTTTCCCCCTCTTAATCCCCTGCAAAGCTTATAGACGTTGCTGCTTTAGGTACCTAAGAGTTCTGGACATAAAGCCCCATGAAAACAGTATCTCCTTAAACCATTTTGTCTCAGCTGCATATAGACCCTCTTTGTAACCCCATTCAGTGCCATGCGTGACATACAGATTTCAATTCAAGCCGCTTAATCTCATTTTAGACAGTAAGTCCAGGCAGGCATGTCAGAGAGCTGCTGAAAGTGTGGATACTTGTCTTTGCATTTTGATATAAGCCTACCCAATGACATGCAATTTCACATGAAGATTGTGCTTCATGGGGATATGTACTATGATGATACTAATGCAAAGGAGGTTTGCTGAAGTAGGCTTAATGTTACTCAATACCCTACGCTAGGAATTATGTCCCTTTCTTGTAGCTGCCAAGTCCTTTAAGTTAATGAATAGGGAAGGAAAATGAAGGGGAAGATGAGTTTATTTACTATGTGATTTAGAACTCAAAGTCACGGCATTCAGCTAAAGGCTGTGTAAATAAAATTGAATAGGAACTCTGCCCCCAAAAGTTAATACCAGAGTTTTAGACAAGAGGGAAGACACACATGCTGGTAGACAGGCAGGAAGGAATTTTTTACGATGAGGGTGGTGAAACACTGTGACAGGTTGCCCAGAGAGGTGGTAGATGCCCCACCCCTGGAAGCATTCAAGGTCAGGTTGGACGGGGCTCTGAGCAACTTGATCTAGTTGAAGATGTCCCTGCTTATTGCAGGGGGGTTGGACTAGGTGACTGTTAAAGGTCCCCTTCCAACCCAAACTATTCTATGATTCTATGCAAGCAAAAGGAAATAGGCAGCGAATACCAATCAGTCAGTAAGAAGTGCATCCACAGATGAGCCATCCTCAACCTTTCATTTAGCTCACAAAATGACAGCAAAATCCTTTACCCTCCCAGTACTCTGCTGGAATACTGTAATTGCATACAAACATGGGGATCAGGAACCCATGCTTCCCACCAGCCTTCAAAAGAAATCAACTTTATGTGGTTAACAAGTCACACTTAGATATGAATGAATTGCAGCAAAATGCAAACCTGGCAATTCAATTATAAAATATGTCAAGGCCTTCCAGAAATGATTAGCACCATAACATTGAATAAGGTTACCAGAGGCGTGACTGACTAATTGGCAATGCTAAATTTATTTTTAAATGCCAAAGAGTGTCTTATTGATGTGGGTTGCTATTTGGACAATGTATAGCATTTGGTAACTGGTGGCACACGTATCTAAGGGGTTCATCTGTATCTCAGACAAACAAGCAAACCTCAAACAAAAATCACAACCTCCAAAGTTACTAGGAGTAGAGCCTCCTTGTTGTCCCTAGATGAAGGACTGCTAGCTGATGACATTGTGGCTAAAGTTAAGATACTTTTTAATAACCAAAAATTATATATATTGCTTTTTATGGAAAATAGACTTTCCAGATGCCGTAGAGACATTTTAATAGACTTAGCCAAAAGAAAGCTGAAACAGAGCAACTGATGACAGGCTAGGCTGCTGTGGAAATACAGTCTGGTTGGGAGCTGTTTACTTCCACTCCTTAAGTTACTTGCTCAAATGTTCAGGCATTATGTTTGTGATTTAAATTTCCTATAGAAGCATCCTACCTGAGCTTTATGACACGTAGGGTGGCGCTGTCCCTCCCCCAGGGACAGCCTCCATGTACATTACCCAGATACAAAATACAAACAGCTGGAGAAACAGAAGGGATGAAGTGACATCACATCTCTAATACAAGGGCAGCGCTGTTACCGTTGAAGGGTTTAACAGCAGGTCTTTCTGAGCCCTCTGCCTGTGTGAGGTGTGTAATAAGTCATGACAGAGCAGGGGAAAAATACAGAGAAGTCCTCTATTGAAAGAGTAAGGAGACTGACTTGATTAAAATAAAATAGGACGTTTAACAGCTGCAGCCGTTAGCCAGATCTGCACTTGCACTGCAGGTTTTCAGAGGAAGGTGGGGTAATGTCCCACATTGGACAGGGACTCCAAGTAGTTTCTCAGCTCATCTTCAAAGACAGCATCCACACCTTCACATTGTCACCATCATCAAACTGCCTGATCAGGAAGAAGTAGTAGATGGGGTTTTCTTCAGGCAGCTGGAAGAAACCCTGCTGGAAGAGCTGGGCCATGCCATTGCAAGGCCACTCTCAGGTATCTTTGAAAGGCTGGGACAACTGGGGCAAGTTCCCCAAGGACTGGAAGAAAGCACATGTCATTGTTACTGTCAAGAAGGAGGATCTGGGGAACAACAGACTGGTCAGGCTTGAATCAGTCCCTGGGACTGTGATGGAACAAATAATCCTGGTAGCTGTTTCCAAACATTATGGAAAGTAAGGTGATTGGAAGTACTCAGTGTGGATCTTTGAAGAGAAAATCATGACTGATCAACTTGATAGCCTTGACTGGCTCGGTGGACAAGGGGAGACCCCTGAATATTGTTTATCTTGCGTTTAGTAAGCCTTTCAGCGCTGACTCCCGTGACATCCCCATTTCCAAACTGGTTAAGTAGGGACTAGGGAAGTGGACAAAGAGGTGGACTCAAAAGTGGCCAAACTGCCAGGCTCAAAAAGGCCTTCATTAGCAGCATCAAGTTAGCTGGAGGCAAGTCAGTAGTGGTGTATCCCAGGGGTCTGTAGCAGGGCCAATACTGTTTATCATCTGCATTAATGATCTAGACGATGGGACAGACTGTGCCCTCAGCAAGTTTGCAAACAACACAAAACTGAGAGGAGTGGTTGGCACACCTGGTGGTTTTGCTACCGTTCAGAGGCACCTCAACAAACTGGAGAAATGGACTGACAGAAGCCTCTTAGATTGCAACAAAGGGAAATGCCAAGCCTTGCACATGGCACAAAATAACTCTGTGTACCAGTACTGGCAGGAGCTGACCGGCTGGAAAGCAGCTTTTCAGAAAAGACCCTGTGGGTCCTGATGAACACCAAGTGACACACGAGCCGGCAATGTCCCCTTGCAGCAAAGAAAGCATCATCAGGCGGTTAAGGGATTTGACACCTCTTCTCAGCCCTGGTGAGAAACATCTAGAGTGCTGGGTCTGGTGCTGGCCTTGCCAGTAGAAGAGAGACAGCGACATACTGGTGCAAGCCCAGCACAGGGTCACAGAGAGGATTAAGGGCTTGAAGCACCTTTCGCTTGAGGAGAGACGGACCATGCCAGGACTGTTCAGCCTGGAGAAGAGAAGGCTCAGGGGGACCTCATCAATGTGTATAAATACTTGATGGGACAGAGTAAAGACAAATCCAGACTCTTCTCAGTAGTGCCCAGTGATACAGAAGAGGCAGTGAACACAAATTGAAATAGGAGAAATTCCATTTAAACATAGGAAAATACTTTTTTACTGTGAGGGTGGACAAACACTGCAGAAGATTGCCCACACAGCTTGTGGAGTCTCCACCCTTGGAGAGATTCAAAATCTGACTGGAGACAGCCTTGAGCAACCTGCTCTAGTTGACACTGCTCTGAGAAAGGGGTTGGACTGGGTGATCTCCAGAGGTGACTTCCCATCTCAGAAGCCCTATGAATCCAGAGTCCTAGCTAAGCAAGATGAATCTCACTATTTATCTGTACAGCAGTGAGTCTGGGCATGAGTTAGGGGGAAGGTAGACACTTCTGGAGTCTCAAAAGCATCCTTTCTGCACTGATTTAATACTAAAATGGCCAAACTGTTTTCTTAGTCATGTTAGCTCATGTCACAGAAAGAACTCAATGTTCTAATAGAACCGAGAGCACGCAAGTATAAGTATTTTGCAATGATAAAACATTTTTGTAATATGTATTATTCACTGGTGTACACAGAGTTTTGTATGAGTGTGGCAGTAAATGGATTTCTCCAGTTAGCTGGGCAGACACGTCACTGAATTCATGTTCCTGTAGTACCACAGGAGTTATTATCTGATTTTATATTTTTAAAAACTCTGAAATGTGAAATATGAGTGCTCATTAGCTCATATAAAGTACTTGTTTTACACCAGTCATAACTGCAAATATTCATTCTTGTCAAAATACATTTCAGAAAATGTAACCTCTTAATGCTTTGAAATAGGTACACGGTAAACTAGAACTGAGCTTGCAGTAACTGCTGGAATAAAGTCCTTTCCAAAAACTTGTTTGCCCTGTTGCTGTTCATGGGCACTGAACAGATAGCTTATGTTTATTAATTAAATGCAGCAATGTAGTCATTTTCCTGATCTTCTTTCTGAATTGTCTTCTTTTAAATAAATAGTGCTCCAGTTGTGTGATGTACACACAACTAGTGTTTGTAGTTAAAAATTTGAGTAAATACATACTTAAAGGCAAAGTTGTTTTTATAGCAAAACTGCAGGGTAGATTTAAGGTTATTTGACACACCAATCAGACATATCTGAATATGTTTAATTTTCTTAAAGTCTTTTCTAAATTCTTAATTTACAAATCAGAATATTCATTTGGGGAATAATTACAACAGTGATTTCATCTTTCACTATTAACGTAGTGAATTGTATTTGTAAATTAAAGCCTTTTTGATATAACTTGTTATCAAGGTATGTATAAAAAAAGATTTTTCTTACACACAACTTTATTGCTTCGGTTCCTTAGTCTCTGATGAAAATGAAGTTTCTAAATACTTCTTGAAGATGGAACTTAGATATTAAACACTTTGATATGTTACAGCCAGGCTCAGAACAGGATTAGGTCGGAAGACAGAGATCATATCTATTCAATCCAAGGACTGGGTTGAATAGATACAAACACTTTTTTCCTGTTTCTTAACATACTTCCTTGGTTTTGGCTTTGTCTCATTAATAATTCTAGGATCTGGCTAGAGCTTTTGAGAAGCATCAGAAAATTCAGGAGGCAATACTAGAAATATTTATTATGATTCCTGGGGTAAGCACTGCAAGCATGATCCTCTGTTTGCAAACATTCAAATGGAGGAAAGAGCTTATTATAAAGGTCCTGACTGAAAAGCATAGAGAATAATTTAACTGAAAATGCCGTTTCTTTAATAACAATCATTCTTTATGCAACCTCAGTTCCATGATCTGGCATTTCTAATGTAAATGATTTTGATCAATATATGCCAGAAAGAGCAAACACATGTGCAATGGAGCTGACAATAGGACTGCAATAAGTAATGCTCCTTAAAATGAGACATTTGTCTCAATGAGTAAAGCTTCTTGAAATAAGACATTTGAGAGGTATGATCCCAGGCTCCCAAGTCACTTCAGAGGGACTTTATACATTACAGAGAACGTATGGTATTATTACATACGCTGGGACTTACGAGTATTACATAAAACAAAACAAAACAGAAAGTTTAAATATTAATAAGAACCTCATTTACTACAGTGTCAAAGACATATGAGAAATAAAAATTGAAACACCTGGCAAAAATGTGTTAAAACACAGTGACTGAAAAGAACAAAATAAAACATAGCAAAGCAAAAAGGAAATAAATAATGGATGAATTAGTGGTTCCTCTTGCATTGTTAAAAACACTACAGAGGATCAAATGACATTAAGAGAACCAAACATAAAAACTTCTTTCTGGAAGAAGAACTGTCAACATTCTCAGAATGCATCTTTAATTCAGCAAAAACATAAAAAGAAAAAATATAAACAAAAATTCAAATTGCTTATTAAAGAAGGTTTGGAAGTCTACTTTTTCACTTTTGGGTTGACTTTTTGTCACATTAGTAAGCTTGTGGACTTGAAAAAAAATTACCCTTGTTCACCTAGGGGTTGAACTAAGAACAATGTATAAACAGAGTGTTAAGCAAATACATAGAAAATTTATGCAAAAACTGTAATTATATAAACCCTATTCATCTTTCCTGCAGTCCCACAATAGCTTTAGCATTTTTCAGTATGTCTGGTGATTTCCAGAGTGATGTCTGCTCAGACACTGACTGATCCCCTTTGCCCCTCTGTTTTCACTTTATTTGATACTCATAGCGAAGTCGAGGGGTCTGTTACTGCTTTTATTAGAGTCTCTGGGAGTTTTGCCATCTACTTGGCTCTCACTTTGATGAGAAAAAATTGGGCTCATGTTGCTGAAACCCAAACCAGAAGCTATTTCCAATGTGATCTTTTTTGCACAGTCATTTCAGTACCTGGGCACAAGAACAAATGTAGGAACACACAATCCAGTCTCTGTTCTCACTGGTGAGTACTTGTGTGACAAATCCTATTAAAAACGACTGATATACCTCAACCAGCATTTTTTTTTCATTACTATTATTGCTGCGACAGTGAGGCTTATTGGTCAGACTGACAATTGGAGTGAACATTAGACTTTATTGCCCTTCTGGAAATAAGGAAGGTTGGGGAAGGTACAACACTGCAGCCTTTTCTTGTGCCAGTAGGTCAGATGCAGACGTCCTCTGCTACACTCTTGAATGATTTGCTGCTGCTGCTTAGCACATCAGGGTTGAAGTTTTTTCCTATTCTTGTTCCGCTTTGCTTCTGAGGGCAATTTCAGATTCAGCTGCATAAACGTAAGTATCTGAGATTTTATTTGCTGTTCGGATATCCTGACCGGCTCCTAGCTGCCTCTCCAGAAGGTATGTAATTAAGCCTTGTGTCATGTCTCCCAGTCCTCTGCAAACATTTGCAAACCATACATGAGGGTATCTGAAGTGACGTTACATGCTTATATTTCACAGGATCACAGAATGGTCAGGGTTGGAAGAGACCTCTGGAGATCATCTAGTCCAACCGCCCTGCCACAGCAGGGACACCTACAGCAGGTTGCGCACGATGGCATCCAGGCAGATATTAAATGTTTCCAGAGTCAAATACTCCACAGCCTCTCTGGGCAGCCTGTTCCAGTGCTCTGGGACCCTCAAAGGAAAGAAGTTCCTCCTCATATTTAGATGGAACTTTCTATGCTCAAGTTTGTGCCCATTACCTCTTGTCCTATCACTGGGCACCACTGAAAAAAGACTGTTCCCATCCTTCTGGCACCCTCCCTTCAAGTATTTATAAGCATTGATAAGATCCTCCCTCAGTCTTCTCTTCTCCAGACTAAAAAGACCCAAGTCCTTCAGCCCTCCCTCATAAGAAAGATGTTCCAGTCCCCTAATCATCTTTGTATCCCTTTGCTGGACCCTCTCCAGCAGTTCCCTGTCCTTCTTGAACCAGGGAGCCCAGAACTGCACACAGTACTCCAGATGTGGCCTCACCAGAACAGAGTAGAGGGGGAGGATAATCTCCCTCAACCTGCTGGCTACACTCTTCTTGATGCACCTCAGGATACCATTGGCTTTCTTGGCCACCAGGGCACATTGCTGGCTCATGGTCATCCTGTTGTCCACAAGGACTCCCAGCTCCCTTTTCACAGAGCTGCTTTCCAGCAGGTCAGCCCCTAACCTGTACTGATGCATTTAGGCAAACAAATCACGCTGTGATTGACAGAATTACTTTTCACTCTACAGTTGGCCAATCTCCTGGTAAGATCTTGCACATGGAAATTCAGTGAGACTCTTACTTTTGGTTGTAGCTGATTCAGGTGGAGCTGTCTGGAAGATTATGGTCACAGGCAATCTATGGCTTAGAGCAGGGACCAGGACCCAGAACGGGAATGGGCATTCGATAGTAGGAGCCTGTGCAGAATATAGGCTGGAGTGCAGTGATCCCTGGTCATGTTCCTTGCTGAGGTGTTGCTGGATGTTGCATAAACTGAAGTCTGCGGGTACAACAGAGGTTAAGGTTAGTTAGAAGAAAGGGATTGACACATTGTCATGAGATCAAATGGTTGAATATGGCATAGTCCACATTAAATACAAATTTTTAATTATAAAAAAAGAAAGGAAAGAATTCCTTTCTGTATCGTGCTTGTAACCGTGGCAGCTGTGATATCAAGGTGGAAGCTCTTTGGTTGTTTTCATTCTCTCAGACTTGATCAGCTACTGAGATCTGCTTCTAAAGAGTAAAATAGAAAGACGTATCAAATCAGACCAATGAAAACAGATGTATCTGTAGTTGAAGAGACAAAGGGGTTCCTGTGGTAGGCAGTGTTGATTATAAAACCCTCTGCATCACCAACAGACAAAGAAGGACCTGTATGTCCTTACAAAGCCATAATATCTATATCTTCATGAGGCATAAGGTTAACGTTTGGGTTTTGTCAGTGAACTTGGGAGCTTCTTGCTGACTGATCTCCTTAACTTAGCTTCTGAAACTCTTCAGAAGAGTAACACAGACAGGAGACTGGGAAACAGCAGAACAAAGTGCATTAATCAGTAGAAGTAGTGGAGGAAGATGTAGGCAAGAAATAATCTTGCTTTCCC
This sequence comes from Pluvialis apricaria, assembly GCA_017639485.1. Taxonomy (NCBI): domain Eukaryota; kingdom Metazoa; phylum Chordata; class Aves; order Charadriiformes; family Charadriidae; genus Pluvialis; species Pluvialis apricaria. The sequence goes on along the minus strand of CM030007.1, from coordinate 97,622,709 downwards.
TGTGTGAGAAAGCATACTCACCTTTAAACATCTCAACTTCTAGAGAGTAGGGTTGTGCAGCATGGCACTGAAAGAAATATTTTTGTGACAGATATACTAAATCTGTAGAACTATTACATGAAGGAGTTTGGAATTACCAATATCAAATACAACTACAAAGCATATTTACTAACAAAAAGAAGAACAAAGTCATCTGTTTGCAACGTTAACTGAGGCATGTTTTGTAAGCAGTTTTCATATGCCATTGCGAAGGCCAAACATGGAGAAAAAGAATTCAGCCTACATAACGAGCAATGGCCATTACTGCCTCTGTGATAGACAATGAGGGACAACAGTTATGTGCCCTGAGGTGAGCCTTACACAGGCTTTCCCCTCTATAGCTGCTCATAGGCTTCTTTCCTCTGCTTTATCAGGAGTCAGCTCAGTCCAAAACTTCAATGTATATCTTAATCAGGAACTGCTGACAGAGCTCATGAGAGGCTGCTCAGGCTTGCCAGGAGTCCGTAACACCTCTAGTTCTCCCTACCCAGCAGCAGCTGCCACCCTGACTTTCCTCAGAGGTTTTCTGGGAGCCCCCCACAGTCCCATAAACAGGTCCCTAGGGATATAGAAGATCTCAAGGCAAACTGAGAAGCTGCTGTGTTTGTTGTTTGCCTTTCTTCACTCCACTCAACACAGTAAATTAGGCTTCTGACCTATCACTACTGCCCATGAAGAGCAAGGGGTGGTCCAGCTATCTGCCTCAATCATCCCTCTAAAGCTTGGATTTACGTATCTCTGAACAAGGGGGAGAGATTTCTGGCATTTGATAGAGACACATTTGGACTAAACACCAAGCCTGCAGAAGGATAAAGCATGAGGACCTGGATTCCACCTGGAGTGGCAGACCTACACACAGCTTGCAATCTGGATACCAAGGACAGGCAAAGGAAGAAGTATCACCTCTGCTTTACAGATGGCCAGCTGCAGCATAACTGGACTGACTGATCTGCATGAAGGCTTATATAGGGGATAAGAATCCAGTGAAGAACAGCGCAAAAACAGCTTATGCCAGCCAGCCTGAAACCTATTTCATTTCATTGTTGATTTTTCATTTTTTCATATTCAGACAAGACTGCTAAGTTAGTATATAAACTTCATGTATGTGTTTACACAATATATCTTATGTATACAGAAGTATATTGAAGGCTGCTGTGGGACTTCAGAAATACCCTCCATGCACCTCTCAATTTTTATCATGCAATGTCAATCTTTGTTATCCTTTCACAGTTGGTACTTTTCCAGTTTTAGAAAGCAAAAATGGCTGGTTTGGTAGATGAGAGGAGAGCAGTGGATACTGTCTGCCTAGACTTCAATAAGGCTTTTAACACTGTCTCCCATAAGATCCTCAAAGAGAAGCTGATGAAGTACGGGATGGATGAGCAGACAGAGAGATGGACTGAAAACTGGCTGAACAGCTGGAAAGTCATGATCTGTGACGCAAAGTCTAGGTGGACGTCAGTAACTAGCAGTGTACCCCAGGCATCAATACTGGATCCAGTCCTCTTCAACATCTTCATTAATGATGTGGGCAGTGGGACAGAGTATACCCTCAGCAAGTTTGCTGATGATGCCAAACTAGGAGTGACTGATAGGCTTGTGCTGCCATCCAGAAGGACCTCAACAGGCTGGAGCAATGGGCTGACAGGAACCTCACACAGTTCAACAAGGGGAAGAGCCAAGCCCTGCACCTGGGCAAAAACAACCTCAAGCACCAGTACCTGCTGGGGGCTGACCAGTTGGAAAGCATCTTTGCAGAAAAGGCCCTGGTGGACACCAAGTTGAACACGAGCCAGCCATGTGCCCTTGTTGCAAAAAAGGACTAATGATATCCTGGGCTGCCTTAGGAGGAGTGTTGCCAGCAGGTGGAAGAAGGTGGTTCTTCCTCTCTACTCAGCACTGGTGAGGCCACACCCAGAGTGCTGTGTCCAGTTCTGGGCTCCCCAGTACGACAGATATTGAGCTACTGGAGAGAGTCCAGCAAAGGGCCACCAGTAAAATGATGAAGGGACTAGACCATGCCTTCTGTGAGCAAAGGCTGAGAGAGCTGGGACTGCTTAGCTGCAGAAGGGAAGGCTCAGGAGGGATCTCATCGATGTGTACAAATACCCTAAAGGGAGAGTGCAAAGAAAATGGAGCCAGGCTCTTTTCAGTCATGCCCAGTGACAGAACCAGAGGCAGTGGACGCAAACTGAAATGCAGGAGGCTCTGTCTGGACACCAGAAAGCATTTTTTTTTTTTTACTATGAGGCTTATCAAGTCCTGGCACAGGTTGCCTGGAGAGGTTGTGGAGTCTCCATCCTTGGAGGTAATCAAAAGCCACTTGGGCATGGTCCTGGGCAACGTGCTCTAGGTGGCCCTGCTTGAGCAGGTGGGTTGGACCAGATGACCTCCAGAGGTTGTCTCCAATCTCAACCATTCTGTGATTCCATGAAAAATCATTTGAGCCTAGATTCTGATTGAGAATTTTTTATAAAACACCTTTTTTCAATTGGTGATTCCCCTTTCACAGGTTCTAGAACACAAAAATTAAAAATGTGAACTTTGGGGGATTTTCGGGTTTGCAAAACTTCTGTTCAATAATTCCTACTAATTTCCTCTAAAAAGGTGCATGAAAATTAAATGACCCATAATTTTCAGGTTACCATACCTTGAAAGCTTTCAGGATATCAGTTTTCTTTCCCTACTCTACACAAGGAAAAATAAATAAATCTCAAAACCTCCTCTGGGATAAAACAAATAATTTCCTTCCCACTCCCTGTCATTGAGTCCCCAAGCGAAATACTGGCACCAACAGAATCAACAGAAGATTACCACTCACAATTGCCTTAGGCAAAGCAATATCCTTATAGTTTTTTATTATGCTCTCCATTTTAAGTATAAAGAATTTATTTTTACACTGATAGAATCTTTAAAAGCAGTGAGCTTTCTGAAGTTTAGTCTCTGTGAAGTTGCTAACCTTTTTAATTAATGCCATGAAGGCACCCAAATCTCTCTTGTATAATACAGTGAATTTAAATAAGTTAAAAAAATAACAACTTTACTGATAAATTCTCATGCTCTGATTCCTTCAGAATTTTTTAGCAGGTAGTCTTGCCAAAACTCCATGATTTTATATCCACCAAGCCTGCCTTTACCACCTTCAGATGGGGCAAAATTTCACCCATCTTCATTGCCAATGTGATAAGGTTTATTTGATGTTACTACACATATTTTGAAAACAAGGGATGCATAAGTAGAATCTATTATGCTCTTGAAAGGGTAGCATTCATCTTTCATTCCAAATTTCCTGGTACTGGGAGATAACTTTAAGCTATTTTAACTTTATTTTTGACATGTAATATATAATATAGATGTGCAAAATAACACAGTGTTAGTTATCTTGTCACCAGGTTTGACAAGATCACAAAGCATATTAGCTAAGTGGTGTTTAGCTCCCCACCTTTACTCATTAGGGAAGGACTGGTAGGGTGGAAACCACAGCTAGTGTTGGATTCAGAGTGCATGACTCAAAGAAAGAGATTTGCCTAAGGTGACCTCTGACTTAATGAGTAAAGAGACTGCGAGAGGTAAAGAATTCCTTGGAGAGAAAAGGCAACAGATTGATGCAGTAAGCTGTTTAAGATAATATCTGATCTGTGAACAAGGGGTCAAAGCCTGACACTCCCTGCCCTGGTAGCGAACACATTACATTGTGTAGAGAGACTGTCTGTTTAAAAGTATGGTTGTAGTGCAAAACAAATATTCAAAGTCAGCACTGGATGTGTAAAAAGAGTGCCTGCAAGATGATTGGACACACTTTTCCAAGTGAAAAGGTTGGAAAGGTGCTGTCACTAACTAGATTTGAACAGTAGAGAAGTGGTTGATTATTTTCAAAGCCTTACAGGAACAGACTTTGGTGGACCATATGGCCTTCTGTCCTGAAACACTCCTGTCTATTTTGAGATAAAAGTCTGTACTTAGCCCTCCAGAAGAAGAGTAAATTGGGCACTGGTTGTGCAATATAGCTCTTTTGTCAACATGTAGACCACATACCTCTCACATGGTAAGTGGTTAGGGAATGAAAAGCATCTCCCACAGCACATAGTGCAGAGTAAGTCCTCTGCAGCCACTGTTCAGAGCTGGATCCAGGAGTAGGACATACAAGAGTCTCTGGTATTCAGAGCTGGTCAACAAGAAGAGATACTTTACTGCCTAATTCAGTCTCCAAATAACACTGGCCACTGGCAGAGGACTTTTTCATTTCAAGTCTGAAACTCTTAAAAGTTTCATTCCATACAATGAACGTTCCTTTCTTAGCCCAAAAAGGCACAAGATGCCACGTATTGTTCACGATTTAGATGTGTAGCCCACCCATCAGTTCACCTACCAATGACTCACAATTGCAGTGAGCCTTCGGTGTGTCAGTCCCTTGTACAGATTTGAGGGATCCCATGCAGCTGTCAGCAGTCAGAGGCAGTACATTCGCTTGCTTTGGCAATGTTGTCCTAGCCTGTCATGACAATTGTCCATCTGTGTCTTTCCAGCACCAAACAGTGACATTAATATTCTTTTACTCAATCCTTCTGAAAGCTGCAAATGGTACTGCTTATCCTGCCTCATTACATGATGATCTGATGAAGAAACTTCTAAGATCATGGAGATATTTGATGTGCCATTGTGGTTTGCAGCTGCTTTGGTTTTGCTGTGCATCATGACCCCTTGCAATCACTTTGTTCAAGGCAGGAGACACTCTAGTTTGCAAAGGCTTGAATTACCCACAGATTGCTCAGTTATATTGAAGGATGTGGTGGGACTGCGTTGTCAGTAAAAGGTCCTTAGTTTGTTTGGCATGCTTATAGTTTCTGTCTCTTTCCAGCCATTCCTAAATATTCATGCTGTAAGTACAGTACCAATCAAGCGCTGCTGATCACTTTAAGAGAGCAATGAGATCACCCTGCCCTTTGCTTAAAACCATAGCAACCACAACTCTCAAGTCAGTGAACTATAGTAATAACATAAGTCATTTTAAGGCCAGATCTTAGGAATTCTAAGAAAGTGAGCACATTAAAGTCAGTGGGAAATTGGAAACCTGGAGTGAACTAAAAGGGGAGAGAGACCAGCTCCTCAACAAGCTATATAACCATAGCCATTGCCAACCCAACCATTACAGTACATGGAATTGTGAGAGTCATTCCCAGCTTGGCTGTTCTTTTGTCTATATTTAAGTAGAGCACAACAATGGAAACAAGTGTAGTACATGCCATGATACCGTCCAGAGTCTGCATGCAGCCTGAGCAGCAGCTTTGAAACAACTGTCACCACTGGGACAGTTAAAGCAAGATCTACCCATAACATCCCTCCTTTAACAACACCCCCACTGTAATTTCTGCCTAGCAAAAGAAGCCACAAACATTGACAGTCTACCAAGATATGCTACATGGCTGCTAAATTCTGGAAAGCAAGCCTGGCTTTCTGGCTCTCCAGGGCACGTGGGAGCCCTGGACATTTCAAAGAGGAAAATGAGTCCTTCCCTGAATCCGCAGTTGAAGATTAGCAACAACTGCAGAACACCATCAGATAAAAGTCAAAGAGATCGTGTCCAGGGGCTGTTCTAACTTCCTCTAGGAAGCAGATCAGCAGCTGATCAGCCCCAGAGCTCATACTTTTGACCTATACTATGTAGTTCTTAGCCTTAAGCCCAAGGGTCAAACCAAAATACTTACTATTCCATGGATTGGTCACGTTACACTGAAAGAAGATGTTGCCAAATAGGATGCCCATTTTGAGTCAACCTAAACAGAATGCAAGAAGCCAATTAAAGATAGTTTGATTACTTGTTGTCAATATAACATCCATGAAGCAGTCCAAGCTAGATATTAAATCTCTAATGAAGATGCAAAAGCTTCATTCAAAGTTTATAACTGCAGCAACCAAAATTATCACTTCACATGGTCAAAGAGCTTCTCGTAGTGCACTACAGCAGCCAAAAGAAGAAGAGGAAAGGAAGTGTTCCACAGAGCAAACCTAGTGAGCCCACTGGCACAAGAGTAACAGAAAACTAGCAGTCTGCACCCTCTTTCATTGCTTTTTGAGAAAGAATGGCCCAGGCTGCACAGAACATGTATCTGCAGCTGCTGTCAGCCTGTGTAAGAAAACCAAGGTCTAGGTGTGTACCTGGGAAAGAGGCCTCCCTTCCTACGGTCCAGCTGGTTCACCACTGAAGCAAGTAGCAGTCTAGTCTCCTCCCAACCTACTATCTACAATAGGATTAAGCAGCAAGACAGCCTACAGAACGGCAAGCGGGGAACCACATGGGATCTCCACAGGGCCTTTCCAGCCCACCATCCCCAAAGCAGGCCAGAGATGGTGGCAGGGCCCAACCAAGAGTCCAGCTCATCAGGCAAGTTCATGGCAATGAGTAAGGTTCAAGGTCAATGTAGAAAGTCAGTCCACAGGTCAGGTCTTGTGATTGCCAGCCAGGTCTGAAGTCAATCCAGGAAATCAGCCTGTAGGTCCTGATTTGGATCAGCAGAGCTCACAACCAGGCAGAGGCATAACTGTAACTGAACTAAGCCCAGGACTGGGCTTAAATAGGCTCTTGGTCTTATGGGCAGGTGAGGTGGATGGATACCACAGGTGAAGCTGGTCAGGCAATTAAGACCTGTTAGCACCCTCAGGGCCCTGGCACTAAGTGTGGTTGGAGGGTAAGATTTCTGCATGTTTTTTCTACCAGTACTGTGTGCAAATAACACAGAAAATTCTATTTCCCTGGTGTATTCAGTGTATTTTTTCACCAAAGTTGGTTGGTACAAGTCATCAGAGTACTGTACTGTCAGAACAACTGTCAAAAGTCATCCAGGAATAAATCATTCAATTTTCTGTACTTAGAACAAATGGTACGTGAGCAGAGAGAGCCAACAAACTATCATATTCTAGTGTAAGACACCTATGTATCAGATGCCTGGGTCTTTTTTTTTCAACAAAACTCTACTTCTACTATTTGATAATTTATTAATTTGAGTTTTAGAGCCTACTGTCTGTACATACTGTGTTCCTGCAATATTCATTGTTTTTCCAAATAACATCATCTGTTAAAAACTCATTTTTCTTAAAACTGCTGCTCAGATAAAAGAGCAAAATCAAAATAAGATAGGAGGGGGAGGAAGAGAGAAGCTCTCTGGGCATTAGATAATTTTTGCCTTAGCTCGTTAGTGCTTCAGAGAGGTTTTGTAACTGCTCTTGGATCTCATTCTTGTCTTTCTGTGGGATCTCTCCACTTTGTACAACGTGGCTATGTGATGTTAAGAAGTCAATACTGTTGCAGCAGTAAATTGTTTTCAGCCTCATTTTTAAGCTTGTGTAACCATGCTTGCTGCCTGTGTGTCTGCTCACTCGGTCCCCAATTACTTTTGAATCCCTTGTTTTGTAGTCATCACCACATTTGACAGAACTGGACAAATCTCATTGACATGAAGTTCCCACAAGCTTTGTGAAAACAAGCGGGCCAAGAGAGGAGACAGGATGAACTCAACTTTTATTAGGCATCAGAGAATCCATAGTGAGCTCAGGTCTGAGCATTACTTACTTACTTTCACCTACACGTGTTAACGAAGAAAGGCAGATTTTAGAAGTATTACAGTTACCTTCTTTTTCTGGTGAAGATTATGTTTCAATTTCACAAGTAAAAATGTCTTTATTTGTTCTTCCTTTTAAATGGTTCTTCAGGGACTCGTCAGCATGGAAATTGTGATGACATTCATTTTCTGGCAAAGACATGAACAACATGGCTACATTGCCGGATTTGCACCTTTGTATACTTTGGCTTTCTTAAGCACTTCTATCACTTGCTGCACACTAAGATATCAAACTTATTTCAACAAGCTAAGTGTGAAAGGCAACATGAGGAAAGCTACAGGGGGATTCTTGTGGTGTTTACTGTAATTCAACAGCTACAGTTACAGAGGACCCATCATGCCACACAGCTGCTCTCCTTCCACCTCCTGCAAGCCTTCCATGGCCATCAATGCACAGGGAATCGGCACATACGGTCTTCTGCTGTGTTTCAGAGAATTGCATCCACAGGTGCAAGGAAACATTACAAATTCATAGAATCATAGAATCAAAGAATGGTTAGAGTTGGAAGAGACCTTAAAGACCATTTAGTTCCAACCCCCCTGCCCTGGGCTGGGGCATCTTCCACTAGACCAGGTTGCTCAAAGGCCCATCCAACCTGGCCTTGAACAGTTTGTCCACAACTTCTCTGGGCAACCTGTTCCAGTGTCTCACCATCCTCACAGTAAATAATTTCTTCCTAATACCTAATCTAAATCTACCCTCTTTCAGTTTAAAACCATTACCCCTTGTTTTATCACTACACTCCCTGATAAAGAGTCCCTCTCCACCTTTTCTGTAGGCCCCCTTTAAGTACTGAAAGACTGCTGTAAGGTCTCCCTGGAGCCTTCTCTTCTCCAGGCTGAACAATCCCAACTATCTCAGCTTGTGTTCATAGGGGAGGTGCTCCAGCCCAATTCAGAAGCTGACTTTGCAGCAAGGTCATATGTATGGGGCTGAGCCTTCTGTGAGGGCCTGGGACCCTGTGGTTGTTTGATCAAAGTGTGTAGGTGAAGGTGACTCTTCCCTGCGTAAAGGGTTGCCCGCTTTGCTGGGACCATTCACAGACTTCTGTAACCCTAATGATTTCCTGACATTACTTCACTGATCTTTATTTTAAAAATTAAAAGTCCTCGTGTCTCTGTTGTCTCTTAGGACATGCTATCCTGTAGAAATAATCAGAAGGAAGTACATTGTAGGTGACAATGACAAACCTGCTTTCTCACCACACCCAGCATGCTTCAATATAAGCACCTTTCTGAGTGGCTAAACCTTCGGGACATAGGTACGTAGAGTGAGAGAATGGTACTGCTCTCTGTGGCACTGACATGATTTTCCCTGACTTCAAATCCTTAATCACGTGAACTCCAGAAAATCAGAGGAAATCCCATAGGCATGTATCCTACCTTCCTTGCTTTAGATTCAAGATTCACATGCTTGCTCACCAATGCACCCATGCTAGTGCCTTTACTCTTCCAGCACATGGACAGCTATATAGAAAGGTCAAATCAGCCACCGTTGGCATTCCTGATAAACATTATTTTACAAATGTGTAAACATGCACAGTCAGGAAATACATGTTCAGAAAATGCATAATAAAAAATGCATGATTCTTCAATATTCAGGAGGATAAACTTGTCTTTGTGAAGACTGCCTTAGCAAGAAAAATAATGTTTAAGTCATTAGCATTGTCTCTGGCCCAGATTCAGGAAGCTTTCATTCCACCTAGCTTGCTCTGCTTGTGTTCCCTGCTGGTAGTCCCAAGCTTTCAAAAATGCCAGGCCAATAGCAAATAGCCCTGGTGAGGCCGCATCTGGAGTACTGTGTGCAGTTCTGGGCTCCCTGGTTCAAGAAGGACAGGGAATTGCTGGAGAGGGTCCAGCAAGGGGCTACAAAGATGATTAGGGGACTGGAGCATCTCTCTTATGAGGAAAGGCTTAGGCACTTAGGTCTTTTTAGTCTAGAGAAAAGACGACTGAGAGGTGATCTTATCAATACTTATAAATACTTCAAGGGAGGGTGCCAGGTAGATGAGAAGAGTCTTTTTTCAGTGGTGCCCAGTGATAGGACAAGAGGTAACGGGCACAAACTTTAACATAGGAAGTTCCATCTTAACATGAGGAGGAACTTCTTTCCATTGAGGGTGACAGAGCACTGGAACAGGCTGCCCAGAGAGGTTGTGGAGTCTCCCACACTGGAGACATTCAAAACCCGACTGGACACCGTCCTGTGCAACCTGCTGCAGGTGACGCTGCTGTGGCAGGGGGGTTGGACTAGATGATCTCCAGAGGTCCCTTCCAACCGTGACCATTCTGTGATTCTGTGACAAGGCAGAGGCTCCCAGTGGTAGTTCAAGGCAGTCTGGGTCTATTCACAGCTTTGGGTCACTGACAGAAAGGCCAGCCCCCTGTCAGGAAATGGAAACGGGGCAGAGAGAGGAGCCTGAGTGCTCAGGTCTTGCCTGGCCCCAGAAGTACCATGTCTATGACTCCCTTGGGACTGAAAAAAGCCAAATGGCAGATCTCTTTCCCTGTCACTAGTTAGGATGACAGTATCATAGAATCATAGAATATTTTGAGTTGGAATAGACATTTAAAGGTCATCTGGTACAAATCCCCTGCAATGAGCAGGGACATCTTCAACTAGATCAGGTTGATCAGAGCCTCGTCCAACCTGACCTTGAATGTTTCCTGGGATGAGGGATCTACCACGTCTCTGGGCAACCTGTCCCAGTGTTTCACCACCCTCACTGTAAAACAATTCCTTCCTTATATCTAGTCTAAATCTACCCTCTTTTAGTTTAAAACCATAACTTCTTGTCCTATTGCAACAGGCCCTACTGAAAAGTTGTTCCCCATCTTTCTTACAAACCCCCTTTAAATACCAAAAGGCCACAGTAAGGCCTACCTGAAGCCTTCGCTTCTGCAGGCTGAACAACCCCAACTCTCTCAGCCTTTCTTCATGGGAGAAATACATCTCCTACAGTATGTAGATAATTTTCCCAGTTCATCCCTCCACTCCACTGCAATTTATAAATAACCTGTTCATCCAAACCCCTGTTTGCTAGCAAGTTAGCAAACCCGCTAGACCAATGGAGGTGAGGCTGCCCCCAGGACCAACTGGTAGCTAAGTTGGGCATGTTTTCTCAGCAAGTGCACACACAAAGGCGCATATACACTACACATACACATCCATAGGACAGTACAGGCCCACAAACCTAGCATTCACACCCTGACATAAGCACCTGCACTTGCTCCAGTTGCTGAGACTACAGACATAGAGGCCCTCTGACCCAGGGTCCCAGCCCAGCTGCTGGCACCCAGACCCTCATGCACACACACACATATACAGCGAACAGAGAGCCCCTCACCCAAGAGTTAAAAAGGAGTTTAATAAGGAGAGAGGACAGACTTTGCTGATCAGGTGGAGGGCAAGGACAGACACACTGATCAGCCACTGTTCATACACAGCTGACCCTTTTTGTCCCCTTAACCCACTATTCTCCCACACTTGTTCCTCCCCAAACCACCTCGATCCCTCCCTTTCCCCACATTTGGTTCCTCCCCAAACACCCCATACTGCCTATGCAATCCCAAAATGTTCTTCTCTTGCATCCCATGATGTGTTCCATATCCATGCAGGCAGTCTTCAGTCTGCAAGGCAACCCAGAGAGCCTCTCCATTGATGCAGTAGGTGGATGTCCCCCAGCCCATGGGGCTGAGGCTCTCCTGGCACATCTGGGGTGGGGTGATGGCAGTGGTAGGAGCTCCCTTCCCCTGGGACACTGGGGTTATCCTGTCCAGCATTGTCTCTCCATGATTTTTCATCCATGTGCACAAGTGTGTGTGCCATTTGTGTGTATTAAAATGAATTTTTTCTGGGCTGATGGCTTTCCTCTGATGGACATGGAAAAACTGGGCTCGGTGTATAATTCAGGTTTCCCTGCTTGCCATTGTTCCTCTGTGCTCTTTTGTGTGTGTGGAGATGAACTTTTTTATCACATAACCTGACAATGTCCTGTATATATACACTCGTATTACTATTCCTGATAGCATCGTCCTTTGTTGCACATCTTCTTCTTTAGTCCAGTGACACTCCTGAGAGCAAATACCAACAAAGGAGAGAGCATATTCTCTTGGCTGCCAGACTAAGAAAAAGGTAGTGGAGTTATTTCTTAGTAATGAAGATCTGTTTCTCCACTCTGCTTAAGCCATCTGTATCCTGAAACAAAAACAAAGTTCGCAGCATTTAGGTATATCCTATTACACAGTTGTGCTAACAGGGCAGCCACAGACCTGGAATAGCCTGACATCTCCTTTCATGTCCTTGGGTATCTCTGACACCCAGGCTGAATGGGTATCAGTGCCAGACTGCTCTTCTTCCATGGCTCTCAGCCAACGTAAATGGCTGACATAGGTGAACTACCCAGGAGGTGCTTTTGCTTATGTTAGGATCTAGCCTTTGGGAACTTGGAGAGTGAGAAGGTAGAAAGTAATGTAGTCCTTTCCCCACTCCCTAGGGTCTGTGACAGGGCTCGGTCAGACACATGGTGTGGTACCCTTGGTTCTCCCCTACTTCTTTCATTTGCTGTGAGGAAAAGGAAAGAGGTGAATCACTGTGCATCATTGCGTCACCACAACCGCTATGTTTATATTCCTCTACACATACTGTATAATAACCCTGTGAAGAACAAATGCATCCATGAACACGATGTACTTCTGGTGCAGGGTATAAAATAACTTAATGGTCAGGCTGAAAAAGTCAAGATGAACCAAAATAGAATTCCCAGAGCTGATTTCCTCACAACACAATGATAACAGAAAGAGATGAAGAATATTGTTAGATCTGCACAATAGTTCAGTTATTTCTAAAATTACATGGATTTCTATGACAATTTGTTTTACTGACATGGACAAGTATTTCCTGGTCACCTTGAACTGAATTTCAGCTTCACTCACAGAACTAGCAGCAACCACTACAGTTATATATCATGGGCCAAGTTCTCAAATGGTGTTAACCAAGGTAGATCCGCAGACTAGCCCCAGGCCTGAGAAAGTTTCTGAATGCTATTAATCTCTTTCTGTGCTAGCCATGGCATCTTTCCTTGTCATCACAGTGTTATCAACACCTACATTCCTGCCCACATTCATATTTTGTGGAATCACTAGTCTACTGAGGTTTTTTGCCTTTTTTTTTTAGGCAATCAGCTAAATTATATTCTGCTATTTACTAAGCAGCAATTGCCTTCTAACTCCTGTTGTTAGGTAAAAAATGAGCTACTATCTTGGAAGCTGTCTCAGTGAGAACATGCCTGTGAAAGAACAGTTATGCTGGAAATGGCATAACCACCTACAGAACATGCACAGGACTGTCCTGCTGGTATGGCCATGCCATCTACCGAGGCCCTGAAGAGCATGAAACTTCATTGCTGTCACTGTAATGTTATAACTGTCTGATTATCTCCTTACCAGAAGGACCAAAGGCTTCCTTTTATTCTCATTTGTGAATGTTTCGCACCAACTACAGATGATTAATCCTTAAATAAGGATATTAAGATCTGCCTTCTGTTTCTTAAATAGCTTTAAGGACTCACACAGTTCTCCAAGATTTCTGTTTCAGAGCTTAGTTTTGTACCAGCCTTAGCAGAGTGTCTACCCTTACACCCATAATTACTTCGTAATAAACTTGATAATTCAAGTAGAGATGTTTAACAGGGCCCTTCACATTTCCAGGCCAGCTTCTGATCTGTTTGTCGAGGTTTATTGTATCTCCATCCCACCAGAGTTTGCTTTTCTGTGGCAGTCTGAAAATTGCTGTCTCCCTGCTGCAAACTGAACTCCTCTCTCAGTATCCCAGAGGACCGCAGGAACCTTCTTTAGGAAGTCAGCAGGTGCAAAATAAAACCCTTTAAAGTGGGAAGGCAGCACTTAATCTACACATAATAGAAAGAGTTCAATTGACTTCATCAAGTCTTATTTGCTGAGCCTTGTCCTTTAGCTAGTCAATATTTGTAATGAGTAAGCCTGTGTCTTTCTCAAACTTTATCTAAAGGTTTTCCAAACCATTTAAGGTTTGTAAGTCTTAAACCTATGATACCTTTTCTTCACAGGTTTTCCAGAATTTTCTGGAATGTGCTATAGCACACACTGACATCAAGCAAGGCAAAATATTCCCCTGCTGGCACCAAGTGGGCAGGCTCTTAATCTAAGGGTGCTATTAGATACATAAGCCACTTAGCCATGGATAAAGTACATGGCACACAGGATCCAGTATTTTGAAAAAGGTCATCTTTTATGATGAAGACTTCTTAATGGCTATCTAGTATCTCGCCTTCAAAAATGCAACTGTGAAAAAGGAAAAATTAAGTTGAAAGTAGGGTTTTTATGTAGTTCATTGAAGCTACTTTTCCGGTGTTGTTAGATCGAAAGTCCTGTATGCTGCACAGAATGCAGGCAACTGCATAGTCTATATATATTATTGCATACGCTAATGTTATATAGCATGCAATAATGAATATACTCTGTATGAGCAATTCTGTTTTGTCCCTGTAATATGTATTTACTGTACACTTAATACTAGTTATTTGTGTTTTGTACACATCTAGAAGTAGGAAAAAAGTACAGTAAGATGATAAATTGCTGATAATGAATGCCTTAGAGGTAAACAGCTGGAGATCTCCTTAAAACAATCTTCAAATCATTTAAGTTTCGTAAGGGAGGAGGGGAACATGCACCAAAAACAATGACAGATTTGAGGCAGTGGAGAATAAATAATTCTTCATCTAAGGGTGAGAAAACCTACGGAAACCTGAAAGAGCTCTAGAAATCATTCTAGCAATATCACTGGGAGACAATATTAAGGACAAGAAATTTTGCAGGGGATGTGTAACAACATGTTTTATTTAAACAACAGCTACCGTTGGAAAAAATGGTCAAGCTTTTGTGCACACAAACCATACTTCAAGAGCAGCCTAACAACTAGCATTACAGGCAGCATTACAAGTTCTTGGAGAAATGCTTACTATGAAGGAAGAAAAGAATATCACAAGTTCAGCCATTCGTGGCAGTGTAGCTGATGTTGGACATCTGAAGTGTGTAAACAAGCCTATTACATTTTTTCACTGATTGCAGGAATTTCACATCATGCAGCTATGACTGCTGTCCAGAAAATATCTCTCCTAATTAGCTTGTGTATATCTTTAAACTGCGCGTAATATGGGCTATTAGACAGAGGAAAGGCAAATTAACAGTGAATCAATCTCTCACCAGTCACTTACCATAGCCCAGTGAGTTACAGTACATATCTGCGAGCGTGGGTGTACCTGATGGGGTCTGTGATGGAGACAGTGCTCCTGGTCAGTCCTCCTTCACACTCCAGCAATCCCACTTGCCCACAGCAAGTGTAAACTCTCCAGCCCTGTGCCTGAGTGCATGCTCAGTAAAGTCAGTTATTTGAATCATCCTGTTTCCTTACCTCCTGCTTATGTCTCCCAAAAGCAGTCACGGAGGAGGCACGTAATAGTTCTATACAAATTTTGGGCAGAAATAGATGGGACTAGAGGAGGAATATGTTCTCTCACAGACACACATACTCCTCTCTCTTACTAACATGGCCCTTCTGAGAAAGAGAAATTAAGACCCCCTTCATAACTCTCCCTGATTTTGATTGTTTGCAACCAAAATTGAGTTAAATACACAAAATCCATGCACATTTCAAAACCAAAGCCAGCTGCCTCATCTCACTCCCAGCTGCCTGCGTGTTGCCACTGAATGCCCACAAGCTATCCAGAAATCCTGGGAAGAAAGGGCAGTGTCTGAAGCACCGTGTTGTGTACCAGGAGCATTCCCTATTCAAAAGAAACCCAAGAAAATTATCCTTTTGCTGCTTAGAAATCAAAGAAGAATTTGCAAAGGCACGGTACCTTAAGCTGATGTAAATCACCATGGTGTTTCCATAGCAAGAAAGGTATTTCCCTTTTTGTCAGAAAGCAATGCTTACTGATATAGAAAGCAGCAAAACTAATTGAGAGTGTCCTCATCCTAGCACCTTGAAAAAAAAAAAAAGAATAAATAAATGAGTACCCAGCTCAAACATCTGCTCTGCTCTTTCACGGACATTCATTCACACATTATTCCCTATCTTGAGCTCCTCTTTGCAGCTCCTTTTCCCTTCCTCTGTTCCTTTGAAACAGGAAGAAACCTTCTCAGAAAAGCACAGCCTCACAGCAATTTTAGACCAGCAGATGCAGGCACCAGCTCCTGGTCTAGAAGCGCAGAAATCCTCACTCCCCAGGGCCCTACATTACCCTGAACGCTTCTCACAGGGAGGAGAAGCAGCCTTTCCTCTGAACAGAATATTCAGGAAGTTTGGGAGGCTTTTTTCCATCAGGGGACTTAGAGTATCTCTGCACAAATCTGCTTGGAGGCTGAAGCCCAACTGTTTATGCTGAAGCCCAGCCCTCCTTTGAAGGGGGCTCTTTCATGAGAGTTTTCATCCATCTGGGAGGGCAGGAAGAGGCATTTTCTCTGCAGCTGCTCCCCATGAATCAGCTGGCAGCCGCATTGCCCATATTCTTCCTCCAGGACTGTTAGGACGTGGCATCCACAACACTGTGAGTTTCTAATCACTCAAAGAAGCCTGAAGCTTTGTTCCCAGTCAGCAGCCTGTCCCCTGGCAGAAAGAAGCTGGGTGTCTGCACTTTTGTTACATTTTTAGTGTAGGTCACTGCTTGTAGTTTCTGAATCCCAGTGCTCAGGCTTTGGTCCTCCACAATGTCTCGCTTTTCTCACACTTTGCTGGCCTTCTGTGTTTCACATTAGGCAATCAGCAGGATGACAAACACGACAGCAGTCTCCAGTTCAGCCTCCTGAGTGTTCTCAGCCAATATGCCAAAATGTAATGGCTTTTCTTTTTTTTTGTTTTCAATAACGTTATCTGGATGGTGGCTATAGGCATCTGTTGAGCTTGCCATATGCTCCACATTTCCATATAGAAAGATGATAATGCTAATAAAATAATTATTTGAATAGCACTTTATGGTTTAAAAGGAGTGATTTGATGTGCATGTACATAAGTCCAAACCTGGAGCTATTATACCCAATTAAAGCATCCTGCACTTGGGCATGCATTACAGTTAGCACACAGGAGCAGTAGATTTATTTGTATTTTCAGTCTAGTCATAAAATTGAATCACTGTTTGCCTCCAGCTTAACCCCCTTACAACTGAGTGGCTGGAGCAAAACTACAGATGAATCTAATAGACTAAATCTCTTCTTTGAAGAGACTGTACATGTCCCAGCTAAATTAGGTAGGGCAATTTTCTGTCTCTCACATTTTCTGCTTTGTAGTACTATGGATTGCCGAGTGTTTCAGGGAAATCAGAGCACTGGTACCCCTGTGCCTGCCCCGTAAGGCTACAGATATAAACATTGGTCTCTACCTAAGGTCTCTGGGGCAAGGACCATCTCTTTGGCCCATGCTATCATTGCAACTAGCACAGCGACAGCTTGACCCAGGACACTCAAGCAATGTCATGGCATAAGATGGATACACCAATGCAGAAATACAGCATTAACTTTTCAGACAGTACTGGCTATTTGTTTCGATGATTTTAAACTCTACAATTTGTAAAAACTCTGCACAACCGTGTCCCTGCCTGGCAGCCTCTGCCCAAAGAACTGACTTTCCAGGTTGACCCTGAACCTCTTTTGTCTTTGTGGACCTGCGTGGCATTCACTGGATCTGACCTGTGGATTGACTTCCTGGCTTGACCTTGGACCTGCCCCATCACCATGAGCTTGCATGGTGATCTGGACACTTGGTTGAGCCTTATGATCTTGTGGCCTGCCCTGCTTCCTTGCTGGGGTTGGTGGGGACACTGCTGGCGCCTATGGAGACCCCTGTGGCTGTCTGCTCTCAGGGAGCTACTAGCTCTTGCTGCACAATAACATTATCCATTTCTGAAGCAGAGCTCCAGTATTTTCTTAGCTAGTAAAAAAAAAGCAGAATTGCTTTTGGGGTTGAATGAAGTCAAGCAGAAGCTTTAACTAAGAACAGTGAAAAAAATCCACAAACTGGAACTAAGAAGGGGAACGCTGCCAAGCATGGAGATCATCTACAAACTTCCCAGAGCATGGATTTCCATAGTAGATGACTTCACCGCCTTAACAACAAGTGTCTAAGTCAGACTTCTTCAGAGACATTCATGAAAAATGGAAAATACTTGTCGCTTGATACTTGCACCCTTTCAGGGATCTCCCTGGCTCTGAAACTGGCCAGTACTTAAATGAATAAGGCAGTGATACTAGATAATGGGAGCCCCTTGGTGCGTGTCTTAATCCCATTAGTCAGAAAGATGAAATCTGTAGCTGAACTGGGGCAGGATTTTAACTGGATAAAGATTTAGTTTGCTTTGGTTTTCCCATGTTACCACTGTGTAATCCCCTGTACTCTCTGCAGAATGATTTGAGGTCTGTTGTTTCCTCTCCAGCACTTGGGGCTGGGGGCCAGGAGTTACATTAATGAAAAATGTAGTTCAGATCATCAGTCATGAAAAGTCCCTGCCACCTGACGCTTCCTGTGATCTCTGAAATAAAATAGTTAGGGCTGCATTTCAGCCACCCCTAGTGTCCATAGCAGGGGAAAAGTTAAACTCTAAGAGAAAACTCAGTTTTCATGCCTTAAAAAGATAATTCCAGGAAGCAGTAACAGGTTTCCTTTCCTTCAGTGCCTAGAGTCAGGAGACTAGGCTTTCAAATCTTTTTCTTCCAATGTCCTAAATAATGTGGGTCATGCTAGGGTTGTGTCTGGATGAATTATTTGTTGACCTTACTGATCCAGCCCTGTGATCAGGCCCATGCTGTGCAGTACAACAGCAGTGGCTTGGAACTGTTCCTGCAGAAAGGGAAGGAAAAACAAAACATCTGTTTCACTGCTAGTTGTGTCAACTCGACTCATACTGGAAATGTGCCCGTCTGTACCAAAATCACTGTCAGAAGGGCACTGTGACACATTCAACGGCAACTGTGGAAGAAATGGATGCACAAAAAAAGTTACTTCACTTGATGGTTTACCATATCGCTGCTTAGCCGACTGATGGTACAGCTCAGAGGACTTCCTTCTTGGTGCATCCTTGCTGCTTTCCCAAAAGGCAAAGGACAGGATGTGTAGCCTTTGCTCACTAGAGTCAATGGCAGAGGTCCTGGCTCCTGTTCACTGGGTCTCTGAAGAAGGAAGAAATGCCTGCGTGGAGCACTAGGGGCATAACGCAGGGGTAAACAGGTATGTGGTGGCCACAGATCAAGTGAAAATAGGACTTGACAGTGATGCATGGGAAATTAATGACAGTCTGTGCCCCGCAAGCAGGTGTCCTTGGGGCCCTCTGAACATCCACCCAGCAAACAAACAGCACAGCTCCCTTCCTGCTTGTGCCCCCACTTTCCAAGCTGTGGAAAGGGAAGTGACCTGAAGGAGAAGGTCCTGTGTTCATTTTGGGAACCTGTGGTGATATGGTGGTGTGTTGGAGCCAAGGGAGACAGAAGAGCAGAGCACAGCAGTGCTCCCAGTGCTCCAGGTTAGAGGATACAGGGCATGCAGGCACTTGGAACAGCTGACATACAGGTATTAAATGGAGAAGCATTTGATCAAATATTGCCCTTTTAAACTGAGGAATATAAATCAGACATATTGTAATGGAGCATGGGCACACCTATAGGGATATTTAGCTATTGACTTGTCAGTTGTCGCATTCACATGAGTAAATAGAACTCTGTTTGCTGCTAATCATATGAAAGGTTACATGGAGAAATACACTAACTTTGAGTTGTTAGTTAATTTGGAGATTTGCTACCTAGACAATGCATTGATTTGGATGTAAATTGCTCATAGGTTTGTGTCCTTATTAGAGGTGCAGTGTTTAGGACTGAAATATCAATATTTTCACTATATATTGTAAGTTAAATTATTGTACACTGTATTCATTTTTATCTTTTCTTAGTATGTTGAATTTAAAATTGCTTAGTACCTGAGGTTATGAGGTGGGTATTTTTACATATTTTTGGTTCTGTATTAAGCCATGGCTCAGTTTTATAATGCTTGACTTCCAAAGATACCATGGTCTCACAAATCCCATTGGCTTCAAAGGCATTTATGAGTTCTCAGCACCTCTGAAAATCTGGTCATCCTGAATGTTCGTAACTACATTTTAATCAGCTATTTAGACCTTTATGGGCAGTGCACACACCACCTTATCCAGCTCCCAGAGGAACCACCTACAGATGTCTCCTGACTCCCTATTTCTGAGGCAAGGAGGAATTAGAATGAGATTGCCTACCCTGTCTCTTTCCTCCTAATATTTCAGTGTTTTGCATAAAAGGGAAAAGATCTTCAATGCCAAGTTTTCCTAAAGGCCTTTCTGCCAGAGACGACGCTTTTTTTTCTCTGGTATAGGATAAACTCACTTCTCTGGTTCCTCACTTGTGCTTCCAGGCGCGCAGTAACCATCTGCCTGAATGCAGCCCCACAGTAGCAAATACTGTACAACGCAAATAGGAAATGCAGCAGATCCTCCCAGAGGAGGGATATTGTGGGATCTGCAGTAATGTCAAAGCTCCTTGCAAGGGCAATGCAGCTCTCAAATTCCCTGATGTGGCCTCGTGGGACCTGCTCTGTCCAGACCTCACTGAAGGCCAAGGTATGCAACCCAGCTGTGAGTACCTCTGACATGGTCTCTGTCCTGATATGCAAAATGGATGAGTCTCTCCCGGCAGGTACAGAGGAGCGCTATCCTCGGTTCTCACACACTTCTCAAACTCTAGCACAGTCAACAAGGCAGCACCTGGAGAACCCAGTGTTCCACAGGTATGTAGTGATAGGAAACACAGTAAGAGGCCTCTTCCTTGGCACAGTCTGTCATCATAGCCAATGCAATTTGTCCCCCCTGTATTATCACGTGTATAAAATCCCAGTCTCATGCTCTCATTTATAAACCTGGGTTCAGATTTCCACAAACTGGTCCATTGTGTGCTTCCCCAGGCAGGGTGCATTTCCCAGCTGTCAACAATGAGTGTAAACATATTTCTCAAGAGTTGAAAACGTTTTATGAAAATATCTTTACCAACCTTTTTTAGTAGACATTGACACGGATCTATGCTCTACTTACTTACTTCAACCAGTTTTTTACCAGAGAATGATGTACTGTATTTTTAAATTTTCGAAATTAACTTTTTGAAAATAAAGTCCAGAGCTGCAGCTCTGGACTGTAGTCCCTCACCCAGCTGCGAAGGGCACCGTCCCTCAAAACCAGTGTGCTGTTTTGGATGCAGACGGCTAGCACACCCAGGAACCTCCTGGGCACACAAATATGAAGCTGCTAGTGAAGACTGGTTTGAAAGACTCGCTTCATCCAGGTTGACCTAGAAAATTACGTAAATCATGTAAAGCAGTTGTTTGCCCAGGTAAGCATCCTTTTGACTTCCCTGTTATCAGTTAGCTCTGTGCAAGGCATGCCTGCACTTGCATTCACTCAAGGAGGGAGAAAGCAGGCATTCATTAAAAAATAACTTAGACTCACTTGAAATTCAACTCGTACTTCCAGAGTGAAGTCCTGAGTTGGAAATACAGAATCAGCATTTGTGACACAAAATCAAGGAGATTTATTTACCATGAGCAGCAGAGATGATGCTATACTCTCGCTTCTTCCCTATGTCTATCAATCTTGAATTGTCTGAGACTCCCCAGTCCAGTAACTGATCAAGCTCAGAAGTAGCTCATTTTTCTGTAGGCCTATAGCTATATATATAGTAGCATTCTCAATATCACATGAGGGTTTTTTTAAGCCGCATTTGAAGAAATTCATGAGTCACCAGATGACTCCCTTTGAACAATGAGAGCTTTATTCACCAGAAATGCAAAAACGTGACCAAAGCTCATAAAATACACTCCACAGAAATTATCTGAAAAGGCAATAAAACAGCTCTGCAATACATTTCCTTGACTGTCTTTGTCTTCACACACTTCAAAACAAAGGAGTCTTTTTTCATGCAAGTTACCTTATTTTGGTCTCCATGTCTGATGGGACTCTTAACTGACAGACCCTAAGCTTTGTGGGTTTGGTTCAACCCTTTACAGAGAGAGGGGTTGACATGACAGCTGATATGGGCTTGCACTCCCAAATCCCACCATGCGCCATGGTGTGGTGGACTAAAAGTTTTGATTCAAGTCTATCTCTAGTAAGGACTTCTTAATGTTTGCTAGCACACTGCGTTTTTTTAGATGTTAGTTGTGCTTCTTTTTGTACTATGCTCCCCTCCCCCCAAATTCCAGAACTTTGCCTGCTATTATATCTGTTAAAAAATAGAGCCAGTGCATAAAATTCTCTCCCAAGTTATGGACACCACAAGTGGGAGTTGTGCTGCGCCCATTAAAGTGGTAATAGGGCACTGTTATAATTTATACTTTCATTGTAGCAGTAAGGACAAGCCGTGGTTTAGAGATTTCACAATCTTGCAGACAGATTACTATGTAATATATTCCACAAAATCCTGAAAGGAACTTGAAGTCAGACTTGGTTCAAATTTCAGCTAGATGAGCCAGCTGGAAAAATCAAAGAAGACAAAAAAACGAAGAGGGGGAAAAAAAGCGCCAGCATATTGCCTCCTAAATAGTGTCCGTTTGATTTCTGGCAGACACCAGTTGAATTTGTTATTGCATTTTCTAATACCCCCAAGCTTTGGGACATTTCTCTTTGCTATTCTCTGCATTTATCATCATACTATTAGCCGAGCCTCCCCAACAGCCTGTGTCTGGAAGCCAGCTGTCCCTACTCCTGAAAGGAGACCCCATCCCTTACATCTCCAGGCACTTCCAAACCACAGTAATCTTTCCTAACACTGCTTTTT
The DNA here is from genome assembly GCA_017639485.1 of Pluvialis apricaria. Lineage (NCBI taxonomy): Eukaryota > Metazoa > Chordata > Aves > Charadriiformes > Charadriidae > Pluvialis > Pluvialis apricaria. Next base: position 97,600,180 of record CM030007.1, on the reverse strand, counting down.
ATTCCCATTAGGATTATACATATACCATATTTGTTTGTTTGAGCAAACATCCTCTCCAGGAAGAAGAGGCTGGGAACAGAAGGATAAAGGACAAGACTCTGGCCCCTTTGAAGTCCATGGGAATGCTGCCATTGACTTCCACGGGGCCAGGATTTTAGCCAGAGCCTTCCTGCAAAACCAGCATTTGTGTCACATCTTTAACATGAACATCACAGAGAAGGATCAAAAAGGGGGAGATGCTGTTTCCTCAGCAGTGGTCCCTTCTCCAGCAAACAATTGCTATGCCAAGACATAACTATGACAGGAGAGAAATTCCTATTTATCCAAGATTGTTATCAAGGGAGGCCCCTGACCCCAGAGCTGACTGAAGCACAGCTCAGAAAAGCAGAGTTAGCAGTGCTGATTGGTGGTGGGGCCACCAACAACGATTTCAGAGCCTGGGACAAGCCCAGTATTGCTGTCTTCCCTCACCCTGGCAGCCTCCAGCCAATGCCACACACCGCCTCTGCCCCGCTCCTCACAGGGCAGCCCTGACCCTGTGGCTGGGGCTCTGAGGGGTCACAGCAGGAGGGAATATATATATGTCCCAGGAACCACTGCAGCTAACCACCATCTTCTTGATGGCCCTTACCACGAAGGCACAGACCTTTGCTACACAGTAGTGGCTATTGTCTTGGACATAGCCACTGAATGGCACAAACCGCTCCAAGGGACTTTAACTACTAAGCGACCACACAGCAAGCCAGAAAGCAACTTTGGAAAATCAGAGACCATCCTCCTACAACTAGGAGATTCTGGGTTAGCTTCAAAACCTCCAGGCCATCTTCAGCTTCACTCCTTTCATCAGTGAGCTTTTGAATGTTTCTGCAAAGCAAAGCCATGAGCCAGCGAACCAAAAACAGTCAAGAGCATTAACTGAACAGCAGCAACTGCCACTAGAGAACGTGTAGGTGTTAAACAACAAACGCCACTAAATCCACAAATAGCTTTTATCCTATTTGCTGTATCTCATACACACAAAGAAGTGCCTGCTTATTTGTTGCCTGGCTTAACTTGTGCTTGATTTTGTCTTTATAAAGGATTAAAAATAAATTCTCAGCTTTAGCTCACTGAAAAAATAGAGTCGGTATCTTCATTAATCACCATTCACAGCCTGCTTCACCTTTGATCACAGCCACAAGACTCAGAAAATTCACTACAACACACCTGCTAATGACATTACATTTCAGATTAACAATCATCTGGTGCAAAGAAAAATGTACCTCAGATTAAATGCTGTTCTGAAGTTACACAACATACTGGATCTGGTATTTTTAGGTTCACGAGATATTGAAAACAAATATTTGTATTTGTCGAGTTTGGTTGTTAAGCTACTTTCTGATCAGTATGGTTTCAATCTTATTAATATGGTTATGGAGGCTTTCTCTTCATGTCACCTGTCAGTGTCTTTGCAGTTTGAAGCTACCTCTCTTCCAAGAACTAATTGTCCAGCTCCACTTCCTCCAAAGTCTTCTGGTCACTATATAATACAGTCTCTGGCTATAGCACCTCTCTGGTACTAGCATTACAGATGGCCAGACATTTTCCCTAGAACATTTTTCCCATTAATCTTATGGTGAAAGGATGACTTCCTGCAGAGTACTCAATTTGACTTGACTGCTGTTCTGCAAACAATGTTTTTTTGTGAATAAGCAGGAACAAGAAAGGGAAAAGAGAATGATTGCCACTGCAGCCTCTAACACCAGAGAGGGCACCAAGTGAAACTTGCAGGTAGCACTTTCATACAGAAAACTAAGATTGTATAGAACTTAGTTCACAGAATTAAGCTTTGGAGTCCTTTTTTGTGGGGCATTGAACGTGCCTAAAACTTACATGAGCTTTACAAAAATGAATTAGATATATTCATGGGGGGGGAAAGAAATGTTAAACAAGCTGTTCTCTTCATCAAGTGCACTGCTACCCTAAGTATGACAATTTGAAGAAAAAGAACACAAGCCTATCTTATAGCAAGTTATCCTTCCTATGAATCTTAGCAGGTATTAGAGAAAAAATACCCAGTTTTAACAGTATTTCTTGTAGGACTGTGCAAGAGGTAAAAAAAAAATGGCATCTGGATGATTAAATATATTTGCTGTAGGAATAGTTTAAGAAGCTATTGCTAGCATTAGTTTCTTGCATTTTTATAACCTCTCAGTCTGATCATTTTAATTGCCCTTTTATTATATTTGTTCAATAACTTTTACTTTCACCTTTAATTATATTTTTTTATTGCACAAGACTGGGAACAAATTTAGATGAACTGCTTGAAATGGGAAGGATGATAAATTCTGGTATATGGTCAGATCATTAAAGCGAACACTATTCCTTTAATATAGAAAAATCCTGCCTGGAAAGTCTATAAGATGCCGAGAGATCCCCTCCTCAAGATGATCAGTCTATGAGTGCTTGTTGGAGCCAGCAGTAGAGAGGAAGATCAGGAGCTAACGAAAAACAGGCCACATCACCAAGTATCTCAGCCACTTCACTTTGACTGCCCTGGGCTTTCCATATTTTGCCCTATTGCTCTTAAGGAAAAGTAAAACTCAAGATGAATTCGTCTTTTTAACCAGATGGATGGTAAAACTCCTTCAAATATAAATTTTGCTTTTGTGGTGTGCTGATAAAGATATGCTGCCTGTATCCAGTGATGTTCCCCCCCATGCTGGTAACCTTCCCCTTCAGAGTGGGATATCTGGGAGAGGAAAGCTCCATGCCTCACTACACGTCATGCAGTATTCCTTGGACCCAGGGCAACACTCACATTAAAGGGGGGCACAAACCAGCCAAAATTCAGAAGTGCTTCCTAATCAATGTTAGAAGAGGTTGCTCATACCTTAGCTTTAACACAAGCATTCCTTCACCTCATTTTGGGGCCAACCCAGTTGCTCTGTCTCCCATAAGCAGTCCCCATTGCACATGATTCTTTCTCCAAGAACAAGGTTCCCTGGGCTCCAGCCCTTTGTCTGCAAGCTGTGAAGGCTCACCTCCCCGGGAGACAAAAGCCAGCCTCACCCCTCACTGCGTCGTGGCACGGTGAAGTGTCTTTGCCCACGTACGGTTACTAACCCAACATCACACATGGCCTGCAGAGATCTGATGCTTTGTGGCACGCTGGATGTAAACTACAACAATTTCACAGTACCAAGAGCTCTTAAAAGTTTCATGACCAGTTAGGAGTCTTATTAATTAAACATGTTCCATGTTATTACAGCTCTTGTATCAATTAAGCACTGAATTGGTGCCCTGCTATACAGGGTGACAATGCCGTTGTCCTTTGGATCTTACATTGGTGTTTTGACTTATTAGTTTGGTTGTTTAATCCAGATTTTCAAACATGTAATTAATAAAAACTGAAGGCTTCCATTATGTAGCCATAGCACTGCCCGTACTTATTAATTCAATCACTTCTCATGGGCTTGTACTAATTATATTACTTCAGTTTTTTTTAAATGCTTTTGAAACCTTTTGATTCCCAAGAAAAAAAAAAAAAAAAAGCAAAACAAAAGAAGAACTTTGTATTCAGCTCAGTAATGCATCAGGCTCCCAATTTGACCGGCACTCTCATTGGCCCCTTTGAAATTAGGAACTTTTTATTTTTAGCTTTACTCCAAATCCATCTGCAAGACATTTGATGTTTTTTTCTCCCCAGGGAAGGTAATGGGTGGACTTAGGATATTTGATCTTATTGATACAACTATAGCATCAGTTTCAGCTGAGAACAGAAGCCTGAAGTCAAAAAAAAAAAAAAACAAAACAACCAAAAACAAAACCAAAACCCACTTATTATTGAGTGGGCTCATATAATTAAAATTTTCACAACTGGTTCCTGGGCTCTAGGTGGGAATAGCATCTGTAGACCTGACCTGGTATTTCCTCCCTGAAATTATGACACCTTTTCTGTTTAAGAATAAAATAATTCATTTTCCAGGGAATTTCTTCTCAATGTCTTTCATTGCCCCCACAGTCAGGTCACCTGCTTTTTCTGTGTAAGGCAGGAGTGGCGTGGTAGGCAGTACTTGAGTGACGCCCATGAAAGCCGCAGTGGTTTGAAGGACCCTTGAGAGTCCCACTCCTATAAACTCCTCTAAGTGACCCTGAGAGCAGGGAAGAATCAAAGCCAAACAATTAAGGTTGAAGCTCTCCCTCATCTGGCAGGTTGCGTGCTGCTAATGCACCACAGCACACTGCATGGTGACAGCATGCATCCAGGGACAAAAAAGGGATGTAAAAAAAGAAAAAATGTCCAAAAAGAGTCACTGGAGTGTCTGTCACAGCCACTCATGCTCTAGCTAGTGGTGTGTGGAGACAGGTTGTAGGGCCACTGTGTTTTTTATCAGCCAGAAATAGAAGAGGTGGAGGAGTGTCCCCCAAAATATGATCTCTCTGCTCCACAGGGGAGAGAAATGGGCAAAGCATATATCCTCAGTGCCGCTCCACCTAGAGTGGGGAGGTCTTCTACTTGGAAAGAGCAGTGGGGTGTTCCCTAGCAGGGCACCTTGCTGTGCTACCAGGCAAGGATGGCAGACCACATAGGCTCAGACCTGGTTTTCCCCTTCTCCCACACCTGACTTTCCTGCCCCACGTGGTTTCTCTGCACCAGGCAAAAATAAAGGAGGTTCTGGGGTATTTTTTCTCCCACAGGGGACAGGAAGCAGCAAGAACAACCCTCTTCTTCCGAGAGCAAAAGGCAGCCATGTTCTGCCCCTTTTCCCAGGGTTTTCTTCATGGCTGCGGGGATCAAGCTCTACTTTCAGCTCCAAAATAACAAGAATCTCTGCTTATCAGAGGAATAATTTTAAGGGTTTTGCAAGGAACAGATGAAGTGCCTGTTCCCCCAGCAGCACCAGATGCTATCACTTGACAAGGGAGCCACAAGAGACATCAGGAGCAATTCTTTTTCCTCCAAAGGTACAAACCCAGGATTAAAGACACTTACCCTTGTTTAGACAGCAAACTGGCCATGCAGTCTAAAGAGGTGCCCACTGATATCAAGTTCTCTTTCCTTCCCACTCCCCTGCTCCTATGGGGTGCACAGCTCAGCCAGAGCATAGAGACAGCTTTTCTTCTTGACTGAGCTGGCAGTCCACCTCAGGAAAAGCACATAAACACTGAAAGACCTACTGCCAACAACTACACTGGACTGCATTTTACCTGATGCTTATATGTCCGCACCTCTTATCAAGTAAAAGATACCCCTCCTGCTGAGTATTCATACCAAGCCTGCCACAGCTATTGACCTAGTCCTCAGAAAATGTTCTAACTGGGATACATATTAGCCATTTTATGTAGCACACAAAATGCTATGAGTTTAGGAAGCACAGCAACTCCCACACTTAAACTGGCATTTGTAATGGCCAGGATAATCTCCAGCTGTCCACCTGCCTATACCCATGAGAGCTGACATGTCCTAAATATGCAAAAGTTCCCCTGCATGACAGTTATGGCAGTTCAAGCATCAGAGGGATGCAATGAGACCAGCAGCACCGGTGAGGATCATATCCTCGGGCTGCAATAAACAGCAGGCCTGAACACCAGGCAGGAGTCAAAATGTTCAGAGCCTCAAGAGATGGGCTGGTCTAGTGATTCTCCACCACTTCAAATCCAGGGATCCTCTTCTGAAAATGATTAGCAGGCCATCTTGTGCAGGGCTGTCACAGCAGCTCAACAATTTATAACCAGTAAAGATCAGCTGAAACTTTGAACTTTTACAAATTACTTTTCTGTGATGTGTTCATTGGGCATGTGTGTGGAAATGTTCATGTATGTTCTTTCTTGGCCAATTTGCTTGCTCTGCAGCCATTCCCACAGGGCATGGGTGGAGAAACTCTGGTCTAATCCAGCTGGACTGCAAAGCGGAGTCAGCTGTACCTATGCGATCCCTGACAGCTGTTTTCCCACAGCACCAAAAAACCTGCTGGGAGTAACAGTGTGAGCTCTCAAATTAGAAGGACTCAGTGCTCCTCTGTTGAGGAGATGAGAAGTTTTAATTGGTTATTTTGGGAGGGATCCCATTGTCCAATATGGTACTCCAAATACAATAATCAGGAGATTTTAATTTAAAGAAACAAAAGGAGGAAGACTGTTGCCTACCACACAGATATAAAAAAGACAATTTCACGTCTGGATGATTGACTCCAATTTACAACAATCTTGTAACAATAATCATTTCAATAATGTGGCTTGCCAAGGGTTTTAGGGCAGCTAACTGAATTATAGCAAATCTTTACAATTACAACGTTTGTAATGAACGCAGTTAGTGAAGCCTCAGCGGCCTTCCCTTATCATTTACCATTGACTGATTGCTCATTGGAGGAGGATCCCACCCTTCGTCAAAGAGCAGCAGAGCAGCACACAAGCCAGCCAAGCCTCCTGCAGCTTCAAGGAGACAGGGCTGCAGCGAGGGATGGCAGAGGTGATGTGCAGATGCTCCCGTGCCCCTCTTCATGGTTTTTCCTAAGGACTGTCTGGATTTCTTTATTCCTCCTCTGCCTTCTTTTCTTCCATCACCCCTAAGCATCTCTACACACCCAGCAAAGAAGCAGCCAGTTGTGTTGCTGCACCTTTGCACAGGGCTTCGTTGGGAAGCAGGACTGCCGCTGGTGGGGGGCAAGGGGCCAGCTGGCCTGTGAGGCCATGTTATGGGAAGGGCACATTTGGGGTTATTTTGTGGCATAAAACCAGCATAACAAGGGCAAAGGGCAAGCCTGCCATTGCCTTCCACCCTGGGCTCATTGAAGGTCGCATTAAGGAAGTCCTTAAACTACTATTTTCTGTCTACGTGCTATATACTTGCTAAGCATCATCTTGCTAAAGGGCAGTTCCCCGCCCTTGGGGGATGCAGGAATCCTTTTCAGGGCTGGGGCAGAGCAGGTCTGCTGCGTGCTCACGGACACTGTGTTTTGGGGAGAGCACGAGGCCACCCATAGAATTCACTTCTTCCTTCTGCTTCTCTGTGGCTGCAGACTTACAGACATGGGCCGCTGCCTCACCACATCTCTGCTCACCAGCTTGAGCAGGACAAAGCAAAATGGCCCCTGGCTGCCAGGAGGCTGAAGCAGACAGTTCCTCTCCTGCCTCAGGTGATGCCACTTCATGCACCACTGACACTGGCTGAAGGGGAAAATAGTCCTGGCTGGGATCCAGGTGCGCCTCTGAATTACGTCCTTTGGATGGGACATAATTTTTGCCATTTGTAGAAGTAAACATCCCCCAGCAAGTCCAGTGTCTTTTCAAGCTCAGTCAATTGCAGCTCATGAGAAAAACTAAAACTACATTTGGGCCATGCTAAAAGGCATCACAGGACACTCAGATGGCTCTTCCTTCTTGTCCTCCACCAGGCTCAGGTGCTCAGGCTGCTCAGTGAGGCTCTTCTGCGCACACAGGCAAGACCTAATGTGGAAATCATCAAACCAAGTATGTATGTCTATGTTGTTGATACCCACACTGGAGCTTGTTGCTGAGGTTCCTTCATAGTCCGCAGAGATAAATAACTGCTCTGTCTTGCTCAGAGGTGACTTCTAAAACAGTTGAAAGATATTGTACCCAAGAACTGCCTGTTTCTCCAGATTGCCATATAGTGAGCCCAGGGTGACTTGAGTTGGGGTCAATGCCTACAGTGTGACACAATTAAATGATGTGAAACTCAACCCAGCGTACAAGTCCTTTGGCTGGCACCCGAATGTCTGCTTAGACAATGCACCGTAAGGTACGTGCCTGGTATCTTGCAGCTGCCCCAGGTAGTTCTTACAGGTGTATGAATTAGCTTGGCTACAAATGGACAATGTAGCACTAAAGCAGCAATAAATCACACTCTGGGTTTATGTTAATGTTGACTTCTGCAAGCAACTAGTGGGAGCACATGCTAGTAGATCCTCAGATTCACATTCAACCATCTTTTGGCTTGACACAACATTCAGCAGTTCCAGCAACAGCCAGTAAACGCACACATGCTCTCAACGGGTTTTGTTTACTAACCTAATATCAATAGGAAGTCTTCATGCCAACGATGGTAATGTGTGACTGTGTCTGAGACTTCTAAAACTGTCAGTTGTCATCACATAAATAAATAAGCAGTAACCAAAGCAAGTTGCAACCTAAGCAGGCTGTAGGGACCCCTCTGTAGCAGTATTGCACCAGGTCACCTCTGTGCATTTGTGCTTAAAGGCACAAGTTATCTCCTTTTGAAGTCAACGGGATTTTGTAACTTAGCAGTGGAAAATGATCTTTTTCATGGCCAGCAATGAAAGTCAATGGTTCAAAAATTCCTCGTATGCTGAGACCACCATTTCTTGTGCTGATAAATAGTCTTTCACTCTTTCTTTGTGTTGCTTTATCTCCTGCCTGCCTCTGACAACTGCCTCTCATTCTGATACCAAGCATTTCCTGGGAAAGTGGGCATCTTTTTCTTCTAGGTTTCTGCAGCACCTGACACAGTAATAATGATAATAATGAAGGTTCATATATTTCCAAAGGAGATACGTAGGGACATAACAGATTTTAACAAAGTGAAGAAATCAGTCACCTCCTGCAAGGAACAGAGCTAAAAGACATAGTGCTCCTAGTTCCCAGCTTCATGCCTTGCTTTATCGCTTTGCAGTATCGATCATTATAAGCCTGGGATATCTACTGTGCTGCTCTGGTTTCTTTGCCAGCGGGAGTTATAACTAATTCAGTGAGGCAAACCAAAAGCCCACCTTAAAACTTTACTTTTCTGCCCTCATGACTTAACTTTCATCGTTCTTGGCAGACAGCATGCCTCATACTCAGTCTGCAGACAAAGCTTGGTTTTCTTAATGTCAGTAGAAGGAGCCAAGGTAGTTCTGCATTGCGCAGATGTACAGCACCCTCGACAGTGAGAACAAAGAGCTCCCTTACATTCATGCGTGTTATACAACCATGGAAAGAAACAAAAATACATCCCCCCAAAAAATTAGGAGGTTTTTTGTATTTGAATTATTCAAATGTGAGTTTGCTTTTAAACCTCAAGCTAGAGGTAGATTTCTTCCACAGCATGGCCTACATTCAGGAGATTGAATATATAACTATATATACAACTGAATATATAACCATGCTGAACAAAGGGGAGAACTGGCAAAGACCTGCCACTGAACCTCCTGCCTCAATTACCCTTGCTCCTGGGTGGTGCTGTAATTGACTTCTGCTTTTTATTAAATGCAGAAACACTTAGTCCATTGCCTCTGCTCCTGAGCTTAGCAAACTGCCAGCTGAGCCTTTTCTTAACACCATCACAGGAACAATAAGGAAGCAGTGTGAACTTCAGCTGAGGCCCACGCCCCCCTCTCCCCTGCAGTGTATCCACATTTTGAAGAGAAGGTAGAGTCTACATGGGGTGTGCTCTCAGAAGCAGAACCAACACTACTAGCTGCTCTGCCCTAGTCACAAATGTATTGTGTTTTATTAGTTTGGTGTGGAGAATACCCCAGTCACCAGAAGAGAAGCTATGTATTTATGACGCCATTAGGAAAAATCAAAACTTCAATTCTAAAAGCAAAAAAAGTCTTGTTCCCTCCCCTTCTCCCTGTTAAAAACAGCTGCATCATTTCAACCATTTCTGCTAAGAGAAATCAGACTTCATACTCAAATGGGCAGAAACCTCACCAGGTTTTTCTTGCTGAAAATCCCTCAGCAAGCTGAAGAGAGCAAAATTTCATTTCTTTCAAGGACTCGATGCATCCACACAAGGCTGAGCAGCACCTTTTCTACTGGGTGGAGGCACATGCTTTGAAGAAGGGTATGCTATAGTTGCCAGATGAACCGTTAAAGGCATCCCTGCAGGCGAGTGAGCAGAAGATAGGTGGTGAAATTGCTAGACCTTTCTTTGTCCCTGGCAGAACAAGGGTTTTATCTACTCCAGGGGAAATGAGAGGAAATGGTAGCATCTTTCCCAGCCAGCCCTCATACAGAAGCAGGGGTTAGCCCAATCCTGCCCTTAAAATAGCAAATTGAGACAGTAGAAAGTTGCAGAGTCTCTCATCTGTCTTTAGAAAACAGGAGCTGTCAACAACTCAGCTACAGAGAGGTTAACACAAGCCAGGAACCAATGCCAGAGGGTGCAGGGGAAGAGAAACAGAGTCAGGGCAAGGACTTGTTCCTGCAGTGCCTTGGGTACTGATTTTGGGTGAGAAGCTCAAAGCTAAGGATTTTTTTTTATTTATTTTTTTTTAAGTAGCCATGATTTTGCGACAGACCTGTGCCATCCTTCCTGGGAAAACCTGAAGCAAGATTGTCCTGCCTTGTGGGTTTGGGCATCAGCTCTTCTGGCCAGCCTACATGGATCTTCAGTCAAAGTAACTGCAACACATTTGTATTTTGAAGTTGATGATGCTTGGTTATCTGAAAAGTAAGATAGTTATTCCAACTAGCAGCTGTTATATCCCAGCCCATCGACCCAGTAAAAGAATTTGGTTCTTCTCCAGCTCTCAAATGTGTCAAAAGACCTGAAATATTTCGGGAAAGGACCACCTTCCTTACTTGGATGGATTTTTCTTTTTTCTACAAGGAAAATGTGTTGTGTTAATTGACAGAGAGGGTAGGAAACACTTTGTGAATACTGGCTTCAGAGAGACACTGCCCACACACCTGGCTGAGAAGTAGTTGTGGTAGCTCCACACGATTCATTTAAAGCATTATCACCTCCCATCATTGACAAAGTTACCTATTTGTTCAATATGTTCAGAGGAAAGGTCTAAATATGCTCAAACTACATGCAAAAGGATCTTCAGAAGTTCTGTACATGTCAGCAGGGTCTTTTTACTCAGCAGGCTGCATTTTTCAGTACCGGTAGTATTTTAATACAAGAAATTCACTTCAGATCTTCCATACATAAAAAAGAACACTCCAGGATGAAAGCTAATTAAACACCTCAAGTATCACTTTTCTAACATTCTAGTTTTTCTATGCGTATTTTTCTCAGTCTCGTACTGAAAAAACTTGAAGACAATATGAAATAAAAATATTATTTATTCTTTTGTCAAAGAGAAATCCCTGATCTACAAAGCGTAAAAGATTTTTTTTTATACAATTCATCTTCTAACTTGCATATCCATCAGATTTGGAAAACTTTTATAACACTTGATCATTTTCTTTTTTCTGTAAAAGAAGTATTCAAGGGAATAATTCTCAATAGTCAAGTTCAAAATCTGCTCCTGCCCATTCTGTCAACATACTGATTTTCAACATTTGCTTATGATCAATAATACTGAAAACAGAGAAAGCAGAATAACTCCTCAAAGGCCTTTGTCTTTTCTAGTGCAATGGAAGACACTGAAGTGTTTGACTTTATCCTATACTCCATTAAAAAAAAAAACAGTAAAGTGAGCCTAGTTTTTTCCCTCTAGACCTCTTAAGAAATCATATTCAAAGTCTTGCTAGAACATTTTAGCCATTTGTTCTTCTGTTGCAGGTGACCCACAATACATTTGTCTCTCCCAGGCTGTTTATCATGTGCTGTCAATTTGTGTGCCCCTGTCGACACGGGCTCTGCTTTACCTCCAGTTGTGACCTCTTGGTCTACAGGAGCCCCTCTCAAACCCCCAGCTCCCCGACCTGCACCTCTTTAGGAGTGAGAAGTGAATAATGCTTCTGCCTAATCCCGGATTAAGCAGCCAGATGTCATAAAATCAGTGTAAAAAAAATGTGATATATGTTACGGAGACCAACAGACAGCTATATGAGCTTGAGTGATGACACTCTGGGGCTCAGAGAGCATTTGTATTCAGTACCCATCGTTCCCTCTTTGAAGTTGTTAAGACTTTCAACACAGATGCCAATTATGACAGACAACCAAACAGTCGACCTCTACAGCTCTAAATTTTGCGGCTGATCACAGAACAGGGTGATGACTTTTGGTCACATCAGCCTGGGCTGAATTTAAGGCCTTAAGGAGGACTTCAGAACAGAAAGGCTGTTTTCCATTACCAAAGCCATAAGGCTTGTTTGAAAATATATTGGCACTAAAAGGTAGGCTAATAACAGCATTTTAGCTTTGCGTTTTCATTTTTGAACATTTAATGTCATGCCAGAGAAAGATATGCTTATAACCATGAACTGAAATTAAAACTGTTATTATAGTTATTAACTCAAAATTTCTTATATAGAGCTTACATTATAGATGTTTAGCCTTACACTTCAGGTCTAAGCTTCATACATTTGGATACTGATATAGGAGTAATATTAAATATATTCTTAAAACTAGCTTCCTGTAAGACAAATAAATGCTACATAATTAAATTTTGTATAAAAAAAAAAAAGAAATAGTTAAATCAACATTAAGAATTGGCAGATGGAATCATCCCATATAGTTGGCACCTCTGTCTAAGCCCCAGAACGAGGACGCCTGGACTTATATATCCTCCTTGTGTAAACTAACCTTATATTTATCCACAGAGGTAACTCTAACCCAAAAGCTAACACCAGAGGTCAAAGAGGACAGTTAAAAGAATAAAGTTTTTAGATATCAAGGCAATGGGCACTATTGTAAAATTTCTGGGCAGGCAGACAAAAGAAGCAGAAGATAAAAATAGGAATTTGTCAACATGCATCTTTGGGAGATCATTTATCCATTCACAGCTACCAGCAGGATTGAAAAGCTCGTTACTGTTCACTGGTTAAGAAATGCAAAACAAAGGTTCAGAATAAAACCCAACAGCTTTAAGGCCATATTTCTTAAAAATGCTCATGAAGTTATTCCCTCTGTATGTTTCAAGTGAGGCATTGGTGATGGTGTTTCATCGGTGCAGCATTCCTGAAACTTTCTCCTAAATCCAGCCATAGATCCTCAGTGCATTTGATAGACAGGCATCTGTCACAGACTGAAATCTTAAAACACGAAGTACACAGAGTGAGCACACCCTTAGAGAAACTCAATTCTTAAGTAAACTGTTGCATCTAAATTTTTATCCCCAGTTACATGGATTACAATTTCAAAAATTTTCCATAACAGATTCTGTAATCTAGGTGATAACAGAAATAAAGGCCAAACCAAACCAGAGAACTTTTAAAACATGCAAACGTGATAGACAAATGACCTTCTTGAAATGCTGTCCTCATATAAGTCTCGCCCTTCCGTACTTATCCCTGGGTTGTACTGCGGCAGCAAAGGGTTTCCTACTTCCTCTGAATAACTGCTCTTAACTGGAGGCTTCCTGCAAAAATGCTTCAGCTTCTCATGGAAGTCAATGGGAACTCTGCAATCAGCCTCCAAGAAGAGCAAACTCCACCAAGAACCGTCATTCTCAGTAAGAGAGACACAAACCCAGCTTCTTGAGTGAGTGCATGAGAAACAGCCACCATCAAAGATACATGCAATGTCACCGCTGCTGTAGCATAACATTAATAATGTGGGGGCACCTTGCCACGCAAAAAAGTTTAGCAGGCTGGCAGGATAGTACAACCATGTTTCAATTTGAGAAAGCAGTGATGAGCACTGAGAGACAGAAGAAGTTGCACACAGTTTATTCCAAGAGTACATATCATTTCAGACACACTTTTATAAGAAGTGTTTGCACAAACTACTGTGAGGAGCTTAAGCTTTTTAAACATAAGAGAACATTTTGACAGACATTAATGTAAATAATACAGATTCCTGAAAATTAAAGGTTCTTTTTCTCTCAGATGCAGGAAAGTTTGCTGAATAAATAGGCAGGAAAGAGAATAAGAAAACTCATGTAATACATTAACATGTATGAAAAATCAAAGAGTTGACATCTTGCCAAAGCAACGCACCCACTCTGCTGCCTAAGAGCAGAAAGACAGTGGCTGTTCAACAATATTCAACTCCCTGCTGCCAGCAACGGGACTAACTTCATTGTGTTGTTCTGCAGAGTCTGGGGTTGGCTTTACTTGTTGCTTTCCAGAAAAAGAAAGAAAAAAAAAATGAATAAGAGCACCTCACAGAAACAAGAAACAGTTTAGGAGCTCTGCTAAGAATGCCAACTCTGCCCCTGCGGTGTCGAAAACTGTGGCAATGGTAGGCAGGAGAAATTATATATAGGTGACACTGTTAAAGTAGATTGCTCTTTAATTGTTTGCCCTGGGCAAATATTATCATCTTTTTCCATTCTTCATTCTGCTTCTCCCCCATATCCCTGTAACTAATGTAAAGTTTCATTTTTCAACTATTAATAAACTGGTAATTCTCTAAAAGCCATACCTCTGGTTGAATAATACCAAATTAACAGCCTAACCACTGATCAAATTTATTTCTATGTAAAGGAAGACTATCTGCTTTGATATCAGTGGCACTGAACTTGGAGATCAGAGTCATCCTCAAGATTACTGTCTAGGATAAAGCTTTTTCCTCTCCTGTTCATTCATCTTCAGTCTGAGGCCAGATTAATTTTTGCGAACCATATTACTTAAAGATTAGACTACAAATGAATTTCCACCAATTTGACCGAAAGATGAATTTTAAGGAGATGCAATCGAGTAATAGCAAAATATAAGATGCTTTTTGAAACTTCTTTCCAAGAAGATGTTTAGATTGGTTTAAGAGTGGTTCATGCTGATTTAGCTTAAGTGGCAAACCTGTTTAAAAGGTTTGGCCTCAGCTAGAGGTTACAGTCCATCAGCTGAGATGCAGGAATTATCTCCGCTGCCCACACTTAGTCTTTTATGCACAAAGGGGCAGCAGCTTCACAAACAAGTCCAGCCCAAACATGAGCACCTGTCTGATCTTGGCTGGAGTCAATTCCTTTCTCATTTGACCTAACCTGGAATAATCTATTACCCTTCTGAAACACAAATATCTATACGGGCTTTGGGGCTTGTTGACCAAATCAAATAGAAATTGATTCAAATTGCATCAATACAATTTACTTAAGTCCCCTGGCTCTTATCACACTCCAGATCCTAAGCCGTGGTATTTTGCCCATGATCTCAACACAGATTTAAATACCCTCCTGTGAACCAAGCTATATATACTCTGCCCCACAGCGAGTGTCCCAGAAATCCTTAACTCTGCTTTGACTGGGCCTGATCCTGTGGATCTGCTACGCTTTTCTCTCTGCTCCTATGGCTGTGATGTCTTGTATCAGTGGGAGCACTGGGCAGCTTGCAGGATCAGTCTCCAAAGCCCTGATTATGGTGGATACTGAGAGACCCATGCTCCCATCAACAGCACCGTGATCCCATGCTGTCCAGTACTTGTCCCAGTCTCAGAGGGAAGACACTTGGCTGTTGCTCTATGCCTGAAATCAAGTCTTCACTTGCATGCTGACTTCCAGCATGCAGGAATGTCTTTTTACTCCTCCTTCATATATCCCTCCAGTTAGTCCTTTAACATTTTTCTTCAAACTCTTCCTTTTCAGCCTGTAGCTGTTTGAGGTCAGCGTTATTCAGCATCCTCACTCTGGCCTCTAATTTTTTAACCACAGCAACTTTATTTTCTGAGGGACAGACTCCAGGAACAGCTGCTGCAATTCCACCAGGATCCTCCTTTCTCCCTCAGTCTGGCTCTCAGGAAGCTGCAGGTGTGCTCCAGCTCCCCAGGTTCTGCCTGTCTGTGCCAACTGACGTCTCCAAATTTCCTGGGGATTCCCTGTGTTCAGGTGCTCCTCACCTGCCAGGGAGGTGTTTCTGCAAGCCATACCAGCCATAAGAGCACAGAAATAAGGCTAGTTTTAACAACAGAGTTTCTAGGAAGCCTCCCTTTATTTAAATTTTGGGGAACTCAACCACAGCAATGCTGCAGAGTAATAGTAGCCTAGCTCTAAGGCTGCCTGGCTTTTACTACATGTCCTTCCCTGTTCCTGGCTGTTACATATTTGAGGAGATCCTGTGTAAAGCCCTCCCAGTGCCCCACCAAATCGCAGGTCTGCTGGCTAGAGGTTGTCTCCAAGGGAGAAGCTGGTCCCCACGCATCTGGAAGGGGAGATCCCCTGCGATCTCCTGAGCACCCCAGCCTTACGCCTGCTGCTGGGCTCCACAGGAACAGGCAAGCCTTTGGGATCCATGTTTCCTGACAGGTGGAACGGTTTGCCAGTCAGCCTGAAACCCTTCTGAAAACTAGACTAGCATTCTGCAAGGAAAGAATAAGCTTAATAAAACAGTCTTGGAACAAATTTATAAAAATGAAAAGGAAACTCTCGCTCGCTCTCTCAGCTAACTGCATCCTGGCTTGGCTCCAGTTGCTGCTCTCTTTATTTCATCCAGCTGAAGTGCTGTCAGGGCCTGTCTCAGATCCAAGAGCCACAGTCAGTGCCTTAAGAGCCTGGAAAGCCTGAGCGGTTAATGTTGAACTCGAACACCTTCATTGCTTTCCAGCTCCTTAGGCAAGGCACAAAACAGGGTGCTGCCCTGGGGATCCTCCTGTTCCTACAGACCCCTTCTTTCTTTGCAGGTTGTTCAGGTGCAGACATGGAGTGTTACCTGCAGTTGATAAACTCAATTTTAATCAAGAGATGCATTTTTATCATGCAACCTGTGGGATTCTTATCTCTTACAACCTGTCTTTAGGAATGTGGATATCCCCTGGGCCAAACACAGCCTAGTATCACCATTTCTGTGGCCAGTGAACTCCAGGCTTTCCTCAGCATGAACACAGAGAATAATGACCCAGTTAGTCATTTTCCCTGCAAGCAGCCCATGTACTCACTGTAGATGAGAGGCTCCCTGCACTCCAGCAGGTTGACATTTAATCCTAAATTCACTGTGATGAAATATCTATCTGCTGCCAAAAAGGGTACGTCTACCCCCCCTCTCCCCAGCAACACTTCCCCACCCCTTCCCCTACAGCCAGCATTGATATAACCACGTGAGCAACCAATTCAGGCCAAACAGCTCTTCAGTGTGTGTTTTGCCTGCTGAACTCCCTGAACCAGCACATCATGCAGTCGAACACAGAGCCGTGCCGGTGCAAAGGAAGCAGCCAGAGTGAGCCGTCTCGCTCTTTGCATGGCAGGGGAAGGGGAGCGGGGCCGCTCCTTTCAGCAGCAGCCCTCCGTTAGGTGATGTCTCATCACCATTCAACAGGGTTTGTCTGAAAGCCACATCAGGACTGTAGCCTCCAAGGGCCTGCTCCACGCAGTGAGGAGCGAGACACAAATATCTTTCAGACCATAGGTCTGTAAACATACACGTGGCAGCTGTTGCAATAGGCCATAAAACATTGTCTCCCGTGGCCGACTTCGGTAGCTCCATGTTTGCTTTTGGTGAGAACAGCACAGGCTTTCTCAAGGAGATATTCTGTCATCTCTCTTACAGGATTTGATAAGAAGCAAATGGTAAATGTCACTTGCATCTCCACTTACCAGCCAGCTGAAACTCAGCTTGATACTTTTGGACTTCCACTTTTAAGTGCTTGTTTCTCGACTATTTCAACAATTTAGATAAGCTGGAAAAACGCAGCAAGGACACACACCAGCCTTCTGGTAATGAAATCGCTTCAAGCTACTTGATGATATATGGAGAGCAGCAGCTACATCTAGCAATGACTTATGCTGAAAGCTACCACCGGTGATGAAGACCTGTACTTACCACAGTATATCAAGTTTAAAAGTAAGCCTGAAAAGAGCTGGGGAGCCAGCGAGTAAAACATTGGCATTTTACTTTAAAAACCATGATTGGAGTGGAAGATGTTGCCTTGATAAAATATGCTTTGTATCTACTCTTAGTAAATCACAGAGAAATTGACAGTCTATACAGGAGAGGAAGGCTAGAGCTCAGCTTGCGAGCAGACTGAATTACTTCTCACTACAGATTTGAGGTTATTGGCAGACAGCCCATGTTGCCATTTAGTCCTCATAGCAAGCGTGTTTTAAAAAATATTTTCCATATAGACAGACACACTGTAGCCACTGAGACTCCAGAGAGCTGCCATTTAGGCCCACCTGCCCTTTGGAGGCTCTGGTTTGATTTCCAGGTAATAGAAATCAAAACAGAAACTGCAATTATATCTGTACGAAAAAATTTCTAGTTCTCCACACAGCAAATAACAAAGAGAGGAGCGAAACGTTCCCGAAGCAGGAGGAGAAGCGCCCTGCTTTCTTTCTTCCCAAGAGCTACAAGTATGTCCCCGTCTTGGAAGAAAAGGGGCATTTCTGACAAAGTATCGCACCCTGACCCCTCTAGGGTCCAATGGTTTTGTCACAGGCAGTAGTGACACTCACACTCCACAATCACCATATCTGCATCCACACAGACAAGGCAAGAGTTTGAAATTACATCATCATGATGCAATACTGCCATGTAATAGCCTGTTAAATCTTGATAACAGCTAGTGACCAGTCGCATTCCCAGACTGGCATCTCTGTTCTTCACCACTGCCCTTGCAAGTACCAATCTGTAACTGTGAATTCACATGTTCAGAAAAAGTCAACAAACTGGAAAGATAAGCACAACTTCGCCCACAGCAGGGCTGTAAGTAAAAAATGAGTAAACTTGACTATATGATACATGTGAGAGACACATAAACACTAAAGAGCTCCAATAACAGGGAATGAACTCCATCTACCCTCAGATCCATCACTGCTTGTGGTTTGCTGGCTGTTGTTTTGTTGTGGTTTTTTTTTTAAAGCAATGTGTAGAAACAGCCTAAATCATCAGTCCTCCCTTGGGCCAAATGGGTAGAAGAACGGGGTGAGCGTTTGCAGGACTGACCCTTCCATCACACTTGGTCAATCAATGTCTAGGAACAAGGTGTCCAGGATGGCAAAAAGCTAGAGCCAACTCTGCTACCTTTCACAGTCCTGAAATTTGCTTTGAATAGAAACTACTGTGTCTTTTTCAGAATAATGTCTTCAGCTGTAACTGGGGAAATGCTACGCAGAAAAAATTGATAATTGTAATGTTTTCTTATACTTGATATCTTCTTCTTGTCCTTCTCCCTTTTATACTTTAGACAAGAATATCCTCAGATTTAAATGACTCTTAGGTTACTACCAAAATAACCAGTGAAACACTTTTAAAAAAAAAAAACACACAAATTTACTCATTAAGATATCTTCCTTACCTTTCTCCTCAGGAAGCAGGAGTTCGCTTTGGCCTATAAAGATATGCTCACCTATGAGTTATTTTTAGCAATGTATTACAGCTGCGTGTTAGTCCCCCTTTACAGAGACCCTTAGGCTATTGCTTTTTTTGCACGATCAAAATAGAATTGCATCAACTTCTGGGTGACTAATTGATGCAAATTATACTGACATAGCTGGTGATTTTCCTGCTTTAAATTAGCAACCATTTCAATGCAAAAGTCGTTAAAAAAGAGAAGGACTAAGTAAATAAAAATGCTATTTGTTGTGTTGTTGGTTAGACTGAATCCACTAATGCTTTTGAAGTACTTTTTAAATTATTTTCTTTTAGTCAGCTCAGCCAAATTTCAAAGGCCGTTGTTTTAACATTACTGTGTCATTGCCTGGTTGGGTCTAGTTTGAAACTGGCTGGACAAGAATTTGCACAGTTGCAAGAACTTTGACGGTCATCAGTACTAAGGAGGGAGGGAGGGAATCAGGAACAGAAGGAGATGAGGTTTTTTATTACAGAAGGATGACATCCACATTCAACTCTAGGGTTAGTCAGAACTTCCTTCTCTTCTTGCATTTTTTTTCGTGTCATTAACAGACTGCTTTTCAGAAACCAAAAACTCAGTGAGAAGATCCAGAAAAACGTATCTGTTTTAATAAGTACTTTCTCTTGACTTTCCCAAAACATCCACTTTTCAGTTTGCCAGATAGACTTTTATTAATAGCCTCCCTCTCCCACCCTTCCCAAACCAACCCCGTTATGTCTAAATTCATTTTGGCAAAGCAGTCATTTGAATTTTTATAAAGGTCATGAATGAAGAGCCTTGACCATCTCTGGCCCTCTTCATAACATAGGCATGAACTTTAGGTCAGCACTGAGCCATAACTAGTATTCATAGCACAAAAGTGAGACACTGAGGAAACCTGTAAATGGAGCATTTAAAATGGTGCATAGATCCTCATCTACAGTCTTGTGTAGGAAGACGGTGCCATGGAGACAGGTCCAGTCCAGCACAAGAAGCTGCACCACTAGCACAGATGCCCTGAACAGCTTTGGGTGAAAGACCCTGTCACCTGCTTTTCCCCAGTGCAAGGGCTGATCATGAGTGTGGCCTCGGGGTAGGAAGGCAGGGAGGACTGCCGTCCCAGGGCATCTGCAGGAGCAGGGGAGGGGAAGGTGCCAGGTTGAGGAATGCTGCTGTCTGTCTCTCATGTCACTTCATGGCCTGGAGAAGCCAGCAATTCCTCCAGTGTTGCCTAAAATAGCTGGAACATGTAGACAGTTACTTCAAATAAAGTGCCTAGGGTCCTCATGAACACTTCTCTTGGAAAACTCACTTTACTGTTTTCTTACCCAAAACACTTTCCTCTTGAAGCTCACACATTGTGTGTCAACACATGAGTGTCTTCTAATCTAATGTTAGCAGGAGAAAAAAAATGTTCCTAAATCTCATGATGCAACTATGATTCCCCTGGAGAAGCAGGCAGCCTCATAGCTGTAACCTTCCTCTTGCCCAGACTCCTGTTGTCCCACTTACTCTGTTAGTTCTTTAATCTCAGTAATAGACTTGTGTGTAACATAACATTTTAAGAGCTTTGGAGCAGGGATCACAGTATTTTCCTGGAGCTAGGACACGATTACAACATTCAAAGATGAGATACATTAATAAAAATAAATTAATCTGCTACAACACAAGGAATATCTTGAAGCGTATTTATTAACTCCACTGGGATTATATAAACTGCTCAAAACCTTAGGATTGTCTTGTATTGGGCTATAATTTATTCTACTGTGCAAGGGAGACTAGACCTAGTACCAGCCTGCTTATCTATTTATGAATAGGTCAAGGATTAAGCGTTATCAGTGTGTTAATAGACTTGCCTGGAGAGAACAAAAGTAAATGCATCATCAATAAAGGCAACCTTGCTAACGTTAAAAATTGTTGAGTTTCTAAAGACCGTTGCAAAGTATGTTGAGTACATTGGCTCTCAGCCTTGTATACCTCCAAACAGAGGAAGTGTAGCTCCATGGTGACTTCCAAAGTGAAATTCTGCTGTGGGACGAGAGCACAGGCCATCTGCAGCAAACTTATTCTGCTGGTGAGCCTGCAGGCAGCTGGGCTGCAGCATCTCCTCCCCATGGGAGGGTAAGCAGAGAGGGAGCCTGTGCCTAACAAGGGCAACAGGGAGCCCAAAACAGCATGCAATGTCTTTACATCTGGGACATTTCTGGGTTTTGGTGTCAAGAAATCAAATGGAGTTGCTCAGTGAAGGCTTTGCAGAGGGATTTCCACCAGAATTGTGTGGATATCAAGATCTCCACGGCTTAAGAAATTATTTACATTGCACTGTTTAAAGTCTTCCCTTCTCGGTTGTCTGAGAACGAAGGCAGCCCATGCTGCAGTGCACACGCTGTTAACACCTGGGACCACCCATGTTTGGATTCCAGATCCCAGGGGGATGGTCGTAACCAAAGCTTCATTAGGCTATTGCTTTGTTTACCCCCTCTTTATAGGCAGCAACAATGTGTGCCTGGTCTATATCCTGTGCTTTGTGCTTTTATAACTAGATTATAAATTAATTGATTGATGCAATCAGCTAAACTTGAGGGGTTGGGGAGTGGTTAATATTTAAGCATGCTGATCAACCACATGGCTTTATATCTATCTCCACAAATTCTCATGTCTTGCTCACCGGATACAAAAAGGCTTTCGGAAGCAAAGCTTTATTCCACACAGAAAAAGGTTTGTTTAACCTGAATAATGTCACTTAGTGCTGACACCGGAAAGTCAGAAACCTGCACATCAGCAGGTTTCTTTTATAATCTCTTGAGGTTCTACTTCAGCTGTTCTCTGCCCAGCTTGAATGTCTATTTGCCTCATCACAAATGATTGCCTATTTATTGTCAAGGGTAAAATTACTTACTCTAAATCCCTGCTAATTACCTCACTTACAAAAAATTATGAAGAAAAAGATCAGACAGGTTTTTTTGTTCCTCTAGGGTTTTACTGGGCTAATGTCCCTCAACCCTAAATTGAGACTAAGGCAAACTGTATCACAAAAAGCTATATTACAGTAATATTAAAAATTTGAACTGAAGTTGCAAAAGTGAAGGATTTCAAAGATAGATCTGAAATTTCCATCTAGCAACCTCTCCTTACTCTATCCTTTAAGCACAGAGACTTTAAAAAACAAAACTGTACTGCCTACAGATTGGAGACCCGTGAGTTACGCCGATACTAGCAAACCTAACAGGGCCATGGCCCGAGTTCAAACACCACCCGTGAATGTCCATAGTGTTTACATGTTAGTGCACCCCCTGGTATGCTTTAGGTTCATGCCATCAGCACTCCGCCATGCAACCTCCATACCCGGTCCCGAAGCAGCACTGAGCCATGGCTGCCGTCGTTCAGCTGTATGGGCAAGGACACCCGCTCCCTGGAAGAGGAAAATGCAGCAGTATGGGAACAGGTAGTGCTACCTCATGTCCCTCAGTGAGAAAGAGCTCACTCACGTCTGTTTTACTTCCTAAAAGAGGCATAGCTATTTAGTATTTTTATAATGGTAAGCCCCAGGACAATACTTTAGGTTTTGCATCTAGATTTCTTTTCCTTTTTCTCCCTCCTGTCTTTTCTGCTTTGGATTGAGCCATGTCCTCAGTGCATTATTCCACTCCCCTTGGCATGTCGAGAAACTTAACTGAGTCTGACTGTGCCCAGATCAAGCACAGCTCCTCAAGGGAACTGCGCAAACCAAGTAAAATTAAATGTAGGGATTAAGATGAATAGGGAAGGATGTGATTAACACAATCAATTAACGCAAGTTCTCCTGTGTGGAATAAGACCTACCACATCCATGGTAAAGTCTCATTAAGATACTCATTTTATCATGCATGAACATACAGATAACCCATCACAGTCCCTTTTTGTAGTCGATGACCACAATACAGACAGAAGTGAAAATGGGTATAGCCAAGTTCAGGCCTTCCTGCTGGCACAGCTATGGCCGAGTGCTCTGGCAGACAGGGGGGCTGATTTTCCCTGTGATGGGGCCAGCAGTTGAGCTTGGGTACTCATATCTCCAGACTTGGGGAGGTCTCTGTGCAGGCTGAGCATCCTGTTTAAGCAGGCTTGTGCAAATCCGTGTGGGGAAAAAGGAGGATGGGGAGCAAGAAACATGTAATCTCCTATTTTAAATATACATCAATTCCAGCAAGGGGAGTCAGATCAGCAAACACTGAGTCTGGAGCACCCAGAGCCACAGTGCAGTCCATGGTCCAGATTTCTGTCTCCGGGAACTGAGGGTGGCTGGCAGGGACCGTAAGTTGTTTCCTTCAGCATTTATCCCTTTTAGAGAGGGCTAAACCAAACACTTCGCTAGAGGCACTCACAGACCTTCTCTGAAAGCAGGGGAACGTGGAAGCAGAGGAATTTAGGAACGACAAAAGGCAGCCCTGCATGCCTTCCTGGCTGCTGCCAGTCCCCAGCCCCTTGGGCTTCTCCATTGCCTTGCACAACAGCCCCATCCTTCCTTCTAGACCGTTCCTCCAAACCCCTGGATTTGCTGTCACCCCTCAGCACCAGCTTTGCTCCTCTCTTCCCAACCCTGGCTGTCCTGGCCTCCTCATCCAGCCACTGCTTCCCCATGGAGCTCCCAGGCCCATTTCAGCGTGCTGCTCCAGTGCTGCCTGTAGTGCCCGGCACTCTGTGTGTGTGTGCACGTGCGTGCACGTGCGTATTTCTGTGTGTGAACATGCATGTGTGTGTGCGCGTGTGTGCGCCCATGCGTGCACCAGCTGCATGCAGTTGTTTCTAGTGTGCGGGTCAGCAGCCTGCATTAGATTAAATGCTTCCACAATAGACAAAATGCGTTTTCCCTCTTTAATAAAAAAGCTAAAGAGACAATTTTATTTCTTCCCTCATTTACTCTTTCAAAAAGGTACAGTGGTGTTGCTCTAGGGCTTTTAAAATTATATGGCAGTTATCTCCTTAAGTAAGTACTACTTACTGTAATCGCAGGGTCCTGAGGAGCCTCCTCACGCGGCAGACCCAAAACAAGCAAGGTCCTGCTTGCCTGAGTAAGGCTTGCTCCAGAGTTGCCGCCGGTGGGCTGAGGTAACAGCAGGCATGGCATCAGGAAGATGCGGGTTTTAGTCCCGATGGATGGGGGCCTCTTTCTAAGGGCGATTTCTGATGTGTGGCTGTCCCAGTCCAGCCAGCTGCTTTCCATCTCACAATATTTCAGCTATGTAAAATAAGGTGATAAACTTAGCGCCAGTTCCAGAGTTATTCACAGGGTTAGACATATTTATGTCTGTAAATTGCACTCTTATTCAAACCTGAATGCATTAGGAAATACCTCAAGCAAAAGTTTTAATAGAACAAGTCTCTTCAGAAGGATTAAAGGGAGGTGAAAAGCCCAATAAATGCTCTTTCATGAAAGCATGTAGAGGCATCAAAGGGGGGAGGTTGTTTTTCTGCTTCTTTTGTTTGTACAAAAGCTGTTTGGCATCTATATTGTATGTGTTTGTTTGTTTGGCAATAGTCTGCCATATGGCTTTTCTCTTTTCTTCCAACTGCATCTCTATGTTTTCTAAGAAGCATAAATTCAAATAACAGGTAAAATAACAAGAATTCTGTCAATAATATATGGACGTCTAGTGTTTTAAGAGCATAGAATCATAAAATAGTTTGGGTTGGAAGGGACCCTTAAAGCTCATCTAGTCCAACCCCCCTGCAATGTGCAGCGACATCTTCAACTAGATCAGGTTGCTCAAAGCCCCATCCAACCTGACCTTAAGTGAGCATCTACCACCTCTCTGGGCAACCTGTTCCAGTGTTTCACCACCCTCATTGTAAAAAATTTCTTCCTTATATCTCATCTGAATCTACCTTCCCTTAGTTTAAAACCATTACCCCTTGTCCTACTGCCACAGGCCCTATTAAAAAGTCTGTCCCCATCTTTCTTATAAGCCCCCTTTAAGTACTGAAAGGTCACAGTAAGGTCTCCCCAGAGCTTTCTCCTCTCCAGGCTGAACAGCCCCAACACTCTCGGTCTGGCCTCATAGGAGAGGTGATCCATCCCTCTGATCATTTTTGTGGCCCTCCTCTGGACCCGCTCGAACAGGTCCATGTCCTTCTCATGTCAGGGACTCCAGAGCTGGATGCAGTACTCCAGGTGGGGTCTCACCAGAGCAGAGTAGAGGGGCAGAATCACCTGCCTCAACTTGTTGGTCATGCTTCTTTTGATGCAGCCCAGGATACCGCTGGCTTTCTGGGCTGTGAATGCACGCGAGAGCATGTTGATATAGCATGTATATATTGTGTTTCGGAGAGAGTCTGAAGAGAGGCAAATTCCCTTTCACCCCTCCAATGTATTGCTGTCCTCCCCCCCAGCACAGCAAGACCCCGTTTCTGTACCCAGGTGCAGGTTTCCTTCTTTCTTTCGCTTCCTTTCCTCCCAAAATGTCAGTCTTTTAGGCACATGTCCAAAACACCAACCTTCTACTCTGCTCAAAAAGGACAGTTCAAAGCTGATATCAAAATCACACTCCCTCCCTTTTTGTGTTTTGTTTGTTTTGATTTGCACCATTTCCCTCAAAATAAGCCAACTTTGCTCTTACAGCCATTCCTCCTTATGAAAACAGCTTAAAATATTTTCCTCAATGAAACCTGGACACCTGCCTTATTTCAATAATCTCTCAGTGCTCTGAGTAAAGCAGATGCTGTTGAGTCAGACCAGCAAAAATTGTACTTTTCCTAGTCATTTTTGTTATCTAGATTCTTCCTTCTAAAAAAAAAAAAATAAAAAATCTCCTAAATCTGTATATCACCCGGTCTCCAAGAGGGTTACAAAAGGCCACTGAAAAGAAAATAGTGCACAACATCTGGAGGCTGTAGAGTCTGCTCTGCCCAGCCTCCTCCCTGGGCTGGAGTCAGCTGTGCATCCTGCTGACTCAGACCCGCACACTTTCAGAGGAGTAAAATATGACTAAAAAGTGCTAAAGTAAGTGTTCATCTATAATTAAAATTTGCAGGCTGTGTCTAAATGAGTTCAAAATACCTTTTCCATAAAACACTATTCCTCTAAAATGAGTTTTCTCTTTTCAGATCAAAGAATAGTTTTAATAAATGGGGACAAAATTATCTGTCGCAGCATTTCTTACAAAAGGCGGTGATTAAATTGCTTCAGTTTCTAACCTGATCCCTCTGACTTCTGAGAAGCATTTCCTAGTCAGGTGCTGGCAGCAGCCCACCCCTCGTGGGGTTTCCCTGCTCTGCATGGACCCCACAGCCAGGTCCTGTCAGAGCCGCACAACTGCACAAAGTGGGTGACTAAGGGTTGTGGTCCCTGTCATCACCTAAGAAAGCAGCAGACGAAATCAGTGGCTGCTTTGTACCTGTCTGCCAGATTATTTATATCAAAAAGAAGGTCATACAGTCTCAGAAAACACCAAAACGTGGCATCCCTGCTCCTTTAGAGCTCTCTCAGCCAATTCCCCTGGTTTTCTCCTTGGCAATGAGAGCTCTTCCCTGCAGCCACCCTAGAGCTGCCAGGGAAGGTGATGCTACAGCACAGCAGCAGTTTTGCTCCAGAAGCTGTATGCAGTGCCCATGCAGCAACCACCAAAGACCAGGCTTCAAGCTAAGAGATCTTTCTGGGGAGGTTTCAAAGAGGATGCTGGCTGCTACGCAAGGTGACCAAGGTGTCTCTGGTGCGACTACGCCAGCCGGCTAGTTTTCCAGACATGTTTTGTAAAATTATTGAAATTTCTATTGACCTCCAGAAACACAAATGATTTTCTTCTGTTGTGTTTCCTCTATATGTGCTAAACAGTATCAAAAGCATGCAAATTATTACAGAGGGAATCTCTGTCTTACTGGCATCACTTCAACACAGTCAGAAGAAAATCTCAATGTAAGCATTTTCTCAGGTGTCCAAGAAGCTATATTAGGAATATGGCTTTGGATGAATAAAAAAAAATATGAAGTTTTCAAGTGTGACAAACTTTTTTTATAATTCATCTTATTGCTTATGACTGACCCAAAACTCAGGCCAGATTAAAATATCAAGAGACAGGTCCATATGGCAGCCATTCACGGTCATGCTAAGCATTAAATGGATGGATGAGCAGATGAAAAAAGAATAGCTGCAGATTCTAACCCTGAAAAAGGCATTAGGCATATTCTCTGGGTAGAGAGGAGGGACGAATACTACAAAAAGGGTGAATTGGGAGTGGGAGGCAAGGGCTGAGCTGCGACATTCTCTTCCACCGTCTGGTTTTTAATGAAGAAGATGAGGGTTCTGGGACAGCGGCTGTGCAATGAGACAGGGCAGCTGAATGGAAAGAGATCAGGTCCCAGGTGTGCCTCAAAGAGCAGATTTGGAGAAGCAAGTCTCCAGCTCCGGAAAGTAAACCAGTAGGTGTTCAGGACACAGAAATCTATGAGGCAGTCTCTTGGGAGCTGAGTGGGGTTTCAGCCTCAGCTCCTTGAAGGCTGAAACCCCAGGATCCTCCATCCAGAGCTCCTCCCGTGCCCCCCCCCCCCCCCCCCCCCCAGGATGGCACCTCACCGTTGGAAGCCCCCCCCTCGCACAGCTGCAGCACAGCTGCCAGCGCAGACATGGACGGACAACAGGCTCCTCAGAGCATGCATAGATTTGTTTACCTCTTAACAGTGAGAACCCTAAAGGATTTCAAATGCTTAAGCTACATTTTTTCATGTGTTTGAATCATGCTGTATTTCTCCATGCTTTATGGTAATGATGAAGTGGTTGGCCAGTAAGACAACCCCGCTCAGGCAAACTCTTAAAAACCATGATCATATTTGCCTACGGCTTGGCTTGTAAAGATAAAATAATGGAATAATAGATCCTCCTCCCCTGTCACTGAGGAGCTTTGTTTTTCCAAAGTTAAACAACTTAGTGGATTGTGGCGGTGCACAATTTACCCTTTCAGCATGTGAGTCACAATCAACTTTAATTACTTAAGTAATTCAGTCCCTGAGTCCTGTTTACAGTGGGCACCATCACAGTGTTTGGCATCCAGCCTGTGATTTGTAAATGCATCTGAATCTCCCATATGCGTGCGGTGCTCCCCTACATAAAACTTTATATGTTCCTATACTCCTTCCAGGAGTCATATATTATTTACATCATCTGTATTGCAAACATACCAGAAGCGCACTACAGTTTTCTCTGGAGTTCAGCTGGCTTTTCATGTTTCCCATGCCTGAAAGTACATTAAACATTCCTGCTTCATCCTGTATCTCCACTTTACTGACTACACAGCCTCTTTTATGCAGAGCAGTACTCCCCCTGTAAGTAGGTGAAGGTTTGTTTACTCACATAACGCAGGACAGCTCCTAAGCTAGTAATTCTGAAAAAGCAGCCATAATGGCAGTGAGAACAACTGAAGGAACCGGGTAGCAATATTTCCTACTCTGAACATTTGGCTGGGCTTGGTTAGAAGTGAAGGAGAACTGAAAAAAAAACCAAGAAGGTAGCTAGGTGGGATCACCAGGAAGGAAACAAGCTGAAATTGGCTCTGCAGTTATGGTAACTGGTAGGAGCAGCGAGGAAAGCCTGTATGGAGAAAGAGGAGGAAGGCAGCCCCGCAGTGTTCGTGTGTGCATGGCCGAGCTGCAAACTACCTCTCCTGCAACCACCCTGTTCTGGGAAATTACTTACGTGGCTTTTGAAGTCTTTGTTCTCAAATGGATCCTTTGTTGCTTCAGATATTGATCAGCTTACAAGCTGTTCTGGGCTAACACAAGAGGAAAAATATCATTTGGGAGAAAAGTGGAATATTGCAGAAAGTAACATTTCTAGAGCACACATTAGAACCAGATGTTCCACTCAAAAGTATTTGTGGTCAGGGACTATGCCGAGAAACTAACTGCTATAAAGGGAAAAACCCAGAATTACAGCACACTGGATACAAGAAAAAGTTACACCAAGAGAAAAAAGAAGATGAAGAAGGATATATTAGGTGTCTTGTACTGACAACTGTAATTACAGGTTACTATCCAAGCAAGAAAAGGGTTGGATCCAGCTCCCACCTCTTCCACAGATGTGCTGCTGGACTTTGATCAAACCACATAGGCTTCATTTCAGTGTTGACTAAGGACTTGAGGGCTTTGCCACACCGAGGGGTTTTGTTTTCTTCTCTCACTGTGCCTTAGTCATAAGGACTGGATGCAGCCCAGAGACGGCCAGTTCTGGGAGGGCTGGCAGGGGAAGGGCTGGCATGGCAAGGCGCTGCACAGCCATTTCTTCAGGGCACCACATGGACTGTGAAGAGGAGGAAGGCTGCTGTCAGTCCCTCAGGGCCCTTCCCAGCCCAGCAAACTCTTCCCCGGGTGAGGATCCCCTTGTAAATGGGGATTGGGCTTTTTCTCTGCCATTCTGAAGAGCTGTGAGGGACAAATTCACTGATACATTTAGGTCACCCACGTGATGCGGTGATGGAAGATGTGGAAAAGCATACAAATAAAAATAAATACTTCACTCATAAATTTTAATGACAGAAAAGCATAACAGAATAAAAGCCATACTGTCGTCATGCGGAAAAGCAAAGATTCACCTAGCCCTATACCCTGAGTATGGTCAGAAAGAAATGTTCAAGTGAAGTGCATGAGAAGTAAGGCAGACACTGAGTGACCCTCTCCTGCCTACCATCTTCTGGTCATCAGTGACATAGTGACTTCTGAGCAGGGGATTTCATCCTGAACATCATTTTGAACAGAAACTGATGGCCCTATCCTCTGCAAATTTGCCCCGTCAGCTTTTGAACCCGTTTATTATTTTGGTCTCCATAATAACCCGTGGCCATGAGTTACACAACTTCACCATATGCTGGGTGATGAAGTGCTCCCTTTTTAAACGCCCAGCTGATTATTTCATCAGCCCATATTCTTATATTGTCAGGAATGATAATTAATCTCTTTCCTCAACTACCCATTACCATTCACAATGTTATCAGGCTTCATCTCTTCCCCAAGCTGAAAATACCCAGTATATTTCGCCTTTCCTCACACAAAAACCACTCCATTCACCAAGCCTGCTTCTTCTTTTTTCTAGGCCACTTTCAGCTCTCTGTTCTGAGCTGTGGTGATGAGTTCACTGCATAATATCCAGGATGCAGATGCATCACAAATTTATGGGGTAGCCTAACTATTATTTTTCTGGTTTCTCTCTATTCTTTTCCTAATAATCCTTTTGACCACTGCTGAGCAATGAACTGATTTTCACGAGGACTTATCAGTAATGACTCTCAAATCTCTTTCCTGAGCATTACAAGCTAATTTAGAAACTGTCATTCTGTATGTAGCTACGGTGCTTTTTTCCCATATGCATCACTTTGCATCTATTGACATTGAATTTCTTCTGTCATTCTATTGCCCAATCACTAAGCATTGTGAGATCCTTCTCCAAAGGCGAAAATGAGAAAATTGATAGTGAAATCTGGCCAATTTCATGTTAAATGTATTTGTAATTTCATAGGAAGCATAGTCAATATGTGAAGAATACAACTCAGCAAAAAATGTACCTCTTTCTGCCAAAAAGTCATAGGAAGTTCATCTCATAGAGGATCTGATTTCTAGAGAAAAGAAATTCTTTTCTTCATTTGAATGTGGCTGAGGGAGTAATAGCTTTCCAATCTAAACTTCAAGTCTGAAATATCTACAATGCAAGGAAGGCTGGATTCAGCAATCAGGCGGTCAGCATCTCTTTGTTGTCTCGGGGGACTAACTAAGCCTATACAATTCAGAGAGTATTGACATCCCAGTCAGGACAGCTATATCCTAACAAGACTATGTCAGGTCTGATAAGACTGTGAATTGGCATTCTTCAATGTCCTGACACCCAGATGCGGGGTGCACCACATGCTTTGCTGTTTTCATCCCCACCCCCATACCACAGGTGGCTGCTGCTTACATGCTGCATCCCCCTGAAAATACATTTTGGAAATTATTTTCATTAATAGCTTTCTGTAATGATTTTTGAACCACCTGTATAGGTCATCCACACCTCCAAGCAGTTAGCTGTTTCACCAAAGTAAGGGCATGCCCCACTTGCAGAAGAAGAAAAATGTTCTCTCTGTGAAACAAGAGCACTAAAGAGGACTTGTTACCACTGTAATGAGCAAGTTTAAGTTGCGTAAGGTAAATGAGACCTCACACTTGCACGTGAGTGCCAACATAAGCCAAGAGGTAACTGTTTGGCTATGGATTTGCAAGCATAGCTCCTGCACATGAAAAAGGTGTAGCAGGACCTGGGAGAGATTTGATGCGGCCTCCTCTGCTTCTCAGGCAAAATGCACTGAGCTGCTGCAGGATTTCCTCCCTCCCTCCTCCCTCCCCATTGCCTTGACTCTACCAACTTTAATTAAGCAAATGCACAGGTGTGTGTTTTAGCACACACAGTCTTATACCCATGTTAAATGTGAGTTTGCCGCATTCAGTGTCACCACATTTCTGAAAATTCACATGGAGCACTTTTCACTGGACTACATTCAGTTATTTGTTCAGGCTCTGGTTCTGTCCCCACTGAATGCAAGACCACTGACTTCAACACAAGGAGCAGCAGGCGTACAGCTGGAAAGAGAGAAAATGCTAATTAAATGCCACTTAATCTCATTTAATCACATTTCCTCTCCTCCTTACCCAAAAGAATAAGATTTAGAAAAGAAATAAACTGTCTGAAAAGGAAAACTATTTCAAAAAAAGTTTCAAAGTCAAGATCGTGCCAGCTAATATTATCTATTTCAGGACTTCCTGCCTTGCTTATCTCCTTTTAATTAACCTATTTCTGACCTGGACCATGTGTTTGCCTGGCAGACACAGTCCCATTTTGCAATTGTTCTTGGTTAAATAAAAGAGTCTGTAGTAGTGTTTGTGATCAACACTGCTGCTATGTATTTCCTGTAGCAAAGCTAAGAGCAGCATGCGAGTGAGGCCGGGAAGCAGATGTGGAACAAGAGTAACGTAGCGGGAAGCTAGGGTTTTACTCGAAATGATGCACACTGAAGTGGTTCATAAAACAACGTAGTCGATCTGCTTCTATCTCCCTGTTCCTACAGCTCAGATGTCTGGACACAATCAGGGAGCCAAAGGGAGCACAATCAGCAGAATTTCTACTCATTCTTATCTTCTAAAGTGCAGATTTAAAATCCTCTTGTGCACAGTGGATTGTGCACAGACTGGCCATTGCTGGGTGACAAAAAAACTTGCTTCCTAACTGGAGTCCATCCTTTTATTAAATATCTGAAAATAAATCCGATAAAATTCTCAAACTCCAGATAACACCTAGAGGTCCCAAACGTGTGTTATGCAAAAGGCAGCAGCCCCAAAAGTATGTAGTTTTAACTGCCAAAGATTTTATCTCTTATGATTTTAGTAGAAATTTGATGCAGCCCTGGACAGCAAGAGGAAAGATGCTAATCCACTTACCCAACAAATCCTGTCGTCCAAAAATTACAGATGCTCGGGCTAGGGCAAAACTGAGCTTCAACAGTTCCTCTTCCAATCCAGTAAATTACAATAGGAATGTTACATAAATAGAAGAGTGGAAGGAAGGAAGGAAGGAAGGAAGGAAGGAAGGAAGGAAGGAAGGAAGGAAGGAAGGAAAACAGGATTACGGTGCAAGAAAACAAACAAGAATAAGCAGGATAAAATACCTTTACCTAGGCAAGTGAAAACCTTGTTGGTAAATACAGGAAATCAATGCTATTAATAGGTAATTTCACAGCTGACGCCTTTTCTCCCCGATTCTTTTCCTTATTGTGCTCCAATAATGGATATAAAACGGTGCTTATTCAGTGCAGGAAAGCTGTATAAATACAAACTAAACACAGCCAACTATGAACAATTGCAACAGTGATTTAGGAAGAGAAAAGCAGATGAACGGCAGTTTAGAAGAAATTCCTCCAAGGAAGGCAATCAATGGCAGGGTCAAACCTCACGCTCTGGAAAAGAGCACGTCTGAGCTGCCTTGGAGGTGATGCTCTCATGCTGTGGCACGGTCTGCATGTGGCCTCACAGCAATGTGACTCCCCAGAAGTCCTTTGTTGGACCCCAACACCTTCCAGCCTGGTCCAGCTACAAGCACTGCAGTGTCTCGGATCCCAGACAACCAGAAATGTGAAAGTTGAAGATAAAAGATAAATGCAAGCTTTTCCCTTCTGTCATAAGCTCAACTGAAATACAACACAGTCCCAAGCAGAGAGGAGATAATCTTAGATGTTGTTGCCAATCTGTTTACTTACTTGTTGTCAGATGACAAATGCTGGCAAGTCTTTATCTCCTCCTGTTTGACTGCCGAAAATGTTGTTTTTCAGAGTTTCTCCTGTTGAAGACACGCTAAACTAAGAGACTCATAAACTAAGGTGAATGCACAAAGCCAAGCTATGCACTAGTAGGGGTGGCGAGGCTGCTGCAGCGCCATGCCCCCAAGCCGCAGTGAGGCTGAGCATGGTTTCCTCACACTTGCTTTCTTTTCTTATTGAGGGTAAGTGTATTTTCCAAGGTTGGTTATACTCTGGCAGGCAAGGTGTATCTT
The DNA here is from genome assembly GCA_017639485.1 of Pluvialis apricaria. NCBI lineage: Eukaryota > Metazoa > Chordata > Aves > Charadriiformes > Charadriidae > Pluvialis > Pluvialis apricaria. The sequence continues at coordinate 97,566,602 of CM030007.1, read as the reverse complement.
CAGTGTTGTGAATAGGCTAGGCCTGAACACAGACATCACAGCTTTCACCTCCAAACAGGGCAGTCACAAATGAAATTAAAAGGTTAGGACACTTAAATGAAAAGCGCATATCTCTGGCAACAAATAACTATGTGCCAGCTTGCTATACCAATTGAAAACACGGGTTTTTTTGCACCTCTCCTCAGATCTGAAAGATAAGAAATACAAGTTCCCGAGAGCAGAATATAGAAAAGCATCATCCAGAATCACTAAGAACCATTTAATCAACGGCTTCCCTCCAGCACTGGTCAAGGAAGAAGGATTTGCTTCTCACAATACTCTTTTGTCTCAAACTCTTTTAGGAAGGATTTTCTGCTTATTGCCTTTGCCTGACCGAGACCAGCCCCTGCCTCAACTGGGCAAAACATCCCTGGGAACTAAAAAATTTGTTGTGAAATAGAGCTTGAAAAGTACTGGGAATATTACATCAAAACATTGTGTTTGGATGCTGCTTAATAAATGTTTAATTTCAGAAATACCTATGTGTCCTGTCTGACATCAAAACAAACAATTCCTCTGAAATGACACTATTTATGTAAACAAAATCTAAAGCAGAAAAAGGTTAAAAGGATTAAATAGTCCCAAAACAAAGTCAAAAAATCTCCTTTTAGTTTAAATAAAGCATTTGAGTTTCACAAAAGAATCCTTAAAAATACCCTTTTTGACTCAGCATCAGGAGAACATCTTTCCATTCTTTTGGTTCAATTGCCATTCTGACAAAACTAATATTCACCTCTTTCTCTTCCACTGCACAAATGCAAAGCAGGAGTACCCCTATTTTCCCAGACAATGCTCCATTCTTTCCTAAGAAGAATTTCTTTTGAAGCTGAGATGTCTTGAGCATAAAATCTATAAATAGATATTGAGGAAGGTGACTTGGGACAGCTGTGAGCTGTATAGGGGGTGATTTCCCTATTCAATGAGAGCAGGAAAATTGGATTCCATTTATTTCTATGCCAAAGACTCATAGCCATGTATCCAGATGTCTGTAATTTTCCAGAAGAGGAACCAGCAAACCTCCCTCAGCAGGGAAGCAGGACTTTTTCTTGGTGAACTCTTGTGCAGCCCAGTCTGGGGGTGCTGGTCTGCACATCAGGCTTGCAAAGGTGACGGAGAAGGGCAAAGCCAGGAACTCCCAACCCAAAGATGCAGTTTCATGTGTCAAATATCTGAATGTCAAGTGGGCCAGAAGGCTCAAGAAAACTGCAAGAGGGTGGTAGGAGCTTCCTGAGCTCATCCTCAGGCTGACAGTGGCCAGGCTTCTCCCAGGCTGCCTTCAGGATGACAGGACCCCTGCTTGAACTTGTGGCTGACAGAAAGCCATGGTGCAAATCCGCTATCACAAACACTGCCAGAGTTAGACATTTTAATAGATGCCAAAGGTAAGATGTGCATCCAACTGTAATTACCTTCCCACAACAAGCAGGAGAGGTTCTGTAAGTCAAGACTCAGAGACATTTCATAGAAAGCGCAAGGAAAATGTTATTGCCACTGCAGTAGCTGCACCTTTACCACTGGGTTATTTGTGATAAGTCTATCTGAACATCCAGGTATGAGGGAAAATGACAGATTTTAAATCAAACCTCTAGCTTATTATCAACAGCAGAAGAAGCTTTAATTTATATATGTAAAGAGCTTCCACTTAGACATCATATCCACACTGTAATTTCAAATAAACAACATTTAAAACTGCAGCTAACAAGACTGAAAGTTAAAAGCCTGATGATTAATCCATCGCCTCACCTGTCTTCCCAAATTATGCATGTTTAGCCAAATAAAGTATTAACATTCTACATTTTACATACAGCAGCACTGAATAAAATAATCCACTGTGACAAATGTTTCCAGAGGCGGGGGGGGGGGAGGCTTGTAAACTGTTGAGAGAGCTGATGTAATGCACAAGAAGCGCTGGGAGATTTCGTAAGCAAAAGGCTGAGCTTTCTGAGCAACACCTTCCACGTATTTTCTGAATGCCTTCATACTTGTACTGTATTACACTGTTGTGCATTTGTGGCTGTTGTCACTGGCAGGGAATCGCAGTGAGGACCATTGGAACGGCTTTTGTCCCATGACAAAGGGTTTCACACTGCACTGCAAAAAGGCATACCTAGAGATAGGAAAGGTGAAAAATAATAACTGGAGAAGAGCTGAAAATCACGCTCCATCAAGAAGGGTGGCACGGGGCTGGCAGAAGCTGCCTGGCATAAGTGGGGTTTCTCACAAAAGCAGACTGAGAATATGCAGAACAACTGAATCAGAGCAGACCAGGAGCGAGCGTATTAAAAAGCAATGCCAGCTTGCGAAATACATCCAGAATAGCACTGAGTGCTGTGACACATAGTCAGGGAAACAGACTCATTACCTAATGCATATGTTTGGAAACTGTTTCCGAGGGAGATTTTCTGGTGATAGGTACAGTTTGTTCCTCTTTCTCATTTAGCTAGGTAACATTTTCACTGATTAGGGAGAAACATAAACCAGTTAGAGCAAGACTGTGACACATCCTGGCTCGTGTCTAGGCTTGAGCTGGGGGCTGAAACTATGTCACCAGACCTGTGAGCTCTTTCTGGGGTGTTGTATGTGACAGAGTCAGGTTGCCCACTGAGGAGGACCCAAAACCACAGGCAATTCAAGATGTATTTTTCACCCAGTTATACAGCATGTCTTGCACTTCTGTCACAAGATACTCGCGTATAAAATCTTAAAACCTGGGAGGGACGATTTACAAGCGCATGACAACAAGGAACCAAGGGAAGGATGGAGTATGTTGAGGAAGGCTGCTCCTCGGGCAGGCTATGCTCTTGTAAGTCATTCCTTGGCCTGCTTTATGCTTTTTGCCTACTGTCATGATGTAATGCTTAAGAATAGCCCAAGTTGTTACTGATTTTCCTCTAATAATACCATCTATTAATGTCCTGTTAACAAGTGCTGTCACCACGACATTATGGTGGTTTTAGACAATGTCTAGGAAACAGGTGGAGCTGCCGTGCTCTGGCTACTCCCCAGCACAGTCCTTCTCCTCAGACAGGATTATTACTATCTTCTTGTTGGACTCATTAACTGACCACTAAGATCTCAGAGGCAAAATGTCTGGTAAAATGACAGCCTGTGAATGGCTGAGGCACCAGTAATCCAGTTTTCCAGTTTATTCTGGCATTAGGCTTTTCAGTCTGTTATAAGGCTTAGTGACTTCAGTCCAAGTTTAGTGCCAATATCATCTAGAGTTTATGCTGCGGAATGAGCCAGAGGTGCTGTCATTGTATTTCAGTGCTCTTGATGGAATTTTTTTTCCATTCATTTATTCAAGAACCTCTTACACCCCGGATAAGATTTCAGCATCCTGCAGCAGGTTCCACCATTCAGCTAGGTGTTGGGGAGAGGAATAACACCTGGGCTTTTCTGAACCTGCCAGTTGCCACTTTTCATTTGTTGCCCCCACCCTTCAGTTTTTGCATTGGAGGAAGGGTCTCTTCTGGGCAGCTCTGAGCAGACCCCGCTCACCTTCTCCGTACCACTCAGAAATCCACGCTATATCATAACTCCGGCTCGGTTGTCTCCCTTCCAAGCTGAAGAGTCTCCCTGAGGCTCCAAAGCAGGACAGCCACCCCCTCACACCACTGAGCTGTGACAACAGGCACAGAGGAGCAGGGTTTGCCAGCCCGGGCATGATGTAGTGCATTTAGTGCACTCTGGAGCTAATACAAGCAGTGTTCTACATAATACAAACGTGCCCCAGACATGCAGAAATCCCTGACCCCTTCTCGGAGGATTTCAGTGGGTTGTCACCAAGCATGTCGTTGCCCCAGAACCACATGTTTCAATGGAAAGTGATAGTGGCAGCAGCTTTCCAACCAGTCCCTTTCAAAACTTCAGCCTTTCTCAGGCATGTTTGTTTTGACTGCTCCAAAGTTTCCTCTCCCTTTAATAGATGGCAAATATATTAACCAGCACAAACAGGGAGCGCATATGATCATGTGGAGGGACAAAACAGATGGCACATGAGTCACTCCCGTTTGCGAAGTCAGTGATGAAAACACGCTCTTGCTTTAGCATCCTGCTGGAGGTTTTTTTCAAAAGACAATTGAAGAGCTGCGCTTGGCACTGAGTCCCTACAGCCTCCCAGGTGAGAAAGGGATCGCCGCTCAAGCCCTTTCTTCATACTTCAAAAGTGATCTGGGAAAGGGCCTGGGGACTGTGGCAAGCTCCTCATAAAAGTGCTGTTTAACAATAGTTAACGCCCCAGCAATGATGCGTGGGGACTGAACGATGCCACCAAGACACCAATTGCAGCGCTCTTCCCCGGGGCCACAAGCTCCCAGTACTTCTTCAGTGTACTAAGCTTCCTTGTCATATTTTTCGACGTGCTTTTGCTATTTGCTTTTAACTCCCTGTGCCTTGCAGCACTAGACGCTAGGTTCCCTGTTTTCTTTTCTCTTTTTTTTTCCCCTCCCATAAGCCTTCTATGGGTAATGGATTTTATATGCTAACTCACATCACTGAAATATCATGAATGACACAAGTAGGAGTAGAAGACATCGGTTATGCTCTTGCTAGGAAAGATCCTTGGCCTATTGGAAATAATGATTATTTGCACTGTATAAATTGGATTTCTGCCATGAACAATATTAGAAGGAAAAGGCAGTGAGCAGTATTACTCTGCTGCTAAGTATTCATTGTGTTAAAACAAAAATAGACATAATATTGGATAGCTACCACCTGGAAACTGCATTATGTATTTAGGTGAGAATGCAGTCCCAATCTGCAAACACATTTGCACATGATTACTTTTACACATTGCAAGAAATTTCCTTGAAATTCAGTGAGTATAATGTTAACAGTCTTTATTCATGTCTGCAGATGACAGTCTTGGCTTCCGGGAATAGGCACAAGGTAGTTATTACTAACAAACAAGTTCAGTTAATTTTATCTCATAATTCAGGGAGGGGGGATTGTTGGAATCAAAGACATATAATCAATTATCATATTATTAGTAATTTCTAATTTAACTGTCTGAATTTAAAATCCCTTAGATAGCAAAAGACATTTCACTTCATATCTAGAAGGGATTCTTTTTTCCAAAAAACAAGCCACATTTATTCCAAGAACCATCCGAAAAATAAGATTTGGATTTCCAGGAAAAATTGTTACTATTGCAAATCAGAATCTTTTACCAAAAAAAATTTTAATGTGAAACCTGCCAAAATGAAGATACGTACATGGAGAGAGACTTTCTGGTTTTTTTCCCTCTTTCCTTTTCACACTGACACAGAAAATTTGGTAATATCAAAATTGTTCTGGTTTTGCTTTTCATTTTCCTTCTTATCACCTTCAAAATTTTTGAAATTTCCACACCTGTGAAAAAGAAAAATGAAACAGTCCCTCCTTTGTGTCACACTTCAAGCACTACTAAGATTTTTCAAAGTTTCAATAGCAACCAGGAGCAGAAACACTTGAGAAGGCAAGAAAATTTGCTCATGTGGGCAGAGGTGCCTGTTCAGCTTTCATTTTACTGTACCCAGTTGCAAAGAAATATTTGACACTATTAAAATGTCAAAGCAATCAGACTTTGGTGTTTTAAAAGTTTACAAAAATTCCTTTTGAAAAACTATGTAGCGTCAGACAGAACAACATTCAGAAAAAATCCTGACCGTGGCAGACGCTGATTATTAGCATCAGAGTGCCAATAGTAATGAGCATAAGTAGAAACTATGTTTCCCAAATACTCGAAGCAGCAATGCTCTGATAAAGAAAAATACCTTACACGAACCCCATAATTTGTCTCTTGCAGTGTCTCCTCTTCATGGAGAAGATCTGGTAAGGAGAAACATGTTTTTTAAAGTCGTCACTGATTCTGTGTGCCCTCATCTTCAGACATCTAACCCGTGGGACTTCACAGGGATCTGATTTTCACACATCATGCAAGCTCAGGCCCTTCAAATGTGTTTCATGCTTGAAGTCCTCCACCAGCATATTTCTTGGCACATGCAACACAGTATATGCAAACTCTACCAGAAGATAGTCACACATGCACACAGATTTCACAGACCAATAAACAGAATGAAAAACATAAGGATTCACGAATTTGAGAGAAGAAATAGTATAAATGAAAATTCGTAGATACAAAAAAAATAGTCTACAACAAAACAAAACCCCCTCTCTTTTATTGCTAATGATGCAATTCGATGTTGCACCAGTAAATTGGCTTCGATCTTTTTCTGTCATGGTTTAACCCCAGCCAGCAACTAGGACCATGCAGCTGTTCAATTGCTTCTCCCTTGCCCCACCCCAGTAAGGTAGGAAGAAAAGGGAGAAAAAGGAAAAAAAACCTTGTGGGTTGAGATAAAGACAGTTTAATAAAACAGTAACAGATGATGTAGTAATAATAATAATAATAATGGTAAAGGAATATACAAAATAAATGATACAATACAATTTCTCACCATGCAATGCTTGATTGCCCAGCCTATCCTGAGCAGTGATCACGGATTCCTGCCCCCTGGCCAACCCCCATTTCCATACTGAGTATGGTGTCTATGGTATGGAGTATTCCTTTGGCCAGCTTGTCCTGTCTATGCTCCCTCTCAGCTTCTATGGGAAACTGAAAATGTCCTTGACTTAATATAAGCATTCCTTAGCAACAACTAAAACAGTATGTGTTATCAACATTATTCTTATACTAAATCCAAAACACAGCAGCTACTCGGAAGACAATTAACTCTGTCCCAGCTGAAACCAGGACACCCTCCTGTGAACACACATATAGTAGTTGGTTTCTGCTGTGGTAGCAGTATTTTCCACTGCGAGCGGAAGGGATTCATGGCCTCTCAGACTTGGGCTGGTGCCAGGTCATGGATCTGTTGCCAGACTCTTTGTGTGGCCTCCTTGCTTTCCTGCACTGATGTAGTCCATCATTTCTCTGCTCCCTTCTGCCTCTGGTCAACCTGGGAGAGGGGTCTGCAGGAGGTCACATACAACCCCTGCCCAAGAAGGACTTTACTTACATGATTCAGATAACTCAAGTAGAGATGAATGCATTTTCTCACCTTCCACATACAGATAACTTCCCACCAGAGTCAAGAGATGGCCTGAGCCTCACAGCCTGTGCTAAATAAGCAAAATAGTGGAAATTTGAAGCGGAAAATGTAAAAGAAAATCTTCCTTCAGGTCACATGTAAATGCTTGTGAGCAGGTGAAGGTGCATCACTGCAGTCAGCCTGTTGCCCAAAACCTGTAGGACAGACAGAAAAGGTGCCCACAGAAATCAGAAAATATCCCAGACTTAAGCAGACCTGGCTAGGCTCGTCTCAGAATAGCACCATAATTGCTGAATCTAAGCAAAGTTTTTCAAAAAAATTGGAAACGTAACTGGGTGGCTTACACATAAGTAACTACCGGCATAGATGTACCCTAAACCCACCACGCCTTTCTGCAGGTAGCACGAAATAACAGTTCTAAAAGACACAAATAACTTCAGGATATCCACTTCAAGATATGCAGCTAAGGCACTAACATCTGATTATGTCTTGGAGTATTGATACTAGCTATATGATCTGTTTGCCAGACCACAAAAAAAGACCTGTGACCACATGGTGAACATCTGCACTGGTTCTTTGGATGACTTTTCCTTCTTGACTCTGGAATGGGAAAAACTTGGTATTTATACCATCACTTATATTTCTTCCATCTGACCTACGTATTAAGGAATCACAAGTTGCCACGTTACTCCTTTTTTTCCTTAGGGAATATTTTTTGGACAGTAAATCTTAGTTCCCTTTTCATGTTGTTCTATATGAAGAACACTTTTTAAACAAAAACAGTGTGGCTTTGTTAATGAATTTGAAGCAATGAGGTGTCCACACATGTAATCCCTGGGTCTTGAAACCTTAATACCTCAATTTGAATGTGGAGAAATGAAGCCCCGAGCTGCATGTCCAGGAGAGTGGAGACCCTCTGTTAATGGGAAGCTCCCAGCTTGAGCCTGCGACAGAAGGAAAGGACAGAATGGGTCAGGGCCCATTTTGCATCTCTATTAGAGGAATTTTTGAGTGGAGGATGTCAATTTGTTAACTTAATGGATTAAGTTTTTAAGAGGGGACCATTAAAATAAAATAAAAGGGCTTTTCTATGCAAAAGATATGTGTAGGTCCCTCACACAGGACTGCTGATCATGCTGACCACAGCTGGCAGAGAGGTGCTCAGGTCAGACCACAGGGTAAACACTGCACAGCAGGGCATCCCTCAGGGTCCCTCGCATTCCTGAGTCTCCTTGCCAAAGCTGCAGAGATTCCGGCCCACCTAACACAGCCCTGGCCCTCACTCCTCCCTATCCTAGTCACCAACTGGCCACTTCTTGTGGTGGCATGTGAGGAGAGGAGACCAACTGGGGAAGGGGCCCACAGGTCCCAGGAAGGAGGTGGTGTCAGGTGGGTGTCCCATACTGCATGAGGGTAAGGAGAGAGACGTGGTCTGCAGGAAAGCACCTGCAGGAAAGTGAAGTGCCTTGTACACCTCCCACACACACCCCCCAATGTGGCACCATGTGGCCAAGGACCTGTGTCCTTTACAGAGCTCCTGGTGCAGCCCATGCCTTTGTTTTGGTTCCAGTGCTGTTTCAGGTTTCTTGGGAAGAAGCTGAAGGTCATGGACACCACTCTGCTTTCCTGTTGACATTCTCCCTTGGAAGTGTTTCACGTGTACCCATGGTAACAGCAAATTCACTAGGTTTGCCCATACACAAATCCCCTGGTCACACACAAAAGTGATGTCAGAGAGGGATGAAGTCCAAATAAATTTCAGACGCAAAAAATTACATTTGTTATTCCAAAACCACCGCTCACTGATAGGTTAATGCAGCATTCAATTTGCATATCCAATGCTTGGTTTAGCTTTACAATTCACTTTCAGTATATGGTCAGGATCCACATAAAAGACTTTATCTTTGTAAAACATCTGTTATTATCAGGATTGACTTAGCTCTCCTCAGCTATACAACATGGGGCAATAGGGAACAGATCGAAGGATCACTGATCTTAAGACAATGTTCTTACTGATTCGAACCATCTGGTAAAAGTGATTTCCTTGAGTCCAGGGCATGCATCCCACAAATCACTATAAACTAATAAAAATATACTGCCTTCAGTAATACAACAAAATATGATAACAAACTCAAGCTGTTGAGGGAGCAGTACAGCAAACATCTCTCCAGAATGGTTCGTTGATTAGTCAACACCAATGCAGAAAAGCTTCACGTGGATAATTTATGGGTCACATAAAGATCACATTATTATAACATTTTCCTGTTCACTCAGAGATAATAAAAGACATACTCCAAATCAATATTTATTATTTTAGTTTTCCTTCCTCCCTACTGTTAAGCTTGACATCCTTCTCCTCCCCATTTATAGCCTGCCATTGCTAACTGAACCCCTTCACAACCTCCGAGATAAGTATCTGTAAGAGATCCATATATCATGATAGCAATAAACCAATCCCTCCAGACATATTTAACCGCAATGGAATATTGTCAAGCTCTGAAGACAAGTTGCTCCCTGAGGAGCAGAACTACTGAACCTTGATTTCCTGCCGTTCAATGTCCCACAGCTTTCCTCTTCCACCCCGAATAACCCTTCTCTGCTTCCAGTATCGTAGTTCACCACATGTCCCCTAAGTCCTTTCATAGTATCCTCCACGTCCCTGCAACTTTTTGCCTTGCAATATCTCCAGTTGCCTTCACATCTCCCAGGATTTTTAGTGACTCCACTCCTTTCTCCTTCATGCCCTTTTCTGTCTGGCCACTGGGACAGGAGACAACAGGTACTGTGACTAGGCTGGAAATACATATTGGAGAGCTGGTCAGCCAGAAGGTGCCTGCCACCTGGCCAGCTGGGGGGCTGCCAAAACCGACACAGTTGTCCAGACAAGTCATGAAGAAAACCTCTGTCCTTTTCCCATCTGCCAGGATTTTTTCAAAACTTAATAAATTAGGATTGCTGGAAACACTGCCCCTTCTCAGATTTGGTTTGAAGCATCCAAGAGTGTCACAAGTTACCAGAGGGACATCAGACAGACAACATAAACCCCTTACCACCTTCTCCTGACACCACAAAGCCAACCACGTGCTGACCTAGCCCATACTCTACTTTTCAGAGTCAGTCGACAGACTTGCACAACTCCACATGGTCTTCACTAGACTCACAAAATTCTTCTTGAGGCCACTTTACCAGGCACCAATCATCACTTTTTTGATGTCTAGTGCTAAATTTGCATTAAAATATCTGTTGCTTATTATTTTCAATGTTGCCAACCTAAATCTATGACAATGTCAACTTTGGTTATGCTGCCAATGTTTTGCTCTCTCTGAGGTGAAGTGTTTCTTTCATTATAATGCTATTTATATAATTTCCTTCTTCAAAAAGAAGGAAAAGAACACGAAAAATTACTTGAACTATAGGGAAAGCCTAGGAATTGGACAGTTAAGACAAAGAAGGCTGCAGTATACACATTTCCTTGTACAGTTCTTATAAACAAAGTTTAGCTGCCTGGATCCTAGTGGTTTATACTCTTTGGGCAAATATTGAGCTAATATCATGATTCATGTCCCTAGTCATACTCCAAAGCAGCACTGTGTTCCCTCCACTGTGTTTTAGATGTGTGCAACAGAATGTTACTGTTTGATCCAAAACATGTTTTATGACTTGCTTCCTTTTCCTTTGGTGCATTAGCAGAGGTTTTTGGCAAGCCTAACTCATTTTCAAAGGTTATCAGAACAAAAGGGTCAGATTCTAACTTCATTGACATGGAAGAAACTGAGCGGGTGGGAAAAATACATTTTATGTCCCTCTGTGAGCCACTAGCTGTCCCCTGTCTCTGGTCCTATCTTTTCTCCAGTGGTAGCATTTTCACCTTTGAGCCTTGGCTTTAACCAGGAAGAAGTGAGAATATATCTTTAAAGCCACTTTGACATCAATTGATCATTTTGGTCAACTAAGACTATCATTTATATGCTAACAGTATATTCAAGACTGCCATTCAGCTTTCAGCTAGTCCCCAGATGGGTACTGAAGTTTTCTTGGGTCACCTCAGCACTTAGCAGTGACTCGAGACAGACAAATCAGTCAGGGCTCCTGCTGTGGTTGGGTCTTCTGGGAGCTGAAATGCAGGCTGGTCTCACTGGCCATCTCTGGCTTGGAGAATGACAAACACCAGCTTTCTGCCACCGCGGGAGGGCCACAGCCCCACTGCTACCCATGGTGGGGACTGACAGACACCAGCCCAGGGCACGGGACACAGGAGAGGGAGAGGTATGGCAGGGCGAGGAGGATGTTCATCTGCCAGGTCTGGAGATGTCTCACATGAGAAACTTATCTTCAGGAGACTGTTCACAACTGGGTGTCTTGCACAGCAGAAAATGAAGAAGCAGCACTGCATAGCTTAGGGTCAGCCCTGGGCTGATGACCCCAAGGTGAAGCATAGACACAACACTCTTTAGCAGTTTGGGTCAAGGCTAGCTGGGAGATCTTCACATTGTGTGATGCACAGATGTGCTCTAGCTTGCTTTGTGCATCCATCTTGACCAGAAGAGACCTGGCTCATTTGTCATTATGCTCACTGTGTGGCTCTCCTCCTTCACACAGGGGCTCCTGTATGTTGTCCCACAGCATAGAGAGAAGAAGGAGCTGTCTGAAGGTATAAGAACAAGAAATGGTGACAGACATGTTGATAGGGACCATTAAACCTTAAACTGCAAATGGGGCAAAACATGCAAAGGCAGAGCTGAGGCAGCGCAGGCTTTTCCAGCCCACAACCACAGGCAGGCAGCCACCAGCCCAGGAAACCTCGACGAGCAAAATCTTGTTGCCCACGATGTGGAAGAGCACAGTGCTGTTAATCCCTGTCCTGCACAAACCTCTCTGCTTGTGCCCTGATGGGAAAACCTCCTTCAGCGTGTACAACAGCACTGGTGAGTTACAGCGTGAGAGACTCCCTGCTGCTTAACATGGCAGCCCCTCCATGGCTGAACGGGACTGCCTCCTTCTGTGAGAGCTCATCTGGCAGCACCTTCCTGACTCCGAGCAGAGGTTCAGACTCTGTGGATGTTGAAAGCTGCTCAAGAATGACAGGAGAAATGGTGTCAGTAGCTGATGAGTTAATTGTTGGAGTGAGATTAAGGTGAAAAATGGTAGAAGTGACTGAGGCCATGGTCTCACGCGGTGGCAGATCTACTTCACCCAGCTAAAATCATTCCCACTCCTAGCCCCACAACAGCACAGCTGTGTGTGGTCACATTGGGAGACACCTCAAGAAACAGACCCAGATGGAAACAACTAGTTCAGACTATTTTTCAGATCATCAGACTTTTTTGTTGGCAACGAGACAGACGGGAGAGAGAAGGGATGAAGGAGGGTCAGCAGGCCGGAGAGGGGATGGAAGCCATTTAAGACAGCATCACACTCAGAACAGGGCACGCAGACCAGCAAAGCCTAAATCCTATCTTTAAGTCTCTTGGCATTCCCCAGATCTCGCTGGAAAAGGGGGTTTGGATTTCACAGGCACACACGATTTTTTTTCATGTTGCCCAAAGTCCATATCCCTACTTTATTGTTATTTCATTTCAGCTTTTGGCCTGGGGGGACATAGTATGTGTGTAGGTATAGTCATGTACAAAATGAGAGGTGAAGGAAGAAAAAAAGCACTGGGCTAAACCAAAGCTTGCATCTTCTGTGGGTTTCCTCAATAAATATGTCTATTTTCCTGATAGGGACAATCCTTAGTTGACTGCAGTTCATACCACGGTATTACTGAATAGCAGATGTTTGACTATTTTTTGAGCAAGTGAAAAAATACCTCTGTTTGTCTGTCACTTATTCTTTGTTCAAAAAATATCCCTACATCACCGAGAAGAGAGAAAGAGGGGAAGGAAGAATCTACACGTCCCATTACACAGTGCATTTGAACCCCGATGCCTTCTAATGAGACTTTTTAAGAATTCCACTTACTGAACATCATATAAATTTCTTTATTTAATTTTAAATAAAAATAAATCCAAGTCTCCCTCTCTGCAAGAACAAAATGTGAGAGAACACATATTGTGCAGACACATACTGTACAGTACTGCCAACATCTGTTGCCATAATTAAAGAGAACAGCATTCAAAGCAACAATAAAAATTAGAATAAAATGCTGAAAATGCAACTTTTTGTTGTTTTCATTCTGATAGGCAGCCTCATGTAACACACCTGAAGAGTAAAAGGCTGTTTCTTATATTCCACTGCTGAAGTTCTGGCATTTTGAGCTTCAGCAACTCTCGTTATCTTCATCTTCAGATTTTCACTATCCTTATCTTTATGTGTTTTAGAAATAGATTAAATTACTGTCTCAGAAATATGCCGCCTTTTTCTGATAAAACAACACTGCCTCAACGGTAGATAGCATGTGTTGCTGATGCAGCCTTGAAAGCACTTATTCCTTTATCTCAGATTTTAGGAAAAAGAATATTTTTTTAGCTATTGGATTAATATGTTGACTAGGTTTGTCAGAATAAAACAACAGCACTTACATTAGCAAATAAAGGTCTAGAAAGTCCTCAGAGGCATTTGGTTTAAAGTGATTGTGGGTATTTTCCTGGCACAGGATCACATTAAAATTTTTACTGCTGTAATGTTAATCGCCATATAAAATCTTACATAGCCATGTCTAGAAAGCAAAATTGCAGGCTGAATTTCTTATTCAGCCTATAATCTGAAATTAACTGGTGTTTAGTTATTGTTGTTTATGGACTACCTTTTCCCATTGGTCTGAATGACAGATTACAAACATAAATGTAAAAATCTTTGCCCTGGGGAATTTACAGTCTACTAGATGAGTTATCTTATAGATGGTGAAGTAATGCAACCAGCAAGAAGTGGGTTTTTTTTAAATTCTGCTTTTTAGCAATAAAACATCACCACATCTCTAACAGGAACTTCCTAAATTGTCATCACTGCCAGGCAAACATCGAACTAGAGCATCTGTGAAATGGCTACCATTAAAAAAAAATCTGGTAATTAAAGGCCATGATTAGCTCAAAAAGGTGAATTTGGCAGGGTCAGCCAGTTCTATCTGGATTTAAGATGACTCATTGTAGATGCCGTATTTTTCATATGTAATGTTCTCAGTTACCAAGGGGTAATAGACTCTTCATTGAAAACATGCTCGAAGTCTCCCACCTGGGAGTTCTAAATGAATCTATACACAGTTTGCGCCTTGTATATATCAGCGAATGTGCATTATTCAACAAGAACCAAGGGCAATTTTCCAATGCCTGAGAGTTAAGGAGACTTAACATGTCAATTTTTCTAACTCAGTGCTTTACAATACAATCCCATTGCTGTATAAATCACTGATAAATAATAATCCCCTTAATATTATCTTCACCTTCCATTAACCAAAATGTTCTTAACTTTAAATTGCAAAATTAAATAAAGGAATATTGCTCTATCACGTATTACATGCACTGTTCATCATTATACTGTTCAATAAAAAAGAATGTAACAACAGGATTCAACCTGTAGGTTCACTGTTAGAGAATTTTAATCAACTTCTACACTGCACAATTTCAGCTTGAAACAGGGGCTGATGAAGGTCTACAGATAAAGTTTATATTTTAAAAATATTTCTACATACAAACATAATTTTATTTGGCTAATTATTTTGTAAATACAGTTACTCTTTAGAAATGTAAATAAGTAGTAGCTATCTTTCTATACTATTACTATTTACACTTCTATTACTGTTAGTAACTCTACATCTATTTCACATATGCCAATTATATATAATGTGTGCATATTTGCAACAAATTATAATAAAAATGCCATGTACCAGGTTAGCAAAAATAAGGCAAACAACACAGCTCCAACAACCAAAATACATATCAAAACCTTCAAACAGGTCCCCTACGAAAAAGTAATGGACAAAGAGCACGTGTTTTGGCCTCCCTCAATGACCAGCAAACTCAGCTTCTTTGATTCTGTTGAGAGGATAGTCATGAGCTAAGGTGAGAAACTTCAGCCATTGTCACTGTCTGACATGACAAATAATAATCACATGTTTTGATGGCAACTTTCTCTATAGATTTCATCTAGATATAATCTTTTCTAAGTGATGACTTACTAAAGGTGATAATATACTTAATGGCAGCATCCTTTCATTTGGCAATATTTTTTTTTAATTTTCAAATGTATAACTCAAAAGAAATTCTTAACAGAAAGTACCACATAAAATTCATTGCTTACATATACAGCCGCCCCCCATATTTCCCTTGATTCCCACTCCCTATTTTTTCATTCTCCATCTTCAGTGAAATTATTCTGAACTCCATCTTGCTCTTCATAATTGATCCTTCAATTGCATCCTTGGGTTTGCAGCTTCCGTGGTTTTTTTCCACTGGAGTTCACTATCAAGGTACATAGAGTCCCTGCTTCGGCAGCAAAGGGTGCAACTATATTTCTTAAGAGTCGTGGTAGTTGTGGATGCTGTAGTCCAGGCACACTCAAACTGCATTCTGTTTGGCATCAGTTATCCAGCCATTCAATGTTAAGATAGGGGACAGTAGCACAGCTGTTGCAAGGATTATTTCCAAGCTCATGCTTGGTAGAATACCCTCAGTGCAAGCTGGAGTAAATATTCCTCATACGGCAGAAGTTAACCAGAACTTACCTCACCCCATTTGTCACAGCAGAGTTGCTAACAGGAGTTGCTGGTATCAGCTGTTGTGATTTCAGGGGTACAGAAATGACTCAAAAATTCCTACAGTTTTTGAAAGCTGTGATGAAAGCTCCCATGTTTGCTCAAGCTCAGCAAAATTCCATTAAGTGCACTCCCGTTGCATAGGCTTTAAGTTCCCAGAATTCCCGTCCTCAAAAACATTAACACTATTGCACCTTTAGCGGACAATTGGTGCCTTGTGTATATGCAAGTACCAAGCCAACATATACTTTATTATTCTGAGTGAATCTTTCCCAGATCTACATTCCAATTTTCCAGAGCACTGGCAAGAAATAGATTTCCTGAACTCAAAAAAGATCACTATTTGCAGCAGTGGTTATGACCGGTTTTATCCACCATTCTAGGCCTGGAGGACAAGCGAAATTATTTTTGTATCTGCCTCCTCACTGTAAAGTTTGAGAAGTCGGGTTCCTCACAATGGCTGCTGGTTAGCTTGAAGCAGAGACATGTGCCCATGCTCTAGACAATTATGTCATATAATTTATCTTCATTACATATTTTTCCCAGTCTTTGACCAAGATTTGGAGGAGAAGTGACTCATTCAATTTTTCTCTGCTGCCGAGTCTCGCAACCAGTATCTACGACCAGAGATTGTACGCTTATACTGGATGCACCATGGCATCTCTCACCAGCTTCAGTGCTTCTGGTAAGTATCAGTCATTTTTAGGATGGATCTGGCAGCTGGTTGGCTAACTGTCTAGCAGAGTATTTTATTACACAAAAAAGTCCAGATAATTATGGTATGGAAGGAATTTCAGCGTCACATCTGGTATGCTTCTCTGGACAACTACATTAATTCCAACAGAAAGTCTATGACATGAATGTAAGAACTACAAAATGCTATTAGGTTTTCATTTTCAACACCTTTTAGACATCTGCGTTATACTTCAAATGGGTGCATGATTTATAAAAATGAGTAATTGCAAAGGACTGAGTCAAAATGCTCTTGGCAGATACTATCAAAAACATTGTTGATCCATTCAAGTATCTCTTCCAAGTGGGCAACATCAAATATGACTATTCTGTAGCCAAGAAAGAAATTAATTCCATACTAATATAAAGAAGTGCTTCATCTCTAACTGTGTCAAACCTGACAACACAGGTATTATGCCATCCCTTCAGCAGTTGCTGGATAGAACCTCAAGCTATGGTGCCAAATTCTACACATATTCCTCACAAATACGTCTCTTGGAAAAGTTTGCCAATAGTAAACAGAAGATTGTGAATGGTTTTGAAGTCACCATCCTACGAACATTTTCCATGTAGTCTGTCCATTAATGCACGGGGCCTTTGCACAAAAAGTATAATCAAAAACATTTACATTGGCAGCTCCAATAGCTCCAGAGTCATTGGTACCAAATGTCCCTGCCTGTTACAGTGGAGATCACAGAGGGCAGGTAGTCTGCGCAACGGTGCCTTCCCAAAACATCTTTCCAGACTGAAGTATTGGACCTTGTACTGCTGGATTGCTTTTGATATGGCAACAAACAAGTGTCTTTACCAGGCGCTTTCCTGCACAAACTACATCCCTGATATCCTTTGCTGGTCCACAACGTGGGAGGGCCCGTCCCATCCCTAACCCTGCAGGCTGTCTCCGATGTTGAGTGTTCACTGTTTACATCTCACAGCAATAAATTGTAGGTTTTCTGGATATAGTCTTACAAATGGCAACAGAACAGTGACTCCATCTATATAATATCAGGTATCCTCCCCGATCACCTCCTGAAGGCTATCAGCATTGCTCACACAGTGTCCTGTCCTGCACACAGAAGGAAAAATATTTAGTAGCAGCACAATGTCTTACTCAGAAGATGATGGTAGGTTGTCTACCAAGACTAAAGGGTTGTCCTCCTCTCCCAAGTTACTGAATGAGACACATGATGTCCCAGCCTGCTTAATATTTAAATACCATTCACATTCTTTGTTAGCCTCATAAAGTGACTTCCTAAAAAACAGCAGTAAAATGTGCTTTAGGAGATTATTTTTTCTACATGTGACTGTATAAACTGTATTGACCGAAGAAGTCTATCAAAGGAGCATGGAAGACACAGAAGTCATGCAACTTCTGAAGATCAAACTGTGGATCTGCTGACACTTAATGGTATAAACTCAGGGATTACTCTTCTGAGAGCCACCCAGATTTACAGTGGTGGGATCTGTTAGTTTATGTGATGGAGGGCTTATCACCATAAACATAAAGGCCTGGAGATGAGCAGAGAACAGTATCGGGCAGAGGAAGCCCAATAGCACCCAGTCCCGGCTCCTCCCAGGGATGTCAGCAGAGGACAGCCTGGCCATGGTCTGGGTGTCAGAGAAGTCTGCAGGAGGTGTTTTCGTCAGACAGCCTTGCAGACTGAGTGGGGTCACTGCCTGCAGGTGTACCAGACTCATTATGGGATGAGCATCTGGGGAATGGTGTGAAATTTACTGCAGGATGTGTTAAAGGGGTTTGCCGGATGTGTTAAAGGGGTTAGTGGGAATGTGTGAGACTTACGGGATATTAAGGGTAAAGACCAAAGGCAAGAATGGGAGGGTGAACGTGGCTTGCAAAGGAACAAATGTGGAAAAATATAGAGATAAATGGCTAAAAGGAGCCAGTTATCTGTAAACAGGCTGCTGGTCAGAATGCTTGTTGCCCCATACCTGATCACCGCAGTCTTCTAGTTAAACTGCATTTTGAACTACTTTACTTGGTGTGGGACTCTGTTCTGTGTGCATGTGTGTGTATTTATAGGGGTGCCTGTGCCGCAGCTGGAGTCGGGCCACGGGTCAGAGGGCCCATGTGTCTGGGGTGCCAGCAACTGGAGACTCCGGTATGTGTTTGTGTGTGTCTGTGTCTGTGTGTGTATGTGCATGTTTCCTGAGACAACATCAGTCCTGTGTGAGTGCATGTATGTGTAATTCACTAGAAAATTTCAAGCCACACTTGCTGACAAGTAGGATAAGGGGTCTGTGAGCCAGCTATCAGGGAGACCATAGTTGAGGGGCTGGATACCAGAGAGAGACCAGAGGTCTGAGAGTTGGATACTGGGGTGACCACAGGTCTGCACAAGGTCCCAGAGAGACCAATGTGTATATGCACGTGTGTTTGTGTGTGCATGTGTAGAAGAGGGTCTGACTGCCAGCAACTGGACTGGAGCTACAGGCCCACCACTGCAAGTGCATGCGCATCCCGGTCTCCAAACTAACAGCCAAGAAGAAATCAATGGCAGAGAGGCAGAGGCTGGGCAGAGCATCGGACAGTGCAATGTGTGACCTGGGAATCACTCACTTCCACCCATTCCCAGCCATCAAGCTGGAGCACCTCACCCAGCTGAGCCAGGCAGAGGGGGCTTCAGGCAGGTGGCTTGGCAGACCATGCATGAGGTTGTCAAGGTCCCAGGTCACAAGGAGCACATTCTCAGCCCATACAAGTCTTGTTCACCCAAGACAGGAGAAGGAGGAAGAACCTGAAGCAGAGGTGGCCGCACACGGGCAGCCCTGACATGGAAGACACACATAGGTACCCAAGCGCTTTGCAATAGTGCATACAGCCTAGAGGCATCCCATGCCCACAGGGTACCCATGAGACAGTCACAACCTGCTCTGTCAAACAGTGTGAGAGAACATCTGGACGTGTCATGACCAAATTCCCAGGTGGACCATGTTGTGTCCCGAGGGTGCGGCATGCAGTGGTGGTTTGGCTCCTGCCTCACGGGGCGGTGCACAGCTATGGACCTAGAGCCATCCTTCCTTTTCTGGCTGCAAATGGCACATCTGTCTCCTGATTCAGGGGAACAAGCAGGGCCAGCCTTCCTCACCCCACTGGTTGTTGTTGCAAAACCAGACAGCGGGGAGACGGGCCCTTAGGCTGCGCCCCTGCAACTGCTCCTGTGCAATTATGCCTAAGTCATGTATTTGCATTCACTTGTAGCCCAGGCATGGTGCTGAATTCTTAATAAAACAGACTTTCATAGGTTACAGCAAAGATGCAAACAGATGGCATAAGGCTTTGAGCACAGCTGATGTGAAGAGCTGTCAGAAGGAACCGGGAAGTGCTTTCCCTTTACGGTGTTGGTAGGACAGGGTGGCTCCAGGCGATGCCACGCAGCCTTGCCAAAGGCATTGCACGTTCCTGCCAATGCAGGCTGCAGCGCAGGTTTCCCAGGGACCTTCATTAGAAGCCAAGTGAGAGGTATCTTTTAATAAGTGAAAGGAGAAGAATCACTTTCTTCAGCAATTGGCCTCACTCCAAAACTGCAATCTGATCGCAGGACTCTGTTTCTGACTCAAGTGTAGAGGAGGATTATGACTGCTCTGAATTTTGTATTAAATGGAGCACATAGAAAATCCTCCACACATCCGAGAAACTGCAAGTCTAGGCATTAAGAAAACATGCCTCTCTAAACTTTACGAAAGTAACAAAGGATGTTTGGCTTTGAACTCCCAATTAGGAGCATTCAGGGGACAATAAAGCTGTGCAAGGAACTTGTGATTTTTAATTGATTTGATTTATTAGGCTCTTTTTCTGCTCTCTGAATATCTACAAACATGCTGCAACTGTTACATGCATTTGTTTATTCAAATGCATTTGATTAACACTATTCAGAATTTTTGACAAGGTGGATTAATCATAAATAATCAAAATCTGAATAGTGTTGCTTAGCTGTAATTTGTTAGGGAAAAATAAATGGTTTAACAAACCAGCAAAGCACAGAAGTACTTTTAGGTAGAAGTTGGTTCCTATATTCATTTATGTGTGTGGCTTCAAAATTGATTCTCACCCAATATTCACGTCAGGATAGCTATTGTTCGTATAGGCAGAGCACGCAAACAATAAAGTTTGTAGACATGTTCATCGAAACTGAATTCATTTAAAAAGTCAGCTGCTGTTTGCATACTTTTAATTACATACTAAGAACTGGCAGTGCAAGCAACAGAAAAAAAATCCAGAGAGAGAGGTCAGACATGCCTTAAAAATTAAGCTCCTTGTTCAAGTCCCAGAAGACAATATCAGAGCTGGCGCTGAAGAACAAAGAGCAGAAAAAAGAAAACCAGAAAACAGTTCTCATTTTTCCAACTTCCCAAGCTGCACCCAGTGAATCTTCTCTGCTTCACTCTTGCTTTGTGCAGACCACTACTGTGTTAGCAAAGCTATTTTCTTTGCCCAGAAAATGTGAATATTCCCTCTGAAGAGCACTTGAAGCGTAGCAGGGGGAAATACTGCGGTGGAGAGAGGTTTCTCTGAAACTAACCATAATGGATTCCTTTTCATTCCTGCATTAAGCTTCAGAGCAGAAGAGCAGCCAGGCTCCTTCAGAGATAATCTCCCCCTTTGCTTTTGCCCTGTGTGAAATGAAGACTGAAAGGGGAAATATTTTTTCCTTGGGCTCTGCCCTGGTGTACCCGTCTCTGGTCCTCCGGGGCTCTGCGTCAGATAGGGCCAGGGAGGGTGGGGGATTAGTGGTCTAAGAGTTAAAGCAGGAAGAAAGAGAGATGGGACCCCTGGATTATAGTCTTTGCTCTGAGATAGAGGTAAATAGACACATTCAAATACAAAACTTCCCCTTTGAATTATTTTTTCCATTCCCTACCAATCCTAGCTTATCTTCCCAAAACGGTCTTCACTTTTAAAATCAATTTATAACCGATCAGACAGCTAAAATAGCTTCTTACAGTAGGTGTCTCTAGTCAATGACTGATTTGCATTAAGAAAGATATGACAGCCAAGTGTGAAGAGAAAAGAATGATAGTTTAATTTTAGAAAAATTCCACATTCATATGAGAAATGATTACTAAGCACTGTGTATGTTCATACATAAATTATTTCTAAAAATGTGAAAAGATATTAAAATGTTAAATATTTTCTTGCAGCAGGAGCAGGAAAGCTCCAGATCAGATGCCATGACCTTTCGTGGGAAGGGATGGAGCAGACTCACACCCCAGGGAGGCACCCAGTGGTCCCGTGCCACTGACCGCAGCACCGAGCAAGGACACAACACCAAGCAAGGACGAGAACAAACGGCTCAGGGGAAAAAGGGTAGAGGAACGCGGGAGGAGAGGGAGGAGGGGAGGGAGGCTGAGACAGCTGCTGTGTGGCAAAAGCACCTTCCAGCCCTTCTGGGGATAGGTGAGGAGCCTCCTCCTCATGCTCCACTAGTGTGAGCGCTGGGAGGCCGACACGCAGGCTCTGGGGAAAGCAGCACATGGACATGGAATGATGGAAATAAATAGTGAGGTTCCCAAGCAGGCGGACTGGGGTGCTCACTCCGACTGTAACCTCTGCAGAGCCAAAAGCAGCTCCAAAGAGTGTGACACAGCCATCAGGGGGACATGCCAGGGAGCTAGGTGCCAGCTCCTGAAATAAGTCCTACAGCTTGACAACAGAGCGCTGTCATCTCTATCCAGAAAAAGACTAATAGTGGGCTGACGCCTGGCACTGACAGATTATCAGGTTTCTGGAATCGGGATTTGGATTTGTTGCTGCGTTTTGTTTTGATTTTTTAAGGATATCTTTATTTTACCAATACAAGCTCTTTTCTTTGTCCTCTCATGGTCCAAGCTGGCAAAAAGCAGCCTGAGATGTCCCACAGAGGAAGTCCAGACCATGCCAGGGGCCTGTGCACAAGTGTAGGACATGTTCAGGTG
The DNA here is from genome assembly GCA_017639485.1 of Pluvialis apricaria. Classification (NCBI taxonomy): domain Eukaryota; kingdom Metazoa; phylum Chordata; class Aves; order Charadriiformes; family Charadriidae; genus Pluvialis; species Pluvialis apricaria. Next base: position 97,544,174 of record CM030007.1, on the reverse strand, counting down.
TGGCAGGGACCTCATTGTAAGATGGATTGTAGGCTCAGAGCCTACAAGGGAAGGAGGGAAAGAGTCACAAGTTGAGAAAAGTGTGTGAGGTGGGATAAAGAAGATCAGAAGGTCACTGAAAGACCATTAGAGCATATTTTGTGTTTTTTACTAGATGCATCTCATTTTTCAGTGTCAAGAGGATGTGTACGTGGTGTTTGTCCCACACTAACACACCCTGGAAGAACAGACATCAGTCACCGGGTGTGCCACGATTTTATTAGCTAAGTTTTACAGAAGCATCCCTCCGAGTAGGGAATAACTCCATGCATCACAACTCAGGTTTGACAGGAACATTAAAGGCAATTCATATTTTGATCAATCCAAATTTGTAGACAGCAGAGGTCAGACTTAATGTAAAAAATTTAAAAAGATTATTTTTATGAAGAAATTAAGTTTGTGGCCCGCTAATAAAGATCTTACTGTCTTACATAAAGATCTGTTTTAAACAATCTAAACTTGTGTTATCTGACATTTTAATTAGCCTCATCTCATTGCCTTGGAAACATCCTGTCTTCTTGCATTATAAGTCCTAGAGCATTTGTCACTCTAATGCACAAGACCACGTTAGAAAGACAGCAAACTTTTATCAGTGTTGACTTCATTGCTATACACTAGAGCTCCATTATTTGACATATTCACTCTGCACATTGCCTAACTTCCCAGAAATATAACAGGAAACTCTTTCCTGGCTTCGTTCAGAAGAAAATTACTGTATAAGCAAATTACATCACTTGAAGAGCCATATCTTTTCACATATTTTTGTCCTTAGAAGACAACATAGAACAGGAACTTCTCTTTCCAGAAAAGTATACCCACAAGTACCGTCAGCATGACTCCAAGTTCCCTCACACAGACTTCTCAAAGTATTTCATACCAGAGGTATGAATAAAATAATTCTTTCATATATGGACTGGCCCAAAGACTGAAAGGCAATGGGAATCTTCTCAGCAGACTTGAGAGAAGACCTTGAAGAGAGGAGGTACCTCCAGCTCCATAAACACTTACCAGTCTTCACCGTTAGTTTAAGTCCCCTCTCCCAGTCTCAGTGAGAGTTTAGGAAAAGAAGAACACTTCCAAAAATGCTGCCTGGTTGGGGTTTTTTTGGCTTCACTGCTGAGATCTTCAATGACTACCCATTGTTGCGGCAGAGATATCAACCCTTGTTGCAAGTCACTGAAGTGTTATCAAAACATCAGTCATTGTTGTGTATTGGCCTGGACCAAACTCAGCTCGTTGAGAGCAGCATGATTCCATGATGTCACATGCTCAATACAAGCACACTACTCGTTCCTTTGCAAATACTGCACTGTCAGCATAAGGGATTTCTTTGTCACATGAAAATAATTTAACTGGTCTAAAAAAATTTACGCTATTGTAGTATGACACTGAACCATTTCAGTTCCTTCAGAAGTTCTTTGAAACTATGCAGAACTCAAGCGTTTTCCACCCAGGACAATAAAGAGTAAGTTGCTTTATTTTGCATAATTTCCTTTTAGAATTTTTTAACAGATTTATCCAGAAACAGGCGAGTATGAATTTTAAGCAACACATTTTAGACAGCAATTTCACACACACACAGAGTGGTCAAAATGCCATATAACAGAACATTTCGGTGGTAAAAGGATTATTCTGGCTTACACCAAAAGTTGTATTTCTAATTTAGTACTTACGCGTTCTGAGCAATAAATTAAAAAAAATTGTGGGAAATCAAATTTTTTCATCAGCAGGGCAAAAGGTTCATCAGATGAGTTTGAGTCAATTGTCTGAAATTGGAGTTGAAAAGCACCATCCCTCATCCAGCAATAGCTCCAATTTTCCATGTTCAAGGCAGAGCCAGATTCCAGGAGTTCAGCTCCCAAGATTCACACTGATTTGTTGAATCTGTTTGCTTTGACGTCTTTGCCACAATGTATGAGTTTTCACCCAGGACTTCTGTACAACAGAATAACCTCACTGCCTCCATTTCTGTTGACTGATTATTGCTGAAACTACATTCCAGTGCTTTTGAAAGCAGATCAGCTGACTGGAGCCTAATAGGAGCCACGTGCCAGAAAATACCTCAAAGATTTTCTTTCTCTCTGAACAAAGCTAACAAAAAGAACACTTTTCCTTTCTTACCCAGGTAAAAGCTTCTTCATTCACCATGTGGAAAGGAAATTTAATGATGTCTTTTCTTTTCAGATAGCTTGCTCTTTTTCAGCGTTGCAGCAGGACTAGTTTGTTCCGGACTCTTGGCCCTGTTTTCTGCAGCCAGCCAACAGTGCTGATTTGATGGGCTGTGCCCATGCAGGAAACAAATGGTCCCGCCAGGAACATCTGTGGGATGGATTCTCCCCACTGGGAGTCTTGGAGAAGAGCACTGAGGCAGGAGAACTGAGCCACTTGCCTCCATGTAGGTGTCCTAGAATATTAAATTGCTTTTGCTCTTCAGTCTTTCGCTGGTCAGAAGGGCCTGTGTAAAAAATACAGAATCTGCCTTAAAGGTCAGGGTAATTAATTTTTGTTCCTCCTCTGAGCACACAGAAAGAAGGCAAGAGTCCAAAAGAGTCCCCAAAGGTTTCCATAGGACACCCACACTTCAGACAAGTGGAGCAAATCACAACAAAACCTGGGCAGCCAACCTACCTCCCTGGGTAGACCTGGACTCCTTAGCTGGTGACAGAGGTGTGGTCAGACAGCACTTTCCCCACCCCTTGCAGCCGCTGCAGGACTGCCTGCAGGCTCAGGGAGAACATCTCCACCATCCTTAAAGGGCAGTCCTGCAAGGACATAGAAATATAACACATTCCTATCTCTACTTCATGTGTTCATATCTGGGGATAAAAAAAACAGACCCCTCACATTGCATTACCAAGCCCCCAGCCACAGAGCGGTCTCTGCTTGGTGGGCACTTCACGGCTTTGGAAGCCCCTTCCTCTCCTCCCTGAGGCTGCACTTACGCAGACAGTGTACGGGCTGCAAATCTGGTCCTCAACACTGTCTTCAGTCATCATCTTAAACGACTGTCTGGCACAGTGAAACGAACTTTTCCTTTCTAGGGACATCTGAGCAAAGCTATACATTTTTTCCAATGCAAGGTGACATTCTGCTATTAATACGTGACTCGGGGAGCCAAAGACCTGCAGGAGCCCCACTGTGAGCATGAATGGGACTGGGGCTGCATGGCAGCTGGGAAGAGAGTAGCACTGCTCTCTCATTTACCCAGCTAAAACCCAAATATTTACTCGCAAATTGAGCTGAGCTGCAGCTAGGCTGTACCAGCTGGTTATCCCATTGAGCAAAGAAAGGAGGGAAATGGATTTCTTCCTGTTTTCCTTACTGGTCAAAAGATTAAAAGCAATATAGTGGTGTTGGTCCCTAGGTATTGCCTGATTAATAGCCTGTTAGCCAGCTGGCAAATTGCCAAATTCACTTCTCTTTAAATGAGGAGACTGTTCCATGAGCTCAAATGGACTTTATTAATGTGGCACTAATAATTCAGCACTTATAACCCAGAGAAAAGGTTGTAAGTAAATATAGACACGCATCGCCTATCAAGGTTCCTTTTTGCTTTCCTTCTGCATAGGCAAAGGAACACAATCCATCAGATGTTTCACCACCACATTCAGGTGAGAAGGGCCTAACTTTTACAGGAAAGGTGTTACGAAGCAAAAGGCCAGAAGCCTTGAGAAATTCCTTTGTGTCAGCAGCACCTAGAAACTTCTCCCTACTGGTTTTTAATGGTGTTGATCAGGTAAGAGGTAACACAGATAAGCCTTCTGTCCTCATTCCAGGTTTCTTGTCTATTCAGTAAGCTAGGACTTTCCCAGCTGAATGTTGTCTGCTGGCCCATAAATCAGCTCCCTCTCTTGCCTGAGCCTTCTAGCACATTTCACATTAATAACCATTCTCAGTTGTCCAGTATGTCATTTCCTTTGGTCTTCTTCCTAGCACAGGTTTATAGCCAAGTTCAGTTCAGAAACCACCAGTACACGGCTGGAGTCAGCAGCCCACGAGGTACCTGAGATCGCTTCATTCATTCAATGTCATTCATATGTTTGGGAGTGCAGTTATGACATGCGTATCTTTTGCCTACTGTCTGCATCAGCCACTCGTGTCAACAGGGATTTCAGAGGAGATAACTCCTCTCTGTCACCTCGAGCAGCGGTTGCTTCCCAAATAGCGCTCCCTGAGGGACTGACATGCCATAAAAGAAGATAAATGTTCTGAGGACACTCACTAAAAATACCATGTGTTAATTCCCCAATTAAAAGTCTCAGGAGGAGAATAACGAGTGATCTGTTAGCAATTCTGTAGGTTCACAGTTGTCTGATATCCCACATCTGGGAGCTACTGCCCTCGGGTAGCAGCTAATTGGCCCCAGTTACCATAGTGCCTCACAGTCCTTAATGTATGTATACTCACTACTGCTCAGTAAAGCAAATAAGGACTGATTTCAGTTTGACAGACTGGGAGCTGAGTTTTGGAGAAAGCAGAGAACTGACTTTACAGCATTATACTCCACATATAAATCACAGAGTGAGGCAAACCCCAGGTCCTGATAAGTACTTTCTACCCAGGGGAGAAACTGGCCACAGAAGAAGAATTTTCTTTGGGTCAGGCTCACTTATTTACAAGGACTGCAAATGTGCTGCTTCCCTGTCAAAATCAAACAACCAGCAGTTTCTTCGCCTGGCCCCTCTCAGCCAGCTCCGTAACCAAAAAAAAGCTGTCACAAGGCCTTTTCTTGAGCGAAGATCCAGTGATTGCTCTGTCTCCTCAGTTTTGTGTTACTTTCTGCCTCTGTCTCTGAAGAAGTCCTGCTCCTTCTCCCACACAGGCAGCCACACAGAGCTCATTACCTCTCCCTCCAGGGCTTGCTCTTTTATTCTCACAGGCCGGCATAATTCAGCTTTTGAGGGAGCTTAAGAACTTGCTTCTATGGTTTTGGAGACTTGGTACCACCAGGGAGCTCTGTTACTTGTAAGGCTTATCTTGAACAAGACGTGGCTTTAAGCCCACTCACCCCCTGCAAACACACCCAGGCTGTAACAACGCTGAGATACCTCAAGATTATTTTTTTTTAAAATGCTCCGTCAGCATTGATTTCAATAGGAGCTGGGTGCCTAATCTGCTTTGCACTTCTGAAAATCCTATTAAGTGCCTCTTTACTTCTCTAGGTGCCTAAATATACTTTTCTTAATTTGGCTCTAAGTGATTTGCATGCGTCATCAAGATTTTTGAGAGCGCGGCTCGAGGGGAGACGCCTCCCTGTCACAGTCTGTCACTTGTTCAGATACCTAAACTGGGAACCAAGTTCTCGTGAAGATGCTGTGACAGTGTGAAATATGTCTATCAAACTGTGAACGCTCTTCGTGCTGTTGCCTCCTTGTCTCTTTACGGCTTCCATCCTGTGCTGAGCACACGCGCCCTCTCTCCCAGGAAGCCCTCACCATGGGGTTATCACGGCTTCATCACCCTTTCCACCGTCGCCCCAGACCTATACAATTTTTTGCAGCGGGCCCCAGCTGCAGATGGAGCCATGGCTCCTCAGCAAGAGCAGGGAGATATATTTTGGGAGGGGACAGGGATGGTTTGGGTGCTTGGGGGCAGCAGTCGGGACAGCGACAGTATCTCACCTCAGTCCCCAGGCTAACAAATACGGTGCTTACAGAAAAGTGCTACCAAACCAGGCAGTGTATATAAACATTCACTCCTAAGGACGTCCTAGAGAATTAACTGCCTGTGGCTCAGAAATGTCTTCGCTCAGCTTTTCTTCTCTTCCTTGGCTTGTTGTTACTAAAAGGCTGTCATGGGCAAGAAAAACTGTGAGGGAACATACATCTGAGAGGATCAAAAGAGCTGAGGCCCCAGGGTTTGTCTCAACAGGATGGCCAAACACTCCTCAGTTTGGAAAAAGGGCAATTAAAAAAGGGTCTGTGCCTTTAGACCCAGCACTGGATGCAGTAACTGCTTTCTGCAGCCAATGGACGTAGAAGTGGGGCCAAGAGGAAAACGAACTGGCCATGACCAGGCTGGTACCCACCTAGGGGCAACTTCCTGGGAAAGATGGGCCCTCCTGGGGTCCTCAGAAGCTCTGCCCCAGCCCCACTGCAAGCCTCAGTCAGAAAGGAGAAGAAAGGAAATTAGCATCTTCAGGAATTACAGTTTAAACAGTTCTCAGAGCACCTTTAGCTGTTCTTAAGTTGAAAAGAAACTTTGGAAAGGGGATTAAAGTTAGGATGGTCTGGTTTTGATGTGCAAGAACAACTATTTTAAAAAAGCAATGAAAAATGGGAACATATTCAGAGATCTAAGCATACTTTAAGAGAAATCTAGAAAAGTGCAAGCATGGAAATGCTCTGAATCTGGCCAGAAGAAATACTTCTCTTACAGACACTATGCTGCATCCCAGAAAGCCTTGACAAAACAGAGCTTAAAAGTCCACTTGGCCTTTGCCACTGATTTCTTTCTGTATTAATTGTCTGCTAATAATCACAGTGCAGCAGCTGAAGTGCACCAGCACTCACAGCAGCCCCATTAAGGACTCAGCAGTGCAGGGTCCGGCCCGTGAGCTTCAGTCAGCAACTTCTGCACTCCCAGGTCTTTCTTTCCAAAGTGTTGGCTTGAGCAAATCTTACAACACGTGTGTTTCAGACCCCTGTCTGCAATACCACAGTAATAACAGTGGCCCTATAAAATCCTTATGGATTAATCAGTTACTACTTGCAGTGGACACTGACAGTTGTACTGCTGATAATCACCTTTTTGGAAAGAGTGAATAAACTCTCATACAAAAAACCTAGCAAGCTACAATTTGCGGATACACAACAAACAGGCAGACAGCCCAAATCCAGGGGGAAAAAAAAAGGAGAATAAAGAACTCTGATTCTGCTCATCCTCCCATTGCATCTGTCGCAATGAGCAGAGAGAGAAAGAAAGAGTTACATTTGTTCCCCGCGAGAAGCAATGAGAATATTCTTGCCTTGGATCTGCCAAGCTTGCAAGAAAGATCCCCAAGCTGGATTTCCTCGGGGAGCAAATGTTAACTAACAAACGGAGAGTTGGACAGGCTCTCTTTCTTGGGAGAGGAGCAGGGCTTCCCTCAATACTGCTTTGGAGAAAATAGTTTGCATGAGGCCTAGAGCCAGGGGCCAGAACATAACCTAATTAGGCCAGAAAGGGTGATTAGCTGTTTATTTTGAAGATGTTCAAACCGTGCACTCGCATTATACACTGCCCTGGGAGAAAAAGGATGCTGTTTATACTCCCAGATCTAAGGGATCAGCACAGTTTATTTTCCCCCACAAATGAAGGCCTGTTCTACTTACATTCTTTCAACTGAGATTGGATCTGTTTATTTTCACTCATCTGCAGGAAATGGGAATATTTCAGTCTATTATTCTCAGTCCAGGGAAGCAGTTTGTATTGCTTAACCATGGGCAAAGGCAAATTAGTCACAGCTTTCACGTGCTACCTCAAAAGATTTGTTTAATAGTAGTACCATTAGTGGCAAAATTATTTACAAAAACCCATAGTGCAAATTCTGCCTCTTGAACCTTTTCCAGAAGGCATGAGAAATTTTGTTAAACCCCCCAGATGACTGGTACTCCATCGCAGGAGATGGAGTTGATCAAGTTCTTCCTCTTCCCAGCAGGCACCTCCATGTATTGATGTTGAGCTGAGGGTTTTCATGCAATGTTTCAAAGCTCGCTGCTTCTTTACCCTGTCGAATTAGCTACTGTTTTCTGAGCGTATCTGGAAGCACGGCACTGAGAAAGGAAAATGCTGGTGGGAGAGTAGAGAGGTGCAATGAGGCTCCCCACACATGGCTTCTGCTCAGACCAGTGGCAACAGGACAAAGACGTCTGCACAATATGTATAACACAGCCCGCCAAAAGCTACAGTGGGATGCCACTTCAGTGTTTCCAAATATTTGTTTGAGTTGGCTTCACATTTAATTATAAAACAATCTCCTTTTGCTAGAGTTTGTTAACAGGATTTGTTTGCATGCTTTGATCTTTTATTTTTAATCAGCCCTAGTGTTCATGAAGCCTTTGGTAAGATTCTCTGCTGATAAAAGTGCTCACATTATAGCAAATGGAATATGAGGTGACAATATATCTTAGAGAGTGTTTTAATTCCTTTGAAGTTAAGCTTTTTGATGGTCAATTAAATTATTTTAATTGTATCTTACTTATTTTAAACCTAAATCAAGACTGTTTTCCAACTACTGGAACTTAAAAATTCTGCAGAACCCAGGAAACTGCAAGCATTGTGAATGTAAATTTTATCTGTTGACTACATCCAGCAGAAGAAACAATCAAGAATGCACCAAACATCAAATACTGTGATGAAGACAGAAATTACCGGCAACCAATTATAAAGATATGGAGCAGCAGAAGGTACAATGTGTTACATACATTATGGGGCTGCCAGAATAGGCTACTTAGGGATGTACAATAATAATTTAGATTGTTGATCATAATAATCTCATGCTGGTCATAACTGTCTGGCTGTTATTTAATGCTTCCCTAGCCTGTTTGCTGAATCTGTTTGCTGGTTTTTGTACTTGTTTATAGTTTGCAAATTGTTTGAAGTGAAGTGAATTTTGCTGTTTGTTTGCACAGCACCAGCTCTTGAGAAGGGGATGGGAAGCTCCGTGATCTCCTTTGCTGAAAATAATTAAAAAATCCCTAATGGAAGCAGTAAAAATTCTTCTCTAGGAAAAACAAACTCAGCTGAACTCTAGCTAAATTAACCAATATCCCTCATGATCCACCAGTTTTCGTGATGGATTATGGAGAAGCTTTATAAAGTTCAAAAATAGCACTGTGTTCCTCCTTCCTCCTCCTCCTCCTCCTCCACGCAGGGTCCTGCCGGCTATCAGAAGATCAATCTTCCACAAGCAGAACTTCCCCACTACAATGAACATAATCCTACAGTTCACTGGTTTAAGTGAGTCTTGAAGGATTACTTTTCAGAGTACTGAGGGGTTAGATGCTTCCCAAGATAGCTAGACAGCCTTCATGGGTTTTTAAGACGAGCCAGTACATGAGAAGTTACAAGTGCTATAGCCTTTACCTAGGTATTTTTTCCTTTTCTCGCAAAAAGGCCAGGTGCTCTGAGACATCCATCTTCCTGGGAGCAAGTTTCTTCTGCAGATACCACAGAAAAAAGTTCCTGAGGTGCAGATGTTTTTCTTGTTTGGGTGTTTTTTCTAACCAGCTTCATTTTGTCTCTTTATTACAAAAAAAAAAAAAAAAAAATTCTTTTCTACTCCATTTTCAAATGTTCCCTGTGATTACCAGGGCAACAAAACATATCAAGGTAAGATCACTCTATTTGGCAGAGTTTTCTTACAGTGGAGAAGGGACAGCCCGGAAGCTCACATGCATGGCATAACCATGAATCCAAGTGGCCTGGCACAATGCTGCCATCCCTTGTTGTTTGAACAGTAAGAGGACTCAGTCCCTAACAGACTTCCAAAGATTTGCCAGAGTCCAAAAACATGCAGATGAGTCCTACTATCATGGATCCTTGTTTTCATGGACTCCTTGGCCAGCCACTGCCTCCTGTGGCACTCATCCTGGTGAAGTGGCTCAAGTCATGGAAGTGGGAAAGTGATTGCTCAAATGCTCAATAGCTGTAATTTCCGACACGGGAATGCCCCATTCTTGCCCCCTGCAATGCAAGTAGTAGTTACTGCTCCTGGAGAAGTTGAGGACAAGCAGCCACAAAAAGCAGCTCCCCCAACCCCACCTACAGTCCCTCTGCAGAAAAGCTCCTGAAAGGAAGGGAGGAGGTCACAGCTGAAAAGCAGCAGCATCCTATTCCCCTCTTCAGGTGACAATCTCTTTGTCTGAAGAAAACAGGCATTGGTTAAATAAACCAATACCTTTCTTGTGGAGTTTTGGCTGTTTCTGGTGTCCCCCCTCGGAGTCCAACACAGGCAGTATTTTAACCAGAAGCTTGATGGGAGCTATTCTGAGGTAGGAAGATTTCAGTATCTCAGATTTTTCTATTTTTCATTGGGAAAAAGTGGTTAAAAGCTGATTAGCTAGTTACTTCTCCTGCAGGACCTGACCCACAGGGACAAGCATTCCTAATATCTACTTGAGATTAAGTAATTTCTAGCCTCACTAAAAATTGGACACACTTCTGTGGAATTTACTTCTAGGTTTTTTGAGAACATTCATGGGAGTATAGCTGATTTCTTCCAATACACACAGGAATCTATGTTAAATTGGCTAAGAAAGCTGCTTGGATTGGAAAACAAATTAATCCACCCAGTCATTTATAAAATGCCCACAAGAAACAGAAAAATAAAAGCTTTTCTACATTTTACTTCTGTGAAGAGAGAATGAAATATTCTTGTCTCCAGAGATCTTCCAGTTCCCACTCCCATCCTTCGAGTTTTATCTTCCTTCCCCAGATTCAGATTTTGGGGAGCAAAATTAACTGTTTTTATGAGAAGAGGTGATACTGGCAAGAGGTGATACTGTCAATCAAGTATCAAGTCCCTGGCCACATGAACATCCAGGACAAAATGCTCAGCACAACCAGGCAGGCTGTCCGGAGGCTGCTGGGGAAGAGTGCCCTGCATGAGGTTCCTCCACAGCCTTGATGCTTCCAGCAGAGCAGGCATCTGAAGGTCTGATAATCGATGGCAATCTAATCAATACAACAATGGGGGGCCTATGCTGTTGTTCATCTCAGGCAAAAATAGAAGCTTAAAAGCAGACCTTTCTCTCCAGTGACTTGCACCTCTTGCACACATGAAAGTATCCGCACTTAGCAAAATGAGTTCTACCCTTTCTTAAGGCTGCTTGTATTTTCTGAGTTGCTCAGGAGGGAACACTCTTTACTTTCTCTTGCACCGCAGGTGCCCAAGAGGAGGGTGGGTGCTCAAACTTTGGTTTGCAAGAGCAGTCCCCTTGACGATGAGCACTGGGTGCGGTGCTTGCCAGGATGAAAGGAGGAAGAAGCTGCATGTGTTCAAGTTGAGAGGTTCTAGAAGAGTGCAACAGAGACACAGAGGCTTAAGAAATTCACCTCAGGGGAAATGCTAGGCTGTGTTTTGTCTGCAAAAAATATCCCAGCTGTACATCATGGATGTGCCTGACAATGGAATCTGACCAGCAAAGTTCATTGGCATCTGCTATCTTTTAAGAAAGGGGAAAAAGTATATTTGATGCTGCATTCAGCTATTTGCACTTTGGAAATCCAGCTCCAAGGGAGTTATTCTCTCATTCTGTTTTATTAGTTTTCATTGTCTCCCAAGATCTATGCAGTTCAGCTCCATGGTAACTCAGGAACTTGCTTAGTTGCCTTACATATTGATGTATACAAGGAAAGCACAGTGCTAATACACTGTTTGAGCATCTCTAAGATATATTTAAAATATCTAAGACGTGTGGCAGAGTAGGATTTTTAGAGGACACAAAACAGTGCTGCCTTGCCTTAAGGTCATAGTGATTGTTTCTTGGTAAGTTCTACCAAGTCACTCCTGGCTTTGCAACAACTAAAGTCATGACAAAATTTTGTCCATGCTGTTAAGCATCATTCATTTTCTCTGTCCTCCAGAGATTACAAGAAACAAATACAAGGTGGTTAAAAAGAGGAAGAAAAACAGAAGAAAAATTACTTACCCAACAGTAATTAGTTGTGTCTAGACTTATTAGCTGGGTACTACTGACGTAGCCCAGGATATGAGTTCTGTAGTCCTCATTCTTTGCTCATCCACAGTGCACCATGACTCTGCTCAGCCTGCCAAACCTGGGATTTTTTATGAATGGCAGCAGTGCATGACAGGTTGGTGCATGTCCATGTTTTGCCCTCACATGTGTACCCAGTCTCAGAAGCATTTCAGGTGACAGAAAACATAGAAAAGCCATAACAACTCTCACACAGACCTGAAGTCAGATCCCTGGTTCCTACACTTTCATCCTGGTCCCCAGTCACCAGCTGACTAGCCCCATACACGACATAAACTGTTCAGCCACTTTGAATCTTGGTGTGTTTCTTTTTTGATATATGATGGGGTCCAGACAATGAAATGCACAAGCTGCAGTTCTGGAAGCATTGTGGGGGTTTATTAGTTAATGCCACAACAACCTGACATGGAACATCTGAAACCTTAGCGGTATTCTGCTCCTTCTCACTTTTGTTAGCTTTGAATCTCCTTGGGTTTACTTTTGTGAATACCATAGGGAAGGTGACAGGAAAAGAAGAAAAGACTTCCAGAAAAAAAAAAAAGTTTTTCCCACGTGTTTTGGGGGAGGAAATAAAGCTGCATGTTACCCATTAAATATTTGTATTGAGCATGCAAATTTTCAAAGAGCAGGAGAAGGATCAGCTTCTGCTATTTCAGCTCCAGTGAGTGACCTCTGTGGTGTTAGGAGAAGACGGGATATTTGTCCAAACACAATGGCAAGAAGCTAAAAACCTGTAACAACATGTTCTGAGATCCTCTGGCCTGGTTAATTTTTCAAACAACTGTTCTACTTTGCAAAGCCCACCTTTGAAAGTTGTAATGCATAATCAATGATGTCAAAACACAGTACCTGTTGTGCCAGTGAGTTTTTCACCTACTGCCATTTGGATTGCAATGACTTTCTGATGCGTATCAATGCAAAGCAACTCATACCACAAACCATCACCTTTAACTGTTGTCACTAAACTTACAGGATAAACCATTACAGAAACACATTTCTCCAAGGCAGCTGGCAAAACAGATGAGGTGAAGTACCTAATGCCAAAACAGAGAGAATAAACACTGATGAGCTTCTCAGGCCCATGAAGGCACTTCAGTTGAATATACCTACACCTGCCTTTGAGCAGAAAACCTCTTCCAATAGTGCTAAAGGTACAGGAATGTGTCACGGGTAGGGGGAAACAAGACCATTGTGGCTGCCTACGCTCCTGAACATGTCAGAGTAAACACAGGATCCTGACTCCCTCCGCTGCCAGAGGTCAGGCAAACACAGGCATCAGTCACCAGGTTTCAAATCTGGAGATAAAGATCTTCTCTTGGTAGTTTCAGAGAGTTCCCGGATAGTCTACACCGTCCTCCTGCTCTGGCAGTCTTTCCATCTGACACTGCTGTATAACATCAGGGCTACCTCAGGTGAGTTTTAGTTGGTGGTATGCAACTTGCTGGCTGGTATATGTTCATCTGTAATCCTATCAGTTGATACCTGAAGTTGAAACAAAGCGAAATGCAGAAAAAGTGAAAATGGTTGTCTCCTATTGTTATCTCTGTCTCACTCAGAAAAAGTGAAAGTGGTTTTAAAGTCTGTTTGGACATTTAAGATGAAGCTCCTTGTTACTGCTATTACTATTGTTATTACATTTTTCATTTTGAAGTGCCAAAAGACAAGAAAAGAACTAGGAGTTCAAAATTAGTTTGATTAAAGGAAGGGAAATTCACCCAGGTATATATGATATATAACTATACAACATGTATAACTGTACCTGCTGCTACAGAAAATAAATTTACATGGTCAGGATCCAGATCCAGCCTATGCAGATAAAACCGATAAAAGAAAAGGTACTTTACTTCTGGAGACATCTGTTGTCTGCTACTAAGTAGGGAACTAATTTCTAATTAGACAGATCTTACATAAAATGTTTGGCATTATTTGAAGCATCCTGCCTTCTGCATCTTGTTTTAGCTACCTGACTCATCAATATTTTCCTTTTGTAGCTAAGGAGAACCACACTATGCTAAGGCAAAAATAAACAGTCATCTGATCTGTAAGTAAATAATAATACAGTAACCGTAGTGACCCATTATTTAAGGTTCCAGAACAATTTTTGTTTTAAAGTTCATTACATTACAATGCTTCAGCATGTTTTTCTTTGCACTGCTCCATGGTTAGTTCCCAATCAGGAAAATATTTGGAAGTTGCAGGTTTTAGGAGGAGCTGCGTTTTCAGAACATGAAATCAGCAATTTGTAACCTTTCATACTGAAGCTTTTGCCCATTCATAGTCCAAAATAGACAAAATTGAACAGAAGTTTTCTTACTGGCCATGCTGACAATGAAGACACGGAATATATTTTGCCAAGTGCCCTGGGAAGGATTTGTTACCAAAGTGATCTCTGCACTCAGTGTAACCCCATGAAAAGTTTAGGGAAAGGGTACATCACCTGTCCTATTTCTAATTCTATCATACTTTGATGGAGATACATTATGTATGTCTGGGGACTTATATTAATCAAATTTACATACAAGCTCCCTGTCTCTGCCCTTGTATCTCTCTAATGGAAAGTGAAGTCCTCAGCCTCCAAAGATCATCCTGAAATCCACCTCTAGCCTATCTCCTTTTACAAATATTCTTGGCAGATGTTGGCAATGAATACACTCAAGCAGTCGTTTAAATTCTGCTGCTTTCTCAGGAAGGGAATTTGTTATAAATTATATTTGGTAGCTTCTGCTAATTCATTCATTCTCCTTCAAATGCCAGCTATAGCCTGATCCCTTATGTGTGTTCATGTGAAAAACTTTCCCTTTAAGTATTGAGACTCCAAGACTCGGCAGTGAAAATCCTTGAATTGTTGATTTTATTTTCTAAAAAAGGTTATGTTGAAAACAGCACATTCCCGTGCAATGTTTCCACCTTGATTAAATTACACACTTTCCATTGGGAAAAAATCCATTAGGATATTAGACATTTTCCGCTCTCTATTTATGGAAGCAACAGTCCATCTTCCTGAGGTTTCTCCACAGTTGAGAGGAGGGCAGTTTGCACTTTACGGTAATCAGCTGTTTACTGCCTTAAAAAAATTGGGCTTCTATATAATGAGTCACAGGCATGGGAATTTCAAAGATCAGTTCCTGGATCCCAACTAAGGGAGCACTTAAATTATGTTTAACTTAATTGTTAAAGTATATTTAAATTCTTCAGTGAGTTGGAGTTGTTATCAGTTTAGACCGCAGCTTAGCATTCAATGGACAGTAAGTTTCAGCGCAAATACCATCATGCAAAAAGCAAATGCACATAGTCTGGAGTGACAGTTCATGTGACAGCTAGTTAGGAACTTCAGCTGATGGATGGTGAGCATGTATGGACATGGGGTTGAAACTAAGGATGTTGTAGACTTTGCACTGCCTGCTTCCTGGATTTTTAGTACTTGTTTCACCTTTATTAAACAGCCTCATTGTTTTGAAGAACAATAAATTCTTGCAATTAAATCTGCTTTACAGTTATCTCATTTGGGAAGTTATTTATGGATCACAGTCTTTTCTGAAATTACACTGTGCAAATATTACTAGTTGTGAGGTGAAATTATGCTTAGTGAGTAACCCAAATATATGTGCAAATAAATAGATGACCTTCACTGAGCAACTTGTTTCTGAATACATTTGGACATATCCATTAATTTGGCCTTCTGCTGGCACTGAACCATAATTTCACCACCTCAACAACACCATAACGAGAAAACAAGAACACATCCCCTGGGCTTTAGTGCAGATTGTACAGAGTAGCATTTAACTGTAAGGCCACAGCATCAGATCATGGTCCTGGCAGACTGGAAGGTCCTATTCTTTGGAATTAATGATTGCCAAAGCAGAGATTTTCTTTATGATGACTTTTTTCAGAGTTTGTTTCTCCTGTTTCAAGTGGAATATTAAGGAGATATTATTTCCACCAGTATTAGCTCAAAAGATTATGAATGTTTCCTTCAGCTTTCTACCTCTGTGTTTTACCCCATACTCATTCCACCTACTGTGAGATACCCGAGATGTCTACTTCAGAAATCTCACCACCCAAGATATATCATCTGCCATACAAAACTTGTTGTAGTCACCAGCTCTCCTCACTTGTCCCAGAGATGTGTTTTCCAGCCTGTGACCTGCAGACCCAGAGGCAGCTATCAAATAGTTGTTGACGGAGTTTTGAAAGGTAACCGCGAAAAACAATCCTGTAGTCTGCAAGAAGAAATTCACTGTAGAAGGGCTCGCTCTACCTTAAACTGGTAAATTGAAAGGAACTGTAAATCAAAAAAAGACTGAGTAAGACTTTGTCCACTCTTAGCCATTTCAGTGGCTAAACCTAAGCACTTGGTCCTGACTTTGCTGTGTAATTAGCCAATTCTGGACACTCTGAGGAACAAAAGACTTCAGCAGTCCTTAGGCATCTTTGTAAAGTTGTCCACGTTTGTAAGCAGAACGTAGAATATCTTCTGAGCAAACTTCTCACCACAGTTAATTGCATCCAACTGTTCAGAAACATCCACATGGCTATCATCTCATAAGCACAGTATAACAGGTAGCAAAAATCATGAAAACTTACATTTTGCCTCTGCTGAATTCCTAAAATTATCTAATTGCAAAGCTAGTTACAAAATGAAGAGGGAAAAAGCTGAGGACAACTACAGTAAACTCTAAAGTCAACATTGACAGAAACAAGGTGGCAGGTGTCAGATTAGATAAATTAACTTGTGATTACATACCACAATGTGGCTTCATTAAAAATACAAACAAATTTAAGCCTGAGGTTACAAAATTGACCTTAATTTGTCTTCACAATGACAAATAAAAATTTCAGAAAATGTTGGCAAACAAAGAAACTAAAGACAACATTATAAAGGAGTCCTATTTTTTGTACAGCATAATCAAAATTGAAATAAGCCTTAGGTTGAAAATGAGAAGTATGATCTGGCTTCTAATTAATTGGGTAAAATTAGGTAGTTAGGTAAAAATTAATTCATGTTACCTTGAGCTTGAAAGAAAAAAATATATAACAAAGTGGAGAAACTCACTTTACCTGCTGTGCTCAGCTGAATTCAAGTTGCTGTATGTTCAAAGGTACTTGTGTTTTTTATGTGAACCATGACATTAAAGGGAAATCTTTACTTCTAAGTAAAAGCTAACCAAGGATCCACTGCAATCACTGGCCTTCTGATCATTCATACTAGTTAACTCTTAGGTCATTGCATTGCAAGCTCAGTTTTGGACTGTTTCAATCAGGTATTTCCAACACAAATCTGCTACTAGGGACTAGCTCTAAGCATTATAAATTCAGGCTATTCCACATAACTCAGCTGCAGTGCCCCCTTGGTTTTTTTTTACTGAGCCATACAGACATAGCCTGGGTAACTTGCTTTTACAATCTCAACCTTGCTGCCCTGCCCTCAGTTTTCCAGTATAGCACCCACATACACTAGACCTCTGCTATAGTTATTTTTTAAGGACACATTAAAGGGCTTCCTTTAAAAAGTGACCAGAACTTAAGCGTGAAGGCTTTGTTAATACAGCCACACCAGTAAAGATCACAGAGCATAGGCATGCTGTTACTCTTAGCATGGGTATGAAGTTTGAAGGTATAGTTAATTTTGCTTGGGAAAGTAGAGCCATGGGAAAGCTTAAAGCGTTTTTGTTTTGTTTTGCTTTGTTTTAATCAAGCTAAGCTACAATAGCGAAATTCAAGTTTTGCAGCATAAACTGTGGGATTTCTTCAGCTCATTTCCATCAGTTGCACCATGCCACGTGCCACCCTTTTGCTAACGTGGTTTTGAGAGCTAAAAGATTCCCCTCTGACACCAAGAAAGCCGGCTTCTGTCTTGGGCAAATTCCACACAACCGAATACAAAGATCATCCTAGTGTAGTTTTAGATATGGGACTTCATTATTAAACATTATGAAGGTATTTTATCTCTGTCTGACAAACAAAGAATATTAGAAAAGATAAACTGGAGTATCAGAGCCGCACAAGGGCCTAAAAGGTTCATTAGATAAAAAATCAACATGAATTTAACTCCTAACCCCAAAAGATAATAGCAAATTGCTTGTGTTTGCATTTCAGCGGGATTTTTTTTTTTCCAGATTTCTCTACAGGTTAAGAAAAAAGGCTTGGAAACAGTGACTGCTAAAACAAACTGAACAAAGATTTATGTCTATTTGCAGAAATACTAGTTCTCAGTGGGTATGTCTGCATTCAATATTTTCTATATTATTACATGTTTTCACTGTTGCCAGAATCTGTTCAGCTACTCTAAATATTATTTTGCTTAAGGATATATTTTATTTCTGTTGATGGGAAAATCTGAGCCTTGTAACTTTCTGGGCTACAAATTCATAACTGACAGTCAGACATGAACAGAATTTCTCTCTCTTCAGCATGCTCAAAAAACAGAAATATGGAGATGATACCTTAAGTATAAGCAGGGAATACTGATGTTAAAGTGTTGTTTCAAAAAGCTGCCAGGAAGAAAAAATGAAATTCATAGGTATTCAACAAAGAAAACGGAGAAAAAAAAAAATGAATTAATCTATTTTCAGCCAGGGAACGTGACACACATTAAAAGATCAGCAAAACCAAGTTCATGAAATAGGTTTCCTCTAGATGGAACTCTTGAATTTGAAAGATGACAGTTGTGTAACAAAAGCATCGAAACTTGGGAAATTATTCTCTTCCCCCACCGATTATGTCTCCTACTGAAACACCTCCTTAGAGGAAAATGGGCTTATCTCACCTACTCAGTCCATGGCATGATGAGACACAGCTCTCCTGTGCAGAATACTTGAATTTAAAGGACTTGAATAATGTGGTAAAATAAATAAAATTATGACTACGATAGAGGTTTTGACAGGTGCAGAGAGCTGTCTATCTGTGTAGCTCCTTTTAGAGTTGGATTAAAGCTGCTAATCAAGGACTTTAGTTTTGACTCAGCTCTTGCCATTGAACTTCCTAACACTTACAAACCTGCTTGGACTAGAAACAGCATTTTTTTTTTTAATAGTCTGTTAATTATTATGTAAGTGAAGCAATTATATAAAAATACTTGGGAAGTTAATGGGCAACAGAAAATCCAATCAATTAAATAAAACAAAGTCTTTGTAAAATGTTATGAACTAGTGACACAACCATAGAAGAATATTACTTAGCAATTTTGTCAACAGCATCAGAACAGCTCTGCAATAATCTTTAAGACAAGTGTGATATCTCTTAAAACTAATCACTAAAAATAGATGGGAGAAAAAGAAAAATTCTATACATCTATAGACCTTCAGCTTTGGAAAAACACAAAAATGCCAGCAGTAACGCCTAGATACCACAAATATATTCAATGAGAACACAAAAGCAGATGAGGCAGAAGTGCTAAAATGACAAAGAGCTTTGCAGGATAGTACATCCCAACTGAAGCACTTGCAAGGTAAAATATAATAATATGAGGCAGCTGCTCCTAAAGTCTCTGCACCCACACTGAGGAACCAGGTATCAGCTGGATGTCAGGCCCTTGAACTCTCCATCAACACTGCAATGAAAGTAACTGCCGTAACCAACATCTCAGTACTTTAGCACAGCACACTGTGGAAATAATAGAGGCACATTAGAGAGCACAATAGAGGTAACAGGTAGCGAATGTTGACTTCTGCTAGTGACTGTGCAACTCTTATTCTTTGCATTCTTAGCTTCACATCTTGACTGTTGAAAAACGCTTTTCTTGGGGCTATCTTTGAAACACAGAGAAATCTTGTCTGGCAGAAAACATAATGTACATGACCTACTGCGGTACATATAAGCATGCGCTGTACTCTCATAGCTATCTGTTTGCTTCTGGCTGTTATTAGAGGTACCAGCTACCCTCCTAAACTCATACTGCATATGTAACACATTTATCTTCAAAAGATCGCTTTTTTCATTGAATGCCTCACAGCAGTAACAATGCTTTCCTTCCCTACATCTGTGAAGTCCTAGGACTACATCTGGAGATGCCAGCAGCCAGATATCCTCCATGCATGGGCCACGCTCCTGTGGCTGCCTTTCCTCTCGCGGGGCTCCAAAGAGGATCCCAGCTCCTGCAGTCAATGGGACTTACCACTCAGATGTAACTCACAGCAAAAATGAAAAACTAAAAGAAATGCCCTCACAAAATCATTTAAAAGATACCCCTAGACAATACATGTAGCAACGGGACCCCAGCCCAGAGGCAGCCCAAAACACAGTCCCTGAGAGGAGTAAATTGCCATGTGTAGGATTGTTGCTCCGATGCATAACAAAAAAAACTGCGCACAGGAGAAAACAATGCAGCAGATCCAAAACGTATTAACTGATCCATTTCTACATCTGACATAAACAGCAGGGAAGGCCAGAGCCACCTGCACCCCTCTGAGGTGCACCAGAGACCTCTGCTACTGCTGCCAGAGGACACAGTCCCTGCCCATGACCTCCGCCTTGCGCCCTGGCACAGCAACTGGTCCCAGCTCCACCACAAGCTGAGCCAGAGCGTGGGGTGGTCCCTGGGTGGCACTGGTCCGGCCCTGGGTGCTCAGCGGGTGCTGCTGGGCCTGCGGGTGCCAAGCCAACAAGTACCATGCAAAGCCTGTAATTGCCTGCTGCCCCGAACACGCAGCAGCAGGCGACCGGAGTGGTGATTGCTTTCCAGAAGACATTTTGTAATTGCAACTGTGTGTTTCATACACAGCAGCCAGATGCTTGTGGGGGAGGGGCAGGGAAAGAGCTGTAAATCTATAAATAAGTAATGGAGTGTTGGGCTATGAAATTTGTAGATTAGCATAGGAGAAATTCTCTCAGCGGCTGCATTAACGCCAGCACAGTGTTCAGCTGTTTATCACTTTGAAATGGCTCCTGCCTCTCACCACAAAGGCCGTGCGGGGCTTGCCTGGCCTCCTGTGTGCTTTTCTTGTGTTCACCTCTGGCCATAAAGAATTAATTCATCACTGAGATGGCACAATCAGGATCTCAGGCTCCACTAATGCCCGCTTAACTAATACAACTGCCTCATCTAACACCAACTTCTCCGGTCTCAGAGTGCAGCTTGGTCCTCACTGCCCGTCTGAGAAGTTTTGGGGGAACAAGAGGCACAAGGCGCCACCTCAAACCTATTTCTGCTTTCACACTGTGAGCCCAGACTTGATATCAGGACCCCAAGGTTGTGACAATGTCCCACGCTCTTGAGACAGGTCTGTCAGAGGATTTATCGGTCTTGGAGAACACCATGAGCCATTCCTGGTTGTCATGCAAGGACTGATTCAAACCAACAGAAGCCCTTCAGGGAGGAATTTAAAACTCCTTAAACACTGCAGCACCCAGTGGCACGCTGTGCAGGCTCAGCAGGTGCTGGTACTGCATCTTCTGGAGAGCTGCTGCCACAACCTGCGGCTGCCCAGCAGTGCCATGTCTGAAGTGGTGGCCATCTCCCCAAAAGCTGTTTCCCCACAGCCCCCTCTGCCCCTCACTGCCCAGGGCACCGCTGAGATCCCTGGTACCCCCAGGGCAGCTTTTCACCACAGTGGGTGGCTCCAAACCTGTTTCTAGCTCCACTGTTGCAGGGACAATGCACACTTTGCCTCGCCCAGCTGCCCAGCTCCACACAAGACCTTCCCCTGGGTTTCCCTGCAGAGGGCAGACCCCAAATGCAGCACAGGGTACAGGCTCTTGCACAGCTCACCAAGATACCCCACTGTCCTGCACCTCAATCCTACAACCCTTCTCCATCTACATTTATCCTATCCCTTATCCGTTTTATAGTACTTCTCTGACTGATTATCATCTTCCATCATGGAAATATCATACGCTTTGTAGTTAGTCACTTTATTCCTCTGCCAAGGATGCTCTCAAGCTCCTGTCACTCGAAGCACCCTGTGTTCTCTTCATGCCATAGATCTTTAAATGCAGTAGTTATACATTACTTGAGCCACACATATTTCTTCCTAAAATAACACAGGCGTCTCTATAGACCTTCACTAGGCCTTTGATGCACTCCAGGCATCTTGCTTTTCGGTCTATTATTCAGCAGCACAACTGAAATAATTGGGCCTTAGTGCTGTCTAAGACTTCACAATTTTTGACTCCTAACAAGGTGAGTGGTCAGGTGCAGTACAGAGCTCAGAGGAAGCTGGAAGAAAAGAGAATACATGAGGATGCTAGGAATTAAGCTAGTTCTTGTTGTTTGCCTCTGTAGAGGGTTGTAAGGCCTACAGAGGAGAAAATCATAGATAGCACCATTGTGAAAACAAGTGAAGAAGGTGAACGAATGGAAAAAATGTAAGTCAAAGTCCACAAAAATTGTGGAGCTCCTGAAGCAGCATTTCATTCCCCTCAAAACACTAAGTAAAATCCCTGGAGGTTCCTGTCTCAAGCAGACCAGCAGGGAATTCCACAACTGTGGGGTGTGTGAGACAAATTTTGCTCCAGCTGCTTCACTAGGTGCTGCCTGATCTCAGACAGGAGCACCCTGGAAGGATGCACAAGGTGCCCAGACATGAGTCACAGAGACATCTGTGCTGTCCAGGTGGAGCACTCCCCATTTTCAACCTTGGTCCTGAAATCCCAGTTGCCCACAAGACACACATGCTATATTTTGCATCTAGTCTTTGCTATGAAGCGAATTAGTTCTCTAGACAGGGAAATTTGAGTACAGATGAGAAGCTGGAGCTGGTGGGGACTGACCCTTCAGAGTACATGCATGCTAAACGTGATGCCTTTGGCCTGATGCAGTTCTACAGGAGTACCCCAGCAAGGCCGTCATCTTGTTGCTGTCCCCCACACCCATGCGCTGCACCCCCAAGTACTGTGGCCTGACACAAAATTGTGGTAACAGCAGGCTGCAAACAAACCTTCCCATTTGCGTCAACTTTTTCCCATTTGCATCAACTTTTTCCCATTTGCTTCTGCCTACACATGGCACATGCGCAGTGTTTGAGATCAACATCTGGAGAAGACAGGGACCTGCTTCTTTGTGGGTACTACATGTATAGACAGGGATTTGTAGGTGGGAAAAACTGTTCTGAAAAAATACAGATACCAGGACTTGTGGTATGTCCTTTGCTAGGGACCAGGAGTATCCTACA
This sequence comes from Pluvialis apricaria, assembly GCA_017639485.1. Taxonomy (NCBI): domain Eukaryota; kingdom Metazoa; phylum Chordata; class Aves; order Charadriiformes; family Charadriidae; genus Pluvialis; species Pluvialis apricaria. The sequence goes on along the minus strand of CM030007.1, from coordinate 97,521,328 downwards.
CTTGGGCAGGAGGGTCCTGGCATATCAAGGAGGAATATATCTTGTGATGCACACGTTGTCATCAATCTGAAGTATCCTTCCACTGCTACCAGAGATCTGGTGGCTTGGGGTTAAATGTTTATTAATCAAATAGATAAAAATCATTACATATCTTTTTAATGCAGTCAACATTTGAAGTATTACAACCCAAAGAGGCAAATAAAAACACTGAAGAGGAAAAACACATAATATCTGTTAAAAACAACCCAGGGTTTGAAATAGGATGTACAGGTTGTAAATATATTCCATCATTTAGCTGCACCACTGTCTCCAAGAAAGCAGCCATGGGATATGCTCCTTATGTAGTAAGCTCCAGGAAAACATTTCTGCAGTACTGAGGCGTGCAGGCTGGCAGTAAGGCCAGCTGGCCAGGCTTGCCCTGGAATCACCTCTTTCATGATCCCGCTGAAATTAGTAGGGTTGAACACACTTTCAAATCAGGAAAGCAGGATGCCCACTTCTAGCTGTCGAAGTTGCGAAGTAAATCTGATGATCACAGCCAGAAATGTGTAAGAGTTCGGTTGAAATGTTACAGAAAAATCTAGAGATGGTGTGGCAAGTGTTCACACTGTTTACTCCACTAAGCCTAGAGCACTTCTGTTTAAGTAGATCATTTTTGCCCAAGTTTAAACCATTGGGACTGCAAGCAGAGTTTGGAACAAGAGATCCAGTTTTGCCCATGGCTGGCAGATAACTGAAGTCGGGAAGCTTTTTGCTGAAGTCAGATTAGTTGGGTGAGGGGAGATGGGTGAGGCCATAGGATGGCTTCTTGAACAAAGTGTGATGTACAGTAACACCTGAAGCAGAGAGTGCTCCATCCTAATAAAAAATAAGAGAGAATTAATCTAGAGGCATACTCTTGTTTTATTAGGTGTAAATCAGATGTGATAATAAATCCATATGGTAAAGGTTAACATGTAAGAAGTATTGCATATTGATTGCAGCGCTTTAGAATTGGCCCATTTTTCATTAGCATTTTATTGGCTTCACAATAGGCAGCAACACTGACACAGAATTCCTAAGAATTAACTGCAACAGTAAATGTTAATGCATGTTTTAAAAAGATAATAATGCCTTTCTTGCACTTGTGATGATAACAAACAGCAGAGATCCCTAATAGCAGCATCAATTCCATCTCACAAACAAGGAAAAATTAACATGGGAGAAAGAAAATAGGCGAATCTACCAATAAAATTATAAAGCTGATAGTAAAATGATCCAGCAGTAAAGGAAAAAGCAAAATCAATAGCAAAAAGATATTAATTAGTACCTTTTCCATTCCACTGCATATATGTCAGACTCCAGTGTTGCAAAAGCAGGAAAGCCTGAGGTATCAGGGCTCCAGTCTCTGAAACTCATCTTTCTATGACTGAGCAATTGTCCTCAAAGGCCACTAAATTAAATAGAGGGAGACAGAGATGGTAACATTTTTTTCCAAGGACATAAGTGGATTGTAAGATTAGACATCTCCCTGGCACTGCTCTCAATGGAACTCTAAGACACTGCTTCCTTCTTATCTCCACATATTAACATCCCAAACTCTGCAAAATACCTCCCTGATGGGCGAACCAGACCTGGCAGTGACTCTGCACACTGACAGGAGTGGGCTGAGGTGGGCAGGAGGTGGGCTTCGAACCCCCCTCAGCCCCATTGAGGTCAGTGCCTCTCACGGCGGGGAGCAGCAGTCGGTCCCCAGCTCTCGGAATTACCCCACTGCTCGATCCTTGGGCTCACGCAGGGATATCTTTGCTGATTTGTGTCTGATTTGCATCTCACAGGCATGCCTGTTTAAATCTAAGTAATCGGGACTGTGAGCACACAAAGTACACAAGGTAAGGAAGGTATCAGTGAGTGAAACCGCAGCCTGCAGGTATACCTGGACCCATGCAAAATCCCGTTAGCTGGGCAGAGCCCACACACACAACCAGCGTCGGTCCTGGCCACCGGCACGTGGCCCACAGCAGCCCAGAAGCTGGGGGCCTCTGAGTCCCACCAGTGGCTAGGGAGCGGAGGCGTTTTCTGAGCCAGGGAGAGCACAGCAGTGGTTGGCATTCAACAGACAGCCGAGCTGAAGATTTACACGGTAGCATAACAGTGAAGTCTATTTTGCCAGCAATTCCAGGCAGACTCTTTTTACCTCTTGCCTGCTGCTGAACACCGCTCTTTTCACAAAACTGCCTGTTACAGCCCAAGCTCTTTCCCGAGCAGTCATAGCTAGGTCAGACCCCATTGTTGTGTATGTAGAGCTTGTAGAAGGTCTCCATTTACACTGCTTTCTACCCATCAGTACTGAATTTCACCTGCTGTTTTACTACGAGGACATTCATTGTCACAAAATCCTTCTGTAACTCTCCAGACAGCTTTCATTTGCACTGCCCACGGTAACTTAGTGCCATCAGCCAGAGATGAAGTTATTTTGGCAAGTTATCTGAAATGTTGTCTTCTCCCCACAAAAAAATCATTCTGTCAAATAAACAATCCCTCTTCTGTGAGCACACCACTCCAATTAATGGAGGTTAATTGTGTATAACAAACAACCATTCAATGTATTCATTATACTAATGAGATTTCCTTTTTAGAGGATTTATTAGATGAAAAATACAGTTTTGTTCACTCAGCTTTTAACTGCAGCAAAGAAATGTGCTTGAATTTGGAAAAATCTTTCATTCCAAGAGAAAATGACAAACTGGTCTTAAAAGAAAATGGATATTTATCCACTAGTTGACACTTTAGATCTCCCTGAGCAAAAGATCAAAACAGCTACTTTCAAATGCATTAATTTAGTAGGTGTTTTGTAATATATGTGTGTGATACTGCAGTGGCACCCACTTGTTACATTGATTATAAAGACTTTTTAAAGCATAACTGACCCTAAGAAAGCAATTTGTCTTCTCATGTCACCATCAGGTTACCATCATAGAGCTAAAATTACCTAGTTTTAGCAGCAATGTGCTGGAAAGCCAGTGCTAAGTAACAGTCAAGATACTTCCAGTTATCTTATTTAAAGTTTTCACAGTTAAAATAATTTGGCTGGTTAAACATTGTCCATTAAAATTAAAAGGTATGTATCACCAGAGACAATTACACTGGGCTGCGTTTGGCACTGCTACAGCCAGAGCACTACTTCTTGTTAATTTACCGTTAGGCTGTGTATTGCTGTTCTGCTCTTCATTCATACCCATGTTTTCAGTGCAGACTATACTCCAAATAAGAATCTAGTGTTTTAATGGTTAATAAAAGGATATTCAAACTATTCCATTAAAAAAAAAATTAGATTTTGGTACACAGATATTAGCAAGCCCTTCAAGAAGGAAAGAAAATACATTGACTATGATCTTTGTCACATATTCCTAAGCCCATCACCAGCAATTTCACATCCTGTGAGTATTTGTGCAACTCTCATTTTGCTTGCACAAATGTTTGTCCTGATCCCTTTGCACTGGTATGTACCACATACTAAGCTGCTATCATAAACAAGGGTCTGTCAGGTCAGGTGTTCTGCAATGACCTATAAAGACATTTTATCCCAAGAAATCTGAAACTAAGAAATTTAAAAAGTGATCACAGTGGTAACAACTTTAAGTCTTATGCACATGGCTTTATGGTATTTACCTGCCACTTGTTTGGATTGCACTTGCCCTCACATCTGGGTCAAACTCCACCTTGAAGGTAAGGTCCTCCAGCGAGGTTGTCCATGTGCATGTGAACATGTAGTCATCACTTGTTAAAGATATGTAAAAGCTACATGACATCTTATGAGGGAAGTGCTCTGTACTACTTAGACCAATTTCCATTTCATGATAAAAGAAGGCATACATAGAATAGAATCATAGCATCATAGAATAGTTTAAGTTGGAAGGGACCATTAAAGTTCACTTAATCCAACCCCCTGCAATGAGTAGGGACATCTTCAACTAGATCGGGTTGCTCAGAGCCCTGTCCAACCTGACCTCAAGTGTTTCCAGGGATGGGACATCTACCACCTCTCTGGGCAACCTGCTCCAGTGTTTCACCACCCTCATTGTAAAAAATTTCATCCTTATATCTAGTCTAAATCTGCCCTCTTTTATTTTAAAAACATTGCCCATTGTCCTATCACAACAGGCCCCACTAAAAAGTTTGTCCCCGTCTTTCTTATAAGCCCCCCTTACTGAAAGGTACTGTTCCCTGAGCCTTTTCTTCTCCAGGCTGAACAGCCCCAGCTCTCTCAGCCTGTCCTCACAGGAGAGGTGTACCATCCCTCTGATCATTTTTGTGGTTCTCCTCTGGACTTGCTCTAACATGTCCATGCCTTTCCTATGCTGAGGGCCTCAGGGCTGGATGCAGTACTCCAGGTGGGGTCTCACCAGAGCAGAGTAGGTGAGGACAATCACCTCCCTCGACCTGCTGGCCACAATTCTTTTGATGCAATCCAGGATACGGTTGGCCTTCTGGGCCGCAAGCACGCGTTGTCAGCTCATGTCCAGCTTTTCATCCACCAGTACCCCCAGGTCTTCTTGGCAGGGCTACTCTCAATCCCTTCATCCCCCAGCTTCTATTGATAGCAGGGTTTGCCTGAACCCTGGTGCAGGACCCTGCACTTGGCCTTGAACCTCATGAGGTCACATGGGCCTACTCCTCAAGCCTGTCCAGGTCCCTCTGGACGGCTTTCCGTCCCACAGGTGCATCAACTGCACCACTCAGCTTAGTAGCGTCTGCAAACTTGCTGAGGATGCACTTGATCCTGCTATGTCATTGATGAAGATATTGAACAATACTGGTCCCAGTACGGAACCCTGAGGGACACTCTCCATTAACCACTTAACACTCTCCATTAACCACATTAACCAGCCATTAACTACTACCTCTGGATGTGACCATCCAACCAATTCCTCATCCACTGAACAGTCCACCCATCAAATTCATATCTCCCCAATTTAGGGAGCAGGATATCATGGGGGACCGTGTCAAACGCCTTACAGAATTTCAGACAGATAACCTCCATAGCTCTTCCCTTGTCCACTGATGTAATCACTCCATCATAGAAGGCCGCCATATAGTATGGTGAATATGAAGAGACAAATGGGAAAGGAAAGATAATGAGAAGCCTCATCAAAAAGGCAGATTAAAAGCCTCAGGTACTCCACCATGCCAACAAGCCAATTCATTCTCAGTCACTTCCACATGGCCAGTTTTGCTTATCTTTTCCAAATAATATGTCTTTAACTTTAACTTTCGCCAGCAATGTGCGATCTCAGCCCAGAAGGCCAACCGTATCCTGGGCTGCATCAAAAGAAATGTGGCCAGCAGGTCGAGGGAGGTGATTCTGCCCCTCTACTCCACTCTCGTGAGACCCCACCTGGAGTACTGCATCCAGCTCTGGAGTCCCCAACATAAGAAGGACATGAACCTGCTGAAGCGTGTCCAGAGGAGAGCCACGAGGATGATCAGAGGGCTGGAGCACCTCTCCTATGAGGAGAGGCTGAAGAGTTGGGGCTGTTCAGCCTGGAGAAGAGAAGGCTCCGGGGAGATCTTATTGCGGCCTTCCAGTACCTAAAGGGGGCCTACAGGAGAGCCGGGGAAGGACTTTTTACTAGGGCGTGTAGTGATAGGACGAGGGGGAATGGCTTTAAGCTGGAAGAGGGCAGGTTTAGATTAAACATTAGGAAGAAGTTTTTCACTTTAAGGGTGGTGAGGCACTGGAACAGATTGCCCAGAGAGGTTGTTGAAGCTCCGTCCCTGGAGGTGTTCAAGGCCAGGCTGGACGTGGCCTTGGGCAACCTGGTCTAGTGGGAGGTGTCCCTGCCCATGGCAGGGGCGTTGGAACTCGATGATCTTCAAGGTCCCTTCCAACCTAAACCATTCTATGATTCTATGATTCAAGAAAGGCTTAGCTGTGGGTACTGAAAACCAGCATGGGCCACAAGGCAAAGAATGGTGCATGAACGTTTATATGAGCAACTACTTAAAAGTAAAAACTCACTTTCATTGTAAGTGTAGGTTCATTTCTCACTTCAGCTGTGTGTGAAGAAAAGATCATTAAGAGCACAGGCATGAGTTGTGAAAATATTTGACTGCAACTAATAAGATGCTAAACTGAATGAGATGTGATGGGAAACATCTCTTGGCATGGATTCCACTGCTGCTCCATTTGGACTGAAGAAAGCAAATACCAGCTTCAACTCAATTATTTTAATCCAGCCAAAAAAACATTGTGGCCTTATTCATCCAATTGAATTTGCCTTCTCTTCATGTCTCACATATAGCTCCTCCTCCATGAATGGTGTCAATCAAATGACACCATGATATTTTCACCATGATATTTTTCCCAAAGATAAGTTCCATTACGCTGTTCCAGACCATTTTCATGCAGAATTAGCTCTAAATATAACCCACTTCTCTCAGCCCCCTTCCCCTAAGTCTCCCAGCTAGTCACATATGCAGCCAATAAAACAAATACAAAACATTACTCCATCAGAATTTGTATTAACAGATTACATCCTGAGGAACTGCCACCACTCTGGGTAGTTTCCCAAAGCTAGCACTTCCAAACCTTTATCATGTGCCATGGATATGTGATACCTTCTGGGTGAATGAGGTTAGGAACACTTCATTAATGCCAATTAAGCAGCAAGAGTAGAAAAAGCATAAGGCATTCCAAAAATGAAACATTTAGTAAGAATAAATAAAAAGAAAAAAGTGTAAGAAAAAGAGAGTCCTCAATTTGACTTGATTAGGTGATACTTCTTTAATCAGCAAATTGCAATCTTGTTTCACACTGAAGATTGTTGCTACGAAGAGCATAAGAACAAACTAAATCATCTAGCACTTATTTAAAATGCTGCAACACCAGCAGGCTTATTGTAATATAATAGAGTAGTAGAGCAATTACACTCTGAGATTAATATTTATAGAATATAATCAAGTTTTCCTTATTTAAAATATTATTCAATAATCTGTGCTCCTTAAAAGCATCTTCAAAGTTGATGTAGCATTTGAAATAAGTCTTTACGGAAAGGTATCAAAACCTAGGCAGAATCTGGAACGATGTTCACTGCCCCTCAGAGATCATGTGTGGTGTGGTCCCTGCGAGTCCTGCACTTCAGAAGCCAGGATCTCCCTTTCTGATCTGAAGGAATGAACATGACAGAACTCAGGGAATGGGTTATAAAATGGCAGGAAGGAGGTGCTGTGAAAGGGATTTGCAACATTGCCTGGGAAACGGCCGTTCTGTAGCAAGAAACAGCAGAAACCAAGAGAGGTCACCAGAAGGAGTGAGAGAAGAGTATTTTTCCACAAGCAATCCAAAAAGTGGTGATACTGACATATCAGCAATCCCTGTGAAGCTAGAGCCTCAGAAAATGAAGTGTGAACCTCCAGGACGGCCGGCCAGTGACACAAGGACACAGTGACACAGGTGTCCAGGTTTCTTTCTTTCTGGGCGGTATCCTCTCTCAATCAGGAACTGTTGGTCACTGTGTGTTCATACTGCACAAAGCCCAAGCCTGACCAGTCTGGGCGACAGTCTCTGTGGGCTATTGAAACACGAATGGTGTGTAATAATGACTATTATATCTGGAATATAGTTAAAACTAGCATTAAAGCTCTTAAACTATTTGCTTTAAATGTAAGAAAGATATACGCCATGATTTCCTTATCTGAGTCAGAGCAAGAACAGTGCCCAGATTACAGAAAGAGAGATGGAGCTACAAGTTATCAAATCCCTTACACCCACAGCATAGAGGATCAATGACTGCTTTCTATCGGTAGGAATTGACAGCATTTTAAGGTGCTAATTGTTACTACTGCCAATTCTGAGCTCAACGTCTTCTGCTATAATGAACCCTGTTTCAAATTCCAAAATGCACGCACAGTTTATAACAGGGTGTGGGAGTGTTGTTAACTGCTTAGCTGCGCTCTTCAGGAAAGCATTTCTTCCATTTAAGTGTGTGTAACTCTTGATCATTTTATTCTTTGCCTTGTAATTCATACCTCATTTTACGATACAGTAAATGCCCAAAGTGCTTTATCAACTTTGCACATTAATGTTACTAACCAAGATATGGTTTTGCTTTATAAGCATGCGGGAGAGCCTTCAGTTTCCCTGTCTTCGAGGTATATCCTGCTGATAGACAGGACAAAACCTTCACCTGGTTCTGGACCGCTCAACATCCTCTTCCTCCAGTATTAGTAGAGATTCCCAGGCCCTATTCCTGGGAGATCACAGTCTCACTCAGCGCCCAAAAGCTGCTTGGTGCTGCCCAGCGGAACCCCAGTTCAACCCAACACCCTCCTTGGATTAGCCTGGGGAAAAACCCCACGCCCCTCCTCTCTGGCAATGGCCTGTGACGGCAGCGGAGCAGAAGACAGCCCAACCAAGCATCTTCATAGGGAATAATGATAGGTTACAGGAGACGCTCAAACGAAGAAAACAGATGACTTGAGTTTAAATTAATTAAAGTCATTTCTGATATAGCTTCTGGCTTCAGCAAACCTGGATTTTTACATCTCACCAAACACACAGCTCCCTGGCCTCCCTTCTTTGTCTTCAAATTGTAAGAAGGCCAAATTTCTTGTTTGTTCGTACCGTCTGATCATCTTCCTGGCAATGGCTGTCAGCAGTGGACTTCTTTTGACATTATTTCACTAATGGGGACAACTTGCAAAGTATCAGTGCAACATGGAGCAAAAAATGTTTTGGATTTCATTTTAGAAAGCTCTAAATAGAACATAGCATCTACCACGTAATTCCCCTGTACAGCCTCTGTTAGCTGCTCAGAGTTGCTCAGTACCTGGGAAATCCTTGAAATAAAGGATCATTTCCCTCTTTTGACTTGATCCAGGCAAGGTCAGGCTGACTGGGGTTGCTGGTGGAACTGAAAACATTTTTGCCCTCTGCTTTTTTAAAAATAGCAGCCATCCATGTCAGTCCAGCTTTGTTTGTGACATGAGTAGAAGCTACAACCTGGCCACTTTCATTGTTTGTTTTTTAATTTCCCTCCATCAAACAGTACTTTATTTCCCTTCACCTCTATATCTTGCCTGGCAATCCAGTGAGTCACAAATATATCTTTTTCATATCTTTAACAAAGATATTTTAATAAAAATATTAGCTTAACATAGGTGAACAATGCCAAAGTGTACTTCCAAGCATAAGTCTGAATTGAAAACCAGGAATTTGCTTTGATATTCACAGTGCCTTTGGTCCTTGTAAATATTCATACAAAGGTTTTTTCCCTTTACAAAGGCATCCAATACATTTGCAAGTTCATGTGAAGGCACTGGCACTTTTATAGACAACAACAAGATAGTCAACTAATTAGAGAACAAAATAAATGGCAGGGGACTTAAGTGGATATTCCAGCATCAGAAATAATAAAGTACAAATGGATGACAATATAAATATCACCATATGCAGAGGAATAAGAATGTGCCTTGCACTCACCTCTGCCAATATATGAATCCATATTTCACATGTGTTATTGTTTGGTTATTTAAATAAACAGCTGGATTTCTCCATCTTCAGTGGCTAATATGAAGAGAGGTTTCTATTCCTACATCATGTGGGTGAAACAACAGAGGAAACAATAATTCTGTTTTCAGAAAAGGGACTGATCTGTATCGGATCACTACTTCTATAATAGAGCTCAACAGATAGTTTCATACATCTCTTAGTTTTCTTTTTAACTTTTAGATTTAATTCTTTCTTTCTCTCTTTCTTTTTTCTTTTTTTTCCCCTGTCTGAAATAATTAGTCATGTTTTGCACGTGAACCTGGAGGGTGCATCAGCTGGAGCATATTCATTTAGCAGTTCAGCTGGAAAAGTGCATTCTTGAACATAGACTCATTCCAGAAAGTCGGTTCCTGGTACCTTGTGGAAGGCAGGGAAAACAATTAATCGTTTGCAACTTGTGTCTTGAGGAGAGAGCGCCCGCAACGCCCAACACTCTTTTGCACTCGTAAGACAGATTATCAGGCTGCAGACCCGGGAAGGGCCTAAACTTTATGTCTTCACTTGAAGTGCATGAAGTGGGCAAGAAAAGCAAAGCACTGTGGGGAAGTGCTGTGCAGCACGGGGCTGTTTCTGCTCACCGTGGCCATTCGCTTTCTTCTCCCTGCTCAGTGATGAGCTGGCTGTTTTAAAAGTGTGAAAGACAGGATTGATTTGCGAAATTCTTTTCCTGGGTGTGAAATGCTTTGTATGCAGTCCCTTTTACAGGTAGAAGCTCCTGTGCACTCCGAGGCTTCCTTTTCTCCCTTATTTAGGAATTCTTGATTTTAACAAGAGAATATTGACTGTTGCAACCATGAGAAAAGTTATATGGTGCCAATCTCGGATATGATGTAGAAGGAGGAACTTGTACAGAAAAGACTGCAGGCAAATTAACGCACACTGTCAATCTAAACTCACTGTTGCCAGGCATTTATAGCCCGTATCTAAATTATATTAATTTTTGACTGTCCATACTGCCAGACTGACAGATGAGTGGTTCATGTAATAGTTGTGTTTTCTTCTCATTAAAAGATACTTGCAAAAGTATCTTTAAGCAAATACGCAAGTTGCACGACAAGAAAGCAGTGTTTTTCTAGCAACCTTCGCTCTGCACATTTCTGGCAGGTTTTTTCACCACATTCCACATCAATAATACAGCAGCAACCAAAAGGCCATGTAGGCATTTAATCTGTGAGTGCTGAGGGCACACAGCTACCAGCCGAATGCTCTGCAAACATTCTCCATCATGTGCTTCCACTCCAGGGAGTTGCCATTGGAGACTCCTCAAAGTCTAAGTTAGATTCATTTCAAAATACAGCACTTTATGACACTAAATAAAACAAACTCCTAGCTTTATTGAATTATATGAAGTGCTGCAGAAAAAAAAGAAGAAAAATTATGCCTTTAAACCGTATTCTTGTCTCATCTGAAAACAGCTACCAGGAGCAGACTAAAACTCCCAAGTGATGGCATGTAAAAGTACCCTTTGTCCGATTTATAACTTGTATATATCTACATAAATGTATATATCATCTTTCTTACTGCACCCAACAGAGCTGCATAACGCTGATGCCAGCAGAAGAGAAGGAGCAACAAGAGACAGTGTGAAGAAAGGGAGCAGGGCTACAAAATGAAGTGAGGGACAGACAGACTCCATATCTACTCTCATCCAAGGAGAATGGAGCAATAAAAATTATTTTCTCCAATGGTGTCTTCCAGACACAGCCGAAAGTGCTTTGTTTGACTTTGCTCCATGCTTTGAGATTGTTCACTTACTTAGACCAACACACAAATACAGAAAGCAATTATTTTTGTGAAACGTGCTTCAAATAGTGAAGTATCATTGACTATAACTTGTATCCCATTATATACACATTGCCAAAGTGCAATTAATCATATGCAAACATTATAAACATTATAGTTGTCAACATTTAAAATCTATATAAATGCTTTTGCAGGTAATTAACATACGGAAAGCATTCCCTCAGTTAAGGAAAGAGGACACCTAAGGAATAGTATGGTAATCTTTTCTTCTCTCAAAGGCAAAACTGTAAAGATTTTACTGGTGACACTGCCTCTGTAATAAATGTAGGCTGCCTGAGCTAAACCCATGAGAATATATATATAGCATGAACTTTTAAATAAAAGTTAGCTTGTTGCCCACAGAAAAATAAGATTTTTTTCTCCCTTTTCTTGATTCTTTGGCACTTTCTGACTCCTGAATGCAAGGAAGTAGAAAAAGCAATTAATATTAAAAGTTACTGTAATTACATAGCAAATAATATAATATACAATGCCGTGACACCAAATCTTAGATAAGAATTCAGTCCACAGGAGGACCCTATGGGAAACAGTATTGTGCAGCTGCAAAAAGGGAGACACAACCCTTGGTTTTGCTTCTCATTCCCAGGGGCAGAAATAAAAATAGAAACTCCAGGGGAAGCAGGGACAGGAAAGCTCAGAGGGTAGGGAACTGGGCTGCCTGCACCTCTTCCCTCTTGCAATGTCACAGTAATCTCGCTCCTGCCGTTATCCTACGGATGTGTCTATTGCCACTGGAAGGTCCTCGGAACAGCACAGTTTGAAAAAAACCACTGCGGTTTACCAGAGGGAAAAGATACCAAGAGTAATGAAGTGAAAGAATAGTCCTTTCTACCCATGTATATATATCCTTATACTTTATCTGCAGTATTTCCAGAACACCCAAGAACTTTGCCTTTGCATGTTCCTTGAAAAAAGAAGTGTACATAAACATAGGGCAAACATGTCCCCAGAAAGAAAGATAGCTGCTAATAAATGAGCTCTGAATTAGGTGACAAACCCGCTGCAGGGGGAAGGACTGGAAAGATCAAGGTATACCCACACCGCCATCTGTGATACCGCTGCAATTGCTACTGTAAGTGCAGCCGTGCAGCTGTGGCTTTGTGCTAACTGCCTCTTGGGTGGGTTTGGCAGCCCGAGCTGTGCTCGGAGCTGCTACCACCGAGCTGCAAGGCAGCAGCTGTGAGAGTTAATTTAAGACTGGCTTGAGCATCCTTCTAGTATAGTGCTGCAATAGCACTGACTTCGATGTCATTTTAAGGCAGGATTACAAAGGTATAAAAGTATTATATATAAATATGATTAACATACAGGAGATAGATGGGCGTTCCTTATTTACTCTTTCACATAAGACAGCACCAGGACAGTGTCAGTAAAACAGAAAACAAACACATCTAGGACAGACTTTTGGATGTCTGGCACATGTGAGGCCATAATTAGCCAATGGATTTCCTCTCTAGCGCACTTTACTATGCCCAGCAAATCAGAAGAATTCCAAAAAAGGCTAGACATTTGTATAACGTGTGAGAAGAGAGTAAAAGAGACAAATCACACAGGAACACTGAAAAACATTAATGTTAAAGGCAACAGCAAAAACTCTATTTTAACTGTTAGGATTTAGGAAGACCACAGACAATATATTTCATAGTTTTTTCTTACACCGTTTTCTAAATTGTTTGGCGTGGGCTGGTCTCAGAAACTGCTAGCGTACTGGAATAGAGGAGTTCCCGATATGGGATTTGATACAGGAGGTGCTAGTGATGCTGGGAATGATCATCACAGTTGCTCAGCAAGCATTCCCCAGACACGAAGTGAGTCAACAGATGCTGCTTGCTCGCCTTTTGTCCTGAGATGTTGAGCAGTGATACACTCAACAGCTCCCTCTTTTACTGTATTGTTTTTATAGTCTTTAGAGGTCTGGATATGCCTTTCCATCTTTGCGGCACTGCTTTTTCTTTATTGCTTGCATGAGTTGTTCCATTTCATTATCCACTGGCACAGTAAATCTTCCTTGTTTTGACAGGGACTGCTCTGTTACAATTACCTGCTGTCGTTGTGGTTCAAGTGAAGGTGCTGCCAGCTGGACAGAGCTGTAAAGCAACATGAGTGAATTCCCCAATGTTGAAGTTTTCTTGAAAATACAGGAAGCAATTAGCTATCTCTATATTTAGAAGAGTGTTTGTATTGCAATGAGACGATGCCAGCCTGAGGTTGGGGGCAGACGGAGCCTTGATGCTTCCCAAACTTCAGAGATGTTTGACTCTTTCATCGCATTTAAAAACCCTTCACCTCATCTAGAAAATCTTTAAGATATAGGAACATGTGATAGGGTATTCACTATCATTGTTACAAGGGCAAATGAAAAGTTCGTGACAGGTGGCAGAACTCACAGAAAGTGCGCATTTCTCTGATGGGCTGAGCACCTCTTGCCTCAGCTAACCTGAGTAGGAATGAGCAGGGAACAGAAGCTAAGGCTTGCAGGCATTACAGGTCTGTGCCCAAAAACAAGCAAAAGAAAGGGAGAGGGTACAGGACATGGCAGCACGGGCTCATGCAGGTCACCTGCTCCACTACCAAGGGATGGACAAGGAACTCCCTCATGCCCCTGTACACTCTGCTGGAGAGACAGCCTGTGACCAGTGGTGACCACCAGACCTGGGCTGATGGAGGAAAGGCTTAGGACACATGGGACACCTACCATCTCCCTAAAGATTGTTTCACATGCTGTAATTACAAAAAAAAAAAAAAAAACAAACAACCACCTAGCCTCATTTTAAGAAACAAATAAACACAGTATATTACAAAATTACTTTTCAAAAAGATACCAAGAACACACTGGGAGGCCATGATAACCCCAAAGCATACTACCATTAAACCAGACTTTGCCACCAAACGTACAGCTTCAGCAGCAGGTGACTACAGACCAGAAGGCTGAAGCCATACACAAGAGGCCATGCTCCTACATGTAGGATAGAAGATTTGAAGAAAAAGAGGAATTTAAACTATAACATGATAACGGAAAGTAATCAAAAATTAGTACATATAGCACAGTTAGTACTTTTTGCCAAATTAGTCCTAGTTATATAAATTATCTTTTTTTGCCTTAATAAAGCATAGGAATGGGGTTTTTTGACATTTTTGGCAAGTAGTTTCTACTGAGCTAGTAAGTCTAGAAATAATCACTACTACCTGAAAAATTCAAATTAACCTCTTACTAGTTTGTTCCCTCTAAAAGATTACCTGTTAATCATAATTGCAAGATCCTTTCCTTTTTGAAGAATATACAGTACAAACAGAAATATTTTCCTTCTCCAAAGCAGCTGCGGTTTCATGGAAAGCTAGAGAGATTCCTGTAATTTTCCAACTATTACAGTCCCCAAACATTTTAATCTTCAACATGATTATTAGATCCACCAGTTTTGTCTTTCATCTATGTGTTCCTAACAGATGAGCTGGTTTTGTACCCCCTCATAAACTTACAAATTAAACTCCTACATGCTCTCCTGCTTCATAATTTGGTGCTTTGGGACAGCGCTGCCGTTAGCTCAGTTAAGAACAAAACCATTATTCAGATGAGCTACAACTGCCTCATCTTCAAACAGCAAACTGCAACTTACAGAACAAATTTGCATTACACTCAATATTTAGCTTAAACATTCCGTACCACACAATACAAGCTCAAGCACATTCAATTTAACGAGATACGGAAGAAATTCTTTCCAGAAAAGAAAAGTGGAATTTCCTTCAGATGTGTGGGGTAATCTTGTGTTAATGAAGATGTTTTTGATGGCTCTTTTCTAGTCGGATTCATCACCAACTGCCCCTCGCAGTACTGGCAAGTGAATATGGGTAACTAGTCTCAGGAGCAGCATATAATTGCCACTTTATACAGTATAAATAATTGTTTAGGCAGCCAAAAAATAGTGAACTGTTTGTTCTCTAGACTTTAGACTGGACTATTACTTTTTTCAACACAGAGAGACATACTGTAGGCTCTCACTGGAGTGCATGATCCAATAATGAGGCATAAGGATAAGGAGGCAAGTTAATCCGTAACTCCTAAAGGCAATTAGGGTACCTGAAAGTACCAACTACCAGGATGCTTCTAGTGATACTCTAGTGATGCTCAGCAGACAGCATATTCAGGGATAGCACGTGCCATGCCTTTGAAAGGTACAGTGTATGCTCCAGGCTCAAAGCTACCAGCCAGTTTAGGGGAAAATATGGAGGTATTGGTATTCTCACACGGCAATGAGGGTGTGTAGGGGGCAGGCTAACCGTTGCTGCTTCCCCAACCCTGCACACTTGTTAAATGTGGCCAATCATTGGCCTAAAATATTTAGCTCCATTTTCTATCTAACACTTGCATGACAATAGCCATCTTCGTAGAGCAGGCTGCAAATGTACACAAGCAATAGCTATCAACACTGCAGCAGCTGCTGCCCTTCCAGAGGGACTGATGTGCCCAGGGGAGGGAAGCAGTGCTGGAAAAGAAGGTTTGGTCCTTCATTTTCTTCCTAGAGATGAGAGACACGTGTGAAACAGGCCAGCGTGGGTCAGCTAATTAAGAGGCATGAGTAAACTACATCTCCTGGTAGTAAGGATGAAAGATTAAGCTAAGGAGTCACATAGCCAGGGAAGTCATGATGTGACTGAGACCTTACCTGAACAAACCCTCTGTTTATTTAAATAAAAGTCCTTATGGAGACCTTTTTGATGGACCAGTGAACTTTTCCTGCATCCTAACCAGAATGACATCCGGACAACTCCAGGTTCACAAAGGTCAGAACAACACTAGGCTGCTGAAAAGCGTACGGTAGTGAAAACAAAAAACCCATGAACCTCATGTATTTGTTATACGCTCCAGAGGTAAAAAGTGGAACTTCTATTACAGCAGAAGTACTCTCATTAAAATCTTCCTCTTTCTGTTTCAAATGCTTATTACTTGGAATACAGGGAACTACATGCAGATTTTTATAAATCAAATAGTGCTGCATTTATGAGGTCTTATGATGCAGCAATGCCATTTTAATAATAATAATCATGATTATTGTTTTCCTTTTGAAAAAAAATATATCTGAATATGACTTGTAAGTCAGTAAATAAATCTCTTGTCTAGATTGCAATTTAGTTTTTCAAAAGAAATTACCAACTGTTTTAGAATTTGAATGAGTTGCTATTGAAATATTTGCAGTGCTTTAAGTATATCATTTTACACAGGATTTCATCTTGCATGGGGATGTAGCCTAGGGAAACAATGCCTATTTTTAATCTTTGGACTGCACTCGTAGGTGACAGGTATGGCTCCCTGCATTACCGCCCAGGTGAAAGCAGGTAATCAAATCACTGTACCAGAAGGGGTCTAGGCACCCAACGAAGTTAACAATGTCATCCCAACCTGATGCCATGAAACACAACACTGTTAATTTGTTTCCCTGAATGGTACAAGATATTTGGCAAAGTGAACTCACACAGTGACTTATGTCCGTGGTTTAAACCTGCCCTGGTTTAATCTCTACCACCCTTAGCTCCAGGGGACCCACTTCTACCCACCTCTGAATTAACAAGCTGTAATACTCGCTGTGTCTGTATCCTTCCCCACCTCTCTCTCTATGGCTATCAGCATTCATTTGCTGACAACCCACTTCTTATTCCTGGGATGAGAATTTGTGAGTTTTAAGCATTCTCTTTTATTTCAAGTCTTGGGAAGAGTAAACACTCCCAGACTGGATGAAATCAGGCATACGGGATTTCTTTTTTCCTTACTCTGCTATTTTTCCTTAGGGCATGATATTTTTCCCTAGGGAATGACATTTTTCCCATTGTTTCATCTCCCATGTAATTTTCCTCTACTGCCTTTCTGATTTAACTTTTGGATATTAGGTAGGTCAATAGTGAATAGATAACCTGCAAGTTATTGTAAAGATATTGTAAATATTACTGGCACTTCCCTCACTCTGCCCATTAGAGACAGTCATCACTATATCTTCAGTGACTGACAGCATATACATAAACCATCACCAAGGATGCTAGACAAGAGAATCCTCGAGTTTAGTGGATAAATCAGAGAAATTTAAACAATATAAACATAAACTTCCATACTTTCTACAGACTTCCGTCACTGCCAGCAATACATTTTGAGATGATGTCATAACGTGTACATCACAAATATCCGGATGAGCAAGTCTTGTAGCAATCTTTGTACCAAACTGCCAGAGAGCATACATATATGAATATCTTTTTGACAGTATTTGGGCTGGAGGAAAAAACAACATTTTTCTTAGGCTCATCAAAAAGCAATTGGCTTTTTAAGCACAGGGTTTCATCCATGGGGGTTTATTTAGGGGACTTTATTGGTTTCAGTATTTTGCCATTACACATTGATGCAAACAACTTACTCCATGCACACTTCAAATTTTGTCTTTGCTCATTGTGAAGTTAAATAGCCTGATATGAAATTTGAAATTACATGCTTTTATTTCTGTGTAAACACGATCTCCCAATAAAGTAATCTGTAATGCAGTTATGGAAGGAAATTAGAAATGGCAATTCTCAGTTGAATTCGTCTGCTCCCTTTACAGATTGAGTCACCAAATCTTTATAGACAAATATTAGTCTTTACTACTTTTTGCTTTTGCAAGTACGGCATACACCTCTGGGAGCCTAAACTGGGGTGTCTTTATGAATCACTAGACTTCAAGAATCGCAATGAAACCCATTAACTGCATCCCAAATTCGAAAATCCTGCTGCTGGTCATTCACAAGCTGGAGAGACACAATCTTAATTTGCAGGATACATTTGCTACACCGGCATCTGACAAAGCAATACATCTGACATAGGAAGGACAGAGGCGGTCCGTCTGGACCCCTCCAGTCACCAGTTTTACAGTCTTGTGTAAATCCAGAGCTGCAGTGGAACAGCACTTTTGCCTGGGGGTTTCTTGATTGCACAGCAACTGGTAGTGTCCATCGGTTTGGATCACAAAAGCCAGGCTAACTGACTGCTAACCCCCCAGAAACAGTGGATTTGGGACCTTAATCTCCCAAAACCTTATCAAATCAGCTGGATCTCTGGGAGGGGAATGTCTGAAGTCAGCAAAGCCAGACAAATGGAGAGCCTCCCTCCAGTCTGCCAGACAATAGTTAAAGCGGCTGCTTTAACCTTGCAGATTTAATCTGAGCAGGTGAGCTTCATCTTCTAATCACTCCGTCATAAAAAAGACTTTGTGACACCATCTTAGAAACTCTCCTGTGAGAGGAGGGGTAAAAGGAGGCATAAAGAGAGAGGTAAAGGGAGAGGTAAGGGGGCACAGAGCAGCACATGCACGGTGGCCCTAAAGAGGCTGAAAGGTCCTTACTATATCCTCACATCAGGCAACGGTCTAATGATCATGGTCTGTGACCTCTTGCTCACGGCATTTGTCTCTGGCACTGCTAGCTAGCTGAACTGAACCACAACAACCATCCAAGCTGAACTGTAGGTAGAGATGTAATTGCACACACCCTGCTGCCACCCTGAAAAAACTCACACACTGCGGGTTGGAGTGTTTCCAGGGCCCCTGGCAGTGTCTCACTGACTATACTTCTTATGTTTAGAAACCACTCTCCTTTAATAGCCAAGTGAAGATTCCGTATATTACTCTTACAGCTTTCACTCTGTGACTTTTTAATGACTCAGCTATTAAAATCTATAGACTTTAAATGCAACAAAGGTATAGCTTAAAAAAAAAAAAAAAAGAATCCCCAAAGTCCTACCATTGGTAGGTGGTAATGGCTGCATTAAAAGGGGTGATATTTCTCAGAAAGGATTGCTTAAAGGGAAATTAGGAAACTCTGAAAACCTGAACTGTCCATTAAAGAAAAGGTCCCAGCAGTGGGAGTCAAGTGTAACAAGACAGACACTGACGTAGAGTGAGGTTCATGCAGACTGCAAGGTCTGAACAAGCTGAACAGAGAGAGAAGGGATCACAAGTGGATATGAGAAGAAAGTAAGAAATGAGTTAAAGATCAGAATGAGACACAGAGTAATATGGGAATATTCTATTGAAAAGATTTTAAAGTTCAAAGGTGCATCTTTGATCAGGACTGATGTGGACAGAGAGTCGTAGACTCCGAGATTAAGAAAAAAGCATTTTTATTTATAGGTTCCAGTAAAGAAAAATGCTATACATTTTTGGGCCAAAGAGAGGAAAAAGAAACCTTAGGAGTACTAAAAACCTAAAATTAAACTCTGAAAGGCTGTAAGTATTGGTTTTAAAATAGAGACCTAAGAAAAGTTTCTGTATAAATACAAGATTTGTTTCCATAACAGAAGACCAAGCTCTCACATTAAAATCCCTTCATATTTAAGGAGCGAAGCTGTGAACATTCTATAATAAGGACTCTCACTAACTTACTTTCAATCAACTTCAGGTCTCAAAAGCACGAGCTATAACATACTGTAGCAGATGAAGATGTTTCTAAATAAGCCTTGGCGTCTGAGGAGGTCCGGAATGACACTTTTATTGCTCCAGGGATGCTGTGGGAACAGCTAACTGGGCTTTTGGCAGAGGTAGAGTGCACTTAGCCTGTGCAGCTCCGTACTATAGAGCGGCAAATGGCTGAGCAGAAACATGCCCATGCCTTCTCTTCTGCCTAATGTCTCTTACTTTCTTCACCCTGGTGGAGTGTGAGAAAACTCAACCGTCTCTGGAGCACAGAGGTGGAGCGTGATCAGCTCTGGCAGGAGAGCAAAGGGGTCCCAGTTCAGCTGCCGTGGTGCAGCTGTTGGCTATACCGGAGCACTCCTGTCTGGGAAGCTGTGACACGGGTACATCCTCAGCAAAGCGGGGGCTCAGTTTCTTTTCACTACTTGCTGGATAAGATAGTGGAAGATAGGAACCAGTAGTTGTTTTTCAGGGGAAAAGCAAACCCTGGATATAAATGTGGACTGAAGAGTGACAATAAGCTCCTTCAATGCAACTCTTGAAATGCTAGTTCATCTGTTTTAAACACAAAGCTCAGAACTGTTTTTCATTATGAGAAAAAAGTAAACTCTGCATTGCACAGCAAGGTCCCTACAAGCTCCGCTCTCCATGAGACCATGCGTGGCTCTGTTCTGCCAAAACCTAACCCTTTCACAGGGGCAACGCAACTACTTTTAATAAGGTGCTAAAATAATATGGTGTGGGGTAGGAGAAAGGTTCCTATAACAACCAGATAAGGAAACTCATGGTTATTTATACCCAGTCACATTGAGCTAGAGGCAGCCCCAGCAAAATGGGGGTTCACATTTGCAGCCAGGGCAGCCACTTCTGTGTGATGGTGGAACCTGAGGTGCTGCTGCATCACGTGTGACCAAGAGGACTCAGATCACCACACAGGTCCCCTTAGTTATGTATTCTGCCTGCCCAGCACCCACAACATGTAAATCTCTTTCTGAAGTATGCTGCAAAAGGTTTCAAAACTGAACCATGTAACTGACGAACTCTCACAGTCTGTACTGCTTAACTTTGGCCTCCACTCCAATTACATCAAAAAGTAAAAGCTGTCTTCCAGGAGATTTATGTCCTTTATATCACATTGAATTGAGCCCATCAAAACATAAGATCAATTGACAAGACACAGTGCATGAGACTTCTTAGTTTTTGGACATCCACAGTATTAGGGAAATGGAAAAAAACATAAACGCCACGGTACAAAAGGACAAGACTATGAGCATGGACACGCCTTAGGCACTTTCTTTTTTTCTTCTCCAGGATGGGGATCCCAGTCATTAAAGAAAATATGAACAAAGCAATTAAAAATGGAGACAAGAGTCTCTGTGGTTCTGTGGGATAACCTGTCATTTTGCAAATGATCGTTTATTTTAAATGGAAATATTTCTGACCTCTGGTTTGTTCAGATAGATACAGCCATGGTTGTGGTGCAACTGCAGAACCACTTTGTTCTGATCCTTGTTCTGATGTTTATATGACAGTTGAGGATTTCTAGTTACTAATAAATTAGCCATAGCTGTATTTCCTTTCTTTTGTGAAGTACTTTACTGAGGCAGACTTACCTTGGGTTAAAAGATGGGCAGATGGCAGAGATATATAGGTCATGTGCTCTTCAGCACTGATAAAGGAACCCCTCCATGCCTATACATTGTCTGTCTCCTGCTGATTAAGGCTGAGAATAACTATAAAAGCGCTCATATATATACTGAAATATCTGAATCTAAGGATGAACATACTGTCTAAACTCATCATTATGTTCAATTTTATATACCCCCTGTGAAAAATAAATTTCCTGGTTAAACAAAATGAAGCATCTGATTGTCCAAAATATGAAAGTGTCATGATCTGTTGTTTTTTTCTATTGTTCATATGCCCGTGATCTTGTTTCCTCTAATTTGCACCTTTGACTTTCAAATGGGTAGACTAGGTGACACCATCTAATCTAGGATCATGTCAGCAGCTGTTGACAGTCCCAGATACTTCAGATGAGGAAGACAAAATCCTCTTCTTTGTGCAAAAATGAAATAGCCAGTCCATGTCCATATTTTAATGTTTGTTTTTAAGTCCCTGAATTATGACCTTTTTTACTATCCTTCCTCTTTAGTCCTATGCATACTGTAGTATGTTCTAATTGAGGACATAAATGTCTTATAACTTCCTCCGTCTGGTTCTGCTCCTGACCTCAGGATTATAGTCTAGTACTGCACCCATTGCTATCCACTAACCATTCAGTCTTTACTTCAATATGATCAGTTTTATCTTTTTTGTTTGAAGTTTGGATTGATTGAACATCTCCTTGCTCTTGTAGTATAATTAAAAATACAAGAACAAGCAATATCTTCCCTTTACTATTTTTATTGTGCACTTCTACAGTTACCCATTCACTTCTTATCTAGATAACCCTAATTTCAAGTTGATATGGAAATTTTGCTGTGTCATTCCTCCAGTTGCTTCTAAATTCTTCTTTTCTCCTGCTTATTTTTTTTATATCGTAACCAGAACTGAAATGTTCCAAATAAACACACCACAGATTTATTTAGCATATAAATCCATACCTTCCTCCATGCCACTCCTAGATTTGCACTGAAGTTTTCACTCAAAACTTTCTTTTTTTACTGGTTGCCATTAAGTTTGAGCTCTGACATCTGTATAAGCGGTTCAGGCAATTCTTCCAAAATGCAATACCCACATTAATTTTCATCTGATGCTCGGTGACCTAGCTAAGCTATCTCAGTAGTGCTCTTCAGTCTTCTGTTGTTTTAATTATCCCAAACAATTTTGTCATACTGCAAACTTTGCCACCTCACTGATCATTCTTTTACAGACTGTGAATTATATTAATCACTGAGTACTGGTACTCAGCCTCAGGCCATCCCACCACTTCTTTTGACATTTCTTTATCTGTCTCACCATGTTTCTATAACAACTTGCTCTTCCTCCACAACAATTAGCTTTTTTCACAGGTTCCTACAAAGAACTTTTTCAGAATGCAAATAATTTTTATTTGTTTCTGTGGAAAATCTTGCATTTTCTTGGATGGAAAAACGTTTGTTCCTACAACATTACATCCACTTAGGTGTCTCGTACCTGTTCAGAATTGTTTAATCCAATTTACCCAGCAGTGAAGCAAATCTCACAAGGGCTGTAATCACAAGATTGTCCAGAGCACTTACAATCTGTTCAGCTGTCTAATACCTTTGCAGTGCCTCATTCCCCATTTGTGCTGTACCTCCCTGGAATAAAAGCCACGCCGGTGATGCCAGCAGAAGGCTGGGACTCACCACTGGATTCTTGCTCCAGCTCTGCCAGTTACTGGCAGTCAACCTTAAGTAAGTTTTCAAACCTTGCCGCGTGTCCCTCCTTTCTCCTATGCAGATCGTCCTTAACAACGTCACGGGAATAGATTCAACAGGTCTCTGTGTTTGCCTTAGTGCCAATTTCTGGGGGCTTGTTAGATGTTTCCATCAGAGCATTAGAAGTCGGGGTACATGAGCACAGGGGAAGCAGGGTGCCCTGCTCCTCTGTACGTCTCTGACTCCCTCTCCAGCTTTCCGATGATCTCCTTTCTGGATGGGACAGGGAACATTTTGCGGGCACCCAGTGGAGGATGCCTCTGCGGGGCTCTGAACCGCCTGCCTGCAGGAACAGACACATCTGGGAAAGCTACACATGAATTTTTTATGAAGCTTGATTATTAACGTTTTGTAAAATGCTTGGAGATCCTTGGTAGGAAAATTTTACCACCTGCTAAGTATTAGCCTTCTATAAATATTTCCAAGCAGGGCACAGTTGCCAAATGTTTTGGTTTGGGTTTAACCGTTCTAACGCTGGGCTGGGGGGAATTTTCATGACAACCCAAATCTTCTGGCTGAACAAATGTTTTACACTGCTTGTTTTTCTGGTTTATATCTCAATAGTCCTCACTGTTTCCTGCCCTAACCTGTCCTTTAAATGGTCATTTTAATCATGGATATAAAAATTTTCTGTTAATTGTGTATCTTTCTCAAAGCCAGAACTGTATAGTCTTAGTATTAATGCACTGGTATGCTGCAGATATTAATGTAATTAGAGAATCTGAACAGTTTGTTCCAGTATTGTCATTTTAACACTGTATTGGTTTTCAACTTCATGAAGTATTGCACAGGACCCTAACTGCAGAAAGTCTGAGATAAATTACACCACTTGAATTTTGAATTTATTTACTCAGTCAGTAGCTTGTAGCAAAGTTCATAGCAGTAATTCCATTCGGTAAATTATGGTTGTAACTTGTTGGCATTTAAAATATTAGTAGCTGACATCAAAATTAGTGGAGCAATTTAGTCCCATTCAAAATGATGCAAGACCAATATGCAAATGGAAGAGAGAGAGCTTTAGAAATGTAGAACTATTACTATTTGAATACATATGTATTTAAATTTGTATTTAAATAAATATATCACAGAGACACCAGCCAATGCTAGTTGGTCCTCCTACAGTGTAGGCTGGCTTTGATCTCCATGTTCCCCATATATCTTTCCTTATTTCAGCAGAACTTGACTTTCTCTCTGTCAAAGCACCATCTGAATGGCTGACTTCAGGGCAAAGCTTTT
The DNA here is from genome assembly GCA_017639485.1 of Pluvialis apricaria. Classification (NCBI taxonomy): domain Eukaryota; kingdom Metazoa; phylum Chordata; class Aves; order Charadriiformes; family Charadriidae; genus Pluvialis; species Pluvialis apricaria. The sequence goes on along the minus strand of CM030007.1, from coordinate 97,496,930 downwards.
TCTCTTCTTTTCCACATGCTGGTACTTGAATCAGAAAATATTATTGTGGTCTTGTACTATATTTGTGTAGGACACTATTTTTCCTTATCTCAGTATGCTGTGTTAAAGACAGAAGGGTAAAATTGTTTGATCGTTCACTCTGAATTCCTGGCAACAACCTGATGTACTGTAAAGAAGATCCCGCGTGTGTCACTTTTCACTCAGCATCTCTCCCATAAGTATACTAAGAAGATGGGTGTAAAACCACACAGAATTGGGTTAGGGAGTAATGTTTTCTTCATGTTTTATGTCCAGTCTACATGACCTGGAGATCTACCCTAAAGGTTTGGTGCTCTGCAGCAAGAAGCAGCAGCAAAAAAATAACTATCCAGGGCAGGCTACGTGTTGAATTTGGTGGAGGATTCCTCAGTTAGTATCTCTCCTGCACTACCTCCCCCTTGGAGAGAGTTTTTTTTACTGCAGTGGCTGAAAATGAGCCAGGCATGCTTTCAGAGTGTACTTAAAGTTTGATATCACCACAGAGAAGCCTGATTCAGTTAAACAGACAAAACAAAGTTTTCAGACACTTAAACACACACTTAACCTTACATATGAGAGATCCCAAGTTTAAGGAACAGATTATATATGTGATCTTTCAATGTGCTGCAGGATTGAACCCCAGGGGTTTAAGATTGTGTGGGAACAAGTCTTTTTCTATGCTATTTCTCCTTCTCAAAATGTTTTCCAAAACATTTTGCCTATCTGTCAAAAAATGACAAAGGTGCTTAAAATTGACCTTGAGTCAAACAAAGAGAAAAAAAGATTTAATTTTTAGTCAAGAACTAAGTTTAATCAATTCTTTTCATAAGATTAATTTAAGAGAGTCTCATGAGCAATCTTCTGCTATATTTAGGGCTACTGTGTCATTTGTGTGACATGAAAAATCAAAGCATAAAGAGGAAAAGGTAAAATGAAAAATCCAGGAAATGCATAACATAGTAACTAAGAAACAGAGCTAACGATGTTACCAGCTTCCTCTTATTTGAAGTGAGAGGTTAAACCTAAAAGAAAACAAAAAGCAGAAGTTCTTTTGAAACTCTTAACTTTTGATTTCAAATGTAATTCTAGTAAAACAAGGGTATGTTAAGTAAGAGCATACAGGTCTGCTGAGGGTAACAGAACTGCTGAGACCTGTGACATTTTTGCATTGAAGATGCGATCCCTCGAGTGTTGAAATGAAAATTTTTTAATTACATTTAAATTGCCAGCATTTTTTTCCTATCCATAGCAAATTATTGCTGTAAACATTTTCAGCATTGGGGAGCGTGTTTCAGAGATGAGTGATAGTTATGAGTGCCATCCATAGACTTCAAAGTACAAGACCCGTGAACATTTTCTGTGCCGCAGCCACTGTTAGTTGACAATATCAGCTGTAAGGCTGGCCGGTGTGGAGAACCGTAGCTTTCCAGAGCTCTGGAAAAAGCCAGGAGCCGGTGCAGAGAGCCAGGTTAAGCCATGGCGGTCAGTGAGATATCAGACAGGGAATGAATCAGATTGCGCTCAAACGCCTTGGCTCTGTATGCTTACAGAACAAAGCCTGGGACCGAAAATAATGTGAATTAAGGGTATAAATTCAATGAAGATGGCAACAGGCAGCATAGATATCTGAGCCAAATTTAAATTAGTGAGCTTTCAGCAGAACAAATAAACCTATGCAGAGTTTCCTGCCCTCATATACAACTAGCTTAGCATATGAGCAAGCTCTCAGAAATTTAGTCATAGCTGCTTTAGTTTATGAGGTTTAAACTAAGGTATATAATCTTGCAACTGGGATGTGCCGAATGCTTAGGGACCAATAGACATCCATTCCGGTTGTAGCAGTCGTGGCAGAAGCTCGTGTGTTCAGTCAAAATGAGCTGGGTAGCTTCAGCAATTTAAATAATAAGTCTTCATTAATCCAGCTCATTTTCTAGAATGGTTTAGGAAATGATCACACGAGGGAGGCTGATGTTATCATTAGTATACCTAGCCTGACAGACAAGCAGGGGTTTAAAGATTCCTTGGAGAGACGAATGTTGTAGGCAAATTTGTGCCTGACAGAGTTGCCAGAACCAGCTTTCTAAGCCTGTCGCTCTACAAAACGGAGGATGTGGCAAAGTGCTCGAGACTAGCACTTTGGCTACCACTAGGGCCACCACTAGTGACAAAGCTTTTGAGAAACCAAAGGAGTTAAGAGAGCCCTGTAAAAGTAATCCCAACATGAAGATTTTGGCCACCCACTCAGAGAAAGGCAGTGCCAACAAAATGCCAGTGCCCTCAAAAGAAAAGGGAGGCAGCGGTGGAGCGCCCCGCAGCTAGAAAGGTTCCCACCCTCACCCTCAAGAGTTCAGTTTTAGCTGAAAGTGATTGCCAATCACAGGGACTGGGAAAATAGTACTTTAAAGAGGGATATTCAGCTACAGATAAGGGATTTGCTAGTTAAATGTAAACCTAGAAAAGTTTTGCAGGTTGGAGGCACGCTCTCCTATGTAACAATAGGGGCGTGGTTCAAAGTCCATTTGTCAGATTTTACGTGAATCAGGCAGATAAAAAGCAACAGTAAAAACAGAATGCGGACTTTGATTGTCAAAACTGCTCTTACAAACAAGTTTCTTACAAAATGTAATTAAAACTATTTACATATCATGCCCAGCACATCATACTGTCTTTACTGATAATCTTTATCACACTAGAGATGAGGGAGGCTCTTAATGCCAGATGGATGCTTAAAGACACTGGAGTGGTCATTTTTAAGATGTTACTGAAAAGTGATAAAAGCGGCAGAGGAAACTCATTTAGGGATTGAAAACTCTAAGAGAGGGACTAGAGATTTGTCCTGATCCTAAACAAACGATGCCACTAAGGAAGTGGTAAGACTTGTCACATCGCATAGCAAGTACTTGTTCCCAATGCAAAGGAGAAACAAACTTGTATGTCCTGGCTCGAAAAGGAAAATATTACAGTCAGCAGTCCCTTACTGCTAGATATGTATTTAGAGTATTCCCATTTTCCTGAGATAGCATTGCTAGAAAACATAACAGGTTAGAAAGATAACATCCCAAACTTGATTCGATATGCTAGGCCTGGTATACCTGATACAGTAACGTCTGACATTTATCAGGTTCGTGTTTAACTGTTCTGCTCTGAAATATAAGTTTAGTCATATAACCATAACCTCCGTTATCTCCAGCCTCTGAAGGCTACCAGAAAATACAGTAAAGAATATACAGGAAGGGATGCCAATTCTGATACGTACTTGGTACTGTTAAATAATGGAGCGGTACCAACATAACACGACTTGTTACTTGCTGCCGTTACATTCAACAGAAAACTGAAAACACGAGTGCCTGCTCTGGAGCGCCTATTGGGAACTCGTGTTAAAGTCACGGCAACCAGAGGATATAGTGGAAAAAAGATGGGGTGGGGGGAAGGTAAAAGGAAAACATAATCTGGGGTACTGGGAGCTGTCACCATTTTGTAAAAAGCAACTGTGGGAATATCTATAATGAAAAGCAATGACTGCAAACAGCAATAATGTCACAAGGAATATCCTGTGGTCAGAGACAAACTTGACACACCAGGTGGACGTATGCAGAGGAATAAATGCCACTTTCTCCAAAGGAGGAGTACCGACACAGCCATTTTACCTGAGAAATTCTGACAGCCGACAGCCGCAGCAGGTTGACATGAATTAGTTTCAGGACACGGCACAACTGGAACTAACAGACTTGCTGCCATCTGACAGCAAGAGTATTGATACTCTGGGAGAGATTTCCAATTCCATGAATCAGTGCAGAGTACCTCAGAGACTAATTGAATGTGTGCTTGTTCATTAAGTTAGATTAAGTTAGTATCTGAACTTCCTTATTATGTTAATGTTTAATTTCAGGATGCAGAGGGAAGTTGCTGAGAACCAGGTCTTTAGGAGGTTCTGGCTTGAACCAGTTGTTAAATACAAACTACAAAGTGCAACGCTTTTTTTAAGAGCTTACACTCTAAGTAAGGCAGATCCCTATCAACCTCCATGGTGCCTGTTGGTCGCAGGACAACCCAGACATATGGAGGAGACATCTTTTTCACTTCTGTGGAAAGTGAAAGCCCAAGCAGGAAAAAATAATACGTTTCTCATTACTTTTGAAAAAGCTAGTAATTTTCTTCTTTTATTTTAGGGCACCCATTACCATATTAATGGAATAGTTTAAAGCATCCCCTCTGAAAGACCAAAGGCAAAATATCCCTGTTTTTTATATGGGAAATTTCTCCAGCATATCCAGAGTAATTATGCCCCAGAAATGCCTGTATCTGTGGATTGACTGTAAAGGAAGCCCAGATAACTAGCTTAGATGCAGACCTCTACACCATGGGTGTCTAAAGTTACACAAGACGATTTGTGTTAGAACTCAAAAGATGAGAAAACAGAATTCATGACCACTTGCCAAAATCTTGGTTTACTTGACCAGCTGGGGACTGACTGTAGCTATACAGCAGAGGCAATAATAGTGTGTTTCCCTATATATTCCATTCCTGGTGTGCATGTCCTTCACATTCTTCAGTTGACTTGCTTCTGGACAGGTACAACTGCTATGGGCCACAGCTGCTCTGTGATTATCTTCATACTTCCAACCAAAGGCACGCAAGGAGGGACAACACAACCATCATCAGGCTAGTCCTGTGAGTCACAGCTTTTCCACTCACTAGGATTTACCCATTGTCCTGACAATTACTGTAAATAAGTACTTAGCAGTTAATTATTAGATATCAATGCTAAGTTAGAAGTTTTTTTGGTAGCATCTCCTTTCATGTGAAACAAGAAAACACTTGATCCTGTTTTGTTCTTATTTGAAAGAATCAGTTATTATGACTGAACTGGAGCCTCAGTCTAAGAGCAGTCCTTTATCCAAAACTGTAATGACTGAGCACAGGCACACCCAAAGCCTGTGGGTGTGGAGCACATAAGGGACACCATGGAATTTGTAGATCTTTCTCAAAGAGAACCCAAACAGCAAGGGAGTCTGAGGGATTTGAATGACACATAGTGACAGCATGGTGAGGACACCAGTGTGTATTCCTGCTCCGGGATGGCCTCTGAGATGCTTCTCTGTTCCTGTACCTGTTACAGCACAGAGGTTTGGGTGGACTGTCAGCAACAGGGATAGCTTTAATTAGCCTAAAACCACTGCACTGTAAAGTGAGCAGTTCAGAGTTTGAGTGACAGGCAATGCAGCTAGCGGTTCCATAGGCTGGGGAAGACCAGAGACGTTAAAGTAGATCCCCCTTTCTTCATCGTCAGAGCTCTAATTTTCTTAAGTTCCTTGTAAAGAAGTAGCCAATGCATCAAATCCAAAACTCAGCTCTAGAGCGACTAAAGCAGAAATTATTTAGAATTCATCAAAAAGTGTTATTCCTGGCTCTTTTTCTCACAGAAAATGTGATTACTCCTAAAGCTTTGTCCTCCTTAATTTACAGCAAAAATAAATCTTCAGAATTTAGTTCTGCTAGATGCTTTTGTGTTACTTGTGCTAAAGACATCACCAGCATCAGACAGAGCTTCTAATTAGGGGTCATCATCCATAAAATGCATACCAAGTTAGAATATGTATTCGCAGTTCTTTAAAAAGTGTTTATACATTTTGGTGATCCTCAGGTTTCCTCTGCTCCTATGATAACATATGGATTTTACGTTGGTAAAGGAGCAGAGAGATGTGTTTCATGTTTGTGTACACCTGGAGCTGTGAGAAAACTGAAGGTAAAGTCTCGTCTCCAGATGAGCACTGGTGGCCGAAAAAAACTGAAGCTGAGCATATTGGCCTCACGTGTAAACAGTGAGCAAAGGATCACCAGGGACCACACTTTACTACAAGGGAAATAACAATTTGTTCACCTGTGCGTCAATCTCCTGTCCTAACATCAAGGTCCTCCTCCCACTTCTTCCCACCTTCTGTTACATTCTCCATTGACGTACCAATAGTGAGAGCAAATAGGGCAGCAGTCCTGAAAATAATCTCACACATAGCACACAAATACCTCTTCCCAAAGAAAAAATATTTTGCCTTTGTGGAAGTATTTTTGTCTCCTAAATGAAAAGGCCCCAAGCTACTCATAAAAATCTCTGCTGAGATTTGAATCATGTGCAGCAGACAGGTGATCGTCAGGGGAGTATGGCTCAAATTTCTTCAAAATAAGGGTGCTCTCAAGCCCATAAGGGAAGAGATCAAAGAGATACTACGTGCTAGGTTTAGAGACGGCTATTACAGAGAGTGGTTTTGTTTTTTATCTCTCTGCTGTCTCCAAACTTCACTTCCATGACAGCTTTTTAGCTACAGCCAGAGCGTGAGGCTCCCAGCACAATGTCGTGTGCAGTGGCTGCTGCCTGGGGTGAGAATGCCCATGGCCGGTCCCTTGGATGGCTGCCAGAGTGCTGCTGCCAACATAAGCCATATGAAAAAAGGATATTTTTCTCCCAGTTTCTCCCTCTGTCAGACCTGAATAGAATTTCATAGGACACAGAAAAGCATACATCTTTGCCCGCTAGGACTTCTTCCCTGCTAAATTTCAAAGATCTGTTGCAAACAATCTATGAATCTGATTTCTGCAGGCAAAAGATTTACAAGAAGCTTTCTCAATGGTAACTGGGCCAGTCCAAATCAGGAAGTCGATATTAACTCCTTCTATTGCAGGTGGTTTTGTTCTTGATGGATAAAAGAGCCTGGAAGTCTGAGTGTGAATAATCATGCAGTGTCACCATAACACTTCAGAAAGGGAAAGCGTAAGGAAGAGGGAGAAGGAAGTGGGAGGTGACTAAGGGGCCAGGCAGAGCGGTGTTTGTTCTCTTCTGTGAAGTTATATCCCATCTGGAAAAAATGTAGGCTGAGAAAACCAGGAGGAAAGGAAAAAAAGCTAGATGACAAGGAAGAAGACAGAATACTTCGCAAATAACTATTTACAAAATTAGAATTCTCTTCTAATGTTATAAAATGTGGTAAGCTTGGCTTACCCTGAGGCTATAGGATAAGTGGTAGAGCCATAGCTGTGTCTTAGAAGTCTTCAACTGTAAGCCTTGTCAGCTTTTGGATTGTATTGCTGCACTTTAACAGAAATAGCGATCTGGGAAATGCAGGAAGAAAAAATAGATATTTCAAAACTCTTAAATAGGGTTTGGAAAATAAATTGGTGGCAGAATGAGGACAAAATAAAGGACAAAACTGGAATGAAAAATGAAACATAGGATGAAACTAAAGGGCTGAGAATGTAAGAAATGCCCTAATGGGTCCACCCAGCCCTACTTACCCAACAGGCGATACGCTGAGATCAGTAATGGGGCCTTCCTGGGTAAGAATATTCTTTGCGTTCCAGGTATGCTGACTCTTGTGATTTTCCCGAATGTGGAGAAGCTGACTGCATAATTTGTAGTGAAAGACTGTATTTACACCTTTAAAAATCAAAACGGAGCAGTGGTAGTAGTAGATCGTTTAGATAGTGCATGAAAGCCTAGCCACTATCTGCAGTCAGTTCCCCTTCCACCTCCCCAGCATCTACATTTGCTGTCCCAGGGATGCTCCACGGCACACCCCTGCCTATTCCTTCCAGTGTTTGTTTATAATGATGCCTCATCCCTGAAATGGTCTAATTCCTTTCTGAACTTGCTGATACTATTGGTGTCCACAGGCTCCTTGTGGCAGCAAGTTCTCAAAGTTCACTATCCAGTGTGTGTGTGTGTGTGTGTACTTTTTAAAAAAAAAAGTACTTTCACACATCTGTCTTAAACTATCTTCCTACTTGTTTTACTGAGTGCCCCTTAGTTTTAATACTGCAGGATTTGGTGAACAATAGTTCTGCCTTCACCTTATCTACCACCTTCATGATTTTATAAACCTCGATCACATCCTACCTCAGGTGTCTCCTCTGCAAGTTGCCAAGTTCCAGCCTTTTGCCCATTTCTGGCAAGGCAGATGGCTCATCCTTATTTTTTTGTTGCCCTTCACTTTCTGTTCCTTTGCAAACTTCTTTGTGCACTTCTGGAGATGGGGAGGCCTGAAATGCCCCAGCCCTCCAGCTGTGGGTGCACCAGAGCTTTATATGGAGGCAAAATGACACCTGCCTGGTATTCATGCTTGTCCTGATATGCCCAGTATTTTATTGGCTTTTTTTGATTGTTACTGCATCCTGCAGAGAACTGCCAGGGTGAGTCTGAGGGCTCCTTCCAGAGCTGCAACTGCCAGTTCCAAGTTCAGCGTCTCACAGGGGTTGTGTAGATGAGGATTTCCTCTAGACGCAGTATTCCTTGCCACTTATCTACACCAAACCTCCTCTGAGCACTTACTCTGCTTTGTGGGGCCCTTCTGGACTTCCTAACTATTAGGATGGCACCTATCTACTCCTTAAGCTTAATATGCTTCTACAAAAGATAGTAGGAGGATGAGAAATGCAAGAGAGAAGAAAAGAAACATATGAAAATAAAGATATGAAAGGAAAATGTGTTTGTTTTTTTCTTACTTCGGCACTTGGACACAGCATTTTGATATTCTCCTTATGACGTGGGTTTTCATTATTTTTCTGTACATAGGTGCACGACTGTAGCATATAGTTGCAAATTTCTGTTTAGGATAATGATGAAAAGGTAACTGGAATTTTGAGTTGTTTTTATTACCTGGTTTTATCCCCTGTACATCTTGTAAGATCTTTTTAATTTTAAAAAGTTTCAATAAAAGGATCATGGAGAGATTTCCTCTGCAATTCTTATTATTTAATCCATACCCATCGATGAGGAAAACCTGCAACTGGGGAGAAAAGAAATAAGCATCTCCAGTAATCCAATTGAGATTGTTCACAGGTACACAGTACACAAGGAAGGAAAAAATAATCAGAATGGCAAGGAATAGCTAAAAAAGAAACTCCATTAAGTTGGGGTTTGTGTAATTTTTAAGTTTTCCCCTCTCTTTTGATGTTGCCAGCTGTTCCTACCTGGGACTGTTTCACCTTTGAAAATTGATTTTGGAGGGTGACCGTGAGCTTCTTTGGCAGTATCAGATAGGCTGAGCTTTGGTTTAGTTTGTGACCTATCTTCAGTAGTATTACTGTAATTTATGTTTAATTATGACTACGGTCTAATTACGGATGAGAAACGTGGCTTTTTCCCTTATCATTCCTCGACCAAGACCTGGCTGGTTACTTGCCCTGACACTCTCTCCCAGCTGGGTGGCTGGGTCAGCGCAAGTGTCTGGTGAAGGTGATGTGGTCACCACGTCTGAAGGGCAGTGAAACGGAATTCCTCATTCTAAGGAGGCAGCTCGTAGCTGTTTGCCTGGGGAAATGGCCTTGATGCTTTGCCATGTTCACATATACATACAAGCCTGTATCTTTCCCAGGAACTTTTGAACCTGGGGGTCAATTTCAACAGACTTAGATGGGGGCAAGGTACAGATCCCAGAGATAAGCTCCAACCGTCCCTTGAAGATAGGGGGCTGCAGAAAAGAGAGAGGCCTTCAGAGAGGAAGGGTGGCAGTGAAAGTCTACTTCTCATTGACCAATGGAGAATTGACACCATGGAGGAACTTAAAACCCTCCACTAAGGAGAAAATGCAGTTGGAGATTTATCTTCCTAGATAAACATCATTCACCTGTCAAGACATGCATTTGTGGAAAACCCGGCCTCCTTAATTACGGTGCGGCATGACTTGTGCAGTGTGCTACACCTGAGCTCTGCAGCTGCAGACGGCCCTGCCACACGGTAGAATTCCAAGCTGAGTTAATTATACACTTCTGTAAGAAGCTAGCCAGACTAATTCAGGGGTGGCTGATGGCTTTTTAGAGTTCTTTTGACTGACCTTTTTTACAAGGATTGAAAATGTCTGTGTCTGTCATGATCAAAACGTTGTCTCTTTTCATTGCAAACAAAATACAGTTCTATTGCCCAAAAAATGAACTATTTTCAGTTCATAGAATTTGCACTCCTAAACAATACAATACAGTTTGTCAGAAATCTGGTAGGCCTCCAATATTCTCTCTTACAAAGTACTAACAGTTCATACGCATCTTCAGTGTCAGTCTCATCCTCAAATTTTGTAAGAGGGAGTGTTACAGATCAAAGTACCTGGAATCCCGTTCTGCCTGGAATCTGAAGCACAGAACTTGGTGCTTCCTACATCTTTTGGATTCCAGAACACTGTCAAACCCTTAAAATCTCTTGTTCATCATCACGTACCTTTTACATCATGCTTTTAAGTGAAAAAACTATAAAGGCTGTTAGGATGTAACTGAGAACTATGGTTCCATAAACAACCTTTGAACAACTCACCTGCCTTGTGGCTCACCAACAGTGTGCAGACCCTATGTGCACACCCTGTGAAGACCACAGCCAAAGAAAACTTGAAAGACCCATAAAGTTTTAAGAAATGAGTTTTCTAGTGCCAAAGCCCACACTCAGCTACTTCTTAGGACTTTAAAACAAACTTTTGAATTAAACAAGAATAGTCTGGGTTTGCCTAAAAATACACCACCTTAACCTGGCAGTCCAGAATCTGACAGCCAGGCAGCTCAAACACGTGCAGTGGTTTGGGGAGGGCCACCAGGGGTTGTACAGCATTTCCTTCCTGTGAATGGTCAGTGCCCTTTTCTTCCTGTTTCCCTATGAAGAAGTCCCTCTCCCAGCCCTGAAATGATGGATGCCTTCAACTGTTTTCAGACCAACCGTTATCCTGGCAAGCAAATCATTCCAGGTCTCAAGCGTAAAGTTTCTTCTGCTTGTATTTCAAACATTATTGTTACGTACTTTTTAATACGATGTTAGATGTGCCTATTTCAGAATTTAACCTTAAAGTTAAACCCAGAATCTATAAGGAGATGTACTAGATACATGGGTGAAAATCAAGAATGCCTGCCTGTGGAAGGCAAAGGGAATGACTACTTTCAAACTTGTGGCTGAAATTTATGATCACAAACATATCTCTGTATGCGTGGCTTGGATGGTCATATATTGGGTATTGGCTGCTGGCAAACTTGGCAAACTAATGCTCATATTTTCTTGAGCCCGTTCAATTGGAAACTGAGTTACAGCATAGTTCGTATTTGTTCTAGTAATTGCTGACGTAGTGGTATCCTTACTGCTTTTGCTGGTTCAGTATGCAACTTTTTATGACACATCTCTGCACACAAATCCTAGTTCAGACAGATTCTTCTCATGCAACTGAAATGGTAGGTAGCAGCTGTTTTTGCTGCCCCCCTGCACTGAATGTGGACAACTGACACGTTTGTCGGCTTTGATAGACTTCCCTTGCTTCTTGCCAGCCTAAGCAATGAATGCTACAGCTGCTCTAACAAGCATGTCTTCTTGGAATGGAAAAAAATAAAAAAGAAGTAGGAAGCTCAGCCCATCAGATGAGAAAAGCAGCCGCTACCCTCTTTACTGGAAGGTAGTAGAACCCTTCAAGTAGGCTAGACGCCAAGGAATGAGCCACCTCTCTTAGGGAAAGCCCATTTAGCTCAGCGTCTTCCAAGAAACTACCTTCCCTCAATAACAACTCTAACTCTTCAGCCTGCGCTCCGAGACCCCGTCTGTTAGCAGCAAAAGCACATTTATGTGCTACGTCGTGCTAAGACAGAGCCAACCCCCTTCCAAGGCTCTTAAAAAGGACTTGCTCTACTACAATACTTTGGATTGAAGGCTCACGTGTATTATACTTGGCATTCCTTGTTTTCAGTTTAATCTGCCACACCTTGGTGATGTGGCCTGGTGTGACTTTTAGTGCTGGACATTCAGACGAAGGTGAGACCTCCGTGAAGGGATGCCGTGAAGTGAGGCAACAGCATTTGCCTCAGCTCAGGAAGGGATCCGTTAAGAACATTTTCCTTCCTTGTGTGTTTTTTGTACTGTTTTTTCTTGTTAACTATGGCTCTGCATATTGTCAGATGACAATTTCTGCTCAAAATATAAGTGAACCATAATCTCGCTCACCCATATTCTAAAACTTACTACCATCAGGTCTATGTGGTACTCAGGCTGATGGCCTTGCAAAAGGAAAAAAGGGTTGCCCACATGTTTAGCTCTGTGAAATGTAGGGAACTATCTAAATATATTGGATTTTTGTGTGCCAAATAGCAGATGGTGTTTAAACACTTTTTAAAGGTTTGTATGGCACAGAGCACAGCCTCACGGAATGTCTCTCACCTTATATGCTACTATTGTGCAGGAGATGAGATAGATGTAATTATTTTCACGGCTTTTCATGATTTATGTTTTTCTTTTGAATTCGTCTGGAGACAGGAACAAGGTGTTCTTGGTGAAGTGTCATCAGCTCTGCATTTTAAAGCTAACCTTTAAACCATTTCATCAGATAATTCTGCTTTGACAGGTTTTTTTCAGTGTGTGGGGAACAACTGTATAATTCACCTTTGTTAATGAGTTTTAAGAAGTTGCGTGTGTGCTAAAGTACTTTGGCAAAAATAAAAACTTTGTAAACTTCAACAGTTCCTGACTAATTCCTTCAAGAGAACATTGCCTTCTTCTACAAACCACCCAATTCAAAACTTGGAGAAGCACACATGTGCAATTTACATCTATTTTTCATACATAGTTTTTTGCATAACGTGTTAAAAATCATGGAACGGAATATATCAGGTAAGTACTCAGTGTCTTAAAATTCACCGGACGTCTCAGACATCATTTTTAAGCAGCTATTAAGAGAAAGACAGCCACCAGCTACTTGCCCAACTGGAAGAGTGTATCTAAGATCACTCCTAAAAGGTTGTTTCGATTCACTACTTTTTGGGCTAATAAGACGACTGTTTTCATATTAACAGAGAGGGTTCGAATTGTGCTTCAGAAAATACATCGAGGGGGAGGGGAAGCACTTCACCCACCCCTGGACAAAGCTCCCCGAGCCCAGTCTTGCCCAGAGGTCCCTTATTACTACAGCCCGGTGCGTGACACCGGCAAGGGACGCCCGTCACCACAGCGACCAGCCGCCGCCTGCAGCCCCCGCGCCGTACCCTTCACCTCAGCGGCGGCCCCCGCGCCCCGCCGAGGGACCAGCGGGTCTCCTCTCTCCCCTCCCCGCACCTGCCTACGCACCCCGCCCCCGGGGCCGCGCTCCCCCCCCCCCCCCCGCACCCCGCGGCCTCAGCCGGTCCCTCCGCCGCCGGCCCCACGGCAGCCGCTGGCGCTCAGCGGGCGGGGAGAGGAGGCCGGACGGTACCTGAGCTACCCCCGCGCCGGCCCGGCCCGGCCGCGCCCTCAGGCACCGCAACCGCCGAGCCCCCTCCCGGCGCCATGACGTCATCCCACCCCGCGCCTGCGCACACCGGCCCGATCCCCCCCTCCCCAAACGCGCGGTGGGGCGTGGCCCCGCGCGCGATTCTTGGCGGGGCGAAGGGGTGGGTTGGAAGGGTTGGGGAGACAGGGAGCGGAAGGGAACGCAGCCCCCCGCGTGCGTGCGTCCGTGCGTGCGTGCGTGCCGCGCCTGCTCAGCCCGCCGCCGCCGGACGAACGGGCACGCACACGCGCGCGCGCCCGCCCCCGCCCGCGCGCCGTGACGGCTTTGCGTGACGGCGGCTGGGCGCGCGCGCCCGCCCGCCCTCCAGTAAAGCGAGCGCCTATCGCGGCCGCTGCCGCCGTTCCTTCTGCTGCTGCTGCTGCTTCTCCTCCTCCTCGCGCCTGGGAGCGTAATCAACGGCCGCGCCTGCAACTCCCCGCCCCTCCCCCTCCCACTATTATCCTCCCTCCCGGCGCGCGCGCTCCCTCCCCGCTTCTCGGCTCCCCCCCCCCGCCACCGGCCGGGAGCGCGCGCGCGCCCGCCCGCTCGGCGAGGGAGGCAGACGGCGCTGCCGCCGGCCCCTCTCCCCGCCGATCCTCTCCATGGACCCTGCGCCGCCCCGCTAGCCGGAGCCGCCCGCTGCCGCCGGGGAGTAGCCGGCTGAGAGGGGGAGGGAGGGAGGGGGCGGGAGGGGGGTGGGGGGGCGGAGGAGGAAGGTGGGGTCGCGGAGTGTGTGACACGCGCGGGGAGCGGCGGCGGCGGCGGCCCGCGGGAGGAGAAGCGGGGGAGTCCCGGCGCGGCCGCGGGAGCCCCTGGGCGGGCAGGCAGGCAGGCGGGCGGCGGCGCCCCCGGAAGGTGGCGGTGGCGGCGGCGGGAGCTGCCGTAGCGGCCGGGATTTACCGTGGTGGTGGCGGTTGGCGCTGAGCGGCGGGGGAGCGCGCCGCGCGGCGGGGACCGTGCCCGCGGCCCCCCCTCCCCCCTCCCTCGCCCCCCCTCCCCGGGGCCGCCGCCGCCTCTCGGGCTGATCCCCCCCGCCCGGACCATGGCCGACGACGACGTGCTGTTCGAGGACGTGTACGAGCTCTGCGAGGTGATCGGCAAGTGAGTCCCGCGGGGAGCGGGAGGCGGGCAGGGCCGGGCCGGGCGGGCGTGTGCGCCAGCGGGCAGAGCGGCCGGGGGGGGTCTGGGGAGGGGGGGGGGAGGTGGTGTGAGGGGGGGGTGGCGGCGGCGGCGGCGGTGCCCCCTGCCCGGCCCCTCCCGCCGGCGGCGGGGGGAGAGAGGGATGCTCTGCTCGGCACCCACCTGAGTCGGCGCCGCCGCCGCCGCCGCCAGCGGGTCCGTGCGAGCGGTGCGGGGTCCGCGTCCCCCCTCTGGCTGGTGGCGGTGACAGGGCGAGCGCCTCCGCCGCGGTGCCCACCTTCGTTATTACACGGGAGGCGGAAGGGGGAGAAGTGACCCCATGTTTCCTCAGCCACCATGATTAACCACCTAACCATCGCTCAGGCTGGCTGCAGCAAGCGGCAACCACTTCCCACCCCTTTTCTTCTCCTCCCCCCTATATCCCATTCCTGGCACACCCATCAAGGATTGCCTATTGGGGAAGGGAAAGGGAAGATAATCTCTCTCTAGATCCACCTATTCACTGGGCGTCTGCATATTTGTGCGCCAGGTGTTGGGTTTTCCTCTTCTTTGCTGCATAATAACCAGCTCGTTAGTGGCGGTACTGGTGACGGTCGGGTAGCGCTCGGTTTTTGTCCAGATCTTTCCCTCCACTCTCGTTCGTGTAGAAATAGAGACGTGTAAGGCAGTAGGAGTGCTTGGCCTTTTGAGTCGTCTTATGCAACTGCTATTAAACCGATGTTGGAGGCTTGTATCAAACCTAGGAGTTGAGGTAGTTGCCAGCGTTCCCCAGCTGCCTGTTTTGGGTTACCAGTGTTGTAGGGCGGATGAAAATGACAGTTCAAGTCTCAGTCTGTGTAATCGCACCACAAAAATACATAGAATCCCCCGGATCAGATGTTGATAAAGAATTGAAGCTGAACTTGCCCCCCCCCCCCCCCCAGTATTTTTGTGACTGCCCCGTTTTGAAATCAATTTTTTATTTATTAGTCATCTTTCCCATATTTTCTGTAGTTGTGTCTCTGTTGCAAAATGGACATGAAAGATGTAGCAATATTGTGACTTACTAAATTTTCTGTATGTTTCTGATTCCGAAGCTGAGATTGCTGTGGAAGCCTTAGTAGTGACCCTGTTCAGTGTGTTTGCAGTTTTTTCTTCCTGACAATGAATGTTATTAGAATAATTGTTCACTGTGTTGATTATAAACAAAGATTTATTTTTTTTTTCCTGCATGTATTCTCTTGTCCAGTCTCCACCAGTATGGTTTTCAGCTTATATCAAGTGCTGTCTACTTTCAAAGCTAGGGCTAAAAATATTCTAGAATTAATCTTTCCTCAGGATTATACTAAAATGCTAGTCTTGGATTTAGCAGGTGACTTTGTTGCCAGCAGAAGTTTCAGCACTCAGTTCTGTCATTTCACAAGGTACTACTATCTTTCTCTTAACACAACTTTTAAAAATACTAAACTTAAAGGGCCTTGTTTGCTGTCATAAATGGTAAGCGATTCCTTTAGCTTAATGCTGGTTGTTGGTGAGGAGCTTCTGTAGCTGAGAAACAAAACTCTGTTATTAAACGTGTTTTGAAGACCTTTTTTGGCACACTACTTTCACAAGGGGTTTTATGCTAACCACTGCAGTTCACACACTATTTTATTCATACCTGATTACCGTTAGAAAGAAGGTGCAGTGATTATGTTTGACATGACTGCACACCCTTTTAGAGAATGGATGATTCACAGGGTTCCAGACGTTTGCACATCTTGAATGACTTTTTGCTTTGTGATTGGAGAATTTTGAAGAGAGAGCTCAAAAACTGTGGATTAGGTATTATCTATAGAAGTTCCACATGAGATTTAGGTAGTATCGATAGTGTTGTGATGTAACTACATCTAACAGATAAATATTGAATCACAGTACCGTAATGATGCCAAGAGCACTGTAGCAAAAGCAGGGTGGATCACTGAAAATAGCAGCAGTGATGGTGTGAAGGGTTGATAGCTTATTGTGATTGCTCAGGCTTTTCCGCACAGATGTCGTGTGAGTCCTCTAATAAAAAAACCCATTTTAAATAAAAACACAGTTTCACAGACAGTTGTATAAGTAGTATTCCTGTTTCTTTGTAATACTACGCAAGTGACTTCCAGGGAACCAGGGATGCAGCGTCTTTAGCTTGCAGATTTTGGGTACCACCTTGCCTGTCTTTAAGCAACTTGAGGAAAGCTGCTGTAAATCTGCTTTGAATTGCTACATATGCATCTTGCTAAACATCTTTCAGTGAAACATCCACTAAATGTCTGCACGTTATTGTGATTTATTATTGATTGATACAGTAATTTAGTTCTTGCAAATAGCACATCTGGCCCTGATTTGCGTTTCAGACACATGAAATATTAAAACGTGTAATTTATCTTTCCTAAATAGGTAGTTACCACTGTCATTTAAGGTAGTAAAAGGTATTTTCACAAAGGGTGTGGGAAAGAGATCTTTGCCTGTAAAATCTCTGAATATTTAGTCGCAGAGAAGTCCCAAAGTTCCCATACAATTTACTAGAAAAATAAGGAGATAGTTTCTTAGCTGGCAGTATGTAGTCCAATTTGTTGAGGCATATTCTGATCTTTAGGATAAACTTTAAACACTTTTAAATACAATAAACTGATAAGACTCGCTTTCTGTAAAGGCGGTGATGATAGCTTTTGGTGTGCTGGATTGTGGAACGATTACAATGCAATAGTACGTGAATGAATTGACTGGAATGACAGTGATAAACTGTTTATTAGGTGACATTTAATGTGTTTAAGTTCTGCAAGCATGCACTTTCCATTTTGAATGGGTGTAGGAGAAAACAAAGGCCAGGAGGGATAGAGAGAAATTCTAGTTCATGTTTCCTTTAGGAAAAAAAAAAATTAAGGGAAATCTTCGTTTGCATATATTTCCAGTATACCTTTCCATTGCTGATAGCTATATAGAGATAAAAATTGGAATAATAATCCCAATTTCTTGTTGAACTTTTTAGAGTGGCATTTATGACACTAACATTAGTCATGTAGTGTTACTTTACCAGATGTGTTATGTTCTAGGTTACTGTCTTGTCTTCAGACTTGGCTGACACAGACACACTTCAAACAAAAAGTAAATCGGGGATTTCTGTATTAGCCTTCAAAAATGTGTTAATGTATCTCGGGATAACTGGCAGTTATGAAAAACACAGGTGTGCCATTTTTTTTCCAAACTTGCTTCCAGGTGACTTTGAAGAGATTCTCCTTGGTTGAGGAGTACACAAGCGAAAATATTTAAGCCGTTTGATTGACAGTTCGCAGATAATAATGCTAAGTGTACTTCTGTATTTTTTTAATCAAAATTGCCATTCAGAATGCACTGAGTAGTTTAGAAAATGTAGTAGGTGTAGAGTTGAAACATTTTGGGTGTTCATCTGAGGGGAAAACTGTTCTGAGTTTATCATAGGAGCTCCACATACACGTAGCAAGTTTTCTTTATGCCAAAGAGGGAATGCCTGTCTTTAGTTGGTATTGAATCTAGAAGACTGAAGCATGGCTTTTATGATAGATAGAGTCCTTGTTCTGCAAGGACTTTATTTTACATTAACTGCTTTTGAGTTTCTGTACCTCTTCAAGATTTGTGTCAGTTTATGTGAGCATTAGAGGAGTATCATAAAGATTGTCTCACCTTTCTACCAGTAGGATTTCAGGCTGCTTAAAAATTTCTCCAAATTTTTAAGTTGTAAATACTATGTGATAAAGTTGATAAAAGTTTGTATTAAAAGGGGCATTGATCAGAAATGAAATCGTTAGCCTTCATATTAATAGTCACACAAACTGTAAATTTTGTGTCTTCCCTTTGTGGACCATATATATGTACAATCATCGTGCATAGTAGTAGCACAGTCGTTGGTATTTTTAGTACCAAAGTGTAATGTGATGATTAGTGCTAATACTATCATAGCTTTCAGGATGTGTTCTGCAATATGACTGGGTTTAGTCTAGTCCTTTTCTGCACTGCAACACTGAGGGTTTTAGTTTGTTTTCATCCCTCTTACCCCTGTGATGGGACGATTCTCTCTGCTTGGGCTCTTCCATCAAGTAAAGAGGAATTGCCTAGCGCCTGCCAGTGTTCCTCTCTTTCTGCAGCCTACCAGCACTGCTGGAACACTGCAGGAGATGTGAAGGGAGGATGCAAGGTCTTGGGGTGGGAAGTGGAACAGGGGGGTTTTTGCATTCAAATATAAAGGCTTGTATCCCATTGAAGTCAGACAAGAGGATGGTGGTTGCAGTTCCATTGCGAGCTATTACCTTGAGATGGAGATGCTTTAGATTTATGCCCCAGTCTGGGAGTGTTTAGGAAAGGGAGGAGAGAGTTCATGGATTCCTTGTCCCAGAAATATTTTAATAATTTCAAGTATTGCGATGACAAAACTATCTAGAAGTATTTTGTTAGTTTCAGTGATATTGTTTTTCATTATTTCCTCCATTTTCTCTGCACAGGAGTGAGAATACTCTTGGTTCACAAATGTACTTTTTCTCCAGTACACCACTGAAATTTTGTATCTGCTGTAAAACTGATGCAAATAGCTGATGGGAGTAATTTTGACAAACCAAAAGAAAATGAGAAACAATTGTATCATGTACTCGCTTTTTGGAATAGGGGGAGAGGGAAGGGAACTTCTCTGTGATACGGGAAGTGATTTGTCTAGTTTAGCTTTTGTGTTTCTTAGTACTGTTTGAAATACTAGTGTACTAATAAAATGTTCTCTGTTTTCTGTGTTGCAATGTTTAAGATGAACAGATTATAATCAATATTTGATTTAAGCATGAGGTCATAATGTTCATTGCTTCAGGAAAATAACAGTAGATTATTTGAAGTGTATAGTTGCTAAAGTATCTCCTTAGCTAAGTTATTCTGTGGATTTTAACTGTAGTAATGACCTGTTTCTGCTTAAGAGGTTCTTTCTACTTAAGAGGTTCAACTGTAGCCGAACACAGAGTAGTATTAATATACCTAGTTGCAGAGTACAACATTTTAATCAGTACTCTCCTTTCCATTTGTGTGTCTTTTTCTAGTGTTGTTCTGATAAGCAGCTGCATGCTTGCATACATCCTCATAATGTGAGCAAGACGGCTGTAATGATTGGGAAGTAGAGGCTTGCTTAAGAGGGGAGTTTGAAAGAACTTGATCTAGGAAAATGCAAACTGAGAAAGATCGTGCAAGGGCTTTGCAAATATGTTTTTGTGCTTAAACACCCAAGAGGAGGAAGCCCTTGAAGGTAAGAGCAGATGAGCAAATGTGTGCAGACTAGTCCAGAGTAATTTAAGGCTGAAAATTAGAAAACTTTAGATCGATTTACTACTGAGATAATGTCCTGGTTTGAGCTCTCTGTGAGAAGCTGTGGGACAAAAAAGCTACCTTGTCTTGAAGAGTTTGATCTTTATTAAAACAGTATGAAACTTTGTTGCCTTCAAGAGTGGGGGCTAGGTTTTGTGACCCAGGTGATCTCTGATAATTGTTGCAATTGAAATACAGTGTTTGAGATAAAATGCTTCAGGATAAAGAAATATTAGGGAAAGACTCGTATTTTTTGTCAACAATCACTCACCTACTTAGCCCTGTGTCCAATACACTGGCCTATTTATAATATCTTATACAGATGTTATGACAATGAAAGGTAATCGAGCAGTATTAACCTTAATATGATGTTTCCAAAGATCACTTTTCAGAAACCTGTAGTTATATAAATGTGCCATCTAAAGAATGGTGACTTCAGAATTGAAAGTGGTGGTTGTTAAAAGTAGGTATTTTATGCCAAATTATGGAGTTAATTAAAAAACAAAAACAAAAACCAACCAAACCTCTTACAAAGTCTCCTTTTTCCAGGAGTGAGTACTTTTTTTTTTTTTTTAAAAAATATTTAGTGTGAAAATGAGTACACAGGATATATTACATGCATGGCCAGAATTAGCATCCCTAGTCACTTAAAAAGTTAGACTGATCTCTTAAGATCTCTTAATCAGCTAGTATGCCAACCGAAAGAACCCCAAACACTTTTCCTTTGCGTATCTCAGATAAGCATGTAAGAGGATGCCAAGGTAAGGCATCCAAAGCATGGGAAGAAAGAGCCTTCACTTCAACATAGCTGTAAACTGACCTGTATTTGAGTGGTGGGTTAGTAACTTCTTTTAATAAACTTATGCTGTATTCAGAATGAGTTACAGTGTTATCTTGGGAGATGTCTGTTGCTAAAAGGAATACCTCCGTCGGAAGAAAAAAAGTGTACAGCAAGCTGTGGTGTTTCAGTACAATAGTGTTACTGGTGTTTAAGCCCCATTGTTACCAATACCTCTTTTTTTCTGAAATGAGAACAGCTGCATAAGGTTAGGAATAATTTTTGGAGCTTTACCACAAAAGACCTTTGCATTGTAATAAGGGTTTAACTTTTCCCTTCAGTTTGGGTGAGAAGCAAAGGTGTCTTTTCAGAGAAATGACTAGTAAACTGTTACAGGATAAATTTAGGACTAAAAGGACCAAGGACTATTTCCTAGTGTTTCTCAAGTGACAGAAGTGACCCTCCCTTGGTTAATAAGTGCCTTGCTCTTTTACTTTCATACCTTTTTGCTGAAATAGGGCAAAAAAGGGATTGCCAGAAAGTTACTACATACCTTCTGGTTTTTATTGCAATATTCAAGGTACAGTGGGGCTGTACTTTCCTTCCAGGCTTAGGATTTGTCAGAATTCTTGTATTGTCAATATTTTGTCAATTTCTATATTTACTTAGCTTTTTCAGAAACCAATAGTTAAAAGGTCTTTACCATGTGATAACATTTATAGTTGATGCATAGTTCTTGCACACTTATGAAGTTCATTGTGTGCCCCTTAAGTTCTGTATATTTTCCTTTTGCCAGAGGTTCCTAAATAGCATTTGGTTAAATAGATTTTCACTTGGCTCCTTCACCTCTTTCTTTGGCTACCCAATGACATGTGTAACTGCTTGCAGGTACTGTAATTTCATTTTTGACTAACATCCCCATTTTCTTTTCTAGATAGTGTGGGTATAAGCAGTTACTCCTAGCATTTAATGTTGAGTAAATTTCCTAGGATACATGAATTAAGAAAGCTGTAAAGAGCTTGCCTCTGAACAAAATTTTTAGAAGTTAAAGCTGGGGTATAAGTCCTATATGGGCATTTAAACTGGTACAAAATGTGTTCTGTTTCAGTTCAGTCGTTTAGGAAGCACTTTCAGCTAGGTTGAAAAACTAGTTTTATCTCGTCAAAGTGTCAGTTCTGCTGTAGTTGAGATTGAGAAACCCTTACAATCTTAAAGTGTGCCTTTTCTAGGGAACACATGATTCCTAGGTAACTCGTGACTTTATTTAAACTCACTGTTATCGGGCTATGGAAGGTAGTTCACATTTGGAAATTTTTGACCAAAGAGATCTAGGGGTAAGGAAAAAAGCCTTAGCTGTAGTGAGGCTGAGGCTTCTCAGGTACAGTGGCCTTTAAGATATTCAGAACTTTATGAAATCTGTCCTAGATGTTTTCTTATGTGGGTACGTAAAGTATTTATTTTTCTTTTGTGCCCTCAGGATTCACTATGAACCTTCCCAGTATTAGAGCTGTTGTCTTAAAAAAAAAAAAAAAAAAAAAAAGGTGGTCCCTGGTTCATCTTTTTTTGTCGTCCTGAAACTTGTCAACTCTTCTAATTTTTTGATGGAGTATAGTATTGCTCTTTCCAGAGTAAAACAAACAAACAAACAAACAAAAAACCAGCATATCAACAAAACACAATAAAAAAGCACAAACCAAGAGAAAAAAAATTCTTAGTATTTCTCCTAAAGGGAAGTTTAACTTGCCCTCACAAGATCTTCAGACGTGTTCCTCTACCTTCTCTATTCTCCCAATTTTGTTTTGGGGAGAGGGTCTGAGTAAAACCTTTGTGTGCACTCCTGATGTTCTAGCGTAGAGAAAACAGCCGAAGGGGTCTCCTATTACTTTACTTCCACCCTGCTCTTGGGAAATCCTGCACCTGTTGCTACAAATGGAGTTGTCAGCTGCCCACTTTTCTCCTTTTTTTTTTTTTTGCCTCCAGATGTTGTTCCTGATACTGAACAGAGGGGATCAGTTCTGAACAGTGACAAAGCACTAATTTACACTTGATTAGAGGCATCTATACACCTGTAAATGGAAAGGCAGCAAAGAAACAAGTGAGGTAATCTTATCTCCCTTCTCCAAACCACCCCTGCTTCCCTTACTGGTTAGGGAAAGGTGATACAGAAAGTGAGGGTGAGGGTAGCCTGGGAAGATTACAAAAAAATTAGGGAATGATATATTTCAGTGATAGGATCTTTCCTGCATCAATACTTATCTGACCTAGTAACTTTTCCTAGAACAGAGCAGACCTTTGTGGAGCTCTTCAGGTTTGCCAGGATTGAAATTGAATCCAGCAGGACCAGATAGGTTGGGGGCAGATGGGTTTAGAGAAAACATCTGTCTGGTCAGTGCTGGTCTAGCTGTACAGAGCAGCTAACCAGGGCAAGAATTGAAGTGAAATCCTGCATCTCCATAATCCTGCAGCCTCTTGAAGTATATCATGATTCCTGAAGGAGAGCTGTATCAAGTTGTAGCCAGTCTGTAGATTCTGTAAACATGGTATTAGTAGTCTTTCTCCTCTTTTTGCCCCTGTGTGAGGCACTGGGGGAGTACACAAATGCAATTTTGTGATGTGAACTGAATTAAGTTTGCTGCTGCTGGAAGAGGGAGGTCTTGCTCTCTTAATGTGCTTCCATGCCCTGAGTGATCCACCATTCCTTTGTGCCAGCTCTACCATTCATCTGATCTGTATAAGCCACATGCAGTACAAAAATACTCACTTGTTGGATGGGTTATTTTGCTGTTTTCACTGGCTTGACTAGACCTACAACGCAGTCACGGCTAGCTCAAGTTAGAAGACTTAGGGATGGAGAGAGATAAGGTATACAGGACTTCCCCCCTCTCCCCACCTTTGACAATGATGAACTATTAAGTTAGGCCATATCATAAAACGCTGTGTTGATGTTTCTTAAAGCATGTTTGGCTTTCTAGCATAATAAGTAGGAAGATAACCTCCAAGCTCTTTCTGACAATAATCCAGAAGATGCTAAGGAAAGGGGAAGGAAAAAAGGGAAAGGGATTTATTTTCTTTTTTTAAGGAAAAAAACCCAGTTGCAAATTAATAATTATTAACACACACACACACAAATCACACTTAGTTGCTTTTATGTTCTTAATTTGTTTCTTCCTTCTCTCTATACACACAGACATTCCCTGTAATTAAAACCAAGCACTAACCTTATGTCAGGACCTCACCTCATTCAGGATTTAAATTGGATACACAATAGAGTCAAATTAAAATGAGGAAGGCAGCTGTAAGTCTGGGATTTTTATTTTTTGAATATTTGAATTAAGTCTTTGAAGCATATTAGCTTGTGACAGCTTAGATGTTTTTCAAGTGTTGCATGTATTTTGTTGGGTCCTTCAGGACTTAAATATTACCAGTTGGATATACTCTGAACCTCGAATGTACTTAATGTTTGTAAGTGCTTTTAACTTTTATAGAAACCAAATCTGTTACTTCTGCTTCTGATGTGATTATGTGCAAAAGTACTGATAGCATGTTTTGGAAAATTCAAGAAATTAAAAACCAAAGTTTTCCCCGAGTTACCTTTTTTCAGACTTTGTTTTTCTCTAAACCTAAAATTAAAATGTATTACACTGATGAAAAAATTTTTCAATTAAAATATTGGGTTTTTTTGTTTGTGGTGGGGTGGGTTTTTTTTAGTAAAGGTTCTGTGTGAGTATATCTAGATCAAGTTTAGATTGAAAAGTACCAAGTTCTGCTTACCAAAAACACTTTTCCTTTCTACAGACCCCAAACTAGAGGTAATCTCTTCCTTAGTGTGCTCCTGCAAGCATTGATTCCAGAGTTTCAGCACTACAGAGATGAAAGCAACAAAAGGGGCTTTCAAAACTGAAGGTCAGGCAGAACTGTTTTGCTCAGTTACAGCTATTGGATTAAGATTATTTTTTTTTTTTTTTTTTTTTTTTTTTTTTTTTTTTTTTTTACTTTTTGTCCCCTTGTGGAAAAAATGGTTACCTGTTGGCGAGGTTTCTTGGATGTTCAGCCTTAAGATTCAATTATCTTTAAAAGCATAAAGTAAACAGGGTGCTTAAAATATCAGGAGCTCTTTCTCTAATCTTAGATCTCAAGTGCGTCAATTTTTTTTATCAGCTGCAGGCACTTCCAATTGGAAAGTATTCAATACTTCATAGCTGCCATTGAGACAGGATACTGTCTCAGCTCTTGCAGATGTATCTTTTTTCTCGAATTATTAGTTTCTTAGTTGTTTGAAGTTTTCAAAAGTCGGAATTGTCTGTTTGCTCTGCCGGTTAGAGTTGCTTTCAAATAGACTGCTTGCTGTAGAGATGCTTTGCCTGTGTTGTGTGTTACGAAGTGCTTACAGTTCTCTCAGAACAGGGACTGGGAATCAGATTTATTCTTTTTTGCTTATTGAGTATGATCATCATGGATGCTTCTTTTCCCTTTTTAGTGATCTGATGAATATTAAATGATTCCATAAAACATCAGCTGGGAGAGTTGAGAATGCCTTTGTTGCCCATATCTTCTAGCCTGGTGAGTGCGTTTTCAGGCACTGTGTGTTAGGGAAAGAGTTGAATACGTGCCTCAAAATTTTGGAGTGAGTGTTCCAAGCACAGATGAGTGAGCGGCATGGGCATGGACCAGCGAGTGGGGTCTGAGAATGTGTCCCGGTTAATAGCTGGGTGTTGGTTTGGGTGTTCTCCTTAGTTGTGAGTTACTGACCTATTTGCTGTTGTTGAGACAGTGTTTTTCAGTATGCTAGGATCATTTCATTTTGGAATTAAAACAGCAAACTCAGAAGTGTAAAATTTTCGAGTATTCTCAGGGGTGCAATTTAGCAGAAAGGTGAGATCACTTCGTGAAACTTTTGTGATTCTTTCCCTGAATATTTGTTGGGTTTTGGGTTGTTGGGGGTTTGTTTTTGGGGTTTTTTTTGTTTTTGTTTTTGGTTTTTTTGGTTGGTTGGTTTTGGTTTTTTTTTTCTTCAGAATAGGGCTTATTTTCCTATATTGCTAGTGTATTTTTTAAAAAATTAAAGTGTTGCAGAAAACTAAGAGTTGAAAATTCTCTTCCAGAAACTGAGCCTATACCCAGCTTTTCTGTATTTGTTACAGTTGCAAAGCCAAGGAAAAACATGAGAATAATGACTTCCTGAAAATGTGGTTTCCGATACATAGCTGGAAAGTTCAGGAATCAGTGGTGACTTCTGAGAATACTGATACATGGTAGATTTAAATGTATATTTTGTTGAAAGCTGTTTTAAAATGCTTTTTCTGATATGTGCTAAAAATTGATCTGTGAAGTCACGGTATTTAAAAATAAAGCCTGTGGTTTATACTTGTTCTTTCTAATGGGTTTCCAGTTCTTTTGTCAGTGTTTAAAAAAGGAAAAGAAGAAAAAAACAACTTGAACTATTTACTGTTTGAACAAAGCTGTAAGAATTATTCAGAACTTTCCTTTTCATTTAACTTTTTCCCTTGCTCTCAGCTGATAGCTTGAGACTTTGCTGCCATCTCTAGTTTCTTGTTGAAATTTATCTTAAGCTGCTATTTGGTCTTACATTTTCATCTGTACTCTTAAAAAGACGAATTCTGGCTGGATTTCATGACTGATTGCTATTCAAAGAGTTTGTTTTGTAAAGGCTGTATCAGTGAAGAAGATGGCTATGTCCTGTGTTTATTTCCTTTAGAAAACATCTGGGAGTTTCTCTAAAAAGAAATGTCTTGTATTCTTTCTTGCCTCATCTTCAGATACAGCTGTAGTTAATAAGCAAACTTTTAGCACTTTTTGCTCTCATTTTGACTGTGAAAAATTTGCAAGTCACGCTTCTGTTACTGTTCTTACTATGACACAGTACCTTAAGTTTCTAATCTTAGTTTATTTTCTGTAATTTTAAGGCATATTTCAGAAAGATTATAGTTTGGTTTTAGAGATTAATATACCGTCCTATACTGCTTCTGTGCGTATTTGTATCTTTTGTAAAAAGTAGTTTTGTTCATCATCTTCCTTCCTACACCTGTGAGTGCTTTCAGAATATCTTGAAGAAAAGATTATAGTGGATCTGACTCTGCCTTCTCTGTTGGTTGGTTAATGAATATAAAACAGTTATTTTTTTGCTGGTCTCTTCATTTTACTTCCAATTTGAGCGTCAATATACCTTAATGTTTTTTAAGGATTTCTCTGCCAGTTTTCATTCTTTCAGCATTTCTTTTGTAATATAAAACTGCTTGGTAGCTCTGCCAAAGATTCTTTCTGGCTTTTTTCCCCACTTTGCATTACATTTCTTTTTCATATCAATACTTTTATACATTGTTTCACACTGTATGTGCTGGCCTACACTGAGGTCTTGTTTTGTTTTCTTCAGACTCACTGGGCTCCCAGCAGACTGTATGATGTCTGTCAATCAGAATTTTGCTCCCATGGAAACTGGCTTGCTGCAGAATTCAACTACAATTTCAGTTTCTGAAATCAAAACTAACAAAAAGTTTCTCTAGTCCTCATAGTTACAAGAACCTTTGAAGAAGTGTCATTATTATGGTTTTATTTTTGAATCTGCAGCCAACTGCAGACTTTAGTGTTGCAACCTGGATTGTGTTCCTTAGAGGGAGTGGTACACAGTAATCTGCTCTGTTACTGTCTCTTGAAAGTCCTGATGACAGTTCAGGTACTTAATATGTGATGTACTTTTTTTTTTTTCCTTTACTTCCCCCATAGTATTTGTAAAAGCTGTAGGGGAAAGAGCTTTTCTTTTCTTAGGTTGACTTTGCCTCTGCAGCATGGAAAAAATGAAGTTTTGTGGCTTCAATGCTTTTGCCTAGAATTCAAGGAAGAGAGGTAGTTCTCCACACTCTAATTGTGTCCCTGTGAGCATGTGTGGAAGAAGAAAGTTTATCTAATCTTTTCTCACCAGGGAGGAATAAGACCTTGGCCTTCTTGTTTGAGCAATCATGCTTCCCTACCTAATCAGTTTGGGGGAGAAGAAGGTTTTTCAGCACAGAAGCGTGTTTTATACCTAATTAGTATAAACCTACTCCAATCTTTTCTTTATACTGTAACTAGCAGTAAATATTTTTTATATTTTTCACATTTTTCTACTTTATCTAATCTCTGTGGGTTTGGGAAGGTGGGGGATGGGTCCTCAAAGAAAGGTTAAGAAATGCTTCTTTTTTTCTTCCTGCTACTTTTGTTAAGCTGCTGCTGTTTTACAAGATAACTCTTGAAATCTCAGGAAATAGAAACTTGCATGCCTACTGCCCATGTTTACGGTCCTGTTACTTCCAGAAATATAAGCCACCAAGGGAAAGGAGAAAATTGTATCTCCCAAGTCTGAAACTGTAACATGTCTTCTGCAGGACTGTGTGTGTTCTGTGGAAAATGTTAATGCCAGTAAGCTCTTTTGAAGGAGTATGATCCTGCCCTGTTAGTAAATGAGAGATGATATCAATACTGTACTTTTTTTGGTTGGTTGGGGCTTTTTTGGTTTTCTTTTTGTTTGTATTTTTGTTGTGTTTTTTTTTTTAAACTTTATCCACATGGTAAATGGGCTTCCCCTCATTCTCCTTCACTTCTAGTAAACATAAATATGCTCTTCAGCCTATCAGCTTAAATGCTATTTGGAAATTTGTTGGTTATAAACCTTCAGAAAGTATGCTGTTATTTAATGATGTGCAAAAATCTTTTGATCAGCGTTCTTTGGAGTGGCTCAAATGCACAGTAGTGTGCTAAGTCCAAATTTACATTTGACCAAGTACTAATTGTTTTTCTTGTTTGGAGTTAAGACCCTGCAAAACGTGCAAAACCCCCCTATTCTTGTCTGCTTTAATGGATATGAGCTCAGTTGTTATGGTCAGTATTTTCCTCAGGAGGAAATTTTTGATCCTGGCATACTTAATGCATACAGTAGGAATGAGAATGTGGACAGTATTGATCTAATGTGAAAGTATCCTTTGTTTTTTGGTGGTTGTTTTTTTTCAGTTGTTTCAAATGTTTTCTATATCCTCCTTAGTTCTGTTTCTCAGTAAAGCATGTGTAATCTGTTACCTCCTCTTTTCTAACAGGTAGTTTGGGAAGGGCTGTTGCTTAGTATTAGCAAACTAGTAATCAACAATGTAAATATGCTGATACGGTTCGAAATGATCCAGTACCCAGAACTGTCAGTGTATTTATGAATGTCTGGTGCCATCCAGAGTGGACTGAAAAAATCGTGTTCAGCTTCTCAGTATTATGTTGGAGGTGACTTGCTAATTAAAATCGATTAGCATATACTCTTTCATCAGTTAATACACTTTCTATATTTATGTTCTTGAGAAAATCTGACTAGTAGTGGAAGCTTCTAACTGTAGTCAGACAGTTGTCATTAAAACAGTTTATTTAAATTATAGTCCATGTTGGTCTACGCAAACAGTTTGTAAAGCTTATGCAGCACATGAAAATCTTACAGATTTAATTCTGTAAAGTGGGAATTGTTTCCTTGTAAGGAAGTTGACAGCAAATAGTAGAAAATGTTCACAATACTAATATTGCAGGTCAAAATCATCTTCATCTTGTCCAGAAAAGTTTCTGTGCAAATCTTCACTTTCAAAGATCTTTACATTTCATAGTCAAATGTATATAATGAAGTTCTAAGAAAAATCTGTCAAGCAGTGTTCCTTCAGATGTGTTGTCCCCCCCTCCTTGTCATTTTTGTTCATGTTCTTACTGTTTTGGGGCCTAAATTAGACTGAAAAAAAACCCCCACCAAAACCCAGGATTAAAAAGAGTCTCTGTATCTTCCCCCACCCCTTTCATAAGTTTCCCACCCAGTCATTCTCTTCAGGGATTTTGGCCGGTTTTCAAAGTACAGAGCAATTACTCTTTAAAACCTTCATCTTTACCTGGATAGGAATCAGGGAGCACCAAAAAGCAAATTGCTGTGTGAATAGCCATGTGTCTTCATGAAAACAGCTAAGCCAGGAAACCAGTTTATCAGAAAGAAGATACATGTCTTTGTTTTTAGAAGCACAGATGATAGAATTTTTTTTTCTACCTCTCAGGCAAATATTTTCTGCTTCTCAGTGGATTACATGTGGTTGTCACATGCTAGAAAATGTTAGTGAGGGCAGGTGCTTTTGGTGTTGGCTCCTTTTCAGTGATGCTACCTTAGTGATGCATGGAATGTGTGATATTTGGAATCTAGTTTGTCATGGAGGGGTGTCATATAGTAAAGAGATTTATCTATCCCTTGAGTATCCCATGCGTAGGAATTATTTTCTTGAGAATCAGGGCAGCACCTTCCTTGAATGTTCCAAAAAAGCCCAGAAGGAGGAGAAGCTAAAAGGACCAGGAGATCATTAGCAGTTTTGAATACACATATTTTACAAAAACTTCTTTTAGTTTGGCATAATCTTCCTCCAGCTTGTATTTGAAGCCACATTCAGACTAGACTCTCAATAATAAAGTAATGATTTTAAAGCTTTGGGGCAGATTCTTGCAGAAAGGACAAGACTGTAAACATGGAGTTTTCTAGCCTTATGAAGGGAGTCCTTTCTCCTTCAGATGGGAAATGAGCAATCAACTGGAAACAGATAATCAATTTTGAAAGTGCGCTTCAACCATTAAAAAAAATGCTGCTAGTCTAGATGTATGGTTGAACTATGACATCTGTGAACTATGTAAAATGATATCTAGATATCTTAGGGCATTCTTTTCATGGATTATATATTCTGGTTTTGGCCATAGTAGGATCTGGTTTTGGCTATAGCAGTTGGTGTTGAGTAAGATTTCCATAAAAAATAGGGGGATCAGCTTCTTTGTATTCAGAGGGAAAATACCCCAGGTATAGAGGAGACCTTCTTTATTCTGTTCTGTATTCCAGGTCTGCAGCCAGAGGGGAGAAAAGAAGCAAGATTTGCATACAGAGGGTTGCTTAGTTCTTTCAGTTGCACTTTAACCTAAAAATGAGGAAGGGGGCTCTGTTTCAATTTGTAGTTTGTGTTTGCACTGAGAATCAGGAATAGGGTCTCCATTAGTAGAGACTAGTTAAGTCAGCAGTTCCAGACCTGTTCAGCTGCTTGTCAATTGAATGTGGAGAGAAAAAGTAGGTAATAGCAGTGACCATCTTTCTGCCTAGTTCCTACTAAGATATCACTGGGTCTTCAGGTAGAAGTAAATGAGACTTGTTTTTTGCAAGGTGGGATAGATCTGAAATAAATGCTTGGACAAACTGATTAAATAAAATTTTACTTAGCTGCTGCAACTCCTTGTACATTAACTTCTGAAGTATGGCTTAAGTTTACCCAAAAGAGTTTTGCAATAAGCTGATAACTGTCGGAGGGGGAAGGGTTTGTTAATCTGTTTATTTTTAAAGCATATACATAGCATAATTTTTAGCGTGTTGGGGAAAAATTGGGAGTTTTGTACAAACTGCTTGGCAGTAAATCCTTTTCAGTGTTCAATCTTACTCCAGCTGTGAAGGTTCGTGCAGTACAGCCTTGGAACTTTTTCTGCTTGCTGCAGCTGTACTGAAGTTACATCTCTGCAGAAGGCTGTGTCAGATTTATCATCTGCTAGCATGTCTAGAGGAGGCTTTCACCACCAGTCAGGATGCAAGCTTCAATTCTCTTTTGCCAGTTACTCATTGTAGACTGAGCCTTATCTGCACCCAAACTCGAGGCAGGTAGATACACTTACTGTAGTATCTGCAAACCTTTTTTTTATTCAAAATGTAACTGGAGGGAGAAAACTACCTTCTAAAATACTTTCATGTTGTTCTGTCCAGTCAAAGGATGTAATTTCTGCTCTTTTTTTGTACCTACCACTCATTGATCTGCTGAGCTTTGTCTTGATTAGAGTTTTGCCATTGCTGCTTTAAGATGACTGAAACGATTATGTTTTTCCAAATATCCCAAGTGCAGATGTTTTTAAAACATGTTCACATCTCTTATAACCTATAAGGTGTAAAAACAAATTAAAAGCTTTTATATTGTGACAACTGAAGGGATGATTACCTGTGGTTTAATGACATTGAGTTCATCATTGGGCTTTTTGACCTTATAACAGTAAACGTGCAGTTTCTAGGGATGGAGTTTTCTACATTAGAAATATTAAGCAGTATTTTTTTTTTTAAAGTGTAGTTTAATTTTTTCCCCCCCACAGAACTGGATTTTGTTGTATCATGTACTTTCTGAAATTATTGGTCAGTTCAAATCACTGCTTGAATAGACCTGTCCAGGAAAAATATACATGTGTGTGCTCAACAGAATTCATTCAGGGCTACATTTAGACCAACGATTTTGCCCAAACACTGCTTTCAGAAGCCTATCAGTGCCTCAGTTGTAGGCTGTAGTTCACTTTTTGTCATTATTATTTTGTTGGGTTTTTCATTTATTTGTTTAAAACTTCATATGTTGTTTAATTTTACACGGTGTTGAAAACAGTTGATAGTTATGTTTTGGAGCAATAACTTAGACTTTGCTGAAGAACATTGCTACAAACTCATGCTCAGATCTACTGGTCTGCCCAGGTAGTTGCGTGGGATCGGTTTGAGCTCTGTTGTGTTGCAGCAGTGAAGGCAACAGTGCAAAACTTCTCCTCAACCCTTGAATGTTTTTACATGAGCTTTCTCAGGTCATGTCTGACCATTTTAGAATATCTTGAAATCAGTGCAGAGCTCATTGAGCATGGTTAGTTTTGTTCAAAACTGGGGAAGGGGGAGATGGGGAGGGAGAATGGGAAGAAACTGCTTTTTGTCCAGTGCAGCACCCCTGACTGTTGGAGACCTGAGTTTGACTGTGTGCCCCGAGTAGTTAGAAGTCAGACTGAGCTGTGGAGCTGTGCAATCCTGCTGTTCTAGCTGGGTGACTTGGTACCCAAGAATACACTATTGCAAGGCTACAGGTAGTGGGGGGTTTTGATTATATTCTTGCCAGTGAAGGGAATTGCACTGTACAGGTTGGAGCTTCTAATGCTGCTTATATGTCTTGTTCAATGCTGCTGTAATGAAGAGTGCTTAAGTCTTTGGAGCAGGAGAAGTGTTAGACCCATCTAGGATTTCTGTATATCAATAAAAGTATGATCTGCTCCTTCTGGCTGTTTGTGTACAGTTCAGCTCATGAATGCTGTTTTTTTGGTGGTTGGTTTGGTTGTTGGTTTTTGTTTTGTTTTCCCTTTGGAGGGTCAGATTGGTTTAATCAGTTTTTTAGGTGAACTGTCTTATATGCAATAATACAAAACACTATTTTTAGCTCATATAAAAAGACATAAGGTATATAGAATCATAGAATGGTTTAAGTCGGAAGGGACCTTAAAGGCCATATAGTTCCAACCCCTCTGCCATGGGCAGCAACACCTTCCACTAGAGCAGGTTGCTCAAAGCCCCATCCAATCTGGCCTTGAACACTTTCATAATTAAAGTAGTGAAGGTAAAAATTGAAGAATGTCATTAACTGTCTTAAAGACAGCTTTAATAACTTCAGAAAAAATCTTAGGAAGAGGAAGATGTAGAATAGATGTTGATATTTAAATGACACAAACTTCTTAAGTTCTTAGGATTCTGTGAAATTGGTTATAGTTGCGTTCTAGATTCAACATACAGAATTTCTGTAAGGAAGATAAATACAAAGAAATGAAGACTGTAGAAAAGAACAAGCAAATACGTTCTAGAGATTACATATGTCTAGAGAGTACAAGGTAATTTAAAATGTAAAAGAACACCTCATTTTCTCAGTAAGAATGAGTGTTTTAACATTTTATTATAAAATTATGAAAAAGCAGCCATTAGTACATATAAGGTTAATACATCAGAAAAAAAGTAAGAATTCCAAAAGTTCTCCTATCAATTTTTAGATATGACTGATTCATTATTTATGTGTGTTTTATAGGTGAAGGACTTCAAATTTTAAGACTCCTATAACAGGCTGTGAAAATGTGTATGTTTTGTTTAAAAACTAAATCCTATTTTAAAATGAATGCATGACTTCTTGGGGTTATGCCTTTTTTTTGTTGCTCCTGAAGGGCAGGGAGCAGGAATCATTGAAATTCTGTTGAAGTGGATTTTGGAAGCTTGTTTAAGTGGAGCGTGTTCCAGCCCCGTTCCGCTCAGGAGTGCATTTGCAGTTGCTGCAGGATGAGAAGAGGGCGAAGAGAAGTTGGAATTAGAAGCTGCTGAGGGAAAGATTCCCAGTGGGGGTGAATATGGGAGGAAGAGGGAGTGAAAAGGATGAGCAGAATAGGCTGATAGGAAGGAAGGAATAAGGAACTGTTTGAAAAATGAAATTGGATAACCAACCAGAGAAGGAAGATTTGTGATTGCCAGCCTGCAAGGACAGAGAAAATGGGATGGGCCTTTAAGCAACCTGGTCTAGTGGAAGGTGTCCCTGCGTATGGCAAGGGGGTTGGAACTGGGTGATATTTAAGGTCCCTTCCAACTCCAACCATTCTGTGATTCTGTGAAAATGGGTTAAGGGAAGGAAAAGGAGCAGCAAGGAGAAATTAATTTACAGGTTAATAACAATGTTTATAAAGGTAAGAGGGAAGACATCCCAGCTGAGCTAAAATTCGTGGAAAAGAAGCAGCTGGTGCCTGAAAAGGTCTGGGGGAAGAGGAATGGAAGTGAGAGGAGAGTCATGAAAGGCAAGATTAGGATTAGTGAGGTGATAATTGGACATGAGAGAGACCATTTTAGCAGAGTGGAGTAGGCAGAAGAGTGTAAAGATTGATTTGTGAGTAGAGATGGAATGTTTGACGAGGTTATTGCCATCAGTTCTTCTTCCAGTATTCGGTGGCTTTTAAGTAAAATGTTTTTTAATTACAGTGATTTATTTCTTTGCTTGTGTGGCTAAACAGCACACAAATAAACAGAGTAGAGATTGTTAGTATGTTACACTAAGCTATGAACAAAAATGTTGACTTCAGAAGCTGTACTGAGCTGAATCACAGGGGATAATCACGGGTGGTAACAGTTGACTTTTGTCAGCCATCTCAAGTTATATTTTCCCTGTTTCTTAATCCTATGTTTTAACTGATTAAATTACTCCTTCTGAATCTTCATTCTTGCTCTTCCTTCCCCCTTGTCCCCAGTGCTTATCGCATAGCTCCTTTCATTTTGTATTAACTGGGTTAATGTAAACGTTTCAAATACTATGTCTTGCTAACCTAGTCATTCAGACTAAAACAGGTTAGGGAACAATTGCACGAACAGCCAAGGTGAGGTATGAAAGCATGCTTAACCTCTGACAGAGGAAAAAA
The DNA here is from genome assembly GCA_017639485.1 of Pluvialis apricaria. Lineage (NCBI taxonomy): Eukaryota > Metazoa > Chordata > Aves > Charadriiformes > Charadriidae > Pluvialis > Pluvialis apricaria. Next base: position 97,462,181 of record CM030007.1, on the reverse strand, counting down.
CAGTTGGTTATAGCTAGGTTTGACAGCTCTGTGCCAGCTTGGATTCTCTGGTCCTGCATGCATGCATCTTATTGTACTTGTCTTGTGAATACATGTAAATTCACAATTTAGTAAAAGTTATTTAGCTGGGGTTTTTTTTCAATACAAACTCCATAATATTATGCTAAGATTATGCAGATTTTTAATATATAAAAATATTATTAATATATTTATCTGTTGATACAACCTAGCTTAAAGACATTTTCTGGACAAAATTTGGTGACTTATTCCCAGTTGACAGACCTATTGTTTTCAGACAGCACAGAAAATAGAAGACTTTTTACTTTTGATAGTCAAGACTTTTTTTAAATTTTGAGGTCACAGCAGATGCTTCGATTGGTTTTTTGTTTGGTTGGTTTGGTTTTTTGGTTTTTTGTTTTTGTGCCCTTTTTTTAGTCTGCTAAAGCTGGGTGCTCAATGTATTCCGTGTTAACATTATGATTCTGGGTCCTGTGGATTTCTTTTAGCTACACCCTGGTACTTCTGTTGTCTGTCTTCTGAAAGAAGTAAGTTTCTTCACTTCTTGAGATTCTTCGTATTTTGTTCTTAGTTAACATTTCCACATGATGCATTTAAGTCATAGGTTTAGGGGGAAAAAAAAAAAAGGCAAAAGAATCCTGTTAGTATTGCAAACTTAAAATTAGCCAGGACTAATTAGTAAGTGTGACTCTTAAAATTAGCAAATGTGACTCTTTCCACCTTTCCTATGATATGCATTGTGAATACTATAACCACGGCGGCTTTTTAAATCTACCATCTAGTCTTGAATGAGTTGCACAGAAGTCAGCATGTGGTTGTTAAAACTGGTAATGATTTCCTATATCATATCCTTGCAGTCTCCTTGAGTAAGGGTAGGATTGTGCAAGGTTACCAACAGATAGAATTCAGCGTGCAGTGCTGCTGTTGTTACAAAGAAAGAACACTTGATTAAACATTCTTGGAAGGATGTTGCTGTATAGAAATACACATTTTACAAATGTAAACCTGGAAATTACCTTCTACTTTAAGTGCTGCTTTTCTGTAAAAGAAACTTCTATATAGATATAATAAAAATTTAGCCATTGCTCATATAGTATTTTTGTATACTGGCTTAGCAGAAATCAGGCATTGTAATTTTTACATTTCCTTCTTAAAAACATGCAAGATACAGTGACGCCACTCAGCTTTCCATGTCTCTCTAGAATTGTGTGATGGTCACAGAATCACAGAATAGTCAGGGTTGGAAGGGACCTCTGGAGATCATCTAAGTCCAACCCCCCTGCCACAGCAGGGACGCCTACAGCAGTTGCACAGGACGGCGTCCAGGCGGGTTTTGAATGTCTCCAGTGTGGGAGACTCCACAACCTCTCTGGGCAGCCTGTGCCAGTGCTCTGCCACCCTCAAAGGAAAGAAGTTCTTCATGTTAAGATGGAACTTCCTATGCTCAATTTTGTGCCCATTACCTCTAGTCCTAAATGGTCTTACCTGTCACTGAAAAAGAAGACTCCACTGTATGGATGTAGTCAGAGGATGAGTTTTTGTGTCAATCAGACAGTTGTTTATATTCAGTCAACAATAGGAAATAGTGCTCTGTCCCTCCTCCCCGTGGATTTTTTCTGTCTTTTATGCCACTGGAAAGAAGCGGGTGGTTCTCAGCTCTCTGCTTCAGACTAATGAGACTGGAGATGCTTAATGTATAATATAGTATGAATGCAGTACAAACTCTCTGCTGCTAGCCTGTTCAAATGTCTGAAAATTTATGGTTGAGAAAATGAAGAATACCCATCAGTCCAGAGGCAGCAGGATGGATAAATAAGGTCTGTGTTGCATTGTTCCTTTGGCAAAACAAACAAAAAACCCTGAAGACTCGGATAAGTGAATGAGGTTTTTGGGAATGAGTGAGTTATGCTGTGTATGCTCACTACATGTATGCTGTTAGTAAAGTAAAATTGATTTAATAGAATCTTTCAGATTAAAGGGCTGTTGAGAGGTCGTGAGTTTGATCTGCTCGAAGCGGATTGCTCAAGACTTTGACCAGTTGGGTCTAGAAAAAGATGAAGAGCCATAATTTCCCTCAGCAGCCTGTTCCAGGGCTTAATTATTTTCCTCAGGAAAAATGTTTTCCTTATGTCCAGATGGAATCTTCACTGTTTCACACTTTCACAACTTTGACTGTTGTGGCACGTTGGTCCGCTATATACCTAGGCAAAGAGCTTGCTTATCTTCTTGATAACCTCTTAGGTGCATCAAGACTACTGCTAAGTACCCTGTTGAGCTTGTGGCCTAGAGAAGAGAAAGCTTATTTTCCTTAGCTTGACCTCATAGGCCAAGTGTTTGAAATTTAATTAGATGCTAGATTTGTCAGGTTTTTTTCAAGGCCATTTGGTCCATACTTGCAGTTGGCACACTTCCATATTTTTTTTTTTCTATGAAAAAAAAAATCATGGTAGATGATGGGACAGCAAGGGGTATTGTTTATCTAGACTTCAGGAAGGCCTCTTACACTGTCTCCTGTAAGATCCTTGTGGAGAAGCTGGTGGAGTATGGGCTGGTTGAGCAGACAATGAGGTGGATTGAGAACTGGCTGAACAGCTGGGCCCAGAGGATGCTCATCAGTGACACAAAGTCTAGGTGGAGGCCAGTACGTACCATTGTACCCCAGGGGTCAATACTGTGTCCAGTCCTCTACAACATCTTCATTAATGATCTGGGAGGTGGGACTGAGTGTACCTTTGGCAAGTTTGCAGATGACACCAAACTGGGAGGAGTGGCTGATAAACTGGAGGGTCGTGGTGCCATCCAGAGAGTCCTTGACAGGCTGGAGCAATGGGCTGACAGGAGCTTCATGCGGTTCAACAACGGGAAGGGTGCAGTGTCCTGGAGGTGGGGAGGAACAACCCTGTGCACCAGTACATGCTGGGGGTTGACAAGCTGGAAAGCATCTTTGCAGAAAAGGCCCTGTGGGGGTCCTGGTTGACACCCAAGTCGAACACGAGCCAGCCGTGTGCCCAAGCATCAAAGAAGGGCTAATGGCATCCTGGGCTGCCTTAGGAGGAGTGTTACCAGGTGATTGAGAAAGGTGAGAGGCAGTGGGCACAAACTGAAACACAGGACACTCTGTCTTAATGTCAGGAAACAGTTTTGTTTTGTTTTGTTTTTTTTCTGTTCGCTGTGAGGGTAACAGAGCACTGGCACACATTACTCAGAGAGGTTGTGGAGTCTCCATCCTTGGAGATATTTAAAAGCTGATGGTCCTCGGCAGCTTGCTCTAGGTGGTGCTGCTTGAGTGGGGAGGGGTGGACCAGATGACCTCCAGAGGTCTTTTTCAACCTCAACAATTCTCTGGTTCTGTGTACATGATTTAGAGAAATAGATGGTACATCTCATGTTTTTTTAAGCTCTGTGGCAAGTTTCCTTAGAAGTAGGCTGAAGACTTGAGTTTTTAATTGGATCCAACCCAGGTTTGCATGTGGCAGTTGCTTTTGATGTTTCTGGGAGTAGAATGACCTCTGATACTATATTCAATATCTTCCAGTTTATAAAAATAGTGGGAATGGGATGCACAGTTGTACATGCTCAGGTTTGCTGTGGTCAGAAATATGTTGAAAATCTGGCTGTAATATACATCTAAGGTTGTCATCTTAAGTTGGATCTTTCATTTAGTACTGAAAGTTATCAGACAGCATTCCAGACCTCATATCTTTCTAAAGCTGGGGAGCACACACAGCTTCCAAAACGTCTGAAGCCATTTCTTATGATGCCTCAATTCCTAATTGCTGCCTCATTCACTATGTATGCATGACGATGCTTTCTCCCACAGTGTGGTGCTATTGTGTTTAGCTCTGTAAAGCTAGCAACAGAACTAAAATAAATCATTCTTTAAGAGGGTATAAGGCAATAGTGCTACAGCTAAGAAGTATCCCAATATTTTCCCCCTTTTGAACACCACATTTCACTAATGTTTGTTATAATAGAAGCTGTAAGTATGGACAAGGTTTCCATGGAGTTATGTGCTAGTAAACCTAATTATTGTTAAAGTTTTAGGGGCTTCATGGCCTCCTCTCATTTTGCGTTGTAAACAGAAGCGAGATGTGGAATGTTTGTCGAAGGTAGTCTTCCACTGCATCTGTCACAGAAACATGAATGAACGTACATGTTTCTTACAGATTTTCTATGTGGACTTCTATAGAGAAGGGAGATGATAACAGTAGGTGAAACACCTGGGTACAAGGTAGTTCTTTTTTCCACTTCAGTCCCCACTAAATTAATGTAGACATTTGACTAGGTCCTTGGACCGCCTTTACTAAACCAGAAGTGAATATCCTTCTGCACAGGAGTGGAAAAAAAAGAGCTTAACTTAAAATCATTATTTAATTTTGTTTAATTATAAAGTTGATTTTTTTTTTTTCCCCCTTCCCCCTGCCTCCCTCCCCCTTCAAATGATAGTGGAATTTAAACAGAAATGTTAAACCAGTGGGATGTTATACACCTCACATTGAAAGTGAGACGTGGTAAACTTGGCTCATCATTAATTGTTTTATTTCCTGTAACAAAAGATGCCCAGCTGCTTGCAGTTCATAAATAGTTGTCAGTTCTGCTTGCTGTTTTCTTTTTTTTCCTTTCTTAATTGTGAATCAAGAATTTTTGTTTCCTCAGAGGAAGTTTTTTCTTAAGACTTTGATTTACCCTAATGTGGCCATGAGTGATTCTAATAGAGCTTTCTTTGATATTTTTTTTTGCGTGCTTTTCAAGTAGCTTCCTTTTTACCCTATTGCATACACTGAGTTCAGATTTTTTTTCTTTTTTTAAAAATTTTTTTGTCGCATTCTTTTTCTGAGTTGCATCTTTCTGCCTAAAATGACATCTGTGTAGCAGTAATGTTTACTCTTCTGTGTTTTAGCCACGTGGGTCTGTGATTTTTAAGCCTCTCTCCTGTTACTGAGACCCAGTGCCAAAGACCAAAATTAGCTTATTTAAATCCAGTTATAAAAAGGTATTAGTTCTTGAATTTGTCTTGCTGATTTAGTATGCATATACAGGCTTTTACTTGAAGGTGATGTAATGAATGGCTTGTTTGCTGCAATTGTTTGTTTGAATTCATGACATCCTTTAATTTAACACACTCTGCAGTTATTAAAGGTGTGAAGGGCTTTCAAGAGTAGTGTTGGTAACAAACTTAATAGAGTGTTGCTTAAGCTTTAAAATGTTTTGAAGAAACTGAGGCTTATGCAGTTATTTTTAAGTTATTGCATCTTAAATAAACAAATCTTCAAATAACTGCTAAATAGGCTAATAAGATTTATCTGGCCTTCACCATGTTTATGCTATAAATAGATCTAAAGCCAGTCCTTGGCAGCAGGCCGCTTAACAGGCTTCTGTGTGGCTTTACAGCTAGAGCTGTGTATGTCTGGGAGACCCACCTGGTGAGTAAGCTCACTTTTTAAATGGACCTTTTTTTTTAATGGTGAAAGTAAATAAGAAAAGAAGTAAAATTTATAGTCGTGGGAAAAGAGGGAGGGGGCTGGATCCATGTAGTGATTTTAGCTCTTCTAAAATCTTCAAGAGTTAATAGCATGCCTGAGGTATGTGCTACCTCAGTAATTAGATAATAAATTGATTGTCAAATATCCAAGGAGTATTCTGGTTTTGAGTATACCACACTTAACACATCACAATTGATATGACTTCCTCAGTGGTTGAAAAAGAAGTAAAAATTTTATATGTAAAAGACCATAATGCAGCACCTGCTCCAAACTTGCTGCTCAGGAAGAGTAAACAGAAAATACCCTTCCCATAGTTAAATTATAGTCGAGCATGTGTCCCAATTTAGGGCACAGAAAAGATAATTGAAAAGAATGTCCTCAAAAGTTGCTACGCTGGAATGGGAGACCAGAGATCACCTGGACTGTTTTAGATACGTAATTTAAATTTTTAGAGAAATTTTAAGGTAATGGGGGGGTCAGATTGAAATAATTTTCTTACTGAGAGATAGAATTTAAAAATCTTTTCAGGAGAGCATGATGCTATTTCTCTCATTTAAATGATCTTGTAGGCATTGATGAATAATTAGGTCCTTAAAGAGTGTATGTTTAGATTCATTTCTGAATCTACTCAAAATGAGTATACATACATATATAGAAGTGGCTGAAGTGCATCAAAATTGTTCTCTATTATGCATTATCTGTAAAAACAAAAACCCAAGAAATGTATTTGAGACGATATACTGTAGCTGTTTTATGCAAAGCAGCATGTCTTGTTTTCTGCGCAGTACAGTGATAAATGGAGGGAGGAATTCCATGAGAGACAAAGCAGCTTCTTGATTAACAGCTCCAAGATTTCTGTTTAATGGCCAGTAGTGTTGAAACCTGTCAGTTATATGCTTTGTGTAAGCTGATTTTGCTTTTGTACCTAATACTGGAATTAGTTGTAGTAGCCACTTGCTTAGAAGTATTGACCGCCTAGGACATTAGGCATGTTTCTGATTTCTAACCCTGTTACAGAGAACTTTCATTTTAAAACAAAATTACTGAAACTAACAGCTGGGAAACTAATGGTATCTTGTTATGTTTGTGAGCTGAAAAATAGTATGGCAGCAAATAACAATTTGGGAAAAGTTGGGTTTTTTTTAAAATCTGTGTTCCTTTACGCAGAGAGTGTTGTTAATGCATGCGTGCATTTCCTCTGAAAATAATTTGTTTGGAGTTTAAGGAGATGGCTATATCCTTAATGCCAGCTGTGATACAGAAAATTCTATTCTTCTGTAACAAAAGTGTTTTGTAACATAATTGTGGCAAAGACTTTTAATATTGGTACAAAAAGACAAATCATTTCGTGAGCACATGCCCCCTCCCAACCCTGAAAAGTACTGCTTTTGCAAATACAGAGTGAAATAAAGAAATTAGTTTCTCTAATAATTGGATAATGTATTATTTGGGCATTTTACTTAGAACTTTAATTTTCTTTTAGTGTAAGATAAGTGAGAAATAAAAAACTTCTCAGGCTTGGGTCTACATTGATATCACCATTCACAGTTGCATTCTGTAGTTTGTGCGCATGTAAATATAAATTATAGGGTATCTAATAGTGTCTTTTTGAAAAATGTCTGATACAAATTTGTTGGAAGGTTCATTTTAGAACGTTATGGAGAAAAATAAGCACTTGTCACTGCTTTCTTGCATTGTCTTGGGAACTCATGTACTTAAAATTGAACCATGTTAGATACTTTGTGAGACTTGAACTTTCCCAAGAAACATAGGACTATGTGTTGTTTGCTTTCTATGTTTCCCCAAAGTGATGTATTTTACCATATATGTTATATCATCAATGTGATCTGTGTACAAAATATACATCTAAGAGATTAGTGACAGGAGCATCACTAGCAGAGGCAAATGAGTATTATAATTAGGTTCTGTTGTTTTGGAAATCGTGTAACTTATTAACATGGGCAATGTTTAAGGGAGTTTATCCTGCATGCAGTAATGCTTTATAGCACAGTACTTGAACAGGAATTTTAGTGGTTTCATTTCTTTTGTTTAAGGTTCTCTAAATCCAAGGTTGTGGCCTGAGCAGATGCTACTTATGAATGACCAGACCGTTTTCAATTAAGTGAAAACAGAAATGAAATAGTTTCCAGTTCAGCTACCAGTGAGCAGTGATTCTTTACTATAAAACAACAGTGCTACTGTTTTTGATTGCAAGCACAATGGTGTAAGTTAGACACTATGACAACTTTCTTGACAACTTTCTTAACTCAGTTTTTCTTTTTAACTTTACCTGCAACTGCTTTGCTTATATTCCTTATGGATCTGTTAATCTTTCTGTTCAAAACCAAAGAATAATTTAAGATACTGCATAAAAGTAGATGTGAATATCTACCAAACATATGGACTTGATTGGACTTGTTTGGACTTGATCTTAAACCTAAACGATTCTATGATTCTATAAACAGATAAAAATCCTTAAAGTTCCTGTGGAATTCCTGTACAATGTCCAGGTACCTTTATTGCACACTGTAAAAATTGCTGTAGTACTACTGTATATTATAATAAGCTGATCTCCATGTCTTCTCCAACAGCTAAAATAACTCTTGAATACTGAAATGCTGTCCTAAAAGCATAGTTAAAGGTGCTTTTTACAATACTCCTGTGCATGAACTGTGATCTAAATGTTCATCTGTTTAAAAACAATTAAACAAAGAAAACCAACAAAAAAAACCCAAGCAAACAAACCAACTCCACAACAAAACAAACCCCGCAAACACACACAGCACACAGTCTTCCCCTCCCAAACTAATACATGTTTTGTATTGAAGAGCCACGTTCCATGTGTATGGAAGCTCTACAGTGATTCAAGTAATAACATTAAGTGAATATGGTGACCATAAGGAATATGTGCAGAACTTTGTTCTATGTATTTAGTTTTAAATGTTTCTGAAATTTAAACTGCTTTGCTCTGCAAGGGGCTTTATTTTGTTGTGACTGTGAAGAGCAGCATCTTATTTTCTGTGTTAGGTACACAGACTATGGTTATCTAAACTCCACTTTTGTAACAGTGTGTAGCTTTTCTAGCATGTCCGTGTTGCTGACAGATGGTTAAAACTGGACCAGAGGAGGCGGTGCTCGGCTTTGTGTCATTTGATGTAATCATTCATGCCTATTAAATTTTGGGAGTTAATGCGAGCTACTTAATTCTGTTTCTGAGACAAAACTATTGGTTGCCTAGAATTTTTACTAGCTGGAACAAGTGTTTTGGCCTTACACTTTGTGTTTTGGGAATTTCATATTGTTAGAATAACTGCTTGTTTGTGCTAAAATACTCTAACAAAATTGGAATGCATTCAGTAATATGTGTGCTGTTATGGGATTAAAGTTACGTTAAACTCTACTGTCAGAACTCATTAGAGGAAGGATTATCTGGATGCTTTTTTAAACTTGTATGAGTAGGACTCGTAACTTCTTCCTACAAACACTATTCCTTCATAGCTGTTATGGTCTAAGCATATTACACTATTGCTTAATTTCTTTGATATTGGTAACAGTAAGGCTATCAGTCAGATAAACAGTAAGACTGTAACTCAGATATACAGGCATTTAGTAGATTTCACCATTTCTGGATTATGGCTTACTTTACTCCTGCAGTTAAAATACTTTGGGTAAATTGAGTTACCCCTTGTTCAAATAGAATTCTGTGTTGTCTTTTCTAAATACATAGAAGTAAATATAAAGTATCTCAAGGTTATTTGGAGATAATTTAAAGTTGATATTTTCACTGTAAAAAATTCTTTCAATAGCGTGCATCATTTTTACTAAAAACTGTGCCCTGCTGATACTTGTGCTTATGAATAAATTGAGAAATATTGTATCTACCAAGCTTGTCTTAATGATTTTTATTAGCAAAACGGGACTGTTTTCAATTTCCAACATTCTAACATTACTGTGTTACTGGTATTATCTGTACATACCTATAGAGTTTAAAGCTCATCAAGCATTAAGTACAGTACCTGGGTTTTGTTCTGAGCACTGGTAACAGTAGGTTGTTTGCTTTGGAGTCTGACCCTTCAAACTGAAGAACAGAATGAGTTGTATGCTGATTTTGTTGTTTTTGTGGAATGTATTTATGTTGCATCCTAGCTGAAACATCTCCTCTGCTGGTAGCAGATTCTTACAGATCCTGATGTGGACTGAGCGGGGGGAAGCAGATTAAATCTGTTAAGTTGAGCAGCACTGTCTGGGAGCAAAACTTCTATGAACTTCTGTAGTGTACCGCTAAACAAATTACACTAACTTTTTAAAGTGTCATTTTTTGGAAACTCCTGTATTGGTTACCAGCATAGTACCATTATTAACTAACAGTGAGAATGTGAGCCAGTAAAAGAAGTTATCTTAATGTATTTTTTAACACTCTGCATTTTTTAACACTGATACAGTGAATTTGGATGGATTTCATACAAATTGCATGCGTCTTGCCCTCTAGATGGTCCAACTGTATATATTATGATCCTAAAAAAATAGCCAGTAAATAAGTTCAGACATAAACCCCAAATGTTTAAATTCCATAGTTGTTAACTCTCTCCATGGCTTAGTTCTTGATTGCTCCCACTGCCTCTCTCCCCAAAAAAACTTCTGTAGAGCTGGCTAGCTGTGAACAATGCGTCTATGAGCCAGGTGGTGTCGGTTGGCCTAGAGTGCAGGAATGGGTCTTTGGTTGTCTCTTATTTGGCTGTTCAACAGTTCAAAGGTCAATTTCTAACTTCTTACATTTGAATGTACAAAATTATTAGCTGAAATAATCACTTTAATTATTGCTTGCAATTACAAATGTAGTGTTCCAGACTGTATAGCAGATTGTCTGTAATAAGTTCAGTATGGGTAAGTATTTTAAATATTCTTTTCCCAAATCATCTAAACTGCAGGTTGGTGTGATTACAGAGGCAGAAAGTGGGGAGCCAGTCAGAATTAATTAAAAAAAAAAAAATTCTAATGAAATAGCAAGAATAGCAAGGGTACAGAAAACCAGATACAATCCCTTGAGGTCTAATAACAGTGGAGATGTGAAAAAGTGTGTAACAGTATTTCTGCCATAGATTACATGGTGCATCTCTTGATAGAGTATCTTTAGAAGATTGCTGCAAAAGCACTTAAATGTTAAAGTTAATTGAGTGTTCCCCTTGTGAATTCTGTGGAAAAAGGGAAGGTCAAGAGATGAATTAGGTGATGTAAATAAATTTGAAACAGAGCATACTGAACTTTCCAATCACTTCTTGTTTTAATTAATAAAATAAATAAAAAAATAATAAATTAATTTTTATTATTTGTTAAATTTTTTCATTTGTCTGATATCTTTTCTGGGTTTTTTTGTTTGTTTGTTTCCCCAGTTGTCTGCCTCGCAGTAATAGGACAGTGTTTCCAAGTCACATCGATGTATATCATAGTTTAACTCTTAATGGTGTTTGGGAGAAGAGGATGGCTCTTAACATAGGGCTTTATCAGAAATGTGTAAGCCATGCTACTTCTCTGGACTTTGTCAAAACATTTTTAAACACTCCAGAATCTAATACATGAAAATTACCATACACTTTCCTCAAGAGCAAACATGCAAGAAAGATACAACACTGTAAATCCTTTTCTGTTTGCAGAGTAGGTTGTCTTAAAGTATGTAGTATATTCTTCTGTATTTCCAATATGAGTTTTAGATTTCTTTGTAACAGAAAAATATTTTTTTAAATCAGCAGACCTGCAATATGGGTGTGCCTCCATTCATGTTTTATTTCAGGTCATGAGTCCTCTTTTGAATTAAGACTCTTGATCATCCAACCTTAATGTGCTCTGCTGCATTTCATATGGTAGAGTGATCTCAGTGTGTGTGAACTGAATTATTTTTGAATGAAGCTAAACTGAATAATGCGCTCTGAAGGTGAACATTATGCTTTCCAACTCCTAGTGGGTATTCAGTCCATGGGACCAGACTAGAGCTAGTTCAGAGCAAAACTCTGAAAAGACTTTCAGGGTGAACATTTGGATTCTCAATACTCTTTCACTCTACCAGTCTATTCCTGTTGCACTGCACCTCTTGCTACTGTAGACTTGTGCTCTGGCACATAATTAGAAGTGGTTTTTTTGACAGGAGAGGTGTTGCAGAATGTTCATCTTTAGCTGTCCGGGTGAATTTGACCAATGGTTTTATCTCTTAGGTGGTCTTTCTTTTCGGATATATATGGTACCAAACTTTCGATACAAATTGATTTACTGAAACTTTTTTAGAGCATGTGATTGCAATGGTAATAAAGTATAAGGGATGTCATAGTGGGTAGTGGTTGTATTGCTTTATATATTTGACTACTACCATGTAAAGGTAGGGAGCTATTGCTACTTTGAAGGTGGTGGGAAAGAGCAGGGATAACCAACTTCTTGCAGTATTAATTTACCATAGCTCTGTTTTCCAAAGAAGAAAAGCACATGGGTTTGACTTGGTTAGCTTGGACTGATTTAACTAATTTAAACCTCATCACATTTTGGTCATATCTCAAACCAGAAAAACAAAGGCGAAAGTTTCATTATTAATGCTTTATTTATATAGACCTTACCCTTCACTTCAAGACAAACTTGTGCATTGTCTTGCATTGCCAGAGTGTGATTTCTTATCAAAGTGAAACTTGTGCAGGGGGGGTGTTGGCTTTGGGGGGGGCCTTCGGCATATAGCAGGCTATATGGCAGTGCACCTATGCTCTGGGTCCTCTGTGTGGCATTGAGCAGGTTGAAGACCTGTGCTGCTCTGTGGGTTGGCTGCTTCTAACTTCTGAAATGTACTGTGGAGAAAAAGTGAGACAGTGACTGACAGCTTTTAAGCCAAAGTAAACCGGGATAGGTAACTGGTGTGCTGAAGGCCAGATTTGATGGTTAAGACAGATTTCTTTGGCCCTGAGAAACACTGACAAAGGACAGTCCATGCCAAAGTCAGGAATGTTGTTGGTGGGTTATGGGTGGGTCTAGTGGTAGTTATTGGCCCAGCTGCTGTCTTGTACTTTTGGTTTATCATTTACCACCTGCAATGGGTTTACCACATCCAACTGGGAACCAAAGTGACACCTGAGAATGGAGAAATTTGTCACCCTTGTCTGTTTTTATAGTTTTGAGGAAGAGCTTTCAAACTGACTCTCTCCTTTTCCTGGAATTTTGGACTTCACATAGCTCAGTGCACCATCCTGTGCTAACCAGGCTAGATGTTGAAAAGACACTACAGAATTCTGTTCTGTTTACCTTGAAGTTTATCTTGACAGACGCAAATGTGGTGGTAATTTTTACTGGGGAGTTTACCACCTGGAAGAATTGATGGGGATGGTAGCTTACTCTGATTTCTCTAGGGAAACTGTTCTGTGCCCCTTTGTGTATGCATGTCACCAAATTGTACCAGGACGACAGGTGGCTTTTGATTTGTGACATTCCAGATGTTGGCTGTGATGTGTGTCAAGACTCACAGAAACCTGTTTATAAGTTACGTCAACACAGATGTGAAGAGGCAACTTAATGTGTAGTTGGGTTGTTCTGTAACAGGAGAATAAAATACTGTAGTTTAATGTACAGTGTATTGTATAGTATAAAAGTTGTAGTGTTACTGGTCTTTTTTGTCAGTTTGCATTTGTTATTTGAGAAGATAATGTGATGGATTATGTAAATGATTGGAAATTGATCTGAATTAAATAAGGATTCTACAGAAGTAGTTACCATGAATTCACAAAGGGGAGGTCATACTTGACAGAGAAAGTTCCAAGATGAAACGACTGGCCTGGTAGCTGAAAGCAAGCATTGGACATTGTCTGTCTAGACTTCAGGAAGGCCTTTGACACTGTCTCCTGTAAGATCTTTATAGAGAAGCTGATGGAGTATGGGCTGGTTGAGCAGACAATGAGGTGGATTGAGAACTGGCTGAACAGCTGGGCCTAGAGGATGCTTATCAGTGACACGAAGTCTAGGTGGAGGCCAGTAACTACCATTGTACCCCAGGGGTCAATACTGTGTCCAGTCCTCTACAACATCTTCATTAATGATCTGGGAGGTGGGACTGAGTGTACCTTTGGCAAGTTTGCAGATGACACCAAACTGGGAGGAGTGGCTGATAAACTGGAGGGTCGTGCTGCCATCCAGAGAGTCCTCGACAGGCTGGAGCAATGGGCTGATAGGAACTTCATGCGGTTCAACAACGGGAAGGGTGCAGTGTCCTGGAGATGGGGAGGAACAACCCTGTGCACCAGTACATGCTGGGGGTTGACAAGCTGGAAAGCATCTTTGCAGAAAAGGCCCTGTGGGGGTCCTGGTGGACACCCAAGTCGAACATGAGCCAGCCGTGTGCCCAAGCATAAAAGAGGGGCTAATGGCATCCTGGGCTGCCTTAGGAGGAGTGTTGCCAGCAGGTGGAGGGAGGTGATTCTTCCCCTCTACTCAGCACTGGTGAGGCCACACTTAGAGTGCAATGTCCAGTTCTGGGCTCTCCACTACAGGAGACACATGGAGCTACTGAAGAGAGGCCATAACCAAGATGATGAAAGGACTGTAGCATCTGTCCTGTGAGGAGCTGGGAGGGAAGGTTCAAGGGGATCTCATCAATGCATACAAATACTTAAAGGCAGGGTGCAAAGAAAACGGAGCCAGACTCTTTTCAGTGATGCCCAGCGACAGGACCAGAGGCACTGGGCGCAAACTGAAACACAGGAGGCTCTGTCTGAACAGTAGGAAACACTTTTTTGCTGTGAGAGTTATCGAGCCCTGGTACAGGTTGCCCAGAGAGGTTGTGGAGTTTCTATTATTGGAGGTAATCAAAAGTCATCAGGACATGATCGTGGGCAACTGGCTCTAGGTGGCCCTGCTTGAGCCGGGAGGTTGCAGCAGGTGACCTCCAGAGGTCCCTTGCAACCTGTGATGAAAGTTTTACAGTGGAAAAAGCAAATGTGGAAACAAATATAGAAAATGCAGGTGATCTGAAATTTGTGGGATTGTTTTAGATAGTTGCTTCTACTTTAAAAGAAGGGTTTTATGGAGATCGTTTAGGAAACTTATTTAGGTGGTAGTATATATTGAAGATTGACCAAATACTGCTCACTTAAAATTATTTTCCTTTTGTCGCATTTGGCATATGACTCTCAAGATTATTTCAGGAAGGTGTTATGCCTAAAATAACCTTCGAACTTACATAATTACAGAAGTGCAGTGTGAGTGATCTAACTGAGAATGAAATACAGGTTTTGGAGAGCTTTTTTTTACAATAATCTGCATACTAAAGCATATTAAGATTTCATGGCTATTTTAATAACTGTAGGAACTGCAAAAAGGTTTTGTTTCAGGGTTTTGTATTGTGTGATTTCTCAAGTATTTAAAAAGTAGTTCTGAATGGTAGGTTAATTCTTTACATCTAAACTTTAAGAAAAAGTGAATTACCTTTTGTCAGAAAAGAAGTCATGGAATATCAATTTTGCTTGTAAACCACTGAGATCAGCTTTACTTTTATAGTTGAGTTTCTGGCTGGAGTAATCTTAGTGATAGAAGTGGCTGTAATTTTAATTTGTCTGAAATAAGAGTATCAGTATGAAAGAGAAGCCAAACCTGTTTTGTAAATAGGATTCTTCAAATGTTTTTATTAAGACCTCTTTGGTTCTGCTAACAATCTTTTGTCCTTTGACATTGACAAGCACTCGAGTTTCTTTGTTTCAAGCTGATAGAAGTAACATGTTTCTGAAAGAGGTGATCCTTCCAGTGAGTAGCAGAGAGGTGAAAACTAACTCCTCTGAGCCCTGTTCTTTGTGATATGTTGTTTTTCACTAGGTACATTTCTTGCCTTTTTCACTCCTGTGGCCGTATAACTGCCAATGCCAGCAGCTGGCAGAAGTGCATGCCTGGAAGGACAGGATTTCCTCATTTGATGACTGCCTGTATAATGGTTCATCTTAAAGCAGTCATCAAGCTGTAGTCCAGGTGGCAGCTGGAGTCACTTTTGGCATCTCCCCAACTTTTCTGCTTCTGAAAAAGGTCCAGAGGTGCAGTAGAGCACAGGAAAGAGTCATTGAAGTCTGGACAAAATAATCTGCTTTTGTGTAAATGGGGTGCATCATTGTCTAGCATGGAAAGCTGTCTGCTTGTGCTGTGAATTCATGTGAAGTAATAGGTTTTTTTAATTGGTGCTATTTCTTTTTGACCCAATATGGTACCTAAATTACATTTAAATTACATTAAAGCCTCTATTAAAATGTTTATGCCATTTTTAAATAAGTTTGTGTTCTGTTTGTTATTTGATGCATTGAGGGCAGGAAATATGCTTTCAAATAAAATGAAAACACATATGATCTGTATTTTAGGTGCAAAGAAGCAATCTGAACTGTAACATGTACAAAATTGTTAAAGAATACAACACAGAGTGTAGTTTTTCATCTTGATAATATCATAGTACCAAGTCATGCGTAAGTCTTACCTTCTCAGCTTTGCTAAGTACATATACAGGAATTACCTTTTTGTTGTAATTTCTGGGGAATGAATTGGGTAAATATGCTTTGGGAATAAATTATTTTATTAATGTTTACACTATGTTTGCTGAAGTTCTGGACAGTGCTTGCAAAAGCCACTTGTCAGTGGCAGAAGAGAGATGGTTATTGAGGCAAGGAGATGATAGAAGCTGCAGATACAGGCAGAACCTAGGACTTGTATTTCAAAAACTCTTTTAAAAAAAATTCTCTTATGTGTGACAACAAATTTCTTACAGGTAATCTAGTTCAGTACTTGTGTCTTAAAGCACCAAAAGCAGCATGGAACTGATTGATGTTCTCCAGAGAGGAACTGGATATGCTGCGGGTGTTGAACATGTTAATAATTTTTTGATCTGTGAAGATTTGCAATTTCATCAGGGTATTTTTTAACCCTGTTGCTTGGCAGGGCTATGACACAAGTGCAGCAGAGACAGTTAGTGAAGGAGAATAGTTATGTGCTAGAATACTTGACTTTCATTGCCATCTTGAGTCTCTCAACTTGTTCCTGCCTTAAGGAGTTGTCCTGTTGCAGTACTTGTGTAGGGGACTGCGGTGAAGGGCTGTCAAATCTCCTGTATAGGCAGAGGTTCAGTATGCCCAATGTTTGATTATAAATAGCCTGCTCTGTGTCTGGCAGGAGAATGGTTGTACAAGGGGGTTAGAGGCCTCTGACAGCTATCAGAAGACTGCTGCTCCTACAGTCTGTCCAATGCATAACCCGTTCTCTGGTTGCTCTTGGGAAGGAAAGTTGCTGGGAAAGCAGCCAGTTTTGAAAGACTTCTGTTCAGATACAGTATGAATGTTTTTGTGCCTTATATTGAATTGTGAAACCTATTTAACTTTGTCATTCAGTCACAGTTGTAATGTTTAATGACCTTGATGTTGCCTACATTGATCTTAGGGTGCAAAGAAGGATGCTATGTGTAAGGCAAGCAGTCAGCTTAAAATTGAAAATCATGCATTTCCAGGAGCTGTAGTTGTTAACCTGTGACTAATTATTTTTTCAATTTTCACTTTAAGTGTCTAGCTTTTATGGAGAATTTTTTTATTATGTTACAAATATGCAGATTATATGGGAAAAATTATATACTGAAACTGTAGCTCTTGCTAATAGGAAGTGCCTCCATTAATAAGGCAACATTAGTCAATTACTGAAGGAGCTTTTTCTAAAGGTTTCTAGAGAATATGGTAGTTTTGGGTGCTGCAAGGTGGATAACAGAACAACTGTCATGGTTCTGTCAAACTTCAGGACCGTACAGAAGAGAAGAATTTTAAGTGCTTGCTATGAAATTCTCCTAATATGAAGGAGATTCAAGCAGATTCTAATCTGTTGCTGTATGGGGAGCTCTATTTGTTTTCATAGCTTTCAACATAACTTTTGCAAGCAGTAGAGGAGTAGAACACTCTGAGAAAAGGATCATCATCCATTTGTATTTTCTCTTTATTGATAAATTTGTGATATCCATGTTTCTTTCCCAAGTATACGTGAAAGCACAGTAGCTAGCTTTTTCTCTGTTGGTATCACAGAACTGTTCAAATTCCAAATGAAAAACTCCATTAACTGCTGTTTTCTTCCCCCAGAATGGTCTTATTTGCTCTCAGGAGAAAAAATGGAAACTTAATTTAGTCAGATTATGATGTGGCTTTTAAAATGTTTGGGGGTTTTGGTTTTTGTTTTGTTTTGTTTTTAGAGAAATTTAAAAAAATGGGGATTCTTCTAGATAATATTGATAGGCGGCAAACTTCTATAGCTCTACATTTCACTCACACCTCCTGAAGAATTGAGAGGTGAAGGAGCAATGTCCCCTGTGATTTTCTTCTGCAACTGATATCAAAGTTTTACCAGGGGAGAGGGAACATGAATGAATACCGGACATCATTGCATACCTACAGTGTGATCTTGTGAATATGTATGCATATCAATATAGGAACATAACTGATTTTCAAAGCCTTTAGCATGCCTTTTCTGTAAGAACTTCAGAAATGAGACTTCTGCAGTATTCAGTTTTATTTATTTTATTTATTTGGTTTTTTTATTTTATTTATTTTGGTTATTTTATTTATTTTGGAAAATAGTCTGTGTTTTAAATGTGTTCTGCTGTCTCTAGAGGAATTATTTTTTTAACTGAAATTCAGTGCCTGGTGTTCCTAGATAAAGATCTGATGCACAACATAAAAATATTGATTAAAATATTTGTGTAGGATTGTCTTTTGTAAGATTGTGATCTGAAGCTAACATTCTAACCAAAAATCCAAATCTGTGCTTGACTGAAACACAATAAAGAAAGTATTAATTATAAATCATGAATATAGACTTTGCAAAACTGGAATGGGCTCCTTGTGTTGTTATTTAGCGTGCAATTTGTAGAATAGTCTTCTGTGTGCTAAAGGCAGTAATTCTTTAGAATTACACAGCAGTAATTGCCCAGAGGAATGGTAAATTTCAGTAATGCACAGAGTTTATAGTTTTACTGGGATATAATTTTTTTAATTTTCCTGAAAAAGCAAGAAAACTTATATCATTGTTCTTCTATTTATACTTTCTCTATTTTTACTAATTTGCCGATTTTAGTTAATGGGTCAGAAAAGTAAAGAATGTAGGACAGCTAATGAAATAGGTTTTATCAGTTGACAGGCTGACAAGGTATCAAAGTCAATTCTGCTGAACTGTTTTTTGCTGTTCTGTGAAGCTACATCTCGAGGTGCTTCATAGACATTAGCACTTTTCTATCTTTTAGCAAACTAAGATCTGTGACTGAATTTTGCTCAGCTATAACTTTTACAGGATGGGTGAAATTGTCAACTACATTGTTGATAAATGCTATGGAACACTGTCAAATTTCATATCAGGTCTTAAATTATTGGGGTTTTGCCTCATTGTCACTTATTACACAAGATGTTTTTGTGCTGGTGTGCTACAATAATTAAAATATGTAGCTTTAAGGTAGTGAAAATTTATACCTCAGACATCTGTGTTTTATGCAACAGTGGATGGAACTGAAAACTTGTAATGATGCTTTTATCAGGCTTTTTTTCAGAAGGAAACAACTTTATCTGATATCTTTCTCTTGTGACCATGAG
The DNA here is from genome assembly GCA_017639485.1 of Pluvialis apricaria. Classification (NCBI taxonomy): domain Eukaryota; kingdom Metazoa; phylum Chordata; class Aves; order Charadriiformes; family Charadriidae; genus Pluvialis; species Pluvialis apricaria. The sequence continues at coordinate 97,443,076 of CM030007.1, read as the reverse complement.
TTTGCTTGCATACTTGGGCTATGCAGACTAAGAACTCCAGTAGGATTATATATAGAAGAATGATATAAGCTATTTAATGATGGCTCAGTAATTCAGTGTCAGATCCACTTAATTTTCAGAGAAGAAAACTAGATTTCAAAAGCGTTTGCAAAAGATTTGACTTGAACATATGTTGGAATTGCTTTGGCATACTGTGTTTAAGCTCTGAGTGTGCATACATATATGGGGGGGAGGTTTGTGTGTATATATATATGCATCACGTGTATGTATGCCAATTTATATTATTAATATTAATAATGCATTTCTTCAACTACCTCAGCTGAAGCTCCATGGAAAGGCTGAATCTGGCTTGGATATCTCCTTGAAGTTGCTGTTATTTCGAGTGAATGTTTTGAATATTGTATCAGTTTTGCCAGGAAATTGGGTATAGGTATGCAGGAATCACTGCTCTAAATATGTTGCCACACATTCATTGTAATGTGAAACTTAGTTTAATACTATCAGCCAATACATTTGCCGCCTGCTCAGGTATTGCTGGGCTTCTAATTTATGATTTGTTGTAAGAGTTTATCTGGGGATGCCACAGACACTAAAGTAAGTTGGAAACTAAAATACACAGCTGAGTTAGGAGCAAAACTCTTTTTTTCTGACAGCTATCTGAACAAGTAGATTTTGTACCTAAATGACTAAATACAAAACAGCCTGATCAAAATTCCCTTTTAATTCTCATATTGCAAGATGTCAAAGCTACTTTCTGACATCAGTTTTTTCTTTTGTTGCTCTGTATTTGCCATCATTCTTTGATTTTTATGGCTAGTCAGGTGTGCTTAGTAAGCTACAAAAAGTATCTCTCCTCCTCTCATTTCTGTGCTAAAGTCTAGGGTTGTGATACCACTTTTTGCCTTGCTCCTCCTTCTTGGGATTCTGAATTCCACGGTCTCATGGTCCTGCAGCAAAGGCTGCCCCAAATCTTTGAGTTTTTTTCTTGTTTATCAGTGTCAGGTTTCAACAGACCATCTGCCCTCAGTGATAGTAACTTCCTGACATAAGTGATTGAGAAATCAATGTACTCCAGAAACCTCCTGGATTGCATGCACGCTGCTGCTTCTGCTTCATGGAATAGAACCTCTTGGAGGACATGTCAAAACATATGGAAGGCAGGGAGGTGATTAGAGACAGCCAACATGGTTTTACCAGGGACAAGTCATGCCTGACTAATCTAGTGGCCTTCTGTGAGGGAGTGACTGCATCAGCAGACAATGGAAAAGCTACAGATGTCATCTACCTAGACTGCTGTAAGGCCTTTGATACAGTCCCCCACAACATTCTTGCCTTTAAATTGAAGAGATACAGTTTTGACGGATGGACTGTTACATGGGTAATGAATTGGCTGGATGGCTGTGTCCAAAGAGTTACAGTCAATGGCTCAATGTCCCAGTTGAAACCAGTAACAAGTTGTGTCCCTCAACAGTCCATACTGGGACCAGTACTATTTAATATCTTCATCAATGATATAGACAATGGGATTGAATGCACCCTCAGCAAGTTTGCAGATGACACCAAACTGAGAGGCACAGAGGGAAGGGATGCCATCCAGAGGGATCTCAGCAGGCTTGAGGAGTGTGCCTGTGCAAACCACTTGAAGTTCAACAAGGTCAAGTGCAAGGTCCTGCACCCGGGTCAGGGTAATCCTTAGTGCCAGTACAGACTGAGAGATTAATGGATTGAGAGCAGCCCTGCAGAGAAGGACTTGGGGATACTCATGGACAAAAAAATTGTACATGAGCTGGCAACGTGCGCTGGTAGCCCAGAAAGCCAATCATATTCTGGACTGCATAAAGAATGTGCATAAAAGTGTGGCCAGCGGGTCAAGGGAGGTGATTTTCTCTCTCTACTCCACTCCTGTGGGACCCCACCTGGAGTACTGCATCCGGTTCTGGGGGTCCCCAGCACAAGACAGACATGAATCAGTTAGAGCGGGTCCAGAGGAGCGCCATGAACACCTCTCCTATGAAGAAAGGCTGAGAGAGTTGGGGTTGTTCAGGCTGGAGGAGAAAGGGCTCCAGGGAGTCTTTCAATATATAAAGGGGGGCTTAGAAGAAAGATCAAGAGACACTTTTTACCAAGGCTTGTAGCGACAAGAGAAGGGGTAACAAAACTGAAAGGTTTAGATTGGACGTAAGGAAGAAATTCTTTACTATGAGGGTGGTGAGACACTGGAACAGGTTGCCTGGAGAAGTGGATACCCCATCACTGGAGGTGTTCAAGGTCAGGTTGGGTGGGGGTTTGAGGAACCTGATCTAGTGAAAGACGTTCCTGCCCATGGCAGAGGGTTAAACTACATGACATTTTAATGTCCCTTCCAACCCAAGCCATTCTATGATTCTGAATTTTCCTGACCAGGCAGTCTGTAGCAGACACCAACCACAATGTCTCCCATATTGGTTGTATGCTAATCCTGACCCACAGTCTTTCACCTGGCTCCTCATCAGTCCCAAGGCAGAGCTCCATACATAAAGCTGCTCTCTTACATGAGGGGCAACTCCCCCTCCTTACTGTCCCAGGCTGTCCTTTCTAAAGCCTTGTACGCATTGCAGCAGTCCAGTTGTGTGAGCCAGCCCACCGTGTTTTTGTGGACCAAATGAGACTGCAGCCCTGCACCTGCATGAAGACCTTTGACTCTTTATGTTAGTTTCCCATGTGGCATGAGTTACTGTACAGGCATTTCAGAAAGGCACCTAGTTGTGGTGGTTTCCCAGAAGATGTCTGAGAGCTGTCCCTGTGCTGTCCGGTAGGTGCTTCCTTATTTGTTAAGCTTGAAATTCGTCACTACAAGGTCTCTGCTGTCCGTATCACCCTGCTCACTTTGGTTCTCATTTCCCTCTGCTGTCACTCCTAGTGTAAAACTTTCCGTGACCAGGATGACCGCCCTGTTGGCAAAAATGCTTTTTGCCCTCTTAGGGTGGAACCTGTCACTTCCTAACAGTCCTTGATCCTCAAAGATGGTCCCACGCTCCTAAAAGCCAAATAAGCCCTTGTTGCCAACTTCAGCTACACAACCAGTTGCCCAGTTAGTATGACTTAAAAACTGCTGGACGGTTGTTTGAAGGGAATAAATATCATCATAAGCTTTCATTAAAATTTTGGGGGTTGTTTTTGGTTGGATTTTGGTTTTCACTTGCACATGTTTCACCCAAAGTATTGGGTGTTGGGTATTTCTATTTTTACATCTTTGCAAGTAAGTTTGTACAGTTTTTTGAAAACCCTGCCAACTGGAAGTTTCTTTCTGTAGTTGAGCAGTACTGTATGTGTTCTCTGCGATCTATAGCACTTCTCTTTCTGTTTTTCTTTTTTAATTATTTTGACTAGAGAAGCATAATAAAATAGTATGATAATTTGATCTCTTCTTCCCATTTCCCTCTCCCTCATCCTCAACTGCCAGCGCTTTTCTCCTCATTCACTTTTTCCTAAATGCTACCTTTCTTAGCAGTTAACTTCTGCTTGTTTTGCATAGCCCTAATTAATGCAAAAATATGGTTAGACTTAAATTTACAACGGAATTTCTAGTATAGAGCAGGAGGGTGCTATGGTAGGGTTCTGTAGCACATGTTCATTTGTTTAGTCCAAAAGCAATTTGCAGTTTTAAATCCTAGTTTTGTTCAAATTTGTAACCTCACTGTTTGAATACTTGGGATTCTTCTTAGCTCTGAGAATGTGTCATCTCTCAAACCATAGTACTAGCTAAATCCTCTATTTTTATCTTTCATTTTTAAAAGACGGGGATGTTGGTGTGGATATGTGCTTTCTCCTTTGCGTGTACATAGCCTAGAACAAAGCTGGAAGCTGCATTTCTACTACCGGGCTCCTTTCTGGTGACAGCAGTAGCAGCTTCCACCAACTACTTGTGGCAGCCAAGCAAGCTAAGCTTGGGAGTGCCTCAAATAGGCAGCAGCAAGTTTCTTACTGAACAGTCTCGTAATTCTTTTTTAGGACTTCTACCAGTGTCACTGGATTTTTATGTTTAATTTTATTTTTTTTCAAAGAACATCAGTGCACAGGTGGTTTGGTGCTTTGAGTCAGTGATTTAGGGAATGACTTTGATTCTGTGGTTCAAATCAGGGACCACAGTATTTATTGCTGCAGTTGAAATCACTTTTAGTTTGATTTGAATTTAGAGTGACGTAACTGAAAGACTACTTCGACTTTTTGCTTGTTGGTGTGAGAATATGTAAGGAGACAAACTGAGATCTGCTTGTGGACACAAGGTGTTGCTCATCTGCCTCATTTCACTATTTAGTCCTTGAATAAAATAAATAAAGAGCAGCTGGAAACTGGTGAAATGTCAGATGCTGTTTCTAACCTGGACCATGAATTCAAGCTTCCTATTTTTGTCAGTGTCCCAAAGGTCAAATGATCACTTGCAGGAGTGTGGGATCTTTCAGTGTGTGCACGTTAAATGGTCATGCAGAGATGAAGTCAATGCTCTGATTCCTGTTAATTTCATAGTTCCAGGAATAATTTGTTGTTTTGTCTTTTTGAAAAAGCAGTATGAAAAACCTTGTCCTCTCCTGGCAGTTTGCTAGCACCCCTGTGCTGTTTTCACATTGGTGCTGGCACAAACTTTAGTACAACTGTGTCTCAGAGCTGACTGGGAAATTGATCCAGGCAGCTTTTCCTTTTTTGTAATGAAAAAAAAGGAAAAATATTAACTATGGCTTTTAAGTAAAGGCTTTACATTAGGTTCAGGTTGTTAACAGTTCTGTTCAATGTTTAGCAATTGGAAAAATAACATTGTGGCTTTTTCAATAAAGAAATTGTGAAATGATCATACAATACATTATGCTGTATGTGTATTAATAGTTGTCTTGTAGGTGATTATAGTTCATATAGGAATAATTGTCCTGTAGTTAATATGCGATCCTTTGTATGGTAGTCTTTCTAATGACAAGATCGTGCTAAGGAGAGACCTGTAACTTTAAATTAGCACATGAAGAGAAGAGTTGAATTTAAAATTCATGAGCAATTGTTTTACGGGAAGCTAGTATCTCATGTGTAAATACTTAGGGTATTTGTTACTTTCACAAACAATAGTGGTTAATTTCCCTACTATACTTGTATAACAACATACCTTCCAAATACTTAGTAAGGTGAATAGCCCTATTTAGTTTTAAAGGTTTTTTCTTGTAGCTGCATTAGCTTTTCCCAAGACATCTTTAATTTTTGAAGTTAGTGAGAGAGATGACATTTCTAAATAAATTACTAAAAAGTAACTTGTTTAAAGTTTAGAAAAAGGCTCAGCTAGTACAAATAGTATAGGCTAATGTTTTTTTCATTGATATATCTAGGCTGTTGAGATGCAATCTGTACTTAAAAAAAAAATATCAAAAAACACACCCTGACTTTGAACTGTAGTTTGTATGCTTTAAATATATAATAATACAAGGAACTGTTCAGAAACCTAACAGATCCAGATGGAAGAGAGAAACTAAATTTTCTTATCTTCTCTGTGTCAGATTTTTCATTCTAGTATGTTGTTGAAAACATCAGATTTCAGGAGGTCAGAATTCATTCATTTCTTCCCTGGAGAAAGCATTCAACAACCTTCTATAAATATCATAACCAGGAAATTTTTTCCCCAATATTCAGCTGAATGTTCTTAATAAATCCCATAATCCTTCTGTAATTTAAAATGTTATGAATCACCCTAAAGGCTGATGATTTGAGTCATAAATTCAATTTCTGAAATACCAGAAGTCTTCCAAAATATTTAAAAGAAAACCTCAAGTATTTATGTTTTCCTTCACTTCATACATTATCTTGATGACAACTTATGAAATTTAATACTAATCTGCATACTTTTGAGACATACAAGACAGACTTTCTTTTCAGGATACTTCTCGTTCTCCTAACACATGAAGGTGTTTGGCAGTTCAGAGGCCAAACTCCTGTAAGAAGTACAGGAAGCTCTCTGCCTGGATCAAGACTCTACAGATAATTTAGCTTTAGTAATCAGCGCTGCACTTAAAAACTTTCTCACTTCAAACTTGGTCTCTCTCATGGACCTCAGTAACTTCTATTTATTGGTTCCAAAGGGTCTTGTGAATTTGTATGCACACAGAAATATCCTTGAGGCTAAACTAAACTGAGATTTATTTTTTTTTAAATCAAAATTTAAATATTGAGCTATACAGGAAGGAATTCTGATTTAACTGATTACCAGAATAAATTCTGTTTAGATTCAGGTGTTGCTTTTGTGGGAGATACTGATTTCTAGTATATGTGTGTTTTGAAAACATTGTTTGACCATTGCTATCTTTCCAGTTTGAAACTAAACTTGTGTAGCGGTAGCAAATTAAATGGGAGTTTTGTTCTTAGTCAGATATGGGGAAGAGAGAGGCCCTCAAAGAATTTCTGAACCTTTTGCATATATTACAGTATAAAGGTAATACATTCCCAATTTTGAGGAACTGTCATTTGTTATCACAGACATAATACAGTATTTAAATGAGGTTCTTTCCATGAAAAATGTTAAGTTTCTTCTCCACTTCTGTAGTGGCCCATGCAAGTTAAGTGTACCTTTCTCCATTGTCAGGAACACATAGGAAACTTCTGAATTTTGTAGCACAGTACTGTTGGGGCAGCTGAATTAGTGGTGGTGTATTCCAAGCAATGAGAAAACCCCTTCTATCAGTCAGATCTGCTAGTGCTTCCTTCTCACTTCCATCTTGTAGTTTGGGTTGCTGGTTTTTTGAAAAAAACAGTAAGATTGCAATATGATAAATGTGAAGTATTCCATATTGGACTAAGGAAGAAATTGAAATGGGGTATTCAAAGAGGAAATAGTGAAAAAAAGTGAAGACTTGTCATTGGTCAGTTTTGGATTATTTGTCTGTCAGGTTATTTTAAAAGAAAAAATACTGAATTGAACTGTACAGATTAATCTGTGCTTTTTTTTTTTTAATGCAACATTTGAAAATAATTGCTGTACAGGAAGATCTGGACATCATCCAGAAAGAAAAAAGCCCAAGGACTTTATCAGTGGAAATTATGAACAGGGTCCTCCACTTGGGAATGGAAAAACTAGTAACGGGCTTTGGGGTAGGCTAAGGCTGGTTGGTTGGAAACAACTGTGGGGAAGAACGCAGTTATATTAGGTGGCTATATGATGTGTGTGTGGAGAAGGCAAGTACAGGATTGTACCAGGCACGGTATTTCCAGTAGAGAAGAAAGCATTGTTAACATTGTGCAAACTTTTGCTAAGACCTCATCTGGAGTACTACTCACAGTTTTGGTTGCTTTTGTTAAGAAAAATTAGAACTGGAACAGATGCAGGGAAGAGATTCTGAAATGAGAGAGCTCATCATAATAAAGTGCATTTTGTTAGGCTTGGCAAAATCTGTGAGTGAGAGAGAAAAGGAAGTAGTATGTAAGCTCAGTTTTGTTAGCAGGACTAATAGATATAAAGCAGCCATTAATAATCTTAAAGTGGAAATTTAAAATAGAACCACAATGCAGGAGGGAGATATGATGTAGGGAGCAGTTAATGCATGTAAGTTCACCTGAGGGTGTAATCTGATGAAGGAATTTTTGGCAGCAGTGGTGGCTGACATATTCCCATTCTTCTTTATCATCTCGCTCTGTGTGCTACGTGTTATCAACAGCACTTGTAGTTGCAAGACAAACTGTGCACAGTGGAGCCAGCTATATGTGGATTTACCTACGATTTACTCAGTAGATTAGTTCCTTTACTTCTTTGCATGAGTGCACATATGCTATATTAGTGCAGGCTGTACAGGTGGCTGTTGGACTGTATGAAAAATCATTGTGGTCTGAGACTGGATTCACTTTCAGCAGCAGTGCTGCTTAAGCATCCCCTGTGTCCTAGCCATTTGTTGCTGGATTTGACTGTCTCAACACAGCTCTTTATGTAGCCATACTTTAAGCCAAATTGAGCAGCTGCTCTGGATGAAAAGTAACGCGGTAAAAAAAAAAAAACCAGGAGAAGTGGTCTATGCTGGATATTTGGGTGGATTTTGTTTCTTCTTTGATTTGGTTCAGTGTAACCATGCCAAAGCTGTTTTAGGACAACACAATAGCTAGAAGTGTTGCTGGTTTGGCCAGTACTGCTGCTGAAGAAATGTTGGTGAAGCCACAACCTGAGATGGAACAAGGCCTGTTAACATGAATGGGACAAACAGGTTCTCTGAATGGGAAAAGAGAAAAGTAATGATCATTGTCTCTAGCTGATGAGACTGAAGATACTCTACAACGTTTCTCTATTCTTTTGGAGGCAAAGCTATTATTTCTAATATACTCTCTTTTGTTCCTGTGATGGAAGGGTTCTTTTTTACACATCTGTTCATTCTTGCTGCTTTTCTCCTCACTGTTGAATGATTTCATACCTAATGTAGTTTTATAACTTTTTTTTCCCCAGATTTTCTTCACTGCTTCCTGATCTTGTGCGCTAGGTCTTTCTTCACAAAGAAGAGAAATGGGCAAAAGATTTGGTCAGATATTAAAGGAGTCTGTTAGGAGAACAGCATCAGTTTTTCTGAACACTTTTGAACTGATGTTCTTGATTCAGCTGCTGGTGTGTTGTATTTTTGTGTGAAGTGTTACAGAACGTTAGAGTGTAAAATAAAATTTTGAGGATTTTGATTCCATGCTTTTATTGAAGTATTTCCAGTGGGAATTTATCAGTGAACAAAGCTTTCTGTATTTCTCCTTTCTCCTGCTCAAGAAGTAGGTTTTGGGCTTTGATTACCAGGCTTCATCTGCCCTAAATCACTTCTTGAGTGAGATGTAGATTCTCACCTACCTTAAGGTGAATCAGAGAGAGGGGAGAGTCCTATTTGTCATCAGTTTCTCGAGTTCTTTACTGATGAGGGGGCAGGATGTTTCATCTCAGCTTAACCAATTTTCATTCTTCATTCTCACCAACGTTTAAAAAACAGCACCATTTTCTGAGACCTTTATAATTATTTATATTTCAGTTAAGAGAATGTCTCATAACTTACCTGTGTATACTTAGTACATACATGCCTTAGAAATATTTTTTTGTTCATTCTTTCATCCTTCTGGAAATGAGGCACGTGATCAGTCACTTTGTTGAAGACTAAGGCTGCTATCATAGCATTTTAGACCTACGTACTGATTTAGAAAAGTGAAAATGGTGTCCAAAGTCTAAACTTGCAGCAAAAGCAAATTAGTAGTGAATCATTGGAAACAGATTTTCAAGGAAGAAATGAGCTAAAAATGGAATCCTTAGAGCCAAGAGTCTGAACTCTTTAAGAAGGCTATTAGGAGTTACTTGAATTTGAGGTCTTGATCTCTCTCTTGCAAATGACCTTTAATGAGGTGAAAAATAGGACGTAAAGGAAGATCTGAGGACAGTCTCTTGAAAGAGCTGTTCTATGTCAATAGCTATTGCTTCTGTTTAAAACAGTCATCATACTTTAGTATCATCCTAACATGAACTTGATGTACTGTAATCTTGCTCTAAAACCCCTTCAATCTTCTGTATGTATCATGTAGCCTTTCTTGTGGAAGCATGCCCCTCGGAAAGCCGCCCAGCAGCTAATGTCTGATCTTGTTCCAAAAAGCTTATAGGTCTTAACAAAGTACACTTACTATTCCTGCTACAGCTGTAGCTTTCAGACCAACTCTTTTAAGACCATGAAACCTATTACTACAATAATTGTTGAAAGCAGAATTTGCTTGTCTGTATGCTGAGGTGAATAATTATTTGTAAATGGTTGTTTTCAGGGAGTGAGGTAGTTCCTGCTGTTTTCTTTCAAAAAAAAACCCAAAAGTAATGCGGTTGTATCATTTTTGATAGCAACAAGTAGATGTTCTGACAAAATTTGTTAACAATGTCCCTTTAGAGGTCCCCACCAGCCTAAATTGTTGCATGAGTCTATGAATAAAATGGGAGAATTTACAAGGATAAGATCGGTGTTAACTGATAATTATGGAATTCTGAAAATGAAGGATGTTACAGTATATGTGAACATAAAAATATTTTCTGAATAGCTTGCATTTGAAGAATGTTGTTTGTGACTGGTGCTGAAATTTTTGTTTCATGGTAATGGAATAGACAATGTAGTGAGCCTCTTATCTCAACGTTCTTCCTTTCCAATCCCCTCAATATCCCAGCCAGTCAATGTAAATAAAGAGTTGTTTACAAACTACAGATACATTAATGGTATTTTTACATATCAGCATCTGTTTATAGCATATGTATGCCGAAGAGATTTGGTACATAGATACCTAATGTAGAATGACTAATAAAATCATTCTTGCTTTTTTGCTTGGTAAGAAGAAAAATCAGGCCACAAACTTACCATTTCTGTTAATAGAGGTTACAGATCAGTTAAGGATAGCTTATCTCCCTTGCAGGTTGGAGAAAGAAGAGACAGGGTAGCAGAAGATACTGCTTTTTGCCAGTGTTCTGCTTTTATAGTGACAAAAACAATCTTCTGAATTATACAAGAAAATCTTAATATTTAAAGCAAATATTTTTTCAGTATGTCACATAAATTCTAAGCATACCCTAAGGTTTTCTTAGGGAGTGTTTTGCTTTCACAAGCACTGGAGTGGCTACTCCTATAATTTCATATGGAAGAAAAGAAATGGTTAAGGAAAAATAAGGGGGAAAAGGCTGGAAGCTCCTCCTGTCTGCTGTCTCTTTTTCTCTGGGGTAGCTCTGCCAATGTTTTGGTGCTGAACATAATTGTGTGGTGGTCTTCTCAATTTTAGTTTTCATTTCCTCCCTTTCTGTGTCAGTTAAGGCTTTGAGGAGGGCTGAAAAAATGGGTTCTAATGATACTGCAATGAGGGCAATGCTGCCGGAAGGGTTGGAGGGAGGACCATGACTGCATTTCTGGTCCACACTATCAGCCACTGCTTCTGTCTGGAGTTGCACTGAGCTCAGTTTTTCTAATGTAGAGTGATAAGGTCGCTCTGAATGTCTAATTAGCTCCTATGGTACACACTACATTGATATGACTATACTTTTTGTAGCATGTTTCCCCACCCTCGCCCCCTCATCAGGTATTTCTGCATTGAAAAACTGAAGTTGAAGTTACTCTATTTTTTATTTTTTACAAGTGTTTTCCCCTGAAGTTTTTCTTCCTATGTATAAGAGCGGTCTTAAGCCTTTAAAATAGATGGTAGTTGAGTATTTTTAAACTGTAACAATAATTTCTCATAAATCATGTTTTATCACTTAGCTATTATTTAAACATACCTGTCACAGTATCACAGTATCGTCAGGGTTGGAAGGGACCTCTGGAGATCATTTAAGTCCACCCCCCCCTGCCACAGCAGGGACACCTACAGCAGGTTGCATAGGACAGTGTCCAGGCGGGTTTCGAATGTCTCCAGCATGGGAGACTCCACAACCTCTCTGGGCAGCCTTTCAAAATCTTTTCTTGACTAGTTTTAAATGACCCATTTCAAACCCTACCACTTTGCTCAGTAACCTTTCTCCAGTTATTTCATTATTTACAAAATCTTTGGGAAAAAAAAATCTACATTGTATGAAATGATTCAGTACTTTCAAAGGTGTTGAAGTGATCATGTCTCAAAAATGATCATGGAAGTGAAGGAAGACTTGAGTTGTTGGGGCTTTTTTCCTACCTTAGAACCACAGCTTCGGTACTCTGTATATTCTTTTTTTTTCTGTTGGATTAATATTACAAAGTATGTATTCATATTGGGCTGAGATCCAGTGAACTGCTGTCTTGTGCTTTGTTCTTTGTATGTTTCATCCTAAAGCTGAGTTAAAACACAGACTTGGTTTTGAAGATGTGAATGGTTGAAGCATACCTGTGATAGAAATGTTGCTGCTTGGGAGCTCAGTTTTGTGACTTGTATTGGAATATCTAATTTTTTGAAGTATCAGATCTTCAACCCAGATGTTATTCTGTGCCGCAGTCATCGCAGAGCAGTATTTTAATTTTTCTTTTGAGAATAAAACAAAGGATGTCTGCCCAACATTGCCAGTGCTGGCTGTTTAAATGTGGATGCCCTCTAATCCAATGTGCTAGTTCGTAGGGAGGTTCAATGACTGTTTTAAGCTGCAGTTCCATGTGCAAAAGAGCTGATATAGTGACTAACTGCAGATTTAATTAATCTTGGAAATAGTTTATTTTCAAAAGAGGTTCACTTAAAGGGAAAATTAAAGAACAAGTATATATTATAAGTTACATGGATGAGCGGAGAGGGAAAGAGATCTCTCTCTCTCTCAAATCTGCTTTCTTTCCAACAATTTTTGTCAGTTTGGATACAGTTTTTTGGAAATATTAACCACATTAGTACAAAGCAATGTTGTCTGCTGCTTAAGTAAGCAAATGCGTAGCCTTTAAAAAAATAAAAAAAAATCTGGGTATATATGTATTTTCTTATGTGACTTCATCTGTATACATTTGTAGTATCTTAATGCAAAAAAATGACATAATACCTTTCAGGAAACATTGATCTTCCATTTAAAATGTTGAATAAAGGTAACTTTAAAACCTGTATTGCATGTTTCAGGTTTTTAATAGTTAAGCCTTTTTAAATGAGGAAAAGGAATCTTAGGCCTTTTACTTATAAATGGAAGCTCATTTTTAAAGAAGCACTCTGTTCGTTGGAAGAGATGTTGTTTGCTATTCTTGGTTTTACTGACAAAATGTTCAACTTATGTTTCTAATTTTTTATTTTTTTAACTTAAATTAATGAAAGTGAATTTGAAAGCCAAAATGCATTGGTTGATATTAAGTTCCTCAAAAAATTGTGACTCACTTGGGTTAGAAGTTGAGCAAATTCTTGGTGATCTGATATGTAAATGACTTGAAATCTCAAGTCCTGGGGTTCTGAAGCGTAGGGGTTCAGAAAGCATCTTTATGTCATCCGGCAGTAGAAACTTCATTCCCACAGATCAGCTCAGTTCATTCAGGACGTGGGAAGGGAACAGCCTGTAGTTACTGGTTTCAAGTATTTGTGCTTGTTAGGAATCAAAAAGGTATATTTTAGTCACAGCCAGTTCTCATTCTTGCACACCAACATGGATTGGAGGAAAGGGAAAAGGAAGCAGAACAGACAGATAAACCAACAAGATCCTAGTAAAAAAAACAAATAAAGCTTGCAAAATATCAGCTTATGATCTTTATCCTTGAAGTCCTAATGACATACATTAAATAAAATAATTTAAAGTGAAGGAGCTTTAAAGTGAAAGGCTTTGATGATCTCAAATCTTTAGGATTTTATTCTACTTTGAGTGTTGTTGTCCTGAAGGAGAAAGTAATTAATAATTTATTTTCTTCAAGTTTGTGTCTAGCTGATATAAAATTAACTGTTTTCTGCTAAACAGTAAAGCTAATCACCAGAAAATAGTTTCACTAGGGGTAAGGTTACATCAGGACCTGCCCTACCTACTTGGAAGCATGAAAATAACTGGTTATGAAACACCTCTTCAGCATTCCTATCCACTTTTTTTTAATGGCCTACATATAATCAATAACCTTAATATTGTATTGTAATACTTTTATTTCCATCTGCAGTAGACAGCAAAAATTGGCATGCATCCCAGCCTCAGTTTAAGAAAATACATTTTGCTGTTTGGTATACATTGGAGGTGGGACTCAAAGTATTGCAGGTGTTTGAATGTCCTGTTGCCAATGTTTACAAAATACCAGTGAAAAAATCATCTGTCCTTACTACTTGTGTATTTTAATGATTCTCATACTTTGAGCTAGTGTAGTCTGTTGTGTGCATGCTGACTGCAGCGAAAGATTTTGAAAGCTTGTCAGAAGGCAGGAGAATGGGTCTGAAGCCAAAGATTTGCGTATCTCAGTGGGTATGTGTGTTAAGGGTAGCACAGAGAGAAATTAAATACAATACACATTACATTATAATTTTAGTTTGTATGAATGTTACAAGATGAAGTCTTATTATGCAACTTAACTCAGTTCCTCTGTTGTAATAAATAAACGACTAAGTAGTCTGATCTATCTATAACAGTTTCGATGATCTGTATCTAAAGTTACAGTTATTCCTTCCCCTGTCGGCATCACCTCTGTATTTTAGATTTGTATAATTTGAGCTGCAGGGTTAGTAAAATGAGCTATAGAAATTGTGATTTAGTGAGGACGTGATATGTGTTTCCCTAGTGCCAGACGCAACTGTTGAATAGCTCATTGTCTCGTTTGAGAGATGAAATAGTGTAGTCCTTTTCCTGACTGAGAAGAGTATGATTTTAGTGCTGGGACTGAGAGTGGCCTGAAAGACTTTTGTTACTTAACTTCTAAATAAGGTTTGAAATTGTTGTTAGGATGTGCAGACTTCTGTTCTCTGACTCAGATTAGAGAGTATCACTGTGGGCTATTACAACTTTATTTGTAAAATTGCTGTGTTTCATTGCAGCTATGAGGAAAAAGTCAAAAAGCTTATTGCAACCATAATTTATTTAAAAGTTCCTTTCTGTCACTTGGCACGTGGAAGTGATGTTGTGTGCTTAATTGATGAGGGCACCTCTCATGAGTGGTTTAAAATTGCCTAAAATTGCAAAATTGAAGCCTTTATTGTGCTGCTGTTGTTATGAAATGTATTAATCTAATGTATTGTCATAACACATACTATTTTCAGGCTGTCTGTGGCTTGAGTATGAGAGAGCTGGTTTTGAAAAAGTTACAAATCTGAGGCTTGTGAATAGCTGAATCTTCAGGTTATGTTTAAAAATCTTTTTATTTCTATATGAAACTCTAAATTGGTTATTCTTTTAATAGAATGAGTTCATTGTGGGCATCACTGAATTCTTCTCTTCTGTGCACCTTTGATTTACTTAAGAGTCTTTGGCATTCCTCATTCTCAGTAGAGAAGGCTCTGTTAAAACCATAGCTAAGTTTCCATATGGCCGTAAAGGGTGAGACTGTACAGATGATGTCTCTTGTACTCTCTCTGTTACAGAACTGAATAAAATGCTTAATTTTTTTGTCTGAGACTTAATATGTAGGAAGCAAGTCTCTCAAGTCAGGGTTCTAAAATGTTAATACGTAACGGAAAGGAAAAATAAGTCATGGTTACAAGAGAGAAAAGTAGGGATGACCACAAGCCTGATCCCTCTTGGAGCTGCAGTTTCTGTGCTCCTTTTTGATTTATGATTCCTCTAACTATCTCTCCTTGGCTGCTCAAAGTATGTACACATATTCAGGTGGATGGGCAAGCTCTCCAGCCCAGACTTGAGGAAACCAGGAAATCTAGAAGTAGCTTGGTATACGTCAAGAAATATGTATATTCATAGAGTTTATGTCAATGAACAGAAATCAGGGGTCTGCCTATAAGTAAGGATATGGTCTTGTCAGGCATCTCTACACTCTAGTGATGTACCATGCTGTATCAGATTATGTTAAAAGCATTATTTAATGTCTTCAGAAAGGCTTTGGGTGGGGGTGGGGGGGGGAAGTGAGAATGAAAAGAAAAAGGATAATTTTAATGAAATACACTTAGTTTCTAGTATCTTATGGCAATTATGAATAAAAACAAGTATTGCCAATGTTATTCCAAAGCTGTGGTTTAGATTTTGAAATGTTTTTAAATTGCCATAATTTAAATGTGTTTATACTATTTTAAACCAATTTTACTTTGACAAATACTAAAAGAGTAAGCAGAGACTTGGGATGAGAAGGTGACGCTGATCTATATAAAATGAGACTTTCTAAAAAAATATTACTTTTTGAAAAGGGACGGAGGGGTAGGGACAGGATTCCAAGTCAATAGCTGTAGTTCTTCAGATGCCAAATGAAGTCAGTTGAGCCTTTTGTGTTTACAGATATAAGTGGATTTCTATGTATTAGAATCTCAATTGAACATCTTTTAAAAAATACTGAATAATAGTGGGGTGTGGGATTCAGAGGAGAAAATAGCCATCAGTATGGGGGATTTCATTATGTGTTAGGAGCAAGGAAAGCGGGGAAAAAAACTAGATGTGTTCTTGTATAGTTAGTTCTGTTTGAGCACATCAGCATAGTTCACATAGTTGTGCTAATAAATATTTTCCTTGTTTGTGAATGTTTCGATTGTGATTCATTGACTGGTTTTGGTATTCATGTTCTGTGTCAGAAAAGATCCTATCTCAAGAAATCTTTGCAAATTTGTTGTTTAAAGAGGAGAAAAAAATGGATTTTTAGCTAAGGGAGTCCAGGTTTGGTAGTGTGATGAATTACATTATTTGATCATCTGGCAGGTAAAGGAATACCAAAAGCTAGTTACAAAGTTTTGTCCTCAGAGGGACATTTCTCCTTTTTCAGGGAACTTTTTAAGAGTTGTGTTACTTTGCAATCTCGTTGCTCAGAAGCCTGTAATCTAACTTCCAGTTCACTGCTTGAATGGAAGAATTTCTTTCAAGCTATATTTAACCATTTATTTCACTCAGCAGGTGAACGTTCACTCAATGGATGAACTTCTGAACAAAGGCGCTTTCGATCCTCAAATTTTCCCTTGCGTCTTTTTGAGAAGACTTTAGAATGGATTTCTTTAGAACTATCATGTCAGTCATTAAATAAGTAGCAGTAAAACTGGATTGATTTGCCACAACTATTGCAGTCTTGAAACAAACCTATTCTCTTTTCATAACCTATTAATTTTTTGTGTCTGAAAGCTTGACCTTCCATAATTATCTGATTGTATTGTTTGTTGTTAACATTGGATAGACGATTCCATGTTTTAAGTCAAGGCACCAAGAACTTAAATCGTCCACTAAAAGAAGCTTCCAAAAATGCGTATTGTTAGTGATGGCTTTTAAAAGGTTGCCATTGTTCTAACTCGTGCTTTGGCAAATGTAATTTCAATTGTGGAAAAATGACTAGCTTTTTATTAGCTGAGTGCAATGCTAATATCTATTTGAACTAATTTTAATAAATCTTTTTATCTGTAACTTCTGTGTGGGTTCTTTAAGTGCCATAGATGAGCGAAAATTATAAGCTTTTGTGGGGTTTTGAAGTATTGTAATGGAGGTTGTTTATATCTAGTGATGTCAAATAAGCTTAAAATAAACCTAGTTTCTGAAAAATAGACAAACAAACAAATAAAACCAAACAGCATGACTTAACAATTCTGTTACTCTTGTTGTTTTGAAGGAATATCCTTTCAGTTGTTTCAAACAGTGATTTCTAAACTCTAGCCTAGGACTGAAAGCAAGAATGTGTTTCTTGTCTCTTTCCCACACCCCCTGCCTGTCCCCACCCCCCCATTTGGATTATGCATCAAAATAAAGTCCATTTAAAATTTAATAATAATGTCAGTATATTACACAAGGTTTCTAAGAGTATAGCCTTTCTAAAGTGTCAGGGCAAGATAATATGTCTTTAATATAGGAAAATACAAAACTCATTTGGTGTTCTCTAGTCTGTAGTTAACATTATTTTTACATTTAACAGGCAGGAAGGATGAGAGGTATAAGCTTCTGTGTAAATACTACACTTGAATGTTGGAATCTAAACTTTGTTTAGAAATAATGGAATTGTAGCTCAACACATAAAAGAGAATGGGATATTTATTGCTATTTTCTGTGTGTGTCTTTCAGGGGTCCATTCAGCGTTGTGCGGCGATGTATCAACAGGGAAACAGGGCAACAGTTTGCTGTAAAGATTGTCGATGTAGCAAAATTCACTTCAAGTCCTGGATTAAGCACAGAAGGTAAGAATGAACAATTAAGCAAATTTTAAGCAGACAGGTTTTTTGATTTGTCAGACTTCTCTGTGTTTGCTTGCTTCATAAGATCCTTTCCGTTTTATATTATTTTAGAAGTTTTAAAGCAAAGTCTTACATCTCCATTTAACTTGATTTAAATTAGTGCATACATTTCTAATCTTCAATAGTTCTTACAGCTATTCAGTTGTGATAAAACGTATTAGAAGGAATAGTAGGTCTATACTAACTCTAAGCCATTGCTATTTCTGTTTGGATATTTAATTTTTTTTTTTTTTAAGAAAGTGAATTTCTTGGAGAAAAAAATAATTTGGAATCAAAAAAGCATACAAAGGAAGTAAAGTAAGAACACACCAGTTTTGATTTTACTAGTCTGGATTTAGCAAGTAATCTGCTTTAAAACGGGTGAAAACTTGCGATTAAAGTGTGCAAAAATAATATAAAGAACTGTGTACATTTTTCATATAGCCAGGATTTTAAAACAATAACTGCTACAGTGTAAATAAAAGTCTGTAACTCTTAACGTTTCCTGTTTTAGGGTAAAACAGTGCATCTTTTCTAAATTGAATATGCAACTTGTGTGTGCATAAAATGCTTCTTTTACACTATATGAAAACAAGCATGGTAACTCAATGACAATCACTGTATATTCCATGTCCAGTATATTTTTGCTGGAGATCATATTCTTTTGTACAGTAATGTTTTTTGGGGATTCCAGTTGTGTCATTTAAGTCCTTATGAACCCAACTTCAGCAGCAAAAAAGGGTCAGTGATGTTTTTGGTAATTACAACAAACAGTATTAAGCCTTAATGAGCAGTTTGATTGACAAGGTAAATCTCGTGTCTTGCTTCATACTTTACCAGATTTTCATTTACATCTGATAATGCCATTGCTAGTTTCTTTTTCCTAGCCCTTCAACAAAGTATAAGCCACACTTTCCATAGTATTCAGCTTGTATATAGTCTCATTATGGTTTTAGCAGGTTATACCTAAACCATCCCATTTTGAGCTACAGTATTTTTAGTAAAATGATTTGGTATGGTTTAAAGAAGTTCTGTCTGTATTCTAGTCTTTTCTAAGCTTCATCTTAAATACTGATGCTAGGACACATTTCCACCTTTAGTGGAGTACTGCTTTCCTCACTCCATGATAGTAAAGTTCAACCTTTTGCGGCCATGAAGAAAATGCTAAAAGGGAGAAACAGTAAACAAAGGAATAGGTAAAGAGAAGCCAACAGGAGTTATAGGTTTACTTAAGAGGGATAGCTGTTGATAGTTTGCGTTTGCTACCTGGATGTAAAGAAAAGGCTTGATACTAAGAAATACTAAGAAATTTTGGGGTTTTTTTATTCCGCTTGTGTTTTATTGATATATTTAGAATTCAAGCTGGCAGGTCATTGAGTTAACAGATCATATACAATCCCTAGGTTTAGTGGATTTTTGTTTTGTTTTGTGGTTTTGGTGTGGATTGGGTTGTTTTGTTCTTTGTCGGTATTGGTTTTGGGGTTTCTTAAGGTTTTGAATTGCTATGCATTAGATTTATAATATTAAGGCAAATAAGTCACGTAAGTGAATGGGGAGTAAGTCCTTAATTCTACATAAGAATCTGAGGCTGTTTTTCACAAACTATTTCCAATTTGTGTACTCTTTATTTGGTTTTTCCTCTGTGGGTTTTTTGGATTGTTTTTGGTTTGGGGTTTTTTTCATGTGGACCTCTCCTCTATCCAGGTTTTAGGTTTGTTTTTTTTCTAAGATTTTACTTTTTTGTTTGTTTGTTTGGCTTATTTTTGATACAGCATTCCTTAAACACATTAGTGGGAAGCTATGATAGAATCATAGAATGATGACAGTAGTTGCATAAAATAAATATTAGATAACTTACCTGGGAGGAAGCTGTGTTTATAAATTGTGTTAAAGTGTAAGCTGGAACGGAATAGTAAGATTAATCCTTAGGAACGTTCTTTACCTCAAAGTTTTGCCCTCTGCAAGACCATATTGGTCTTGAAGTTTATCTTTGTACAACTTTCCACCTCCAGTCTTTCTCTGGGGCACAGGAGTGGGAAAACAGGACATTCTGTATGTGGGGGAGCTCATGACAATTCCTGCCATTAATTTCACATGCACGTAGAGTGCTGAGAAGTAAAGGGCTCAATATGCCTCTGTGCTTATCATTAAATCTAAAAAGTCTCTGTTCTTGAGTGCTTTTGCATAAGTACCCATGTGGGATGAAATGTGTTTATGGGTAAGAACTTCCATCATTACATTTGTCAGCAGCATACTCTTGTGGAATGGCATCCAACACAAGTGCATAGTACACTGTTGCAAAAGTGTCACCAGCAAGTCAAAGGAAGTGATTATTCTTTCTCTTCATTCCCTGTGAGGCCACATCTGGAGCACTGCATGCACTCTTGGTTTCCCAGTACAGCAAAAACAATGATGTACTGGCATGAGTACAACAGAGAGGGACTGAGAGAACTGGGTTTTTCTAGCCTTAAGAAGAGAAGCTAAGGTGAGATTTAGTGCTGTCTTCAACTAGTTAATAGAAGGGTACAGAGCAGATGGAGCCAAACTCTTCATATACGTGCATAGTGAAAAGACGAAGCCATGCAGACAAGTTGCAACACAGAAATTTCAATTAGAGACAAGAAAAAAGAAATCACCCTGTGAGTAATAAAACTCTGCTCCAGGTTGCACAGAGAGGTTGTGGAGAGCATCCTCAGAGATGCTCAGGATTGGCCTGCACGGGGCCTGGAGCTGCCTGATCTACTTGGACCTGGTTTGAGCAAGTTTGGGTTAGATGACCTCCAGAGGTTCTTTCCAACCTGCAAGATTCTGTGATTTTGTGGTATTAGTATCAACAGTCTACACGTAATCTGTGGCGCAATATAGTTTTAATACTATTTAGGGAGAAAATTTAGGCCTAACAGCACTGTGCTTAAAAAAATAGTTAAATTAAAACTGGGTTTCATACAACGTTTCCATTTAAACCTGGTTTTGATACAATGTTTCAATTTCTTTAACTGTTGAGGAGGTTGGGCATGGAATATGTTTTAAAAGGAGTATTTACTAGTCTAAAGTCATTAAAAAAAAAAAAATTATACTGATTTCTTACAATAATGTTATCTGCCTTACCACAGTAACAAAAGCGATCAAGCTTGAAAAAGGCATACTTCTCTAAGCTAATCTGTGTTTATCAATTGGTACTATCTTGATCATTCTTGGTGTTTGATAGAGAAGCTACTAGCTTGCAAGGCAAACTTTTATCTAGTGTAGCATTCTTTTTGTAAGGCTGCTCAATACACGTAGTGTGTATAGACACGGACATCTCAAGTGATTTTTATATCTGTGTGTATCTCTGCAGTGGTTTGATTAGGGAAAAAAAATTAATTCTATATAACGATGCCTTACAGCTAACAAATGTAATTTAGGCTAAATTCTATTGGATTTAAGTATTAATATTCATGGTCTTGCATACTGGCTGTCATCACTCTCTGTAGTGTTGTAATTCAACCATATTAATAAAGTATATTGACACCTTGTCAGTGTTCAAGTGTCCACATGATTTACTGGATTAATGTTGGCTACACGATGACAGATTCTACTACAGTTCACTAGGCTTTTGTATCACAAAGATAAAAAAAAAATTAAAATATACATAAGAAAATGTGAAGCTTGAATATTTTTAGATGTAAAAGAGACTATTTTGTATAGTTCAACTTAAGAGGATTCATATGGAAGAGTACTTGATACTCTCAGAAGCTGGTTTACTCATTGAGGTCTGATAAAAATATCAGTCTAAATAAACTTAATTTCAAATACAGCTCTTGCTATACTTAAGAGCTTTTGATATGGAAAAATGTAAAAAGCATGTTTCTTATTTCTGAATTTGTTACAGCTCACACCATGGTTACCTTTTACTGTCCATTTCTTCTGCTGCTCTCTTCACATCTCATGCATTTTCTTTTTCTTTTATTTTTCTCTACGTGGCTTGCATATCTTGCTTTTAGTTAGCTGTTCTAACACCAAATATCTATAAGTGCAAACGCTATTTCTCAGGAAGAGAATGGGGATCGGTTCCTTTCTACTTAGTAAAAGCCAATATACGTTATTTGTGTACCTTTTCTTAATGTCAGATTGCTCTCTTGTAACATGCTGAGTGTTTTTTAAAGCAATTTAAAGGGCAGTGCCCTGTGCTTACAATGTATGTCTCTTTGAAGTTATTTTTCAAGATTTAATTCATCGTATATTAGATTCAGTTGTCTGTAATTCATTTTGATAGAAATGTCCTCACAAAGAAAGTGATTACTACCACAACCTTCTAATAGGCTAGACCTTATTTATTAGACTAATATATGCATCTGTAGAGGTTTGTATGCATGCAAGCCAATGTGAAGCTGAATAGATGAGCTGATAAGGAAAGAGTCAGGTTTCCTTTAGAACCCTGACTGGTTCTGCTGGAAGTGAGCTATGAAGACAGTCTCTGCAAAATGTTTTGGCTGTGACAAAGAGCAAAATTGTAGCTAAGGAAAAAGAGTGTTGAATATAGTTCTTGAACTACTTCTAGCACTGAGAGGGGCAAGATAATTGAACCAAACTGGTATTGCTATGAGTCATCCATTGTAGGAGAAGAATTCCAAAATTATTTCATAGGAGGGGAAAAAAATGTGAAAGCTGACATCAGTTTGGGTTTTTTTGCGACAAAGGGCCCAGAGATCTCTTCCCTTTTCAGGTTGTGAGTGAGTTTCTTACAGTTGAGACTGTACTCTTGTTCTGCTTGTTTCCTTAAATAGTTTACCCTTGTTGATTTTTTTTTAAATTTTTTTTTTTAGACTTGCATTATTTAAATCACTTTGTTAGTTCAGTTCATTTGAAAAGCTTTGTTTAATTCTGAGTAAAAATGCACGACAGAGTATCTTAACCTTTTGATATTGGAAGGCTATGGTGAATCACAACTTATTTTTTGCAAAAATATCTGTGTGTAAGATTCTGTAGCTCCCTCCCTGTTTTTTCAAGGGTGTAAGCAAAAAAAAATGCAGTGTCAGTGTTGAACTCAAGTCTTCGAGTAAAAAAAAATTACAAATCTGTATGTCATCAAATTTTATGATACTATACCATATGTAGACTGGGTTTGAAGAAAGAGCAAGTGACTCTGCATTTGCTAGCTTACCTGGAATTTCTGGTAGTTGTCAGTTCTGTGTTGTACCATCTTTCACAGAACAAGATACTTCCTTCTGTGTGGCATTATTTGGCTCACACGTGAGTGACTGTGTCCAGTTTGAGGCTTCACAATTTGAGGTATACTAAAGAACTGGAGAGGTTCCAGCAAAAGACTATCAAGATAGTCAGGACCCTACAGCACACGATGGGCAAAGAGAGGTTGACGGAGCTGGGTTCATTTAGTCTGGTGAAGAGAAGGCTAAGAGGGTGATGTAATAGTAGTCTAAAATGACTTGAAGAATTACAAAAATGGCAGAACCAAGTTGTCCTTAACAGTGACAGCTATTACAACAAAGAGTAATGGCTACAAATTGTTGCTTGGAAGGTTGGGGTTGAACATGAGGAAAACTTTGTCTAATGGAAGGGTAGCGCAGCAAGTACGGGTAGCTCAGAGAGGCCTTGGACGTTTCCAAGACTTTGCTAGATGAAGGCACAGCTGTCCTGATCTAATGTTAGCAGTAATCTCACTCTGAGTTGGGCTTGGATCGGGTGACCATCAGAAGTCATTTCCCACAAGCATTTCTGTGATTAAGTGAAAATATGAGGAAGGCACCATGCTAGGTTTTCTTTCACTGAAGGCAGAAAATAGGACGATAATTCAGAGAATGAAAACTTGCATCAGCTTGACTCTGCTTTTTCTTTTATTCTTATTATTTTAACCCTATGACAAATCTTAATCAAAGTGTTTAGTGATAGTAGTATATAATCGCTAATATACAGGAGCTTTCTTGAAAATTCATTGAGTGTGTATGTCTTAAACAGATGCCTGAACCTCCTCAGTTCTATGGACTGCAAAAATCACATGGTACTAGTGACGCCTCTGTTAATAAGAAAATGAACAAATATGTAATTTGGAGCGAAGGTGTTTAAAGTGGTGGTAGCTGCCTGTCATGGAGTTTATGTTGCTGGTCTTTTAAATACCACTATAGTTGGTGTATATGTTGTACAAACAATAAAGCAGGTTGGGGTAAAAGGGTAGGAAACATTTTAATTTACCATGTAGCTATGGTAATACAAAATCAAGTATAAAAAGAATGCTTTTTAGAATAAAAAAAAAGAAAAAGGAGGGAGGAATCAATGTCATGGTGAAAGGGACCTGTACTAGAGTTTGTGCCTATCAACAAGACTTGAAGACAGATGCTTGAAGCCATGTTTGATGTTTGTAATTTTAAGAGTCTACCTTTCTGGGGAATGCCTAATTCCTAGCTTAGTTCTACTTCTTTCACACATGCATATAACTGTTCCTGTTTTGGTACCAGAAACGTTACCTAAGCCTTTCTGAGGGGTTTGCGTGTTTTAACTTAATGAAGGATTTAAGTTGTCTTCTTTCCTTTGTCTGGAGAAGCCGTAGGCTGGTTTGGTTGTTAATTTAGTTCAACTAATTTGTACGTATGAATTTCATAAATACCTAACTGTTTTATAGTTCCGTCATAACTTTCATAAACAAAGTGTCATTAGAATTAAATACTTCTGTGCAGAAATACGAGAGATAGAACCAAGCTTTTTTTCCCCAAAAGACATTTCTGTAAGTGTGGAAGCACGTTAACTATATGGTAGATACAATAAATCACAGGAATGCATGAAAACATAACAGGGATTTCTTTTTCAGGACTCCTTTTTTTCTTGCTACTGGAAGTCAGTTATTTCACTGCAGAAATGGTACATGTGGTTTTTTGGTTGGAAATACAGAATTCAGTCTTGGGCAACACTTCACCTAATATAATTTTTTTAAAAGTGTAAAATACGGGGTTATATTTTAGGGGTGGTTTTTGGTTCTGTTTCTAGCATACAGGCTTCTGGGAGTGGGATACTAAGTGTCACTGGTCAAATTATCATGGTTTTGACCTCTTTTGGAGTCCCACATACAAATTTGATTGGTCCAGAGAAGCAAATATGAAGTTTTATAAGGAAATATGGCCTTTCATCCAGATGGTAAGCAAAGAGTAATAAAGATCAACTATATAGTATTATTTTATTTCAAAAACATAAAAATTCTTGAAGTTTGATGCAAGCATACTCGCAGCAGTGTTGACGTAATGCTTTCCCTTTCCATTTTCAGAAGAGAAAGCATAGCATCTGAATTTATTACACCCACTTTAAAGCACATAAGAATATTTACCTAATTTTTTATGAACTATTGCTTAAATAGTAAGAAAATCATTAAGTTTTTGTGAGTTGCAAGCAGTTCTTTATTCCTCCTAGTCAGTCTCCAAAGCAAGGACAGCTTTGCTGTATGACTTTATTTTTTTTTAATCTTTACTACTTGGCTACACATTGTTCTGATAACTTTGTTTATCTGTTCTTGGTTTAACCATAGTGCCAACATTTTAAAAGCGACTATTATATTTAGTGGCTAAAACTGCTATGGACTAATTGTGCATTGCCAGATTAGGTAGGTCTTTACATAACAATATCGTGAAACTGCTTTTAAGGGTGGTATCATGCATCTGAGCAGCAAGATTAGTCAACACATTTCCCAATTTTGTTAATGTAAACGGTACCCTTTATAGATTTCAAAATGCAATGATATGATGTGTATTTGACTGCCATTTTAAGAATTACTTAGTCTAAGAATAGCATATTAGAGTATTAATTTAAAAATTGCTGTACCTTGAAATTCTTAGAACACATATAATAATGAAATAATTACGTAATTAGTGCTAAGCAGGGTTGTTGAGCCCTGGCACAGGTTGCCCAGAGAGGTTGTGGAGTTTTCATCATTGGAGATAACTCAAAAATCATCAGGACGTGGTCCTGTGCAACGTGCTCTAGGTGGCCCTGCTTGAGCAGGGAGATTGTACCAGTTGACCTCCAGAGGTCCCTTCCAACCTCAACTATTCTGTGATTCTACAAAGGCAGCTTCATAACTTCTTTGATGGGTGAATGGCTCTCCTGTGATGGGCCTGGGAGCAGCTGAGCAGGGTATTATTTGGGCTCCCCCCCACCCCACACGCCATTGTCTCTCTGCGCTCCTTTGTGGCTGTGCAGATGAGGTTTTATCACATAACCTAACAATGTCTTTCTTTTCTAAAACCCTAGTTTAATTATAGCTGCCTTCTTGCTTAAGATAGCAGACTGTTTGAGAAAGAGTTTGAGAAAAGCAAGTTTGTTTGAAAAGGAAATCTAGGTTGGAGGGGAAAGCAAGGATATTCCTGCTCTGGTGTTCTTAAAGTGGTAAGCAATTCCTGGAGCTTGTACCAGTACAATAAGCCAAATGACAAAGGTGTGTTTCTTCATAATTAAATTTATGCAAAGAAATCTGGAAATACGCTTTTAAAAAGGTTTATTATGAGAACGCTCTCAAGTCTTCATTCTTAAACATTGTTGTCTTTAATCTCTTTACAAAATGCATGAGGTGTGTCCAACTTCTGTTCTGAAAAATGAAAAAGCTTTCCAAAACACTTCTCTCTTTGTACACAGTCTATACTCATCTAACGAAGCATGATTCTTGCCAACAGTCCAGAAATAGGCTTCTAACTGTGCTTGCCATAATTCAGGCTGGTTACAAACACAGGGAAGATAATAAGCATCAGCTGTATTTTCAAATATTTTCTGTTTGGATGCGAGCATGTGTTCCGTTCTGGTTTGTGCAATCAACAAAACTCAAGATTAATTGCAGCTGAGCTGCAATTTCTGTTAATTCATTGGTCCAAAGAGAACCTTCTTTGACTCTTAAATGCTGGGCTTTGTTGTTTTGTGAATCTAAAAATATGTCACTGTGATATGATAAATAATGATCATTGTGCAATATCGCTCTTCTAGAACTGCTTTTCCTGTTGGAATTACAAACCTGTATCCTGCCATAGTAGTGAGACATTGGCAAAAAGTGAGTCTTCAGGTTGTGTGATTTTTTTTTTTTTTTTTGCCTGGGATAGCTTACCTCCTGTGAAAATCTTGTCGAAAATCTTTCTTTTTCTGAAAGAAAGATGTTATGGTTTGTGATCCATAGATTCCTATTCTTTTGTACTCTCCTGCATTTTCTAAGTTAGATAGGTACATCATGATCTCAGGTAATCTTCCAACAAATCAGCTACAAACATTCCACTTGGAGCTTTTCTGCACGTACTGATATTTTTATTGGATTATAGATTGACATGGTTTTGAGCTATAGGCAATGGAAATTTGCAAAAGTAAAAATGTTTTAGGAAACCTTGATGGAACCTGTAAATAATAGGATGGAAGAAAGAACAATAGCTTTTAAAATGGGGGCATATTTTTAATATGTAATACATATATGTCAGTATATTAATAATAATATCCATATATATACTTACAGAGCAAAAACCTTCTAGATCAGATACTGTATCTCACAATTCAAAGCTAAAAGTACCTGTTCATTATTTGGTAAAAATACAGGAGATAAACAAGAATCTGTACCTTTAATCAAATCAAAATGTTTTTTGATCTTGGCTGCTTCATGATCAGTTGCTTAAGAAAATACGAAATAGCTACCCAATGGTCGATATCAGTTGCTCTAAGTCATATCAATCTTTGTACATAGAAGCTCTTACCTTTTGTCGTGGTTTAGGCCGAATCGGCTACTGGGGACATGGGGGGGACCCCAGATGGGACCGACAGATGTTCCCCTCTACCTCTCTTCAAAGAGAGAGGCAGAGGAGGGAAAAAGAGACTTAGGAGTTTAGAAGGAACTAAACTACTTTAATGAAATATTAATGATAAAATAAAAAGGAAATAATGAAATATATACAAAACCGTACCAAGCTCCCAGGGTGACAGTCACGACACCGGCTGGCACTGGGGCAGTCCCAGGCTGGACTCAGTGATGGACGGGAACTGGATTCTGGATCTGCATTCAGGATTGGGACCAAAGGCAAACAAACAGACAGAGTCCTCCTCAGATGTCGGCCACTGAAGAGAAAGAGCCAGAGCTGACCCTTTGATCCCTCAGCTTTTATACTGAGCATGAGGCAGATGGGGTGGAATACCCTGTTGGTCAGTTTTGGGTCACCTGTCCTGTCCGCTTCTCCCCGCACGAGGGACCCCACTGCGCTTTTCCGCTTCCGACCCTCCAACAGGGCAAGTAACAAAGTTGTTTGGCCTTGGGTGTTATAGCAATAAGTATAAGCAAGAGCCTCTCTGCATACCATGCCTGGACATCAGCTATAAACATTGGTCTTATCACTCTGAGAGCAAACTTTGTCTGCACAATATGCTGTTAATTTCAGTAGTTAGAAGAGGCCCAGCTAAGAAGCAAAGATACTGAACAAAATTGGTCCTGGTTTACCTCAAACCAGGATACCTATGTATGTCAATTTGCTGCGTATGCACCAGTGATTGTAAGAACAGTTTACTGAAATCAAAACACGTAGCATAATCCTCCTACCACCTAACTGGTCTTCAAACTGAAAAATTAAGAAGGGAAAAAATGGTAAAGCTAAAGCCCAGTGACAAACATCACAATCCATACTGCGGTTGTAGAAACTGATCTTCATGGAAAATTTCATTCTATCATCTGCATCAGGAAATATTTATGACTAATACATGAAGTATATAGCAGTTGTGAGCTCTCCATAGTATGTCATTATGTGGGAGAATGGAAGTACATTGAGAAGAAAGTTCAAAATGTATGGGGTTCAGTAAGTTGTCAGTATGTCAGTTGCTTGTGAGAATTACACACTTGAGGTCATATTAGCACATATTAACTTGTACAGATGCAAAGGTATCTGCCTTTCTTGAGTGCAAGTCAATGAGTTTAGTCCAATTGTAAACACTGCCAAACAATGGTTGTGTTTTCCAGGATAAGAGTTGCTTCAATAGGAAAAAAATAAATAAATCCTGTAAACTTTCTGAGTAAAGAAAATCTTTGGAGGAAAAATAAAGAAAATGTTAAAAAAAAATTACGTCTACCTGATATGAAGGCAGATGAAAGTATTTGTTGTTTGGAAGCTATCTTGTAAAACACTTTAAAGAAAAGATCTTGGGTAAACTGTAGAGTAGGATATTGGAGATTTTAGCTTCTCAATGAAGAGGAGCATTTTGATTTAAATAAATCAAGGGCCTGGAGGTCCTGAGGAGACCTGTGAACTTAATTCTGTTTCTTAAAGACTTTTTATATTTTATCTGCTATTCTGCCATGTCAAATATTATTGTGTCAGTTGTCTTCCAGTATATTAATTATTTAAACAGAATGAAAAGTTAGGTACAAACAATAAGTGATTGTCTACACAGTTAAATTTAAGATAAAAATCCACTTAAAAAAACCTTGAATGAACATATGGTGTATGAATTCGATTTTATCTTCAACTTTAATACTGCACTGAATTTATTCCTAATTCTATGTTTTAAAACTATTACCTGTATAACCTGTAACTTTAAGAATTTGACTGAGACAACCGTCATTCTCCCCACTGCAGAGTAATGGAATGGAAGATGTATGGGTTTAAAACACTTCAATCACTTAACTACCTAAAAGAAAGACGGATGATAATATTATATTATATCATATCTAACTAAGCTCTGCAAGATATTTGCATTTTCTTATGGTTATAGCCTAGAAATTTGGGGATTTTTAAGTGCCAAAGGCTGTAGGAGAGAGACCTGGTTTTAACAGTTCTGTGTATTACTGCAGTCTATGCACTCTGAAACAGGGCTTACTGGCATGTCATTTTCCAGCTACAAGTCATTTATTTTAATGAAGACACTTATCACGGACACCTGGATAGCCTACTCGCACTGAATGTATTGTATGTACACTTCATATATGAGAAAGACTTATGGTGTATTTCTTGGTTAGGGGAGGGGATTGTTCGATATATTTATTTTGCCTAAAATATTCATTCAGTGGTCAAATTCTTTCTTTTTTGAAGCTGCTGTAGAAGAAAAAGCCCGATTGCAAACAAGACTGGTGCTGAAAAGTAGTCTTTTATTCTTTCAGCATGTCTTAGCATTTGTTAAGGCACTTAAATGAGGATTTGTTTTTAATACTTTATAGAACGTGAGAAATTACTTTAAAGTTATATTCCAAGTTCCACAGCAAGTTACTAGCAGAGTCAGCGATATGAAACCCAAGCTTCTTGATTTTCTCTGGTTTCCCAGATGATTAACTGAATCAAGTTATGTTAAAAAATATATTGTTTGATCTACTGTGACAGAACCAGTTATTGTAGATTTCTTAATATCTGTCATTTTTAACATTGCCTGTGGTATAGCGACAATTAATAATTGCAGGTCCTGATAAAAACACTGCCTTAGTTTATAGCATCATAAATAGTGAAAATGGCTTATGAAATACTACTTTGCCTGTGTATGGTAGACTTTTTTTTCCCTTTCCAAATCAAGTATTTGAATCCAAGTTGCCACCACATAAATGTTTATTACAATATGTGTGTGTTACATATTGGTGTTTTCGGGTCTGTAAAGGTTATCATCACTGTATTTTCTTTTGTCCTCGTAGTTCTCTTTGAAAAGCTGTGCCAAACTGGAGCCTGTGTTTCCAGCTCGGGGCTGGACAGGTGGGATTGACATTTGGAAAGAAGCTTTCCATCTCTCATGATGTAGTTTTACAAGAACCTCTATTCTTGTGCTGCGGAGTGATAGGGCACCTACTGTCTCTGTCTCTCAGAAGCTTATCTGTTTGAGGGGAAAACCAGTAAAGAAACTAGTATGCCCTGGAAATGTAGGATGCTAACGTCTAGGATTATTAGATGCCACTTACCATCTGTGCAGTGTGTGGGAGAGTCTCACTGCTTTGCATCTCCTCCCCTTCCCTGTCAATAAAACCGGCTGAGCTGATTTAACAGCTCCTGGCTGCTGAAGGGGGAGGGAAAACCCTGTTCCTTCAACCCAGCTTCCTTACTATGCAGTCCTATTGCTTCATTTGCATTGGCTTTGGTACTTTTTTTACATTTGGACTGATTTATTTTGACTCAAGTTGGGGGGGAAAAAAGTGAACAGAGGGCTTGGACCTAAGTCTCCTAGTCTCTACTTTCTTGTCAATTTGCTCGCTTCCTTTTTTAAATACACCTTCTTTAAAAACCTGTTAGGGTTAAAGAAGAATTACCTTGTTAATGGGAAAGTGTAAGTAAGCACAGTTTGAATTTATTCAGCTGGGAATTCTGATATTGTCTTTAGTGAAAAATATTTCTGTATGTTGTGTGTTAGTCTAGAACCTGAGATAATAAACCAGCGTGGGATGCTTAGAAAATAGAAGAGAGGCTCACCACTTGGAAGGGCTACCAGTGACTCTGTTTAACACATGAAGACAAGCTGGGGTTGGAGTAAGAACTGTAGGAGCATGTCTTGTAAATAGCTGTGGTTGCCACCTCAGTTCCTTCCTTAAACAGTTCATAGGTATTGTTTGTTTTATCTTTTTGCCTTAAATAACAAGCAAGCAGGCTAGCTGGAGAAAGTGCATGCACAAGGTAACATTAACAAGGGAGTGAGAGGAAAAAGCCTCAAATCTTATCAAAGATGCTGTCCTTATCTGTGCTACTGTCCATCTGGTAGGGACTGGTCAGCAGCTAAATATCAATTAAGGATTTGAAGATATGTGTTTTGTTCCAGAAATTGTCTGGATTGCCAGGCCTTTTGCCACAGTTTTCTGACTTTTGGTTATGTCCTGTTTTGTTTGTAAGCCTGGAGCCTGTCTGTGACTGACTCTTCTTAAGGGCACTGCCTGGTTTACTGAAGGCACTGGTTCAGTTGGGATTTGCTGCTTTTGTGTCATCATCCGTTCCCTCCCCCATCACACAGGCAAAAGAAGAGTTTACTGATTGGGGGGAAATTTCAATCAATTTAATTCATTGTCAGTTAACAAACTTTTAATTACCCATTCTGGTATTAAACACATGCAAGCTTAGGCAAAACATCCCTTGCCTCCCCCCCTCCTGGTCTCCCTTCCCCTGGCCACAAATAGCGCTCAGTCCCTTCAGAGAGGCAGTGAGAAGGCGAGAGATGGGGTCAGCCCATGCTCGTTCCTGCAGCGGTAGCAGCCTCTCTGGAGCTGTATGTTTCAGCCCTGCTTGGGCTGCCGCTGTCTGCTCCAGCCCCTGCTCTCTCCTCCTGCTCCAGCCTGCTCCTTTTTTCTTCTGGCTCCTCACTCCTCCCACTGTGGCCTTGTTGTTCCATTTATTGTGTCTCGGTTTTTTGCTGCATACTGCCCTCTCTTAAACATGTTTTTACAGAGGCTCTGTGAAGACCTCTGGCTCAGAGACACCACACACATGGCTGACAGGGCCCAGCTGTGTCCTGCGGTGGGTCCATTGCGGAGCCGGCTGTGTCCAGCACAAGGCAGCCCCTCATCGCTTCCCACTGAGGGCACCCCACAGCCATCTGCCACCAACACCTCACCAGTTATGCCTAATACACATGCACATACGCACACACCACTCTTATGAATTTGTATGAATGTTCTCTTCTTTTTCTCTTTGTGGTCTTTGCCAGTCTTGCGTTTTCACTGTCCTATTTGAAGACTTGGTCGTTCACTGTTGTCAGATAATGTTGGGGTAAATTGATTACAGGTGGAATGCAACTGGTGTTCAGTGCAGCATACTGTTTTGTCCCTTGCTTATCTCTTTGCATGTTACAACATAAGAGAAATTTCTACCTTGTTTCTGTTGTATTTAGTAATTTCCATCTATGGAGCATAGTTTGTAACAATTTTTGAGGAATTATGGCCTGTACTTGCTAACAGTTGAAGCTGTTCACTGCCTCAGGGAGGGCACAGTAATCTGAGTTGCAGATGCTGGTCTGAGGCCTGAGGGCACATACATGTGCCAAGGTATACAAGATCTTTGAGGGGGAAAACCAAAATATTTTAAGATTTTTTCTGTTTTTTAATAAAAATAATTTACATTTTGAAAACTCTTTAGGTCTTCCTTGTCATGCCAATTGGTTTCTTCAGGGATATAAAAACTGATGGGGAGAGAGAGTTCCGTTATAAAATTGGGTATCTTCTGGGTTAGTATTTAGAAATGTTATGTTGTAGAAGAGAACTTTAGAGCTGGTCATGCTGCGCTGACAGTTTGTTTCCTGATAGGAAGGCAGGTTTATATCCTGAATGTGACGTTGCAGTAACTTGGTTTCCCCTTGCTCTCAGCACTGTTCTTCACCTGTTACCTTTGCCTCTTGCAACTGGATCGCTGTACTTGCCCAAAAGAATCACAGAATGGTCACGGTTGGAAGGGACCTCTGGAGATCGTCTAGTCCAACCCCCCTGCCACAGCAGGGTCACCTACAGCAGGTTGCACAGGACGGCGTCCAGGCGGGTTTTGAATGTCTCCAGAGTGGGAGACTGTGTGGAGACAGTGTCTCCACTCTGGGCAGCCTGTGCCAGTGCTCTGTCACCCTCAAAGTAAAGAATTTCCTTCTCGTGTTTAGAGATGTCAGATGAAGAGGATTCTGCTACCATTTGTTTTTCTGAAATTGTGATTACTCTTCCTAGTAACAAGCCTGGACCTTCAGTTCCTTTACATGCTTTGTTTCCTCGATTTGTTGGCTGTATTCATTATCCAGTGGCCCAGAAAAGAAACTAATGCAATTGGTCTAGTTCTGAGGTTACTTGTAAAGAGTAGGAACAGCTACACTTGAGGGCACTGGCTTTGCTGAGATGACGTCAATTTCAGGATTTGTTTCATCTGTCTCAGAAGATTCTGTCCTCCTTTTGTATCAGCTAGTATGGAATTTCTAAGTTGTGCATCACCCCACATTTGCCACGCTTATGTTTTGTAGATGCTGGGTGGCACTTCTGTATCGTTTTGTTTTGCCCTTCCTGCTATTAATGAGGATCTTTCTTATGGGGAAGATAAAGAGTTGCTTACCTCGCCAAGTGGACTAGATTCTGGCTTAGTAGTCCTACAGATTGAACTTTCCACTGCAGTTGTGAGAGCTAAAAGAATCTTTTTTCTTTCATAGTTGGATGAAGTCTGTCTGGCAGCAATTCTTGTCGTGTTAGTAGGAAGTTAACTGGTGTTCACTTAGATATTTGCATATAGGAGAAGTTGAACCTATTGAAGAAGGACCAAATTCCCAACAGAGTTTAGCAGTTTTAAGGAGTACAACCGGGCAACACTTAAATTTTTCTGCGATGTGATATGTGTTACTCTTTTGCGTAAATAGTGATCTTGGTAGCTGTCGCTTCTTTGAAGGGGTATGGGGAGGACAAACTTCCCTACAGTTAATTCTTCTGCTGTTCTTTAAAGATGTGGAGTTTCCTCAAGTATTCTTCCAAAGATTAATTCCACCTAAAATAGGATGTTAGCTTTGGCCACAGAAGTACTTTTTTTGAGACCACAAAAGAAGACGAATCTTTTGAATAATAACAGGACCAGATTCTTAAGGCAGGCCCAGTGCTCTTTTCACTGATGTGTATATAGGAATATCCATTCCCACACACTGACTCGAGAGGAATAATGACCTCAGTAAAGGTCTACTGTAACACTGTCAAGCTGGACCACTTTTCAATTGTAAAAATACGCTCTAAGGCAGAAAATATGTTGGTTGCCTTGTTCAGTAATATCTCCAGCCTTAATATTTTCTAAACAGCCAGTTGGAGCTCCATTCACATTTTAAGCAAGCGATATGCTGTGCTTAAGTGTCCATTCTTGATAGAGGTGGTCCTGCAGTTCGAGGGGATTCCACTTCCAAGAAATGGTGATTATGAGCTCCTGGAGTCTCTTAAATCTGATTTAAAAAAAAGAAAAAAAACTCCAACAACCCAAAACAAAAAACAAACCACCACACAACCAAAACGAACTAAACAACAACAACAACAACAACAAAAAAAAACAACAAAAAAAAACCCCAACTAATTTAATGAAGACTCATTTTTTTTTTTTAGACTGTTAACAAGTTTCTTTGAGCAGTGAAAGCTACATGTACGTTCACTTCTGCCCTCTTCTCTCCACCCTCCGACTGCCCTGAAATCCTTCAGCATCTGATTAGGCTCAAAAGGGAAACAAAAAGCAGTGTCTTTGCCATGTTTCTCTTGCTGCAATTGTAGGTCATGCATTCTGCTAGCACTGAGTGGCAGACGGTTAAAGCTGGCCAGTCTTCCTTTCACATCTACTAGCATGATCTAGATGGGCATGCTTTCCCTTTTGCTCATTGGACTTGCTCCTGGGCATTGGGTGATTTACATGTCGCGTTTTGATGTGGTGCCATTGTAACAATGTGCTAAAACAGGAAAAGGAACAGTTTTGTTTGTGTAGAGTAACTTATGTTATTCCTCCATTATTGAGATGTAAACTGTCATTTTTATTTGGGTCGAGTAGTTTGGTTTGGTTGTTACAGCAATGGAGTTTATGCTATCCATCTGAATTGTTTCTGAAAAGGATGGCATGTTTCATGTATCAGGACTTCAACAAAGAGCTTGTAAAAACAAGCAAGCTCTGTTCTAGGCCTTTCTTTCTTAAGCCTGCTGTCTGGGCAGGTCCCTGTTGGATCCTGTTGCAACTCCATGGCTCCTTAGATCTTGCAAGATTATAGAAAGCGAAATATTTTTCCCTTTCATCTGATACTATGCTGATACTTTATTTCAATGTCCAAGTCCTTTCTTCAACAGATTTTAACCCCTCCGAAAGTAGTCAAAGTCCAACACAAAGACAAATTCTTGCTGAAGGTCTTGTGACTCAAAGTATTAGGTGATTATACTGAAAATGTGTTATAGTAGTGAGGCATGTGTAGACAAAAGAAGCAGAAGAAAAATTTTGAACTTTAAAAATAAGAAACTGGAACTTTTACTAAATGTTCTTACAAGTTTTTTGTGCTTACTAATTACATTATGTGTAAATAATAGATTTGTATATTAAAATCCTTTTCCAAACTAGATATTATGAATCAGATTTCATTGCTATTAGCAGGTAACTGGTTTTACGTAATTTTTATCATGTGAATTTTGTCAGTATTTTGGATACAGGGATAAATTTGCTGTTAAAAGACAGCAAAACAGAAAATAGTCTGTAGGAGAAATGTTTGTTACATTTGTACACTATTTACATGTATGCTTATATACAGTAAGTTAAAGTTCAGTAAATGTTTTCATTAAAATCCATGGGCCATTGTAACTGTCCTCAAAGTTTAATTTGGCATATAGCTGCTTAGACTTTTGGTGCATGTATTTTTGCAAAAACTTTAAAAAATGGGTTATGACAGATACGTTGTTGTCTGCTTTCACCAGTCTTTGATTCCAGTATTCATTGCTGGAAACACATGGCGCTTTTGTGTCTATGATTGTTCTTCAGTTGGCACAAGCATCACTTGAATAATATTGCTTGTGGTAACAAAAGGTTTAAATGGATTCCAGTTTCATGATTTTCTGTGGCATTTGGAAAACAAAAGATAAAAGATTATTTAATTTAATAAAGCACATCTCAAGAATGCTGAAAAGTTCAAAGCTTTAGGCTCAGGTTCAATGCTAAAGGATCAAAGGTTCAAAAAAATGTGTTGAGAGCTTTAATTTTTTTTTCAGCTTAAGAATGTTGTGATGCAGTTTATTCTGTTTTAAAATCCTACTTACCTAGAAATTACAAATAGGCTTTCCAAACTGACTGTAGCATGTGTAAAACATAGGATATATATATAAACTGTATGAATTTCTCTGTGCTCTGAGGCAATTTTATTTCCCTAATTAGTTGCTCATGGATGAAGATTTATGCAACAGGATGATTTAAGCAGCCAAATCCTACTTCTCTATGATAAATGGAGACTGAGGTACTGTAGCTAAAGAAAAAAGTGCAATAATACAGGTACAGTGGGATGTGTTAGAAAGCGTGTGGATGTGCAAAACATGTACAGTGTGCTTGTATCTGTTGAGATTTGTGAGCTCTAGCTTTGTACCAGTTTAGAACTGACCATTTGGAGAGTATCAGCCCCATTTTCTTCACACTCCATTTCTGTGAGTGTTTATTAGTATATCCACAGCTTGTGTTTAGCTGGGATAATAAATCCTCAAGAATCGGGGTCACTGTGACTTTCAAGTGACCTTACATGGAGCTAGTTCAAGACAATCATGGTTTACTAATTCAGGTATTGACTGGGAAAGACTATACTGTATCATTATGCCCTGAAGCAGCATAGCTGTTTTGCATATACTGCATTTAAGCTAATAAATTCTGCTAGACCTCAGCTGGCTCTTAATATCGTTGCAGATGCACATACAACCTGCATAAACAGCTCACAGATTTGCAGATTTGACTTCTTGTGTCAAAGTCACAGGTACATAACTCATCCCCTTCCTGTAGTGGCAAGTACACCCCTCCCTGCCTCAGTTCCTTGTCTTCCTCTGCCTGCTACAGTACTCTGGGAAAATGAGAACGTGGTTGTGCAGCGTGAGACACATGCAACAGGTGGTTTCACTGAAGAGGTTTGTGAGGGAAGGGAGTTCAGGCTCAGAACTAGTGTTTGCTTCCTCCTTCATGGAAGGGGTGGGGAGTACCTCTTGTGCAACTAACTGTGCTTCACATTTTCAGGATCTAGACAATGCTGCATTCAGCCTGAGAGTCATATGTTGTCATGTTAAGACATGTTTTTGGTTTTGTTGTGCAGACAGGAAAGGTGGTCTAAAGAATCTGCGGAATGGGTCATGTCTCTCAGTTCACCTGACCTATGTGAGCATTATGTTTTACATTTCCGTGTAGCCTGTCATGTCAATGAAATTCTTTATCCTAGTGGGATTTTAATGTAGACAGATATTTAATCTTCTTTTTTAACTTGTGAGGAAAGGAAATTAGGTTCTTTATTTTAACAAAAGAACCCTGTTAACTCTTTCTTCCAGTGCTCTTATCCTCTCTGCAAAACAGAGCTTTATATGGATTATTATCGGTTATTCTACTTCTGTGGACTTCTAAAACATAATAGTGGACATACGCTTTGACTGTTTAATATATGTGCAAGCTTATTGTTGCTCTTGCACTTTCGAGCAAGAAAAATGGACAGAATTTATAAGGTTCTATTCTTACTCTAATTGATCATTATTTCACATTTGGATACCAAAGAAAGAAAATGGATCTCATGTTAAGCGTGCAGGAGTGAGATAGTACAGGTTAGTTGTTGGAACAAATTTGAGTCAAGCCTTTTAATACCTGAAGAAGGTTCATTCAGTTCTGAGAGTGTTTTACATGCAAGTACTATGTGTGTAAGTACTTAAATAATCTTTACTCTGTCAAGCAGGAGGAGCGATCCATTATCCCCAGCTGGTTACTGCAAGGCTTTATAGATCGATGTCAGTCCCTTGAAATACACTGTGACGGTGAAGGAAATTGTTGTATATTACTATGTGGTTCTTGCCATTGGCATCACCTGGAATTTCAGAGGCAGTGGGAAAGTCTCTCAACTTAATTAAAAAGCCATGCAGATACACTGTTTCCAAGTCTGTATCTCCTGATCTCTGATATAATTTCCAAGTTCACAGATTGGATTAGGTGACTGGACTGTTTCTAATTGAATTTTTGCTGAGTATGAATTGTAGGTATTTTTTATTCCTTGCTCATCACCAGATAATAAAGAAGGGAAATTAAATACTGTTTTCTTAATGCTTGGGTGAGATTAAACAAGTAAACTCTGTATTGGTGAAGAGGAGTTGTCCTTTAAATATCATGAGAAAAGTGTGAATATTATGAAAGAAAATATTTCTCAGATTACCTTTAATTGCAATAGGATTCAAATCAGCTCATAGGCAACATTGTCATTGGATAGGTTCTTTGTGGGGTTATGTGACCTCTATCAGTTTTGGCTGTTTTACAGAGAAACGTGATTATTTGTAAAGTTTTGCAGTATTTTCAGGCTGTTGTACAATCCAAGACAAATTAGGAAAGTTAAAACCTTACTCATAGAGCTGTGACTTGAATGTTGCTAGAAACAAATTTGAGCTCAGTTGCATCAGTTTCATCACTAACATTTGATTTTTGTGGAAGGAAGTGGGGGTGGGATGTATTTTAAGGGCACTGGTTTCAAAGGCTTGGAGGAGTATTGCAACTGCACAAGCAGAAAAGGGAAAATGTGCTCTTTAAAGCATTACAACCTTAATAGACAGTATTTAAAAGTATTTTATTAACATGTGAAAGTAACAAGTCGTCTAGTTAAAACTTTGTTGGTTAAAAGTGCTGGTAAAGAATAAGTTCTGTCGTGGTTTTTTTTTTATTACTGAACTAAGATGTGCAAACCTGTTTTACAAAACTTGTTTTATAATGTGTCAGTTGACAAAAGAAAAAAATATTATGACTTTTGATAATAATTGCAAGGAGAAGCACGCGCAGAAGTGGAGCAAACCAAAACTAACTTTTTTCTTATCCTCAGTTACTACTGCTTGGAAAGAGTTTCCTGGTTCCTGACATTGTTCTGTCACTGAACCAGGAAACAAATTTTGTTAAGGTAATTGTTCTCCAGCATTCAGACACCACTCTGCTACAGGATTTCCTCGTTAGACAGAATTGGTTTCATCCTTAAAAGTTGCCAGATAGTTATCTATTACTTGGGGTGCTTCTCCACAGTGCATCGTAGATGCTGTTTGTCCTAGAGTTCAGGGTGCTGTGGAGGGAGCTTTCGGTACTTGGGCTGTCTCAGTACAGCACCATGTAATGCAGCTTGCACTATTTTACCTGAGGAAAAACTGTAAAGTAAGCTGTGCTGCATGCCACAGCTACCACAACTAAAATATTGTCACTCACTGAGGTATGTGACATTGTAGAATCAATTTCATCAGAGTAGATTGGTATTGTAGATGCTGTTTTTGCCTGGGTTGACTAGACTTGATATGGGCAAAATAGACTGTTTCCTTTCTGGCCTTAGTGAACAACTGGTTTTGTATTGGCTATGCACACTCCAGCAGTTTAAGACAAAAGAAACTTTGATCAAAGCAAACAACCAAACAAGTAAATTTTGCCTGTATCTTAGGCAGTCACTTTGCTCTTCTGAGTGCCTTTGGGCACTCTGTTTCTGCCTGTTAGTGCTCAACAGCAGCAGTGTAATGGATTATTTAACCCTTCCTAGAATAGGAGTTGGGGACAGTTTGTCCAGACTAGCTGAATCTGTTAAGAATAGATTTCCTTTGTGTCTTTCAAATTCCAGACTATTTCCTGTAAAATTGAGATTCTTCATTAATATCAGACGGTAAATTTCCCTGTCATTATGTTCAGGAAGAGGCAAGGCCACAGAAGAAAAGGCATTTCAAACAAAAATAAAACTGCAAATATTATAATGATCAGTTAGAGAAATAAGTTTTAATTTTTCAGGATCAAATAACATTCTTTTCTTGATAAAGTTCCATTGTTTTCAAGGGCACTTGATGTTATGTCATGACATTTTAGTACATGAGGACTAGAAACCTTGTTTAAAGGACTGCAAAGTCTAACCTTTAGTTAACCTGATCTGCCTAAGTGAATTTTGGCTGAAATATTAGAGATGTCAAAATTTGGTGTAAAAATTTTTTGCCAATCTGAATTTAACATTGTTAGTGATGCTCTTAGCATATTCTGAGAGATACATTACTTCTATTGCCCTGGCCAAAGGCTAGAGAGAAAACAGAAAAACACTCATACATGCACACACACCCCCTGCAGGAAAAAAAAATCGCCCGAAACAAATAAACAACCAACAAAAAAAAAAAACCACCTTGTGTGATTAACCTTTAAAGAAGAGAAATTCTAGTGATCTAAACTTAACTACTTGGAAGTTCGAGCTTTCTAAAGCTTTTTGCCGGAGTTAATAAGCAATAAACACACTACTCTGTTATAGTTTTGTGGATTAAACAAAGAACTTCTGGCTCACAGCAGCAAACTGTGTTTAAATGTATTCTGGTTGTGTAATACGATTATCTGTGTGTGCAGTGTAGTAGGTTGCTGGTGTAGTCATCAGCTCTGAATGGCTCCTTAGGCGTAGGGGAGAGACTGGTCTTCCACAGAATCTGGATAAAAGGGTGCTTAGCCCTCGGTGTACCTTAATTATTTTAGGGTGGCATACTTTTTGTTGTTCTTAGGTCTGAACTGTAATCATCATTAATCAGATCAATGGTATAAAATTGGTCAAACGTAAAGCTCTCTGCGGCTAAATAAAGGCAGCCACCTTTTGTGTTCAGTTGCTGACTACATACCAAATCAAAGGAGGAGCTGTGTTGCCACCTAGTGAGAAATCTGTAGGTACACATGTTGACTTGGAGTTGCATAAACATAGGAAATTAGAGAGGAAGGACAAATAGGACCTGATGTATAAGTTCATTTTTCAATTTTAATTTGAGTTTTGGTTATGTTTACGAAAATATAAAGCTACTGCAAGTTAGCATTTCCTGCTAATACTGTGAAATCTAGTGTTCTTAGTTTTCTGACTTCTTTAGTCTTTGGGAAGAGGACAGCAATGCTACAGACAGTTGAGATTTGACATATTGTCAAACATTTTAAGCTAGTGCTGCTGTTGAGATGAGCAATGCTGCTCTAATCCGGCCATTTGTTTCTATTGCTGTGCTGTATTGTGCTCGTGTTTGTGCAGATACCCAGAACTAGACAGAACTAGTCAGGTTGAAAAATAGCTCCAAGGGGAGGGGAAAAAAGGTGATTCGCAGTCAGATCGATTCCTTGATTCTGTTTATTGTGCAGTTGCACAAGCAGTTGTACTAGCATGAAGGG
This sequence comes from Pluvialis apricaria, assembly GCA_017639485.1. Classification (NCBI taxonomy): domain Eukaryota; kingdom Metazoa; phylum Chordata; class Aves; order Charadriiformes; family Charadriidae; genus Pluvialis; species Pluvialis apricaria. Next base: position 97,401,599 of record CM030007.1, on the reverse strand, counting down.
GAGAGATGGTGCAGGATGAGAGGGGAGAATGAGTTGTCAGAAGAGGGAACAGTTGCTGCTTTTAATGGGGCTGCTAGTTTTAAGTGTTTATCAGTTTTCCCTACAAGAAAAAAACAATCTGTGTAACTTTATGAAATTATTATATTCCAGTCATTTCAATACAGATGACCACTGTGATGGTACAGCTGAGCATTTTGGCAGTTCAGTGCTCCAGCCAGCGTGTAGCATTCTTTTACCAAATCCACACCTTGTGTCTAATTGTTTTTCTATTTTTTTTGGTTTATTTTTTTTAAAGAAGTTTCACAGCATATTCTACCAGATCAGCACTGGACATACCCTTCTGCTTCCCTCTGTTAAAGAATTAATTTTATCACAAAGTGTTTAAAATTGTGGTTTGTAGTGTAACAACATGTGGTCTATGGTAACTGAGAAGGTGTTGGGTTTCAGGCTATTATACGGTGCTGCATAACAGGTGGGAACATGGGATTTAATATAATATGGTTACCAGTAGTGAACCCACTTTCGTAATTTGATTGATCATGACTTGAGAGTCAATGACTATTTTCAATTTCCGTTCATTAATTATTGAAAACAGAGCAATGTTAGGAGAAAAGGGAAGTGTTTCAGATTTTACAGCAGAAGTTCCAAAATGTCTTCAGCAGCAACTCCATTTCTGTTTGGAAGTCCAAACTTGTGACAGAGGGAACCCACCTTATTCCTTTTTAAATTAATTTATGGATTTTATAACACTACTTCTGATGATTAGGTCCCTACTTGAGTTTGTGAAACAGTTTTGAAACTGCTACTCTGCATCAGGGAGAACTACTAACAGTGTCTTGAAATACATATTGTGCATCTAAAAAAAAAAAATTTGGGAAGTGTTTGTTTCACTTTCTGTGTTTCTCCTCTTTTTCCTCTGTTTCTCTACCTCGCTGAACCTGCTGTTGAATATAAACTGAGAGGACGTATAATGTAGAAAATGTTATAGGAGATACGGGCTTATCCGATCTTTACTCCTGCTTGAGAAAGATTAGATTGATTTGTTTTTTTCTTTGTGGTGGGTGCATTATAAAAAGTTGCTAAGAATTATCATTTGGTTAAATAAAATCAAATTATTTGGTTTTAATTATCTGCAATAGACAGCAGTTCTTTCAGACATCCTTAAACATTTTTATTAGTTCAAGTTGATTCATTACCCAAAATACATCATCTTATTTATGAAGCATTGCTTATTTGTATGCCAATAAAAATGAGAAAATGAGTAAAAAGAGGGAGGGTTTGCTTTCATGGACACAACTGTGCAAACCAGCTTACCGTGTCAGTCAGATATGTGATTCTGGACAAGTCTGGTGGATGTATCAGAAGTTGTGAGAGAAAAGAAAAGGAAGATGTCTTCTCACATGCACTTTCATGCTCTTCATAGCTGATGGACTATGAACTGAGGAAGGAAAATTGGCTTTTAAGTCTGCCAAGACCCACAGCTCCAGCTAAAAAGCCATGAACATTCTTACATTTATGTCCAAACACTGAGAAAGAATAGAGTAAGAAATTGAAGTTATTCAGAATTTAGCAAGTGTCTATAAAGTCTAATTCCACGAAATGGAGACTTCCATAGGTTTCTGCATGTGGGGCTCAGGAGTGGATTCTGGTTGTTGAGTTTTAGCTGTAACTGCATTTTGTTTTTCTTTCGTCGTGTCATCGTTGTTTCCAAATGCTACTGTAGCATTAAAATAAAAGATACTGATGGGAGATGAATTATCTCACATTATCACTGTAACTGTTGATTAGCATAGTATTTTTATCAAGGGCCATTCACAAGCCGTATGCATTTGTTGGGTTTTTTTTTTAACTATATGTTTTAAGCATGTTTGTTAAGGTGCAGAATGGTTATACAATAAAGGATTTGGTGATGATGGAGACACTTTGCAGGGAAAGGTGTGTATGTGTACTTGTGTTTTGCAACATCCTAAGCAGATCTGAGTGCTGGCTTTCATAGTCTTTCTTATTTGCTTTCTTCTTTCATATTATTTCCTTTCTTTTAAGCCAGCTTCTATACTTTGGATTGCTCACTGAGCCATTTCACACACTAAGACTGTGTGACGCTGAGCTAGTGGGGAAAAAAAAAGAATGGTTTTTTTACTGAGTTAACACTGAAATGGTTTGGTGTGTGGTGTGACAAGCTCCAGGCTGCTGCACAGTGGAACAGAGGGCAAGAATGTGTGTGGGATGAAGGGAGAAACAGCCAGCAGTTAAATCAGCTTGGCTACCGCGGAGCTTTAGCCACCCCAAAGTGTGTGGGAGGGGAGGCAGGAAAGCTTTTACTGCTTGTTGAGGCAAGGACTCATTAACTGGTCAGATGTATCTGTGTGATGAGGAGTCAGTCACATATCCCAGGAAGGCAGGCAGTGCAGTTTTAATTAAGAGAAAGGGGAATACTCTCTTGTGGAAGAAAAAAAACCCCAAACATCTTTGGGGCAGAAATATCACTGTGGTTCTGTAGTATAGGAGTTTGACTGCCAATGTCAGTATAGGATGTTCCAGCCTCCAGCTGCTCATTCCTGTTGCAGTATGTTGGCTGTCCTGAGAGCTTTTATGACTTCCTTGCTATATTATTAGAATAATAAAGCCTAAAAGAAGTTTTCACAGAGGAGCAAGAATGAGCAAACAGAAAGGGGATAGGGAAACTTTTTAAGCTAGTATTGCCCTGAAAGTTCATCTGGGTTTGGACGTGTGACCTCAGGTACAGTATGATTGGTTAAACTAGAGTTTGCTGTCGTGCAAGAAGTTCTGTGCTTGTTACGTGCTGTCTTGAGGCAGAGGTGTATAGCGGTGTGCTCAGCTTGAAGGTAGTCAGCTCCTCTGGAGCACCTTGAAGCATAGTGTCTAGTGCAGTCTTGGCTAGTAGAAAATGGAGCAGATCTTTATTAAATGTAAGTGGCATTTTTTTGGTAATGGGAGGCTGCAGGGGTGGTTTCCATGGAGAGAGGCTTGGGGCTGCCCTGTGCTGGACACAGCCAGTTCCAGATGGCTCCAACAGACCAAAGTTGAACCCATCAGCCATGTGAGTGGCGCTTCTGTGAAAATATATTTAAGGAAGGGTGGGAAATGCTGGACCAAGGTGTAGGGAGTATGGAACAAAAAGAGGGAATGCCAAGATCAGGGGAAGAAGGAGGAGGAGGTTCATGATAGTACAGCAGATATCCCCTGCAGCCTGTAGAGGATGCATGCTGGAGCAGCAGAAAGGTGTGAGAAGGAAGGACCAGGAAAGAGGAATAAACCGCTGTGTACTGAGCATGACCCTCACGCCCCTGCACCACTCAGAGTTGGGGGGTAGGGAATTTGTTGGTTTAATGTTTATCTTTTTGATTCCCTCTACCCAAATCAATAATTACTACTTTTAATTGGCAATAAGTTAAGTTACGTTTGTCAAGTAAGACTATTTTGCCCACAATAATAACTGGTAAGAAATCTCCGTCTTTATCTCAACCCATGAGCTTTTTTGTTCCTGTTCTTTGTATTTTCTACCCCCTGCCCTGCTGAGAGCACAGAGTGAGCAAGGACTTGAGTGGGAGTTTAGCAGCTAGCCAAGGGTAACCCACAAGACAAAACCCAATGTATTTGTAGGGTGAAACAGTTGGTGCTGAGGTCTCAGTGTCTGCCTTACACATGCATGCTGCAGGGGGTTACTTTGAACTAGGACTAGTCTGGCCTTGTGGCCTGTTCAGGACAAATGCATCAGGCACATTTCTGAAGCACGTCATTCAGTTTAGTTGTATCTGGAAGAATTCCAGTTGGAGTGGTCAGCAACTTCTCCGTGATGCACACCAAAGGATGATAGGTGAGAATGACACAACCAAATGAAAAAAGCATATTGATTTCCTTTTAAAACTTAGTACTACCACATCTGTTCAAATTATATATAATCATATTCTCACTGTACAAAATATATAGAAGCATTTTAAGCAAGAAGTTTACTACTGATGTAGGTACTTCCTTTCAAAATACTGTCATACCCAAGCTGTGGCTGGAGAACTAAGCATTTAAAGGACTGGGCCTGAAAAATCAGAATGCCGTATGTTTTAAAATTATGGTGTCTTCCATCTTGCTAAGAAACTTGATGCCGTCCTTCCCCAAGATAGATGTGGCTGCTACAGTCTGTGCATGTCACTTTTAAGATGTTCAAAATGGTGCTGTAATCCAGGCTGCTAGAGAGCATCTAATTCTTCCATGCTGTAGAATACTATGAGGTTACTTTCAAAATACGTTCAGTATGTTTGAGATGTTTTAAAACCTCGGGTATCAGATTTTGAAAGGAAATTAGGTGTTTGCCAGAATTGTCAGAGATGCGTAGGATATTAGGTAGTTAACTCCCATGGAAATTTTAAGTGATGCTCATGTTTTATATTTTCTGTCAAAAGACTGACATATCTTCCTTTACCTTTATTTAGAGCAGTTATCTTTTTAGTGCTTCCAGCAACTCATTTTCAGTGTCGCTATCCAAACACAAGGCTGCATTTTCTCTGTTTGGTGATTATTGCTGTGAATTCCCTTTTCTGCCTTAGAAGTCTGAACTTTCATGCCATTTTAACAACTTCAGTGACACGCTAGATAATTAGCCATGTATATAATAGAAACTTGAACTTGCCTCCAGTTTCTAAAAAAAAAACCTCAGAGATTTGTAAACAGACTGAAATTCTGGAATGTTAATTGGTAACAGTGGTGTAAAATGACAGCTTTTAAATACTTTACAAGGTATGATGTATCAGACTGTGTGCTAAGCAAGTTAAATGAAACACCACATCTTTTCCCCCTATTCCTGGTTGTACAAGACCTTTCATGTAGTTGGCAGAGAAACTTTTTAAGCTTGTGCTTTTAAATCTTGCCGTTCTATTTATTATCACTGTTGTCATTAATGTGTAATTTTGAAAGAAGTGCTGACAGAGAAGTCTTAAAGAATGGAGCAGAAAGTAATTTCTTCAGCCACATCAAGAAGAGAAAAATTAATAGATGAAGTGTCCAAAAAGGATTCAAATGTAAAGTAAAATAGTCCAACAATAAAATGACAGTTTGGTTTAGATTCTAAGACTTTATCATGGCTTAGTGTATGTTCTTTTAGCTAAATTTTACTAGCTAAGGAGGCTGTTCTAAATATGAGATACATAACCATTAGTAAATGGTACATGTCACCTCTTGCTGCTTAAAGCTGACTTACTCCACTGGCAGATTCTGGAGTTGTCCTGAAGCTCTTTTAGGTGTTTGGAATACGAAAGACTTATTTTGATATGGGATGTGTGTGACCTTTGTTACTAAACGACATGGCTAAAATACTCAGCACAGGTTTAGAAAACTTAACAGGAGGTAGCAAATAGGTGATACGATGTTATATTCAGTATGACAAATTGCAGATAATATGGTGTCTCAGAAGATAATAATGGGATTTTTCTTAGGAAATCTTCAGTCACCTGCTTGCAGCCAAACATCTGCTTGGTTTTATGTCATATTGAGAACTGGAACAGTATCTGTAGGCACTTGAGATTTTAATTACCTCTTGAGGAACATGTGGAGATGAAATTTAACTCAGTCTGGTAAAAACATTTGATAAAGGATTGAGTGGTTGATGATGTAATTTTTTTAAGTGAAAACAATGAAATGTGTGTGCCATCTCTGCTTTTCTCCTCCTTCTCCTTTCCTTTTTACTGGTCTTAAACATGACATATTTTGACATCTGGGTCACAGTCCAAATGGACTTCAGAATCCATCATCTCTTTTCTACGCTGTGGCTTTGCTGAATCAAGGTGGTATGTACTCATCTGTCTCCTTATACCTAGTTTTGTTCTTCCTTAATAGGTCTACCGTTAAACACGTCCCAGCTGTTTTTAAAATAGGACTTTGTTCTGCCCCAAGACCCCTTAGTCATACAAAACCTTGTTTTGTGACTTCTGTTCATTTTTTTTCCTGTTTGGAGATTTTGTTTTTCACTTTCTGTTTCTCCTTCCTCTGCTGCTGATGCTCAGGCTGTGAGCAGCTCTCTCACGCACGCAATATTGCTCAAAGGAACAAAGTAAGCGACAGCATATAGTTTCTTCCTCATGGTTCTATGTCCCTTCAAAATATAAGTGAAGCCCACAAGAAATTAATAAAGTTACCAAAATGAACTATTTCGAACACAATTTTTACCCATAAATAAAGCAGAATTTTTCTGTAGTTTCCTGTTGGATTTTCACTTTGCTTTCCGTTTAAAATAGGTATCAGATACCATGGTGAAGTGTGGTAACATTAAAGTCGTAATATAGTAAGAGACAAAATAAAAGTGCCCTATTTTCTGGAGATCATAGTCATTCACAGAATCACATAGTTTTCTGTTCTCCTGTGCTGTCCATCAGTAAGCTTACCTGTGATGCTATTTAGGAAAGACTGTGTTTGTACTTCAGTGAATGAGAAGGAGAACCTCACTGCCTAGAAAAGAAGTGGTAATCATTTAGTACCGAATCAGTGCCTAAGTGTGATGGAAGGGAACGTTACAATATGGGTTTAGTAGTTCCTCTGCACGAGGGTGGTGTAAAAACAGATATGTGAGTATTTTCAATAGTGAAAGACATGCTGCTGTTTTCTTACCTGTTAGAAACTCCGCATAAAGGACAAATTTTACTTTAATTTCTTGATCTTAATTTCTTCTGCATCAGTGAGAGACAGTTACTTGCTTCATTTTGCTGCTCTGTTTGCACTTCCTAAGATGACATTACATAATGGTTTCTAAGGAGTTACTCTGCTCATTTTGCTTTTAGAATATATTTGCAAGGACGTGAGGGAGGAAGTACATAATGCACGTGTAATATGAAAGTTCTAGTAAGAAAGCTTGCACTTTGTGGATCTGAAAATTGTTCCAGGATTAAAATTCAGCGATTTCCAGATTCTGAGCATTTCTTCTGAATTTATAGATGACTAAAAGATCAAGTCTAGCATAAATCTGAGTAACCTGTTAAATGCTTCACATGAAAGAATGTTCATCTTGCTACCTATATTTTTGAATGTTATTGGTTCATGTTAGAAGTGTAATAGGGCACATGTGAAAATATTTATTTCTACACAGCAATATGGTAAGCATTGTCAAACCAAGAAATTGTATTTTTATTTTCCCATAAATTCATATGTAGGTCATTCTTGAACAATGAACAATTGTATAGAAAGAGAATAGAAAAGTAAAATGTCTGCTTCGGAATACAGACTGATATTTCCCTCCCTTTTCAAATTATCATTCAAGATTTTGCTATTTTTCTAGAATACTAGGGGTAAATTAAAAGAAAAAAGAAAGGTTAAGGATCATTAAATAACAAAAATACCAAATAGTTTCAAAAAAGAAGAAAGAAAATTCAGAGTGGTTTGGGTTTTTTGCACTTCTATGTTAGCAGAAGGATTGATTTGTGATTAGATTTTGTTTAAAAACAAAATTTCTCAAGCTTTGAGAGATGTCACAGTGGTTTCTGCTCTTTCTTTATTCACAACTGCTTCTGCTTTTCTCCCTCTTCTCTAGAACAGAGATGCAAGCTAATCTATGCTGGTTAAAATTTATGCCAGTGTCATTTCATATGTTGTAATTTTTAAACAACAAATAATAAAAAAACCCTATTAATGAAGTAAACTGCAAGAAACTTAAACATAAGAAAAAAACTTCTTTATTTATGAGGGTGGTCAGATACTGATATAGGTTTCCTAGACAGGTTGTAGAGTCTTTGTTCTTTGAGATGTTCAAATCCCAACTGGATGTGGTCCTAGGCAACCTGCTCTAGTTGACCTTGCTTTGAGCGCGAGGGGTCAGACTAGAGACCTCCAGGTTTTACTAGTTCTGTAGTGTGATGAAAGAGCCTGTCCTCTGTATTTGGAGATAATTTTGCGGTGATGTTGGATATTTAGGGTGAATATCTTGATGTAGTCTGCAAATGCGCGTTAAAGGAACTTAATACCGTACAGTTCTTCAGATTATGACCAAGGAGATCTTTTATTAATAGGTCAAAACAAGAAAACCTGTTAAGTTTTGTGTGTTTATATTTTGAGATCTATGTGAGTTTTTTAACTCGATTTCACACTTCAGTTCTGAAGAATAACTAAATGTCATTTCATATGTGTTCTTAATAAAGATTAAATAATTTATTAGACTTTTCAAATGTGTTTGTGTTTCCAAACCTTGTGTTCTAATTGTTTTGAAATTTTTTTTTTATTCAGCAGCTTGATTATATAGCTAATACATGACTTTATTGTCTTCCACAGATCTGAAGAGGGAAGCCAGTATTTGTCACATGCTGAAGCATCCTCATATTGTTGAACTCTTGGAGACATACAGCTCAGATGGAATGCTTTATATGGTCTTCGAGTTGTAAGTTTCTCTCTTTGATTTTACCCTTCTTTGTTATTTGCTAAATAAAATCCTAAAAGTATGTCTGCTTCCACCTGCTTGTTTTGTAGCTCAGAAGTCTTGAGTGCTATGAAAATTGTCCCAAATAAAAAATTTATCACACTGGCTACGGGGCTAAAGTCAGGCTGATTCTTTATAGCTTGCTCTCTAAGGGCAGACATGGTGTTCATTGATGGCTACTGTACCCCTAACAGGATACATGAGAACAAGTTAAAAATCTACTCATAGTCATCATCTTTGTGTAACTGATGGTATTCTATTCCAGTTGTGAAGTTTTGTTTGGTTTTTTTCCAGACTATTGTTTCTTTAGCACTGCTTTTCCTTTACTAGATAAGAGAATAAAGCTTATTGAAGTATTTAAGCATTCTTGTAAATCGATATACCCGTTCACATCACATAAAAAGAGGCATTGTCTAAAAGATATGTTTTGGAAGCTTGAATGTAAGAATTTAGTTATCATTGACATACGGAAGGGTGAACAAAGCATGACTTTTCAGCAGTGTACAGGTATTTTTTAATCCACAATGAGAAACAAAAACAGCACCTAAATGGTCATATTCCTTCTTTGAGGGAAAATTTTTAGTCCTTCTTGAGTTAGGTTTTAGCTAACTGGGAAGGACAAAAACAGACGTGCAGAGTGCTAATTTGTGCGTCTTCCGTATTTGATCTTCCTTGTCTTCTCTGTAACTACCAGGTTGTGTTTTTATGTTCCCCATATATGCATTCCTAGTGTGTCTGGGTGTATGTGTTTATACCTCTGTTTCTCTAATCTTCTTGCATTATTTTTTTTTGATGCATTTGGCCTGCTTACATTGGAGTGAGCCACATCATGCCAGTGTGTTAGGTCAAATTGGCATGTCCACTACAGCCAAATATTTGACTTGAGATATGCACTTAAAAAATAATTCTCACATGTTAGTTTTACCATTGATGCAGAGAAAAAGTTAGATGGTAAGAGAAAAAAAAAGTTATAAATCTGAAAATTGTTGCTTGAAAGTCTTCTGCTTTTTTTTTTAGATGAATTATAAACTTATGATTGTGTTGAAATAATTGTTTTATGCTTTCCTTTCTGTAAGTTTTGATTCGATACCAACGTTGGTTTTTATTTTATCCCAAAGCATGGACCAAGGGACTTTAATTATACTATTATAAAATAATTATGTACACCTTGGGGAGACATACTGTTATAATTAACAAGATTTTGAAATGGAAAAAAGGTTTTGCTTCTATTTTTACCATACCAGTAGCTGAGAAATATGAGACAAAAGCAGTAATTATTTTTTAATGACAAGCCTATTATCATTTATGTTTGTATACATAAAAAGTAAGTCTGAATGATTAGGTTTACTACACAAATACTGTACCTGACTTCAGGCCACATGAAAGAAGGAAATAGGAGGCTAAATTACTTGAAGGATAACAATGCTTTACCATCTCGTATGTCCTCGTCTTCCTTGTAGTCTACAAGACATCACTGTTTTGTAACAAACAGTGATAGAAAATGAGACAGTAGGAACACCTGTGCTCAAAATGTAGCAGGGAATGGAAGAGTTTTGGGTGTGATGTGTTATGCTGAAGGGGATGCTTGGGTAAAGCTGTGGAGTAAGACTGCGTTGTCTGAGTGGCATACTCTTTTATGTCACCATACTATCACATGACCATATTAAGAAACTTGTAGTTAGTAGAAAAGCATCTATGTATTTGTAGGTGTTATTTTCCCTTGTACTGCTTTCTGTTCATTATGCTATTGTTATAACAAACTTAACTGCTTTGCAACTAAGTTCTGTCTACAGTGATAAAATATATTTTATTAGGGCTTATTATTCTGAAATGACAGAAAAGGGGAAGACAACACAGATCTGCAGAGGAGATATAAGCCCAGCTGGTCATGGGCCTTTTGTCGACTGGCAGATGCTTTGCATGAAAATTAATTCATGTCCAGCACATGAAAAGCATGCAATAACCAAACCTAAAACTTTGTGCCATCAGTTACACATAAATGATACATAGGCCCACTACTGTTTCATGAACTTTTAGCTACACGGAGTGGCTGCTAAAATGACCATGAATATTTTCCCAAATCTATTGTTAGGAAGAAGTACAAGTTACATATGCAAATGCAGCATATATCTGATAACAAGAGATGGTACAACTCAGGAAAAAATACAATCTGTGCCCAATTTTGAAAAATTTTGTTACAATAAACATAAAAAAAATCAAGTCATATTTCATAGAAGCACTGATGAACATGAACAGTAGCAATGAAGTTTAACCCAAAGCATTAGCTATGTTTTTAACCACTATTAATACACAAATTCAAGCATTCATTAAAATGGGCTTATCATGTTGTGTTACCGGTAGGTTGCCATTAGCCATTAGGTACTGCTGTAATAAACTGCATAGAAGCAGTTGGCTGTAATAGATGAAGTGCGTGTGTAGAATAAGAAGCAGAACCTATCCCAGAAAGTCTTATTCGTAAGGTAAAATTAGTATTTTCAAAGTGTGTGCCTGTGCCAAGTGATTTTCCACACACACCCCCCCACTGCTCCCCAGAAGGGTAATGGACTCTTTCCACGATTGGAGGAGATCCCTTTGAGGCTCCAGAGAGACCTTGCATCTGACATAGGGCCAGCTCTAGTCTTTATGATACAGCCGCAATTTTCTTTCCCATTCTGTGGTGTTATTTGCTGACAGCTGTATATCAAGTGATCCATCATTAGTATTGAGTTAACTGTGACCTTTTACCTAATACAAGCATGTAGTCAATACAAGTACATCAAACATATATTTTAGTGTTAAAACAGATGAAAGCAATGTTTTTTTAAGTCTGTGCCTTGCAAAGAACAAACTAATATGCAAAACTCTCTCCTGCTATTTATAAATTCCATTTCTGAAATGGGGTACAATGTGGTTTCTTTTCTATTTGTTCAATAATGTGCTATTCTAGACAGTGCTGTCCCTGTCACATGGTGTTTGCTTGGTAGTTTATGCATGTCAGGGGGGGAGGGACACTGGTTTTACATGGAGTGCGGTTTTCTGTTTGATATGTAACTATCACTTTTGCTTTTATAGTCTATTGCTTTTTACATTTTTTTTTCTAATGGCCATTGGTCTTTATCAATAAGAATACTTTGAGAAGGGTCAGCTACTTGCACTATTTGTAAAACAAAGCAAATATTCCATTTGAAGTGTCTGAAAACTACATTTTATACTTGGAGTACATTATATGCAGTTTATCCTCAGTATAATCAAGTTGTGGACTGAGAGTACTTACATTTCGTACTGAAGAGCTCAGGTACAGGAGTAGTGAGTGGATTGCAGATAAATTAATATCTGGTCATTTGCAGAATATTGTCTCACTACTATACATAGGTGGTTTTGCTTTTCTTAGTGCATTTTAAGAGAGATTTATCTCTTGGGACATTAGAAGAACTGATCTTCCTTAGATTTACCAGTTAGGCTGTGTATGTAGTTATATACATATAACATTGCTGTTTAACCTAGCTAACATGTAAAAATGCTTTAGTGTTAACATCTCAAATTCATAAAAGCAATACTTTAAAATGGTTGCAGTTACTTGGGTTTACATTAAGCATAAGCTGATGAACGTTTAAATGACAGTTGGTACATTCAATCATGTGGCTTTGTTGAAGTGTTAAGAAAAAAATAAAGGAAAAAATGCTATCTATTTATTCCACTTTATTACAATACTGTGAAATAGCACAGCTTCTTAGTTTAAGGAGTGAAACATTTTTTTTCATTATTTTACTTAGTCACGTTAGGATTCCGGTTATGGTTTTATTTTTTAAAAGCAGTCTCACCTGTAGTCCTTTATCTTTTATATGGCTTTACCGTACTTCTCTTCTTTCATACTTGCATAATGCATTATCGAGGACAAAAATAAGTCTAAATGTTAACTTTTGAAAGTAAAATCAAAAGAAACTAAAAATCTGTATTTTTCACACCAAAACAGGTTGCTGTGATTTCTGAAAGAAGATAGTTTCAGATGCTTCTAGATTTAAAGTTTGGGCCAGACTTTCAAAATATCCAACAAAAGGAAAAACTTTCAAATTCATTTTGAAAAGCTTACAATACACTTAAAGAAGACACTAATTTTGAGGTTCTGTCTGTCCTCACTTCAGATGTTTAAAAATTACACACTAAATCTGAGGCATCTTTGTATGTGCTTTTTTTTCCCCTACAGACTGAAAGGGAGCCGAAAGTGACTAATTTTAAATGCCTTAAGGCAACCAAATTCCACCAAGTATTAAATATTCTGATATCAAACTATTTGATATAATGACAGATTTTTTTTTTTAACCTTGATGAAGCTCACGTTTCCATTGTGGTTGTATTGGGGATTTTTTGTTCTTTTTTTTCAATGTATTATGCATATTACTTGTGGATATAAAGTTTAGGCAGTTATCTGGTCTGTGTATGCAGTTTCTCTTTTGTCCCCAATAGCCTCTTGATAGCCTATTGACTGCTTACAGTCAAAGGAGGTGATAGAGAATTTAAAGCTAACTTGTGTTTGAGGAAAGAGATACCAGGTTTTCATGTTACATTTGCTTAATATTTCTTGATTTCATTCATTTGGTGGACAGGAATTAATATTATAGGAAACCAGACTTCATTAGTTTTAATGCTTAAAGAGCAATCTTTGGGGGGTTTTCGGTTGACAAGGCCAGACTTTGAAATCAGGATTTTTATCTTGGATGAAATTTTGGCTCTTTCATAGTAAGTAGCAAAATTTGGTAGGGCAACTGAGAATTCAGAGCATTGAGACATCGATGCATTGAGATTTCAGCATTTATTAGAACTAATTATCGCAGGCTGCTAAGTTGCATTTTTTCAGCAAAGCTTCAGAAGACCCACTTTTAAGCAAAATTAACTGCTAGAAGTCAATATAAAATGTTGGTGCGTATACTTGTATTTTCAAAAGTTTGCATAAACATGAAGTAATTTACGCAGCGTTGCTATAAAGTGAGTATTTTTGTACAGTCGTATGATACTGGCTGACATATGGGGGTTTTAACATTAAATTGGAGCATGGATTAAACATTTCAGCTCATACTACTTTTATATTACCACCAAAACCAGTGCTTTTTAAGGATGCATATGTTCTTTCTTTCATGCTATTTAATAATCTGGTTGGACCGTTGCTAGGAAAACACTAGTACAAAATTGTTTCCAAGCACACCTATTTAGAATTACTTATTCCTCCTAAGATCATCTTCTACACAGTGATTTAGGAATTAAGTAGTACCCAGTGAAATTTGTCCATTGTTTGTGACTAAATGGAATGAGTTAGTGTATGAAAAGCACTGAAGTTCATCTCTTGGCTGCCAGCAAAGTTGTAAAAATGTCTCAGTCTGAAGTAATGAAAAGCCTCGGTACAGATGCTGAGAAGGTAAACTTGTTTATTTATCTGGAATGAGTTAAACCCTGGATGCATGGACAATATATAGAAAGGAGAGTTTCTGTACTTTTTGTCTTAATTTTCAGAAGTTACTACGTAGGGCTTCAAGAAGAGTTAAATACTGTATTTTTTTAAGTTGATTTTTGGCAGTTTATTTGTAATAATTGAAGATGGCAAGTATATAAAAACTGTCCAACTGAAGGAAAAAACGCCATTGTACACAGGCCTTTAAAATAAATGGTATAAAACTCGGTCAACTCAATTATGAGCAATATGCCAAGTCTGTCTTTTTTTTTTTTTTTTACTAGTAATTCAGTTGTCTAAAGCAGTGCTTCTCAAACTTTCTGACTCATAATCAATAAATTAAGTTGAAGGCCACGTCTTATTAGATCGTCTGCAAATTCAAAGCTGTCATACCCCGCTATTAAAACGTAGATCGAGATCTTCTGGAGTATACTGTCTGTTCTTCACAGTGACTATGAGCCTGAGAACAGGTTTCTGCGTTGAATATGACTCAGGAGTAATCTTTCTGGGCAGTTTGCAACTTACCATCAGCTTTGTGTACAACAGTAGAAAGTTTTTTCAAGGTGCACAGTAGCACTGATCAGAGCTATGGAAAGAAACGTTTATCCAAAAGGCTGAGATCCAGGCAAAGTTCTGCTAAAAATATGGTAAAATCAATAGTAGGATATGGGAATTGGGGGAACATAGTTCGTACTGATACCCAAAACAATTCAGATGTGGTGGTGTCTCTTAACTCCCTGCTCAGAGCTGCTTTAGCTGGCGCTTCCAGTGCCAGTGCCGTAAACTGGCCTGGTCGGGTTATGTAGGTTCCGTGACTGCCCTCTACTGGTATCAGATGATTCCCTCGCCGATTTTGTGTCCTGGAATTTTACCAACATTTTGCATCTTCTGCTTGGGTATATCTCTGTGTGTGTATTTTAGTGAATTTTAACTTATTTTGTATATTTTTACGGTTTTCACATGCCTAACGCTGATAGTCCTCACAAAATCTTGAGACTTCCTGAACTTTTATTTCATCCGTATCTCAAAACTTTAATGCTCTGGCATCATGTAAGCCTTCCAGTTTCTGTAAAGTCATCTTTGAAATGGTTGTGATATCGCCGAGTTCTTAGTCTGTTAGTGCACTGAATTTTCTGGGGTTTCTTATAACTGAGGCTGACTCCTGCTTTTGCAGCCTCAGCTAGATAAAAGTCTCATAAGATTTTCAGATAAAATTCAACATCATTGGGGTGATACAATCCCTATTCATACATGAAGAAAAATCACTCTTACAATAAGATTTTTGCCTTGAAAAAGTAGACAGTTGAAGTAAGAGATTAAAATACACCTGCCATATATTTATGCTTTTGAGATCAACAGACTTCATCTTAATGGAATACAACTTTGAAACATTACTGCTTGCATTCTGTAGCTATTTTTAATATCAACGTAATTTAAACTAATTGAAAAATATTTGCAAAAAATTCAAACTGCCCCTTATTATTACTAAATTTAAATGAAAAATGCTGGTATGTGTAAGTGGGAGGCAAAAATACAAGTTAAAGACCATTCTGATTATAAACACCTTGATTAATAGAAAAGTCAGTGTAAAGGAATGACACTCTTGGCTCAGTTGTTTCAGCAACTACTGATACTGCTAAAAGTCTAAAGTGCCTCTGGATCTTTATTCATCTGTAGTTTACAAGAAGTCAGAGTGAAATTAGTCTTCTAAAGGGTTCTGCTGCTTCATGAGAATGACACCTCCTAATTTTTGGTAGTTAATCACACGTTTTGTATGTTCTACAGTGCTTGGTGTTGCTCGGGTTTCAGTTTTGTTTCCCATTTCGCTGAAATAAATTGTTGGGAGGAAGCGTTGAAAGGCAGATTGACATAAGGGTTTTTTTTGAGAGAGCTAGCTAAATCCATATTTATGCTTTTCTCATTGAACCTGACCCCATTGCTGCTGTACAGTACTATGTATAGTGCCCCACAGGATATTCTCTCTCTGAGTGATATTTAGCTATGTATACAGACTAGCTGTATGAAATTGAGCAAGACTACTGGGAAAAAAAAACATACAGGGGAATATATTGATGCAGTTTTTGATTTGCGGGACTTGTTAAATCTGAAGATGGTACCAGGTGCTGAAATAACTGGCCAGGAGGTTTTTTTTTCCACCTACTTAAATGAATGGACATTTCTTTTGGTCACCAGTCTCTCTTATAGTTGTCAGTTCTCTATCCACATGATAATGTATTTTGCATGGAGATACCTTTTGGATTTATTTGGGAATTAAAACTTCTGCATGTCGCTTGTGACTCCTGAAGCAGAAGTTTTGCATTGCAGGTGTATAACAAAGCAAAAGTGGGTATTTTGGATAGGTTATGAAAATGGACCTGATAATGTTGGCTTTTTAGATGCTTTGCAAATTCTGCTTCTCCACGTGCCTCCTTGAGTCTTTGGTGGAGAGGAAAAAGAAAAGATGTGAAGGCTGAAAATGACATGTTACAGTCAATATATTCGCAAGTGTCTTGTTAAGCATGAATTATAATATGTGATTTTTGTTGTTCCTGTTAATTCCTGTATTCTTGCGACGCCCCACCAAGCAATGAATATTTTTTTAGATATAAATCTGCCTTAGGTTACTTACAGGAGAAAGAAAAGGTGGGCAATTATGCCACACCAAGCTGTTTTGGTTTTAGAGAAATAGTAGTCTAATTTTAGCATAAGGACTATTAATATATGTGTGTCTAAAAGTGTTATACTACTCATTGTGGGAAGTTAGGTTATCAGAAAGAATATAGACAATTAGGAAGAAAAGGAACAAAGTATCAAGTATCAGAGCTAGGGATGCAGTATATGTGCTGTCACTGTTTTCAGGTGCCTTCAGAGAGGCTGTGAGGCATAAAATATCTTCTTGACTCCTTGATTATCCTTATGAGAATGCTAACTGGAAATACTATACTACATTTCTCGAGTATTTTTTAAATTCTTCATTTAGAATTCAGTTTGAGTAAGATTTTTCTATAACTAACTACAGTCTATGTTACAGAGTTGCACTTCTGATGCTTTTAAGAACACAACATAGTAAAATGCATTAATTGTTAACACGCAGAGCTTTCTTGTACAGGGCATTGACTTTCTGCTGTCTTGCATACCTTGTTCAATGAGCAGTTTAAGCATTAGAAGAAATGTTTGGTTTTGCTAATGCTTTGAGACAACTGTTACATGACCTGAGGGGCATGAAATGGTTAACCTGTGGCAAGCCATGTTCTATTAGATTACCTATTAAATACTATTTTAGTTAGTAATGCATTATACATGTATACAGAGTAGTTTATGTAAGATTTACATAGTGGAGTAAATAGAATTTTGGAGCATTTTTTATGTAATTGATTGTAATTATCTGTCTTAAGCATTTTTTCCTCTTTTTACCTGCAGTATGGATGGAGCAGACCTGTGTTTTGAAATTGTGAAGAGAGCAGATGCTGGATTTGTGTACAGCGAGGCTGTAGCCAGGTATGTATTATAATTTTAATGAATCCCACAGGATAAATGGAAAAGAATGGAATATACTGTTGTACAATCTGGTAGCTAAAAGTTACCTAATACTATCAATAATCGTGTTTCCATAGTCTGAATGTTTATTAAAATAATTAGCACAATAAAAGTAGAATTTGGAGCATTTTGTCATTTATTACTTGTATTTCACATCCAATACTGAATTCTCCTCTGCCTTTTATGGATCTCACATACAACGGCGTTAGGTGACTTCCATGACAGGTGTGAGTTTTATTGGTCTTGGTAGATGGAGTCGTCTTTTTTTTTTTCTTTTTTCTTTTTTCTTTTTTTATGTATCACTTTATTTATGGTTACTTCAACTTTTCACTTATGAGGTAAACTAAAATCAAAGATTCTATATAATTGCAGAAGGACAACAAAACCTAATGTCCTGCTGACATAATAATTGAGCTTAAAGCCCATGAGATTCTTTGTTTGCTTTTCTCAACACTGTAGATTTTTAGCATCATAGAAGCCAGGTTGGGAGAGACATCATGAGGTCTCTATTTCAACCTCCTGCTCAAGGCAGGGTCAACATTGCATTTGCATCATGTTGCTCAAGGCTTTGTCCAGTGGGGTCTAGAAAACCTCCAAGGATGGAGATTCCACAGCCTCCCTGGGCAACTTGATGCAGTGCATAATTATGTTGCTAGGGAAAAATGTTTCCTTATAACCAGCTGGAACCTCCAGAGGACAAGGATTGCCTCCTTTAGCCCACTAGTAATGCTCTGCCTGATGCAGCACAGGGTGCTGTTGGCTTTCTTGGCTTTCTAGTATGGTCAGTAATCTGTTAGGGGATCTTTTGGACACGGAAGAAAGAAGTTGGTCTTCAGTCTGCATCAAGGAAGGCAAGATCCTGGTTCTATCCCTTTCTAGATAAATCAGGCATTGATAATCACTTTTTTTCCTTTCTGTGTTTTGTTATTAAAAAAACGGAAGCGTCCTGACTTCTTTGTCATATAAAACAGAATTATTGAACATTGAAAACCTTTACAAAATAGAAAATGCAGGTTTTTCTTTTCTAATTTTCCTTGGCTTCAATCAGAATAATCCTCAAACTTTAGAGGTTACTATTCATTATTGTAAACACGAACTCCATTGTACTGAATTCTGAATATTAAAGGTTAAGTTGGTTGTTTAGTTTTATATAATTAGAGTCTTAAGACTTAGTTTGTTGTATGTGTATAGTAATTTTTCCTGCAGGTTTGTCACATCTGATGTCTTTGTTTTTTCAGTCATTACATGAGACAGATACTGGAAGCTCTACGCTACTGTCATGATAATAATATAATTCACAGGGATGTGAAGGTAAGGGATTTCAGTTCCTTTTTTTTCTTCACCACAATAATACAAACTACTGAATTTTGATTTCTGTAATTTAGAGGAAGGAAAAGCTGTGGAAAAGGAAGCAGTATTTGCTGAGTGTGTGTTTACTGTTACTGTGTCATGTAAGATTAAAGCCCATCTCTAATTCCATCAATAAAGAACATTTTAGGAGGTCTTTATTCACAGATTACATATGCATTTGATTGCAACTTACTTGGAAAGTCATTTTAATTTCTAGTTTTTGAATATTTGTATGAAATCCGCTTGCTTTTTTTCTTGTTAGGAAAATGTGTGTAGAAATTAATTGCATAAATTAAACTGGAATTGGTAGATTAATGGCATCATTTTGACAGCATAATGACAGTCTTCATCCAAACAAAGATTTCAAAGAGATGTGCATGGTTAAATGCTACAATATTGGTAGTATTATCTACTTTTTGGAAGCAGTCTTAAACATTTATTATTATGAAAACTTATCTAATACCAGCAAGTTTGGGAGGAGAAATACAATGTTTAAGAATAGCATATGTACATACTCTTTGATATCGTGAATTTTCTACTATTTCTATGGTTATTTATGAAACTAGTTTATCCCAAAGTACTGCAATGTAAGTAACTGGGAGTTTTAACCTAAGTGGGCTTGACTCTCTTCAAATCAGTCTAAAGTAGTGTAAACCAGCAGACGGTATTTCATTTTAAAAAATCAGTGCAGAAATATAACTATAGGGTGTGGGTGTAGGACATATTAAGCTAACTGCAGTATCCCAGCTCTAGATGTCACTGTAGACATTGTTTTGAAAGGAAGTAGACTAAATGACCAATTTCCAAATTATCTGAATGGATGAAAGTGGATTAATAAAAATCTGTAAGGTTGATATAGTCATACTACATTTTCTTTTTCCCCGCTTAAGTTTTCTGTAAATGTTGTTTTGAACTGCAAAATGTTTGATCGTTATCTGATGCACAGCAAAATTTACACCTTGTAGTCCCTGTAAGAATTAGATGTCTTTTAGCCACTTTTGTGCTCCCTTAGCTCTCAACTGATTAGGAAGAGTTAGACAGGAATACTTCAGTTTGCTGTAGTCTGGTGCCAGAAACTTCACCTGACTTCTGTAAGTGACAAGATCCACTGAAGCTTCTGGAGCACTATGGCTGCAGCCTGTAATAAACTCCTGTATGCCCCAGATTCACCTCTTATGACAGATTTAAAACATGAAAACTTTCACAAGATGGCCTGTAGTTGTCTGAGTTTCCTTCACTGCTCTCTGAGACCAAATGCTTCTTGCTCCTCTGTGTGTCATCTGACCCCTTCAACATTGCTTAAAGGCTTTATAATCAGTGACAATTGCACCTTTGCTTCACCTTCAGTTGATGCGATCGTGCATTCATTCATTCACTGCTTGGAAGTTGGATCATGTGATAAGGCAAGTAGAAGATACTAATGCAGGAAGGTGGAAAACTCAAGACAGCTATGCATCAGAAATGTGAATATAAAGAACTCTTTCCCTTACCACAACACTTATTCCTATTTTGCCAACCTAGTGATATAGGACTCAGCCATTCCTTTTATTCCTTCAGAGCTTTGCTGTGTCAGAAATACCCAAAAGATAGTTACCGAAAGTAGCAACATTAAATGGGTTCTTTTCCAATATAGAATGTTATTACACAGTAGTTCGTATACAGAACTATCTTCATGTAAGAGAACGAAAGAAGGGGAATGGGAGTGATATAGGTCTGAAATGAGATGCTTGTCTGTTTCCATAAAACACTTGCTAGAGTATGAGTACTATTTGTCATTGAAGTCGGCCACTTTCTCATGAGTTGTCAGTATTAGACAATAATGAAAGTATTTTGTTAATGTAGTCATTAAAAAGTGATGAATGGGAGAGGACCTTTAAAACAGGACAAAGAAATAGGAAGAAAATGGCCTATCTCTTGCTTCCGAATCTCCACCATGCTGTATTCTGTCCTGCAAAATAGTGTTTTCTCTTACTTCACCTTCAGGAACAAGAAAGTAACAAATTGGGTTAACTCTGCATTAAAGTGGTTCTTATCTTAAAATAGATACAACTGAAGGTAGTTCCCTTGTATGGGACAACACTTTTATTACAGGCAATAATGCATACCTCGAGATATAATGGAACTAAAATCAAGTAATCAAAATGTGCTTTGTAGCTGTAATCTGTCTTCAAGAAAGAGAAAAATTAATAGGATGACTCTGCAACTCTTACCTATGAAGGGTACCACTGATCATTGAACTTCCTTAAGTTTTGTGCTATAGAATTATTTTAATAATTATGATTTTAAAAGCTAGAAGTGGTGGGTTTGTTGTAAGTAGGTGAACTTGACTATTTCGAATCCCTATGGCCATTAACGTAGTGTAGAATACCTAAAGCAGCATTGTGCATTTAGCACAGTCACATTTGGACAGCATTCAATATTTTGAGTTGTTATATTCTCAGCATGTGGGAAAAAGTTGCTTTATCTTGTCTTGACAGTTTCACTGAGTTACCTGTTAGTAAGAGGATAGACTAACATTTTGATCTTGGTAGCAGACTTTTGTGCTAGTTACTGAAAGCAGAATGTGAATCAGCTCAAGAAATAGACTGTTTAAGTATTGTATAACTTATGAAGCAGGACAGCATTCTATAAAATGTGCGTTTCTTTAGTGTTTATTGCATATTTTCTTCACCTGTTCATTTCTGCAATAACTTCAATGGAATGTTTTTTGTATCAGTAAAACATCAAGAGGTTTTGCAATCTTCAGTTAGCCTATATCTTGATACTTATGTAGCATTTTATATAGTTGCAGAAATCTTGTTCTAAAAATAACTTTTAATATAATTGATACAAGAGTAATTTAATCACATCAAGAGCTTTAGTTGCTGTGGTTTTATCCTTAGTTTATTCCAAATACTCCAACTTTGTTCTGTGATTTCCATATAGTTTGAGTGCTTGTATACGTTTCTGTGACCAGTAAAATGCTTGGTGTGCAACTGGAGTCACTGCAAGCTTGTGGGCTAAATGTAGATATCCAAGATGTTTATTATAGGTTTATCTCGGTAGGTATGAATGCTTGTTTCCAACATGTGATCATCTAAATAGATAAAACTGCTAAAGCAAAAATACATGGATTCTGCCTTCTCTGCTGTTACGATTCAGTTCAATATTTCCGTGACTGGAAGTAAAAACACTTTCCAGAGAGCAGGACTAAGCGTTACACACTGTGTTGTGTGTCATACACAAATCTTAGTTGGTCCAGGTGACTTGAGACTTGATCTGTGAATAGAATTTAGTTAACCATATGAATCCTGATAGTGCTCAGTTACCACTTTTGTTGATTGCCTAAACTACTTGCAGTTAGGCACTTCAGACTTTGCCAGTAGAGTTCAAGATTCTCATACTTCTACTTTTAGGTATGTCTAGAAAATGAGGAAGGCTTGTACATATGAGTTTGTGTTTATGTAAGTGTATATTCAATTATATAAACAATAACCAGAATAGAAGCTCTTTTTAAAGACCATCTTCTCTTTCCAGTCTTTGAATATCCAAAACACAAAATCTGTTGCATGTTACGTTCCTTCTACTCTTTTCACTGTGGTGTGGGAACTGTTTTATGCTTTCTGGGGACAGTCAGTAATAACTGGTGCTTTTCCTGTATTTTCTAGAAGTTATTAGATCCTTGAGAACCAGTGGCAAGTGCTTTGTGAGGATTTTGTTAGATATTAAATTGTTAAAGTGTTATTAAGTCTGCAGAATCAATAGCTGAGTTAGAATTAAGGTGTCCTATCTGGCCATGTTTTTCTGAGGAGCAGTTCCTCATTCAATGCAGAAGTTGAGGCTCCAAGAATTAACCTTTCAGTATTTTTTCCTCAATGCTTCTTCAGGTGGTAATTTCCCCTCTCCTTCACGCCACGCTCTCCATTTATGTCCACTCCGCTACATACTCTTCTTATCTCAGAGTCCCTATTTCTTGTTTTGTCCTGCCCTTTTCCGAAGTGTACTGTTAGCTGGCTGTTGGGTGTTCAGAGGCAGTTTTGCTGAGAACTATATTTATGCTGTTTGGCCTGTTTAGAGCTCAACATCTACACGCTCTCTGACCAGGAAGTTTATCTATTCCAGTCATTTGCACAGCCAGCCAGAAAACATGCGTCTTCTGATCGATGAGCTGGCCACCTATGCAGCAGACTTGAATGAGTTAACCGGAAAGTAGGCAGACACTTGCAGCCTTTTAAACTACTTTGCAAACCATGTGCTGTGCATATTTGCCTTAGGATTTTGTGTTCCCTGCTATGGAAATGAATTATTTTTATTTTTTTTTATCATGCAATTCAGAAGTCACCTGCTAACTTCTGATTTGGCACCAGGATGTCTAAGCAGCACAAGAAGTTTAGCACATGAGCTGTGTTTTGCTGAAGTATTTCTCTGTCTCTCCCTCGTGCCTTTCTGGTTTGGGCGATTTTTCTTCCATGAACTATTCTGTCAAACGCTAGACCCCATGTATTACTCAATTTGTAGTTTCTCAAATTCTGTAATGTACAAAAGCTTTTCCACTATTTAAAACAAGAAAAACTTTGATGCCATTCAAAAATTTAAAGGGCATATCATCCTGAACAGACTACGCAGGAAAAAAGTAAAGTACATTTTTTGATACTATGTAGAAATGGTGGAATGGGATCTTGCTAAGAGTCTATTGCAAAGCTGTATTTGATTAGTAGTTCCCAAAGTTTCATCTGTTTTCTTGCCTTTTTGATAAATGCAACGCTGGGGGACAAGTGGCTGTGACTAGAAAAGTGGAGAAAGAATGACTTAACCTATGCTACCATCAAAAACTCTATATTATCTCTATAATAATAATAATAATAATAATAACTCTAATAATCTATACTCTATATTCACTATCAAATGTATTTAAGGACAGAAGTTAGTGGGTTGTCAGTTTGGGCCTGTGCAAATTATAAGAACACATTGGTAGCGAACAACTTTGCTCACCCAGACTGATAGCTACTGATCTAAAACCAGTCATCTAAGCAGCACTGTGCCATCTGGAGGACTTAAACGGCTTGATTCAGTCCTGCTGTAGGTACTGGGACATTGGTTGTGTTGCGCAGTCGAACACCCACCCGCACAAACCAGCTTCCTATGCTCAAGGACTGTGTTTGCAGGGCAACTTTCCTACAGCACTTTGTAGAATTAGACCCTGAAGTGGGCAGCTTCAGGTTTTTCTTTAAGTCATGTGCTAGACATCACATGGGAATCCTGTGAAAGAAGCAATCGCTAAGTTTTGTTATCACAGGTAACATTGTATTAAATAAAATACTACATTCCTATGATTTTCTGTCTTTTTCATTTGCATCTTTATTTAACTTCTGCAGAACACAAAGCAGCTGTCAGATGATATGAAGTCGTGGGGTCCCTCCTAGAGAAGGCCTAATGTTTTGCGTCTTCTGGCACTTGGGTCGGTTTAGTGTACCTGTCATGCAACTCAGTAGTAGAGTTGGGAAGACAGAATTGCTCACTACGTTTTATTGTGAAGTTTTGGGTGAGTGATAGGATTTCTCAGAATGCCTAGTATTTTATAGCACTTTTTATACTTTGTAAACTCCTTATGTCAGTTGCAGAGAAGATTGTAAAAGGGAGAAGGCTATTATGTGATCTTAAATGTCTTCTACGAAATGATTCAAAATAATTGAAATCTCTACTTAAGTCATGATATTCTAACTTCTAAAGTTCAAAAAAAAAACCCCTTACTAAATCTCCTGTTTTGCCCTGCTCTCATACTGTTAATTATCATTAAATGCTTATCATTAAATATATTTTGTATACCAGTAAACAATAAGTATTTTTGCCTTCCTAATTAAGCCATAGGATTTACCTCACAAGAATAGGCTAGGAGTATGGAAATTCCAGTGGCTTGTTTTGCTGGGTCTTTTTTTAAATCATAAGTAGTACCAGAGGTTAGAAATAACTCCATGTATGTATTTAATTCTTTGTATCTTCACTGAATATTATTGTACATTCAGATATGTTGCAATTTTGTGGATCTTTTGTGCTTTATGCGCTTTTCTATAAATGGTCTGGATTTAAACATTGTTGTGAAGGACGTGCCTTGTGGAGCAGCATGTGTTAATCCACTTTTGAAGTGGAATAAGTATATAGCACTTTTGGGTGAGTACGGTGTCCTGAGTACACAAAGGCAGCGTACCAACAAGGAAGCCACTGCCTCAGCTGTTGAACACGACTGCAGTGGATAAGGCTGCAAGAATAAATGATTCCTGATGAAGCTACAGAGCACATATAAAACCCATTCTTCTCAAACACTAAGTAAAATCCTAGGCCACCGGAGTTTCTCTTCATCCGTAGATACTTCACGCCTGTAGGTTATCCATAGCCATTAAAACTTTCTCTTCAGAGTCACTCTGTTGCATACATAACTTCAGTAACACTGTGACCACAATAAGAAATGTCAGAGCAGGGTGATAAAGTAATCACATCTTAAATCTGAGATTTCTGCTATTTTAGTACAAAGCTGTAGTAAAGCTTTTTCTGTGAAGGCTAAACTAAAAAAAGTGCATAATTTCTTAACACCAGTTTTTACTCCTAAAAAAAGTTACTATAGCAAAACTCTGATGTGATAGACACATAACAGCATTTTTCAGTAACTTTGGAGTAAGATGTCATCAGGAACTCTTCTTCATGCACCAAAGAGTTTTAGCATCTCATGATGCATTCCCCACCAAAAAAAAAAAATCAACCTTCTAACGAAATACTCCTGGAAAAACAAAACACTAATCTTGAATGTGGTTTGTAGTTCTCTGTGTGTGTGCTCCCTTAAACCTTTGATACAGGGGTCACCCCTTCCAGAGAAAACACCTGTTCAGCCTTTTTTATGAAGGAAACCCGTGTCCAAAACCTGGGACTCTTATCAATAAGAAAAGATAACCGGGTTCTCAACTTGAGCCTAGTTTCTGCCTTCTTCCTTGATTATTTATGTAGAAAACACTGTCCATAAGTCAAACGTAAAATGTCTTTTACATTGCATGGATAAAGGGATATTACACAGTTCACTGTATAAATTGGTTGAATTCATTTGGAAATACACATTGGATTTATTATGGCTGATGTTGATGTAGCAAGCAAAGATTATTTGAAAAAAATATACAAGTAATATGTTAACATTTTATTTAAATACTGACCATTTCATATCAAAGTCTGGTTATAGGTAGTTAAAATGAGTTTATTGTTACCTATATTCTACTAAAATATTTCCATATTCCTTCACATTTTGGGAGTCTTTTCAGTGAAAATTTCAGCTTTACGTTTGTGGTGTTTTGGTGTGCATTTTGTGCATTTTGTGAACAGGCCATACAGACTTTCCTTAAATGTTTTATCCAGCAGAAGGATTATAATTGGATCTAAAGTACTCTTAGCAGCAGCAAGACAAGTAAGGAAATTTTTAATTTCCACTAGATAGTTTAACCTTGGGCAGTCATTAGTTGCAAGCAGTACAAAAAAAATTGGCCTAAATATATGATATGGAAGAAAGCAAACAGTCAGTATCATCTGGATGACAAGAATGTTTTTTTTCACTGTACTGTAAATTAGATGTTTTTCTTCAATACAGGTATTTTTTTGTATTTTACTCAGATGTTTGTTAAGAGAATAGTATGACCATGAAACAGTCAGAAAACATACAAAAAACCATGCAGTGGCGACAGAAGCTGCAACCCTTGTGTTAAAATCACCAACTTCTACCATAAAGTTGTAGCATGTCTGAAGGTCTTTCATACTCCTTGCCCGGACATTATATGTTATAGCTATTATCGTTATGCAAAACACAGTAAGCCATATAATGATGCATAAATATTTAGCAAATTTTGGCTGACGAAACTTTTCAAGTATACATCTCTGAAAGTTTTCATTAACTGCTGGAGAGTATTGTGTGTCGCTATTTTTCTTCAGTATTGCACGCTGACTTAGAGCAGTTGAACATAAAATTGTAATCGTAACATACATACTGACGTGCATAATGAGAGTCCCAAAGTGATTTGCTGTTCGACATACTGCAGACTCATGTGTCCATAGGTACCCTTTTGCAAAATAGGTGGCCAGAAAAGGCATTGTACCACATACAAGTAAATTTGCAATGGCAAGGTTTGCCAGGTAAATGTATAGTGTTCTTTTTATGGCTGCTTGCTTTAAAAATATGCAGACAGCAAGAATATTTCCAAAAATTCCAGCGGGAAATAACAAAGAGTAGATGGCTGGTAGAGCTATAGCAGTAGCTAACGATGGCTGAAGATGACATGTTGAATTGCTCATTTATGCCGGTATTTCTTGAATGAATGGTCAGAACTGAAATACAATTAAAATAATTATTCTTCTGTAATGTGCATCTAACATGTCTTTTATTCTTTGCTCTTATTTTAACTGTTCCTTTGTCTCCCCTAGTTTTCAGTATTACTGCCTCTTGTCCTCTGGGGTTATCATCTTGGGTTTGCATGAGGTTACTGTTTGGGTGTTCTCTTCCACTGAGATTTTGTGAAGAAAAGTTGGCTGATATTAAACCCCAAAGATTTTACATACATAGAATCTAATAAAATAAATGAGGAAACAGGACGTTCAAGCTTAGGGTCTGACAATAAGTTGTGTGGTCTTGGTTTATTTCTCAGTCTTTGGAACATCTGTAACCTACTTTGGAAACCTCTTCTAGACTATTTCAAATAAGCAGAGTAAGTGCAAAGTATTACTTGATTTGCAAAAATGCAGAGGATCCTGTACCTCCATTTAAGTACAAATTAAACTGTGCATGATGCAGGAATCTGGCTAGATGCATTTATTTTGTGCTGATGTCTCTTAATGTTGCTTTGTTCAGAGCTCTACTCTTAGATATACATATTACATAAACAATTCGGTCCCTATTTTTAAGCATATGAAATGGTTGTTGAAAACTGCAATATATTTATTTTTTCCAAGTTCAGTTTTCAATCTTTTCTCAATTTCCAGACTGAAAATAAGAAATCAAAGATCTATACAGTGACTGCATACAAAAACTGGCATTTCATCTTACTAACCTGTAGTGAAGAGAGATTTTGTTGTTGTTTGAATACTATTTTAGAGAAATGTATCCTAGTTAGCTTTTGTTCCATATGAAATCATATGGAAAAAATTAAGATTTCAAACTTAGACTGATAATGATTTTTTTTTTAAAAGCTGTAACCAAATGAACTCAGATACCAAAAAGGATTCTGTGTAGCTATGATAAAAAGCCCAGACAGCAAGTTGGTTAGATTGTAAAAATCGTATTTAAACATTATGCTGTTGGCTATGTTTGACAACTTGCAAATTAAATTAACTTTTATAGCTGTTGCATTTAGCGTACACTAAGTCCCATATGGATTGTTGAACGAAAATGTATTAAATTCTTTCATTACGATGAGTTAAACTCACAAAGTAATTGTTGAATTCAGTCATTTAGAAGTCTAATGATCATTTT
Organism: Pluvialis apricaria; assembly: GCA_017639485.1. NCBI lineage: Eukaryota > Metazoa > Chordata > Aves > Charadriiformes > Charadriidae > Pluvialis > Pluvialis apricaria. The sequence continues at coordinate 97,373,384 of CM030007.1, read as the reverse complement.
TTGTGTCAATGACCCAATTTTGTCAGGTGAAACAAAGAAGTAGTAGTTTTAAGCTTACCTATGCAAGCTGCAGGCACCTTCCTTTGCAGAGAGGAATTTTTTCTGTCTGATGTCCTTTTTATCTCTACTGCTGCAATGAAAAGGATGATATTTGAATGTGGAAAGCACAGTTAAGAACCGTATCTCTCTGACATAAGTAGGTTTTCAGAATGTACACTTTTCTTTTACAGTGACAAAAAGCAGCTAGGCATTTAAAGTTCAGACAAGATGATGATGTCTGTGCAAAAAAAAGACTTTGAAATTAGGTCAGGACGCAGCTCCAGTAGAGAAATAAAAAGAATGAGATAGTGTGGAAGAGTGATTGTAACAGTCCTTTGGTCATGTAGGTATGGCACAGAAACACCTTACAGTCCTTTATATAGTGCTTTCCTCTTTTGAGGGGTGGAGGGATTGTTATTGTCGTTCTCTGTAGGACTGCCCACTTTCCGAGTGCGTGTGTGGGAAAGTTGCTATTTTATGCATGAAAAACTTGTATTTTCAATGACGTTTAACTGTTCTTCAGCTCCAAGAGCTATCACAAAGCTAACACTGTTCCTGAAGCCCACATGCAATAATTCTGTATCCATGTCTGTCTTCATATAAGTGACCAAGTGAACACATCTCATATGTCTAGTCAGGTGATGAATTGTGTGGAAGCAATTTACAGCTGATGTATTCTAGGCATCAGTTGGGGAAAACTGACTCTGTGTCCAAGAAATAAAGTATTTTATACAAATCATCCAGAAGCGTGCACAAGATTATTTCCCTCCTCCACAGAAAAGGTTTGATCACAGATTGGTCAAACTATACAGCTTTGCAGAGTTTGAGACATTTGAATTTCCTTCTGTCTGATACATCTGTGGTTGTCAGATACAGCTTTTCAACAGCTATAAATAAGTTCCTGTATGAGAACAGAGGAGATACACTATAAAAACTTCTGCAATTTTGGTAAGGTTCTTGTTTTGTTAGCTTTGCTTTATGTTGAAACATACACTGTGAGAATCCACCTCAGTGATCTAGTATTCAATTTTAATGTTCGATCTCATTAATTTTTTTTTTTTTTTTTTTTTACTAAAATGATGGACATGTAGTCCAGCATACTATTTGGACTACATAGCTGATCTCATTTAAGATTAAATTTAAAGTGAGGGAATCTTGCTGTGAAGTATTAGTTGTTAGTTTGTAATGGCAGTAATTAGTTTGCATGTACTTTAATTCTTGTTCCTGTTAGATTTAGTTATACCTTGTTTTTATTTTTTCCACTTCTGAATGTATAGTTATATTTATAAATGTTCTAACAGAAAGAGTATTGGATTATTTCAATATCTAATAGCCTTAGAAGTCCTTGTTACTGTGGTGTTCCATCCAGGTTTAGACACAAGAATGCATATCCTGAAAACTGCTAAGAGGAGACATGCCAAGAAATGGGCTGAGCAATTCCAGTTGGCAGGGTTTTTTTTTTTAATTATTATTTGGTGGGTTATTAACCGTAGCCTGTAGTGTTTATAATTCAATGACCATAACTCTTGCTGTATGAAGAGATAATGCTATGGGTTTTTTCCTGAATTATTGTATGATAATAGATTATTATCATGAATTACAGTCTATCAGACTACATTTTGGAGCTGATTAATGAGATGAATAACAAAGGAATGGGATATTATAAGTCTAAAAAAACAAACAACCCGAGAAATACAGTTAGAGTTGGTTCTAAGCTGTAGTAAGCACCTCCGTTATTCTTTTAGTGGACTATTTCCATTCACCTAACTTACAAATGGCATATTTTATCTAAAATATATTTGATGATATTCAAATGGTACAAGTGCGTCTTTTATGCGATTCACTCTTTAAGTTCTTCATAATGACCTTCACATGCATTCTTCACCTTAATTATTTGTATTTTCTGTAGTCTTAAGCTATGATCACTTTCTAATTTATACACATTACTAGATTTTATATACCCGTGAGCTGCATATCATAGAATGGTTATGTTGCATTTTGCCATTGTGTGCAGACAACTTATTTTGCAGTTCCAAAGCAAAAAAAAAAAAAACCCAGGGAAATTCCTCATGGTGAAAGGTATTTCAGTCAGCCATTTATAACCCATACCTAGCATGTTATGTAATATAATCATATATGACAGAGTGATCCACTTGCAGGCTGCCTGGCCTCTTCCTCTCCCCTCTGCCTGCTTGAGATGAGAGAAGACAGCCCAGTCAACCTCAGATCTCCTTGTGTCTGTCACAAACCAAATGGAGAAGTGGACTGTTCCTGCTGTACAACGGAGTATATAACGTGTTAGCAGCAGTTGCCCCATGTAGGATGGAAGAAGGCAGCAGCTCAGTTCCCTCTGCCTCCTGGAGCAGTCCTGCTCTCTCTGCTGTGGAAGGCCCAAGGGGTGCACTCAGTCTTTGCATCTTGAAGGATGGAAGGCAACTGCTGAGGATAGGGCACAGAAAAGCGTGCATCCCTGGGTATGGCTACCATGGGTGTTGAAGATGAATCATACCGAATAAATGTATAGCGTGCAGCAGCCTTTAACTTGAGATTTAATTTCATGTACTTTGAATGTGATCTACTCTATGGTATTTAATACCAAGATAAGTCTGTAAGATGCACTGGCTGCTACACAAGTGCAATCCATATTTTCTTTCAAAAAAAATCATTTACCAAGTAGCTTGCCTAGAGCTTTGACTTTTGGTGCTTAGTTTTGTTGGGGATTTTTTTTTCCTTAAACATTAAAATTGAAAGTTCTTTTGACTGCATAAACTCTTAAGACAGATGCACTACATGATAACCATTTTCATTTGGACATCTCTGTCAGGAGAGTTGTTGCAGAGCACCATGGTTCCTCTCTGCTTGTCAGCTTTCTGTGCAGGGGTGACCCAACGTGTGTAGCTCTTCTCCTGACTTGATATAATGAAAATTTTAGCTGTAGTCAGTATATATATTAATAATGTAAGAAGTGCTTATCAAAGCAAAATCGTCTAAGCTCATGCTTAAATCTACTCTAGTTGAGTCGAGCACTATGCTGAATCAGTGAAGATAAAATAGTTGGCAGGTTTGAGCTGGGTCTGTGTTTGCTGTTCAGTAATATTTGTTTTCACCAGTTTTAGAACTACCCTTGTGGTTCAGCAAAGTAGACCCAGAATGAAAGTTCTTATGTTGTTTGATGAATTACAAGTATGCAGTATAACTCTGTGGCATCATTAGGGTTATGGAAATGGGGATATATTGCACTCATAGTTTCAATTCTTTGGTTGTCATAAAATATGCGAAGTTAAGCATTTTCACAGGCTCTGGGTAGCTGTTTTACATAGACAAAACACAAGCCAAACAATGTATCTTAACTTGAGGCTGCCAGTACTAATAAAAATAATCTTCCACTATTTTTATACTTCAGGTCTTTAATGCTAAATACTTTGTATTTTTTCCCCAATGACATTCTTTGTGCAGCTCCCAGAGGTCTCTTTAACTGTATTTGCTTCTAAAAAAAGCATTGGCTGTGCATTGGTCATGATGATTTTTACTTCTGACTTCAGAAATCAGTTTTCAATGTGAAAACTGTGTTGATCATAATAGTCAAACAGGAAGCTTTCTCTGTGTTTCTCTGCACCATACTATAATCTGTGTTTTTTCAAGTTAAATATGTTTGTATATAACAGTTTTTTGGCTTTTCCAGGTTGTTCTTAACCTCTGTGAAAACGCAGAAGTAATAAGGCGAAAATAAAAACATAAAACATGGCAGTAAAAGCAAAACTGATATTCAAAAGGTAGATTCTGTTGGTTGCAAGCTGCAGAGCTCTGGCTGCAAAACTAATTCCTTCCTGATGAAGAACATTTCTGTACCCCGTGACAAAAAATGTTGCTGTCTTTTCATCAGACTTTTAAATTGTTGTTGATTGTGCTTATGTTAACATCTTTACCCAGGGAGAATTTTTGTGGAAGGAATAGCAAGGATATTTTTCTTTCTAAAGCACAGTCGTTTATCATAGAATCATAGAATGGATTGGATTGGCAGGGACCTTAAAGATCATCGAGTTCCAACCCCCCTGCCATGGGCAGGGACACCTCCCACCAGACCAGGTTGCTCAAAGCCCCATCCAACCTGGCCTTGAACACTTCCAGGGATGGGGCCTCCACAACTTCTCTGGGTAACCTGTTCCAGTGCCTCACCACCCTCACAGTAAACAAGTTCTTCCTAATATCCAATCTAAATCTACCGTCTTTCAGTTTAAAACCATTACCCCTTGTCCTGTCGCTACCCTCCCTGATAGTGTCCATCCCCACCTTTCCTGTAGGCTCCCTTTAAGGACTGGAAGGCTGCTATAAGGTCTCCCAGGAGTCTTCTCTTCTCCAGGCTGAAACAATCCCAGCTCTCTCAGCGTGTCTTCAACAGGAGAGGTGCTCCAGCCCTTTGATTGTCTTTGTGGCCCTCCTCTGGACCTGCTCCAACAGGCCCATGTCTTTCCTATGTTGTGGGCCCCAGATCTGGACACAGTACTCCAGGTGGGGTCTTATGAGAGCACAGTAGAGGGGCAGAATCTCCTCCCTTCACTTGCTGGCCACACGTCTTTTGACACAGCCGAGGATGCGGTTGGCTTTCTGGGCTGCCAGTACATGTTGCCGGCTCATGTTGATTTTCATGTCCACCAACACCCCCAAGTCCTTCTCCTCAAGGCTGCTCTCAATCCATTCTCTGCCGAGCCTGTATTTGTGCTTGGGATTGCCCCGACCCACATGCAGGACCTTGCACTTGGCCTTGTTGAACTGCACAAGGTTTGCACAGGTGCACCTCTCAAGCCTGTCCAGGTCCTTCTGAATGGCATCCCTTCCCTCCAGCGTGTCAACCGCACCACGTAGCTTGGTGTCGTCAGCAAACTTGCTGAAGGTGCTCTCAATCCCAACGTCCGTGTTGCCGACAAAGATGTTAAACAGTGCTGTCTGTGGTTTGAGAGTTCTGTGAAGAAGCTGGCCTTGTTTTCTAATGAGTGCAAAGGTGTACTACCCCTCTCTGTAGGCAAACTTAAAGGAACCAGGGCTCACCATTTACAGACAACAGAAAGATAACTTTTGAAGGTAGCATGTACCAGAATATATTATTGTGGTGTATTTTAAATAATTGATTCAGCTTGTTAAAACATACGTTTGTAAGTAAATCCTGACTATTTTTTCCTCCTCATTTGTTTCTCACTTTCTAGTGCTATGATACACAATTAGCTATTTCTCTGCCTTTCATGTTCTTATTTCTACACTTCCTGCTGTAACTGTGCAGTTTGAATGTTAAGGCTTTTTCCAGCTTCATCCCTTCACCCCAGTTATTCTCACTCTCATGATGTCTGTGAACAACTCCTGTGCAAGGATTTTTCCTACCTGTTCACTCTACAAGCAGTGAATGAAGACAGCTTTGAAGCGCCTGCTCGGTTCTCTTGGATTCCACAGAGCCCTCAGTAGTTGGGATTTTGTGTAAGGGATGGAAGAAAGGCTGGCAGAAGGTTCCCAGTGCTACAGAGAATAAGTTGAAAATGTATTTTGGATTCGTGGAACACTATCAATGGGTTCTTTTTCTCTGTACGCTTTGTTTGTACTGTGCAACACAACTTCCTCCTCTCCACCCTCATTCTGTGCTCTCAGAGAGTATCAAACTAGAGCATTCACACGTACATTCTCCAGTTCCAGGAATAATGTGACTTTTGATTATTAGTGATGTAAGTTGCACTCCTCTTTCATGGCTTCATTGACTGATGTTGCAAGGGAAGTTGTTCAATTGACTTTTTCCATGTTATGTTATCAAAACAATTTGTATTCGTCTGCCCTCATGAAAAATACCAATTTGCAGGTTAAAACTGTAATTACAGTTAATTTCAGTGTAAAAATGAAAGTTGATGTTGTGGTTTAAGCCTGGTAGGCAGGTAAGCCCCACACAGCAGCTTGCTTACTCCCCTCAGTGGGATGGGGAAGAGAATCGAAAGGGTAAAAGTGCAAAAAACTTGTTTATGATTTCTGTCTGTTCCCCCTCTTGTTCTTGTGGCTGCTCTGCTGCAGAATAGGCTGCTGCTTCTGATGCTCCCTTCTGCTCCCTCTAACACACTCTGGTCACATCTGTTGTTATCTCGAACCCTTTGAGCACCACGTTGGGCGCCAAAAAGTGGTGTTGTGGTTTAATGCCAGGAGGCAGCTAAGCCCCACTCAGCCACTCACTCCCCCTCCAGTGGGCTGGGGGGGAGAATTTGTAGGGTAAAAGTGAGAAAACGCATGGTTTAAGCTAAAGAGAGTTTAATAAGTTTGACGAAAAGAGGGGAGAAAAAAAAAAAAAACAAAAAAAAAACCAAAGCCAAGAAAAACAAGTGGTGCAAAAAAACCCAGTTGCTCACCACCAGCTGACTGATGCAGAGCCAGTTCCTAAGAAATGGCAGCCCTGACAAACTTCCTCCATGGCTTTTATTGCTGAGCACGAGGTCCTGTGGTGTGGGTTATCCCTTTGGTCAGTTGGGGTCAGCTGTCCCAGCTGTGTCCGCTCACAACTTCTTGTGAATCCCCAGCCTGTTCGCTGGTGGGGCAGCATGAGAAGCAGAAAAGACCTTGACGCTGCGCGACGACCGTTCCATGTCCCTGTGTTATCGACACTGTTTGCATCACAAACCCAAAACATAGCCCCATACAAGCTACTGTGAAGAAATTTAACTCTATCCCAGTACAGCTGTTTACTCAAACTAGGTACGCTCTGATACATTTGTGATTCAAGTTATAAACTTGTATCTGGTAAACAGTTTTGTTTCTTAGCTTATGTTTTCCATTCACTTTAGGGAATATATGTATGACAATGTATCTATTAATGTATTTGTCAAGTCTAAAAGGTATAGAAGTGACTAGCCAGCATGTATACTTTATATGTATTTTGTAACTAGTATTTATTCTAATGAAGAATACATGCTCCTTCTTACATAGTAAAAAAAAAGGCGATATTTTGGTGAATTGAGGATGTGTTGTAGATTTGAATAAAGAAGGAAAATTAGGTTCATGTGGGTTATGTGGAGATGTGTGTTGAGTTAGCCTCTGCTTACAGAAAGAACAATAAATAGAATGATTTTCCTGTTGAACTGCAGCTGAAGACTCAACTAATTGCTCAAGTTGGCCCTTAGGAAGCACTGCTAAGACGAGAAGAAAGAGACACTGTTAAAGTGACTAATTACACATGGTCATTTGGCGTGTCACAGTGTAACTTTCAGCAGACCTCCCAAGATGCTTCAGGACTGTTTGCTCTTCAGTAATACTGGTTTGTGGAGCTTGGCATTTTGCCCTCAAAGTTGGGAAAATTGATTGCAGAAAAAATTATGTAAGGATTAGATATTTTTTTACAAAATAATAAAGATAGCTGCTTTTGGGTTTTGGTCAGTAGTAATTGTTTCCTACATGACAGTGCTGTCTAGTTTCAGATCCCTTTCTGAGTCAGTTGGTACATCTGGCTTTTAACATCTTGAAGCACTGATTTACATAGTTGTAGAAATCCATAAGTGTTTTCACTTGTCTGTTTGCTTTTTGGGGTTATTTTTTCACTCTAACTGCTACTCCCTTAATGTCACACTCTGACAAAGATCATACAGTCATACCTGTTCCCCTCTTCTGTGCCATACCTGCTGTTATAGACTTGTGGTTGCTTTCAGATTTTCATTTCAGAGCTGAAGAGTTGATTTATTTAATGTAATCTGTACAGAATCTGTATCATTAAATTATACAATAGCACAATGATGAGTTCTCAGTTTTTTCTCCTAATTTTAACAGTCTGTTTGCTTTTTTATTGTTGTTGAGTAGGGAATTATATTTTAAACTTTTTTAAGGTTTGACTACTCTGAATAATTGTGTGTTGTTTGAAAACTGTCATCTTCTTACTCTCACTCATTCCAAATTGTTAAACATGTTTGTAAACATATATATTTGCAGATTATTGGGGAATATCATGAAGAAAAAAGACTATGTATTTTTAAGCTTTCTTTCTGATTTTTAACCAGTTCTAAACAAAGAATTAACATCTAACATCCTAGGGTTTCTTAGAGCCTTTAGTAAGTGACCTTGCTGAAGTCCAAGTACACCATATCACCTTTATCCCAGTGCTTCTCAGCTCTTCCGGAGAACTCCTTTGTTATTAATATTCTGGTACATGGCTTCCCTCAAACAAATCTATTCACTTTTTCCTAGGGTACCTTATACACCCAAGCTTGCCTAATTTTGTCTTTATAGGTGGTATGGATTTGCCTAATACAAACATTAGACTGTAGCTTCTGAAATCTCTTTAAAAGTTTTAGGTCGTATTTGCTGCTTGTGTATAGAGGCTGTTTTAAGCGATAGATTATCCTGTATGAAAATGCTTTTGAAACATTTTAGTGTCTAGCATGTAGTCCTGGGAAAGTGTTACTCTTTGATATCTCTTAAAAAATATTTTTTCTGAAACCTTGTCTGCTGATACTGTGCACGGCTTCCTTGGTGCTCCTTCTCTACAATCTGTAAAGACTGGGAGTCATGTAGAACATGTCTGATCTATGCAACTAGCTATGGGTGTTAAAGACTTTCCTCTTGAAGAAAATACTGACTAGATTTCACCATTAAAGCTATTAAAAACAAAAAAGCCTGTTTCATACTACTCAGAATCTTGAACTTAGAACGTTCTGCAAGACTATTTTCCTGTTGTCTTTTTAATGTATTTATTTGCTTACAAAATAATATTACAGTAACCAGGTAAACATTACATAATTACAAAAGTATGCCCAGAATACTGAGGTGGTCTGGTTTTTGTCCTGTGGAACACAATTCTATTTGCCTTTGGCTTTAGAAGTCAACTTCATTTGTAGCATTGAAGCCCTGTACTATCAAGTGGTCTTCTGAAGAGATCTGAGTCTATTTTTGCAATCGTGCAGCATCCATGAATTGCAATCCTTGTAAATGAAAATTCTGGTTTAAATGGAACACTTTTTCTTCAAAAGAATTTTTGAATTCAAGTTTTGTTCAAGCCGTACCATGTCATTCAAGTCCGTCCTGTCCCGTGTTCCCCACTCCCCGCAGCCTGGTGATCGGTGTCATCAATCAAGTACTCACAGTAGAATAAATATAGGCAAAGAAAGAATGATGAGATAATGTATATATCTTGTAGAATGATGGTTTATAAACTCCACTAGATTTACCAGAGCTGATGTAACTGTGTAGAACTACTATACTGCATAGGAGAATTGCAGAGAAAAAGCAACATGCTGTTCCTTGCACTATACAAATACAGAGCCAAGACCATTCTTGCTTCAGCGTACGTATAATAGGATGACAAGATGACAGATAAAAGATCATGAAAAAATATAATGCAGTTATTGTGAGAATCAATCACAAATTATTGTATGCTGAAACGTTTAAGAAAAAATGCAGTTACCATTGCACTTTTATGAAAATTACATTTGTAGGAATGTCTCTCTTGAAAGTGAAGAAACCCCATCCTTTTTTGTTAACATAAAAAATAAATTAAAAAAAACAGTAGCTAGTCATTGTAATTTAACATGTTTATATCCAGTTTCACCAAAATTGAATGGAGTAAAATCACATAAAAATTAAACCAAGATTATATCTAGCAGAGGTGAAGTATTCTGTTTACTTTGCTCAGTAACCTCTGTAAAACCAGAGTATTGTACAGAATTAGCAAAAATCCACAAGTTGTGACACAAGTTTGGCATAAAATTCACATGATCCATCAGAGAAGTTACTGGTAGTTATATTAAACCCAACTTCTTTACACCGGCTTACTTGAGCAATATTGCTTGTATGTGTGCAGGATAATAAATCCTTATTTAATGGAGCTTAACAGCTAGTGTCTAATTTGTTCACCTTTTTGACCTGTCATGCCAGACATTTAAGTTGTTCTTGGTATAACTGCCTCCTTACTCGTATTTGGGTCTAGCAACCCCCACCTTCAGCCCCCCTTTTTTTAAACAATGTTACAGTTTGAAATTTTTGTTTGTGCCTAAATACGTAAAACTGTTTGGTTTTAATCTGAGAATATAGTTGTATCTATGGGACGTTGCTGTTACATTGCTATTTACATAGCATCAGCAATTATCAAGATTATTTTAATCACGTGAAAAGAGAAGGTTTGTGCTAGGGAGGAAGCAAGCAGCTGAAATGTGTGGCATTGGAAATCAGTGACTGAGCCTGAGCAAAGATCAGAGCTGATGAACCAGGTGTTCACAAGAGCTAATTTTTCTATTCTGCTCTGTGTGCTCAGTTCTGTGAGTTTATTTTCCTTGTTGAACTATGTGTAGCTGCAGTCACCAAATTTGTCAGAGTTTGAAGGAAATCTTAGGTAATTGGAAACAACTTTCTTTAATTTCTAATTTTCCAAAACCATTGCTTAGTTTTCCTCAAATGTACAACCTTGACATGCGTTAAAATGTTGAAAATATGTAAGGGGCTTAGGAGGTCTTAATATTTTAATTTTGCTGTTTAATAAAACAAAGGGTATCTTCTGTAATTATAGCTGAATTAATGGCAGTTGTATTCTTCACCTCATTTTTAAGCCACATACGTTGCTAAAATCTCAAATATTTTCTTGGAAAAAATACTTCTATAAATGTAGCTAAAATGTTGAACTCTTTGAAACCTGTTAAAACAGAGAAATACATAAAATCTGTAATGTGTTTTATAGCTCTTTCGAATAGGATACAATTTATGTTTTGCAAAATTCATCTATTATTTACATACACAAGTTGGTAATATTAATGTCTATATACAAGATTCCTTATACAGGTTCAAACCACTTAGTGGGAATTTCCTTAAAGAGTTAGTGTTCTAGTTTAGTCCAGCAGATAATGTCTGGAACTTCCTATTTTGTTTGCCTGGATACACAAGAACGAAATACTTCTGAAAAGTTACTTCTCATTTTCACAAACAGAAGTAAGACTTCTCATTTTTTAACGGGAAGAAAGAAGCAGGATTAGTAGCTGTACAGTATTGCATTTGGTACATCTTAAATTGTTATCCTGGAATGACAGAGAGAAGCTGGTATCCGTTCATTTAAACAGTCAAATCAGAGACTTTTTCTTTAAAGAACTTGAGTGGGGAGTAGTAGTAGATAATCGTTCTTGTGTATATTGTCCAAGTTTTATTTCTGAAGTGCTTTCCAGAGTGAGGCTTGAATCTCCATGAAGTCTTCTGCAAATAAGTTGGAATACAGTCTTACGGACACTTCTGGACATTAGGAAATACATAACTGGGTCTAAGCAGCTGTTAAAAGATGAAAATATGAGCATCACCTCATTGCATTTGTGAATGATTTCCTTCCAATAACAAGATGGATTTTGTAACTGTGATGTAATGTAGGCAAACCGGAACACATGGTAAGGAACAAAACAGATGGTGAAGATAATGAGTACAATGAAAGAATTCCGTGCTGTCTGGGTGTATTTTCCTGCGTTGGGAAAATTTGCTCTTCTCTTTGAAATTTTCAGAAGGTTCTTGGCAATTTTAACATATGAAAGTATCAAAAGGAAAAAAACTATCCAAAAAATTGCTACAATAATGTAATTTAAAATTGCTTCTGTCTTTGCATTCTGTTTATTTCGGTAATGAAAGCACATAGTAGAATTGCTGTTGTCACTCTTAAAGAAAGATGGTGCAACTACTGTTATAAATCCTGTTAGTGCAAGTGCCCACACCATGCAACAAATGTGTATACTTCGTCTGGTAGTTAACATTTTGGGACGCTTAACAGATTTATTTATTTTTATATAACGATCAAGACTAATTAGTCCCAACAGTACTATGCTAATATACATGTTCATATAAAACAGAGTTCCTACAATCTTGCATAAAATCAGTCCAAAGATCCAGGTGTTTTTCATAACATGATAGAGTATTCGGAAGGGAAGACAGAAGATCAGCAGAAGGTCTGCAATGGCTACATTTAGCAAGTAAACTTGGATAGAATTCCTTTTCTGATGAATGCAGAGGAAAGCAAACAGGGCTATAATATTTCCAACCAATCCAATTACAAAAATAATAGAGTAAAAAACTATTAAAGCAAGTGACAGTGAGTTGTCATCTAAGGGACAACTGTCCGAGGCATTTGTGGCTAGGTTAGTTTGGTTATTCCAGAAGACTTCCTTGTATGGCAGAGTGGTCAGTAAATCAGCTGAAGCTGCAGCCATCATTTGTGAGGATTTTTTAGCTGTTCTGTAGGGATGCAAAGAGAATTTTGAAGAATTAGATTGCCATGGGACCATTTTCTTGTGTTTTCTTACTTTATTGCATACAGTCTTATGTGATATAAACATAAAAGGCAATAACTAGATAAGGTAAATGCACCAAAGTATTGCTGTAGCAGACTAGAAGAAGGACTTTCAGCCAGATATCATGATACAATGTAAGTCTAGACTAGTTGGTTCCTTGTTTTTCTTCATGTGAAGTAGGCAAGAGCAGATGGTACAGAACACTCACACAGATAACTATTTTTGTAATTACATCTTTATTACTGCCTTGTATTGTTTTAAAAATCAACTATTATGTTTTGCTGCAAATTTTAGAAATTTAATTTTTTTGTTTTATCTAGAGTACAAATAATTTTTTTAAGTTCTGATGTTAGGATTAGACTTTCTGACACAGAAAACATTTTAATTAAGATGCAAAAGAGGGCAAGCATAGCTAAGTGAAATGTTCTTGGTGTTGATACAAAGTACGTAGAAATGTATCAAAACTATTCTAAACTCATCAGTATTAATTTTAAAAAAAGTACCCAGGATCTCTTGCATGGAAGTCACTAGTTTTCGATTATAAAAGCAGTTGTAAATTAACATCTATTTGGCTGTGTAATCTGTTATAAGTAACACTGTGAGTCAGTACTATTACAGTAGGGTTTTTTTAATAATTTATATCTTCATGCAAATGTAAGTATTTTTTCCTTTTCTTGACTGTTCAAAAATCAATACTATGCAAAGAAACTAATATTAGCTGAAAACCACATTAATGCGGTAAAAGGTTGTTTTCACATCTTCCTTGTTGTGTCAAAGTTTTTAATTTTGCTAACCGTATTTTTGACGAGGAAGGTACAATCTGGAAGATAAAAGTCAGCTTTGACCAAAGAAGAAAAAGCAAAAAAGTGTGTGGTTAGGAGGGTAGAATCACAATGAGTTGTTTAGAGGGATGCTTAACACTGATTAGTAATGATACAACTTATGTCCTTGATTAGTATGTCATAGCAATAAAAGATTCCATAAATAAGTTTATGTAGATTTTTTTTAAAGGGGCAGCGTTTTTTAGCCTAATCTCACAAATTGGTTTTGATGCTTGGAACTTAGTGTCTAACAACATTAACAAGAACAAAACAACAACAAAATTTGCATGCTAGGTCTTAAAAATGCAGATTTACATTTAAATGTGTAATATAGCTACAGCAGTGAAAACAGCAGCATTTCAGGTAAAATTCTTAGTAAGACCTAATGTACATACAGAATCTGAATTATTGAGAGTTTTAATATCCTGCACTGGCTGATCTTACAATTGCATTTAATTTGTACAATAAGTTAGCAGTTCTAAAAAATATTTCTGGTTTCATATTTGGCATTTCATATTGTCAGGGCAAGAAGTAATTTTAAAAGTTTGTTTAAAAAAAACATGATGCTTTCAAATACATCTTGAAACCTGTCTACTACTGTAATTCCTTGTTTATGTTGCTTTTCTAAAAAAATGCTTGACATCATGACTTGTATAAGTAGTGACAAGTTTTAGGTCAATGAGGGAAAAATTAATTGCACTGCAGATACATTACAAACATATCTTTTAGCTATCAAGTTTTGTCATCTGTAAGCAAGCAGGAATGCTTAGACATAGGTATATTTAATTAAGACAGGGTTTGAAGGTCAGTAGTACCTTTGCAGTTAAGGGAGATTTTAATAGAAATTTGATTTATTGTAGCTTAAATATAAAACAGGCCACTTACCATTTATATCTTAAGAACTTCTGCTGATTTTCAAAACCGCTGGTGAAGACGGGGAGGAGTAACATGCAAGTCCTCTTGTTAGAAAGCTAAAGCACCAACTTCTCTATGAAAGTGATGAGAATCAGCTGACACAGTACAATTAGCAACAAGGGGAAGTTTACCTAGTGTTGCAACCGCATTTTTTAAAAAAGATATTTTTAACTAGCAAAACTCAGGCTATTGAAAAGATCAATTTTGCTGTTAATTTGGGCTTTTCTGGGAGAGGTTCTATATTAAAGTTTTCTGCGAGCTTCACTCTGAATTGGAGATTTGGATCTTTTTCTCAGAAACTTTGTTTCTGGTGAGCTGTGTCAGTGACTTCCTTTTTGGATGACAATTATGTTGGTACGGCCTGTCTTCTTTTTAATACTGTCATTGAACTAGTATCACTTTTTCAAATGTAGGGTAAAGAGATATCAACATCACAGTGAAATGGTACATTTTGCTTATGTTGGTGTAGTTCTCCCATCTACCTTCCTCCTTGCCTGGGGTTAGAAATTTGAGGTTGATCTTTTTCACTAGAAATGACAGCAATGAGAACATGTGAAAGTGTCCGAAGTGTGCATCTTAACAATTTTAGTAAGGCAGAAGTGAAATACAGTGTGCAAAGATAATACCACCTGGTGATACTATTTTAAATAGGATGTAAAGGATTGAAAATTACCTTCATAAACTGCAAATTTGAAAATGAATTCTACAAGTCCTGATATAAGGTAGCCTAAATTTAATGACCGTCTCAAGAACATTGTCTTGGCTTTGTAGTCTCCTTAGCATTTGAAATGAGAATTTCCGTGTTAACTTTCTTAATACGTCATCTGTTTAGGAATCCAGCTTTTATGGGATTCTGCAGATTTCAGTTAGAATTGTAAAGAGGCTATGCACTTTTACGTGAAGCTGCTTGTCATATAATTGAAACTTTTTAACAGAAAACATGGGTGGCTACAGATTATGACTTTACAGGTAGTCAGATTGAGCTTGTAGCTCCTTTGCACGATTTTGCATTCCTAGTTTCATAATTTAACCAGTAATGTATTCTCAAGAAGCAGTATACAAATATGACATTCTTCCTTTTAAATGATATCGTTGACTGCAAAGGGAGACTTTGAGTAAATGCAGGAGGTAGTTCTATATTAAATGCAGTAGTTTGGCTATGTGAATTAAATACTAAATTGTGCTCTAATAGATTTTGTCTGTATGTTGCTTCCTCCTACACCAGTCAGTATACATCCAAATTGCTGTGTAATGTTATTCCATTTTTATACATTACACCTCACTCTTATTTGTGGAAAGACTGTGGAAAAACAAATGTATGGAAGACTGCACCTGAAATCCAGTTTAGAAACTTAAATAATTCCCCTCCTTGCTGGAATATTTATTAGAAACATCACAGGGATGTTCCTTTCTTTTCTGCGGTTGGAAAGTGATCAGTGAATTCTGTGATTAAGGCTCAAAATAGTGTTTTATGTTCTCTATGTGAAGGATAAGATCCCACAAAGTGTATCATAGGTAGAATATTTCTGCTGGAGAATTGAAACAGTGTAAGGCTTAAGGGTGAAAGGTAAAAAAGAAAAAGTAATACCATGTAAGAAATTACAGGTGTTAATTTTTATCTTCATTTTATTATTATTTCACTTGTGTTCCTTGTGAGTTCTGATAAGTCCTGAAAGGATTTTGCTGTGCCTAGGACAATTGAAAGGGAAGCCAATGAAGAAAGAGGAGTTCATGCCAGAAGAAAAATAAACCTGAAACTAAGAAATTCTTTCAAAAAAAAACCCCAAAAATTCTAGCTTCTCTGTGCAAGTTTATGAAAACAAGTTATTAAATGCAAATAATGTAATGATTTATCTGGATTTTTGTCTTTTCAGCCACACTGTGTACTGCTTGCCTCAAAAGAGAATTCAGCCCCAGTAAAGCTTGGTGGCTTCGGGGTAGCAATTCAGTTAGGAGAGTCTGGGCTAGTTGCTGGAGGTAAGAAATTTTCCTTCAAATTTATATAACATTATGCATGTTGTGCTGCAGAGTTCTGTTCTTCTGACACAGCCCAGCCTGCAAAACAAGAGCTCAAAAATAATCTTTCACTAAAGACTTAGGTAACATTATAAATGCACACAGTTAATCTAAATTGCTAATAGAATGTAACATTGTTGTGCGTACATACTGACTATTAAATTCCTCCAAACATTACTCAACAGATTACACTGGTTTGATCAAAATAAAATTGAAAAAAAAGCAAGGAATTTTCCATTTTAATACAATCATTGGCACAATTCTTCCATGCTTGACAAAGCAAATCAAATGAAAATGCTATCAGGATTGAAATGTATGTTAAAGCGATTGAGTAAGGACTTACTACAGCATCCTCAATGCTCCCCTGTGTTTCTTAGGTGATTTCTGTCAGAATGCTATGCTGTTTAATAGCAAAATCTTATTAGTTTTCACATGTGACTCTTCTGTGTTTTAATATTTCATTGTAATTATTGCATAAGACATCAAAATCTTGATACGTATGTATATTTTTTGACTAAGTGTGTTTTGTTTTCTGTGGATTTTATTTCCTCTAGCTGCCTTCCATATTGTTCCAGACAATAGGGTTATGCTTTAATCAGCCTGCACAGATGAAGACCCAATCAATTTTCCGATGCTTTCATTGCCAGAGTAGGAGATCACAACAAACGATTTTGTTAGTTTTATGGTTTTTTCCCTTCAAAATGAGTAACTTCCTCTCAGTACCATGCTTTTTCAAAAACTCAGATTTCCTGATCTAACTACTTAAAGGTCTGCATCAATGTGGCTTTTAAATGCTCTTTAAAATAAAAAGCAAATCCAATATAAGCATACTGACAGCTTCCATTCTCTTTCCAGATATCACTAATACCCTGGAAATATCCAGGTATCTTATTACCTAGAGACCTAGATGCGTGTTTTCAGAGAAAATACCCTTTTAGTTAAGCTACTGTTGTTTCCTCAATAAAAAGGTCACTCCTTTCTTAACTTTTCCTCTATTTCTCAAATTTTCTGTACCCCAGCCACTACTTTTTTAGTGATAATTCCTACTCTTTTGTTTAGGATTCTCTCATTTTTCTTCTTTATATTCTCACCGAGCAACTTCATCCATTTCTTGTGTTTTAGCTAATCTTCTGGAGGTAGTCAGATACAGTGTACTTTCTTTCAGACTACTAGCTGTCTCGCAAGAAACCTCAAGTTCAACTTCAAAAAAAAATCCAACATTTTTCCTAAAATCTATCATGTCCTTCTTTTCCTGTTACCATTCACTGTTCTGTGATCCCACTCATCGTTCATGTGCTCAACCTCCATGCAGTTGTCAGTGCTGGTCTAGTCTTTCCTTTCCTATGTAAAAACATTTTCATTCCTTTCTGGTTCTGTTTGCAGTACTTATAGAAGCTTCTTTCTTAAACCTCATCAGTATAGTATTTCTCTCAATCTGTATCTTTTACCTCATCCATGTTAACTTCTGCCATATCAGTCTGCCTTCATTTTTTTCCCCTTTGCTCTCAACTGTCATTTCCAATTTGTAGCCTTTTTGTTAGCACTTGTTACTTTCAGCTTCAAATTCCTCTTGCTTTCAGGGATGCCCAGAGTAATTCTACTTTATTTAAATACCATGGAAGGTCTCAGCTCTACTGCCTGTTTGAAGCTTTCTCCTTAACAGACTCCTTATCTCTTCTTTCCATCTCTTTCTTATCTCTTTCATCTTCCATTCCAGTCTTTATACCACAAACTACACCTGTTATCTGGCAATTCTTTCCCCTTCCAGAGTCCTGCCTGAAAGCATATTACTAGACAGTCCCCTACACAGCACTTGCAAGATGTTATTTCTTCAACTCTACAGTATCATCCCATATGTTATATGCAAGTTAGTTATCCATATGCCCTATGGATAAGTTGTTTTGTATTAATGATGAATTACAGGCACTACTTATTTCTCAATTGTATCCTAAATGAAATAGAAACTCTCCTTATAGAGAAGTTTATGAGCAGTATAATAACCAACCTGTCTAGTTTCACATTCTTTTTCTAAGTTTTAGTGAAAAAACATTGATTTCAGCTTAACATAGTCAATTATTTCCCTTTCAGCAAAAGTTCGTCAATCTCCATGATGGTCACTCTCTTTTGTGGTTGTATTTTTCCCCTAAAATAGCAGTTGCTATATCTAAAACATTCAGCGGTTACCAGTGTTCTAAAAATTTTTTTTCTTGCTTTCACGCATTTGCGTTTGTGACATTTTGCTTACCTTTTTACATTGACACACCTGTGCCTGACAAGACCAGATTGCGTGTAGCCCAGGAGAGCACAAATAGAAGGGAATTTTCTCCCTCAATGTCTTCTAAGCCTGCCTTCTAGGGCACAGCTGTTGCTTTGTTTGGGACTATGAATTTTTTTTTTAACTTAACAAAAGACATCTTTTTTTCCAGTGTGCATAAATTGTTTTGCAGGGGGAAGGGGATTTTTGTAATCAGTCCCAGATACTGAAAGTAGACAACCATGCACAATCTTTTGATATAAGTCCAAAGATAGACTTGTGTTGTTTAGAAGGATTATAACTACAGTGTCTGTTTGAGCAGATAGAGGGTTATTTAACAGCAGTGTAAAGGAGCTCATGATAACAAGCTATGACATCATACTAGATGTCATTAATGAAAATGTCTGTGGAACAGATTTTAGGAATATGACTGTATTTTATCAGCCAAGAACCCAGTGGAGTTTATTTTTAAGAGTATTTAATTATTATTAACTTAGTACAAAAGACAAATAAAAGATGCGGCCATAACTCATTTTTTATAAGACCGGAAGGCAAAATGTAAAGCAATACTTTTTGTTGCACTATGTTTGCCCATAAGCTGCAATGCAATGAATAAGAAGCATGTGCATCTTCTGAGGTACAGGAAATTGTTTTCATGAGCTGCCAATCTCTGAAGGTCTCTTTTTCCAGTTCTTACGATCTGAAGTAGAAAATTTTGCTAAGTGTATTCATTTAAAGCATTGAAGTAGGTACTTCAAGAGTAAATTCTGGCAGTATACACAGTAGTTACAGATCAACTTAATTTATAAGTGAACTCTTTTATGGAACAGGATGTAGACAGGAAACAATCCGTGTTTGCGTGGTTATAATGCAGGTGGAGTAGTGGAACCTCTGGGAAGGCAATGATTTAATAGAGCAGTCTCGCATTATGATCTCTGTCTTCTTCCTTGGACAATTTTTCTTTCAGAATGAGGTATGTATTGTCACAATATTTTCGTAAATAAATGTGACATCAGATTTATCAGTTATCAAATGTCTTGGAAGCTGAATCTTGGGATTTTTAGCCAGTATATAGTATAAAAGTCTGAAGGGACAAAAGCCATTGAGTCCATAAGTGCTATTTCCTCCACTTCATCTACTTATTTTCTCCTGGTTTCAACGAGTGCAAAATAAGATAAGTGTATAGACCTAAATGGTATGAGGTTCTATACTAATTGTTAAGTCTTATCTATGGATAGTTAAATGTTTTTCACTCTTTACCTTTAGCAGCAAAATGACACAGGTACCATGATGCTAATCCAGTCCAGTATTGATTTTTCTGTATTATTAGCTCCCCTAAGTTGCTTCAGAATCCTATAGTATCTTCCAGTATCCTAACAAAACAGCCATCATCTTACTGGAAAACACCTTAGTACGTTTTTAATAGAACTACAGCACATCAATATCAAGTGTTCTTGGTTCTTCATCAGCTAGCCTTTTAGACTTACTGCAAAAATAGCAAAGGAAGGCATTACCACAAATTTCCATGCAAATAAGACTGTGGAATCGGGGATGTCCTTTAAGTTACTTATTTTTGTTTTGTCCTATCAATGTAAAAAGGATCATAGAATCATAGAATGCTTTAGGCTGGAAGGGACCTTTAAAGGTCATCTAGTCCAACCCACCTGCAATGAGCAGCGACATCTTCAACTAGATCAGGTTGTTGAAAGCCCTGTCCAGCCTGACCTTGAATGTTTCTGGGGATGGAGCACCTACCACCTCTGTGGGCAGCCTGTTCCAGTGTTTCACCAAACTGGATCTTCTTGGAGGTTTTATAAACCCCAGTTTAAAAAACATACTTTTTGAAATGTTGTTTATTCACACTGCATAGACTTTTTTTCCTTTTCATCATCGGTGTCTGAACGATACAGCAAATCTTTCTTTTGTTTTCCATGGAGAGGTAAAACATGTGTAAGCTGAGGTCCTACACTAGTATTCTTCTTTCCTTTAAATTGTAGTGTTTCTTTCCTCTGCAAAGCAAGAGCACTATTTCCCTATTTTTTTTCCTGAAAATTAAAAAAATGTGAGCCGTTTCAAAGCTTGGCCTCTTGTTTTATTTAAAAGTTTATTTAAAAGATACAACTGTGGTTTACTGTCTCTCAGAAATTCCACTTCACATCTGGGTCGATTTGAGAGTGCTTACAGGAGGCTAACGTGTTTTAAAGTCAGTTTAGGTTTACTTCCTCCATCATAGTTTTATGACTGAAAAGGCCATTGAATCAGCTATTATAATTTGTCTGGTTAATGTGTGATCTTTGCTTTGCTCATTTTTTGGACAGTGATATCCAGTTGTCCAGTTGCCTGCTGATGCATCTTTTAAAATACATTTTCTTCAGACAATCTTCTGTGCTGAAGCTGAATTGCCTTTTTATTTTTCTTTTTTTTTTTTTTTTTTTTTTTAATCTAGTCATCTCCTCTATACACCTGCTTTAAACATCTCTATTGTCTGGAGTAATGTGGAAAGGAATTAAAAGTAGTAAAGTATTGATCTATCTCATCTGTTGTGTGTGATTCTTTGATTCCTTCCACATTATTCTGGACAGCCCACTCTTTTAGAAACTCCTTAATTTATGAACATATTTCTTATTACACTATTGTGAGAGGTCAGATGGTGATGTTTATTAGTACCTCACATTTTTTTCCTAAAAATTATTTGTTCCAGTTGTTTCCTTATACATCGTTCAGATACTACTGCTGTTGAAAGACTCTCCTTCTGATATCTTGGTCATCAATCCCCTGCCTTAGGGATGACAAAATCTGATTGGGTCTCTGTATATACTCTTCTTCTTGTGGAAAGCATAGCCCTATTGTCTGGAATAATATGGAAAGAGTCATAGAAACTAAATTGTCAAAGGTAAGTCAAAATTTATCTTTAGTGCTTGTGAATGATATCAGATTGACAACACCTGAAGACTGAAGCTCTCTGTTTAGCCACAGGAAAAATCAGCAAAATTAGCAATTTTATAAATTTCCAAACTACCAACATGCCTCAAAAGGGTGCTGAGAAAAAAGCTTACCTCTAGAAATAAGATGTGTAGTGTCAGTACCTATTCAGACATTGAGTGCTTCCTAAGTCAGAAAACACTTTGATGTTGGCATTTATTTACAATTAATTGGGTGGAGGCCAGTATCACATTGAATGCATACCACTGCCGAGTCTTCATATAGTGTTGATTTTCAGTTAATGCTACTCTAGAACAGATAAGAAGAACCTAGAAGCACATAGACAGAAAATTGATTCGAGTCTTCCATATGATTTCTCCTCACATACAGATACAACTAAAAATCATGTGTGTGTGTATGCGTGCATGCATGCAACACTTACTTAAGTAAAACAATGCTGTTTTTTCATGGGCAGTCATCTGAATATATCTATGAGTGTTCTTGTGTCCTGAAGAGTAAAGGACCTGTGGAAGGCAGAAGTTATCTATTAAAGAGAGAAAAATGCCTTTGCTTACTGTTCTTTCTCACACTGCCTCGAAAAGGTTGCAAAGATTCTCCCAAAACACCAAAGAAAATTCAAAAGCTTATAAAATATTTTAAAACAATTGAACTGTTGAGAACAATTTTAAAATTTTATATTGGATGTGTTTAGAAGGCAAATTTTCTATTAGATAATTTTCAGCAGAAGTGATACTTGGTATAAAGAGCAGTGAGTACCCATGACTTTAGAAAACTTTGCTGTGTATAAATTTTGTTATCCTGTTACTGATATTCACCTTACAGTTCTTGTAGTTGCAACATAGGAAAAATCCCTGCCTATACTCTATTCATTTTGCTGAGCTAAGTGCAGCTCAGAAGTGCAGCTCAGCAGTCCTTGCGTAGGTCAGTTTTTAGAATAACCTCAAAATTATCATTTGCTCCTTTGATGAACCCACTAAAGTGGTTAGTTGTCACGAGGATGACAGCTGTCCCAGAAATGACTTTAGCCTTTTTAAGTTTCTGATACGTACATACACATATATATGCTTTTTTTTTTTTACCTTGTTTGTACATACACATATATATGCACTTTTTTTACCTTGTTTAACTGGACAGTTCAGTCTCAACCAATTAAATTTTTTTGTTCTGGGTTTGATTTTTCATGGAGACAAAATTGGGATTTCCACCACCACCGCAGCCCTCCCCATCTAAAGTATCAGGATCTTGTAATCTGCACTAAAAGGATTATGAAACCAAATCATATTAAGCTCACCTAGCCATCTTTCTCATTTCATTTGTACTTACGGAGTTCTCATTAATATGAGAACTAAAAGTGCATATTAACGTTTAGTAGTACTGATTTTTCAGGCTGCTATTAAGTGGCATCCATTTTTTATCTCGTTTATAGCAGCAGTTTGTTGGGAGTCTTAAACAGCTGTGTAGGATGTTACCTAGTACTGAACTTAGTCTATTCCTTCTGCTCAACATCAAGCAGTTCATTAAAGTGGGTTTTATGGTAAACTGGTTTTGAACCAGGGCAACAAAGATCCCGTTCTTCTGCCTATGATCTAAGTTCTTTAACTTCCAAGGCAGGAGAAAAGAAAATTGGGATGATCAGGGAAGGACAGTGGTTTTTAATCATAACTTCTAAATCTGTCAGTTTGTCTGTAAGAGCTCTTGAGTACTAAGTAAACGTGCAGCCTCACATTCTGATGTGAGGTCAACAGATAAAGCAAAATAGGAACCTTGAAGTATCAAGAGGATATAATTTGTCTATTGTCACATAGAAAGTAGGAAATAAAACTCAAGAAGCTTGTTCTGTTAGAAAACAATGTGTATATAGAAAAAAAAATTACAATATGATGAAGGTCATTGAAAATAAACAGAGCACTGGCAGTGGATGGCTACCGCATAAGAAATGCTTGCGTATTATGTTTTGTCTGCAATTTTGATAAGTGTACTGTTGCAAGTTATGTTTGCTTCTTGTTGATATGCAGTAGTTTTGTAAGTATTCATGTATTTCCTTGACCTGTGGTCAGGATGTGAAGTAGAGGGGGAAAGGAAATCTGAAATTGTTGTCCACCATCAGGACCCTGCTTTGCAAAATTCAGGGAAGCTGATTAATGCTCAGTTTCAAGAAACTATTCTGTTCTGCATACATTTATGAGTGCATATAAATAATGAAGGGGTTTTCTTGCTTATCAATTTCTGCAAAGTAATTTTAATTTGAAACATTATTTGCTGAAGGAGAGAAGGAAGCAAAAAAAATACACACTTTTGATACTCATGACACTGTAGATTACTTATTTTATACAGCCCATGATTAAATTGGGTAAGGTGATATTTGAAAACTAGAAATGAAAGAAACAAGCTGTATCTTTGGAGGAAGATTAATCTTATTTTCCCCCATTTAATCAGTATTCTCTATGTTAATACCAGTGTAACTACGTGTGGTGGGTTGACCTTGGCTAAGGGCCAAACTCCCACCAGCTGCTCGCTCACTCCCTCAGCTCAACAGAGCAGGGGGAGAAAATAGGATGAAAAAGCTCATGGGTCGAGGTAAATACATGCAAACTGCTTACCAGTTACATCACGGGTAAAACGGACTTGAATCGGGGAAACCCGGTTTAATTTATTGCTGATTCAAATAGATTTGGGTAGTGGGAAACAAAGACAAAAATGAAGACATCACCTCCTCTCCTCCCTTTTCCAGGCTCAGCTTCACTCCCTCACTCCTGACTCCCTCACCCCCCAAGCCTGGTGGGTGCAAGGGGATGGGCAATGGGGGGCTGTGATCAGTCCATAGCAGCCCCTCTCTGCCACACCTTCTTCCTCACACTTTTCCCCTGCTCCAGCTGCCACCGGCTGCAGTCCTTCAGGACAAGTCTGCTCATGTGTGGGTCCTCCACAGGCCGCAGTTCCTTCAGAGAATATCCCCCTGCTCCAGCATGGGGTTCTCTATGGGCTGCAGGGTGGATACCTGCTCTGGCGTGGGCTGCAGGGGAATCTCTGCTGGGGCACCTGGAGCACCTCTTCTGTTTCCTCACCTCAGTGCTCACGGGCTGTTTCTCACACTTTTTCCCGTGCTCCTTGCTGCCAGGCAATATTTTTCCCTTTCTTACGCCCATTTTCCCTGAGGCACCACCATCTTGCCTGCTGGGCTCAGCTGTGCCCTGCAGTGGGCCCACTGGAACCAGCTGTGTCCAGCTGCTCCTCACAGAGACCACTGCTGCAGCCCCCCCACTGCTGGCACATTGACAGCTAAACACCTACACCCGATAATGCTATTGTATTGCTCATGTAGCATCTGCTGCTGCTAAATATGCTGTTTTACACCATAGGAGAAAATGTAGGACGGGTAACTGTTTGCAAGGACACATTTTCCTCAGAACAAGATGTTCTATAGGTCGACCTTCACTGTGCTGCAAATACCCAGCAGACTTAAATGTATTGACAAAAAAAAAAAACCAAAGCAAAACCCCAAACCTTTAGGTCTACTTCTCACAGCACGTAGTCTTTTTCTTTTTTACCATGTTCATCTCTGCAATTGTTTACTTAAAACACAAAGAAGGTCCTAAGCTGAGAGGAGTGGCACACAGTTACTGGAAATACACATTAAATCAACTTAGATATCATTTGATATGTAGGATTCTTAGTTTCATTAGCTACTTGATCCAGATGACTGTATATCTCCCTGAACTTTAATGCCTCTTTTAAATAGCTTTGTTTGTCCTTGTGATATCTTGTCTTCTAGTGATTTCTGCTGCTTGTCTTTTGAATAATCACTTTTCTCTAGACTTGCCAGATTTCATAACAGCAATTAGAAAGCCTGGTAGGAAGGCAAAATCTTCAAAGTACATACGATTTTCCATTCATATTAATAAAAACGATTTAAATGAGCTTTATTACCACAGATGTTTTTTTCAATGTGTAAGAAAGGTTACACCTGCTCCAAAATTGCAAATGGGTACCTCTGCACCCAAATGCCAGGAAGTTTACCACTGAGATAAGCAAGACTTGGGTAAGCCAGGCTGCTCTGCGGTCTTGCATGATGTCTTCTGTACTAAAGATTTCCAGACTGTGGTATGCATACCACTAATGTCACATGAGCAGGCTAAGTGATACACAAATACTGTTTGAACAGGCAGGTGTTGCTGCTTATGTACACACATAGCCTGAGACAGAGCTGGAAATGTTAATGCCATTGCAAATGATGGCATCCTAAGGGGCAAAAAGTTAGGAAACCCTTATAGATGAAGATTTGCAGGCACTTGGGGAAAAAAGAGGGAGGCAAAAACCCCAGAGTTCTCAGCAACTTGTGCATACTGGGTATATATGCTTTCCGTTTTCCTTCCCTTCCCTGTCACCAGGAATCTAAAAGAGAGACTTGGGGTCATCTAAGGAGATAATTCTTTACCTCATAGTTGTGATCTTGAAGATTTGGCTTTGAGGTTTATCAGTTAGGCTGAAAGATACATCATAAGCCTATAAATTGCGTGTAACGAACAAGAAGAATTACTAATCTTTTCCCATGTCCATCTCTGTCTTTCGCTGTCCAGAGTAAATGTCCTTCCCCTCCCCCCAGCGGTACAAGGGATGAGCTGGACTTGCAGCATCTTGCTGTTTTACTCTTTTTTAGCCTGGGAAGGAACTTAGCCTTTGCTATCGTGTCAGCCTAGACTGCATGGACTTTTTAAGATGCCGACTTAGCTTAGTGGTGAGGTAACGTTCCTTTGTCACAGGCAGATTCCTAACATTTGCTTGGCAGAGGGGATTGCCTCATAAACTGGGAATGAAAAGGTTTAGCACAAAGCCAGGTGAAAAAGTTTGACAATGGTGTTGTTTCTCCTTAAGAATAGTATGGTGAAAAAGCTACCGTCTTTCTGTTGATGTTTTAATCCTTGTAGATGCAAAAAGGAGTGAGTGGAGACTAGTTAACAAAGCGTGGTCAGATCATATTCCTGCATTAGGTGGTATGAATGAAGGATGGTCTTTCCTGAGTAAACTACTGCCAGATAGTCTCCTTAGGTGTTTGTTACCAGTGGTGTGATTTAGTTAACTCGCATTCAAGTGGTGTGCAAGACAGGCTAGTCTGGCAAGAGTCTCTTTACAAGGCAAGACTGAATTAAATACATGCCATGCGAACACCTCGAATTCTCTAGGCTGCATTATAAACTCTCCTAGCCAGCACAAAGGTGCTGCAAGCCTTGAATGGAGCCTCTGAAGTCCACTGTAGTATTAGTGAGCAAGAATAACTTATGAAGCTGGTACAAGTGGTAGCAGTTTGCTGCAGTTGTAGGGTTTTTTTCTTCTGCTGGTATTTGGTGGAACGAGGGTAGTCCAGACTACAGTATTTGTGTGAGTGGTGCCCTGAGCATTCAAGGCTTAATTCTTGCAAACCCTTTGCAGTGGAAACAAACCTCTCTACAATGGAAAACATTTATAGGGAGAGGTAAAATGTTTGTTGCTTTTATATGGCTTAATGTGTTATGCAGAAATTGAATGAAGTCATTCTAATCGGTTTACCCACTCAAAAGATGAGCTGGTACTAAATATGTTGTGTTTCCATGGACATACATTCATTACCAATCCAAAATCAGTACTGTCCCAAAACTTACTGTGTAGCACTCATTGAAAGCACGCTGTGGAACAAATTAGCATTATCTTTTTATCTGTAATAAGATATTGCCTACTTCAAATAAATGAACACATTTGCTAGCATTTTGCATTCTTGTTGGCAGTTTCAGTAGACTGGCAAAGGTTTGGGCAGGGCATTAAACCAAACTATGCTCTTGCCAATTAGAGGCAGCTTTCTCAAGTAAGCAGTGTAGACTAGAACTCTATAATATGTTTGTACATGCTCTCTGGATAAATAATTCCTGTTTCAAAGATTGTCCAAATTCGTATTTTTACTTTCATACGACATGTTTCACTGAAGAATCTTAGTGCTCTTATATAAGTCCTGTTTCACAGTCTGCAGCGTAAGATAGAATATTCCTGAATCTGTAGAAGTATAAAACAAGCAAAAGGGAAACTACTGATTTGTCTCACTGTATATATTTGATAAATACTAAACTTCAGGAAAAAAGAATTGTTTTAAAAGTTTAACCCATGAACAAAACTTGCTAGAACTGTTTTAGTCTAATGCAGTGATATTCTTCATTTCCAAGTTTGACATGCATCACTGACTCAGTTTTGTTCTTATCTCCATTTAGGACGTGTAGGAACACCTCATTTTATGGCCCCAGAAGTGGTAAAAAGGGAACCTTATGGGAAGCCTGTAGACGTTTGGGGTTGTGGCGTGATCCTTTTTATTCTGCTAAGCGGTTGTTTGCCTTTTTATGGAACCAAGGAAAGATTATTTGAAGGCATTATTAAAGGAAAATACAAGGTAAATGACAGTGTACCTGAATCCTTTTCCAGTGAGATGAGCTCTGCTAGTAAAATTTCTGGAAGTTGATTTTTGTATTTAGCCTGATTTAAACTTAAAGCTTATAGAAATCTGTCTGTGTTACATAGGAAGAGAGATGATTTTCTCTCTCCAGTCTAT
The DNA here is from genome assembly GCA_017639485.1 of Pluvialis apricaria. Classification (NCBI taxonomy): domain Eukaryota; kingdom Metazoa; phylum Chordata; class Aves; order Charadriiformes; family Charadriidae; genus Pluvialis; species Pluvialis apricaria. The sequence continues at coordinate 97,345,568 of CM030007.1, read as the reverse complement.
CTTGTTCCTGCTGTGTTTAGTATCAATGTTAGGAATTAGAATACGGAAATATTTACTCAGATGAAATAATAAATGGGTGCAATGACTAGCCCCTAATTCTACGTTGAGCTCGGTAGGATTATATAAGGTTTAGCTGTGAAGTATAACATACTGTATGTTACCTTAGGTTTATAGACCACTTAAAATTTTTTCATCAACTAAAAGAACTGTCATAAAGGCTGGTCATCATATTGTCTCAATTTAAAATAAAATGCATGTTACTGTAAAAATGTCGTTTTGCATTTGTCTTTTTAGTACAGTGTGTAGTAAAGTGCAGCAGGTGATTCAAAAGAAGCCACTTGCAACTGAAAATTAATTTGATGTGTGTGCAAGATAAGTATGTTTCGCAACAAAAGCATCCTAGAGCCATTAGGGAGACAAAGTTTTGCAGTTTTGTCTAAGATCCGTTTTGCTCTACTTTGCAACCAGTGTCATGCATGGGCTGTGTATTAGCGAATTAAGAGTGGAAACTCCTAAAACTGTCTGATAGTCTGTAATATCATTTAGGAAGTATTTTATTGCATGAACTTAACAGTGGTCTGCTAAAATGTAAATGAAAGCAGTGGTACTGTACTTGGTCAGAGAGCATTTTTTCATTCTTTAAATTTTGTGTTCCAAGAAACAGCAGGATTTCTTCATGGCACTACTTTTGGGATTGCATAGACTGGTAGATGGTCCAGTTTCACTTTATGGAAGATTTCTTCATGGAATCTCTTAAGCAGCTAAAACCATCTGGAAGTGTACAAGTTAACTTTTCTTTGTTAAAAAAAGTCCTGGCCAGAACATTGTGTCTTCTCAGTTCCTTTTCTGTTCCTGTTTCCACTATAATATGTCTATTCAGTGAAAATAGTATAAGGATTTCAAAACACTCTTGCTGCAAATTTGCAATTACCTTCATTTTATTACAGCTGAAAAAGAAATGACAAATCACAACTATAAATGTGCATTTCATAGGTGGATAATGTCCCTGAATGCTCCAATTTAAAGCGATCATTTTTCATAAAGACTGACTTTAAATAAAATGGACCTCTTTAAATGAACAGATTATAACATTGAAAAAGGTCTGGTTATAATTTTGAATTTTCATTTAGTAACTTGTAAAGTTAGCAGTGTACCAACTAAATAAACTTAAGTTCCTCATAAATTAAAGAAATACTAGAAATAGCTTAAGGATAGAGTCCTTTATCGCAGAAAGAATTTTCTTACTTTAGTATGATTTTATCAGGTGTCCATCATCTTGACTAGTTGGACACAAACCTGCATATGTATAAGGTGCAACTATATTCTAAATCATCCTTCACATTGTAGTCTCCTAAAGATATAGTTCTGCTCTAAAGTGTTGCAATTGCTTGTATTGTTGATCACATGTCAGTATGCTTTCCTACGTGAGTGACTGAAGAGGCTTATCTGTTGTAAAATTGAAAGGAATTTATAGGGAAGAGCCATTGTCCATGATACCTGTGGGACAGGACCAGAACAACAGACATTAGCTGACTCCCTTTTTAGTCAGCATCGCTGGCATGAAATTGTGGGCTGATATAGATAGACTGTCATGCCAGTCCTTATATTGATTTCAGGAGTAGATTTCATTTCTACACTTATCATATACATAGGTAAGTGTCAGACAAAGCCTAATTATTTTTCTTTTTCTAGTGAAGGGTCACTTTTATCTGAACAAAATGTAGCATAGGTGGAAAATTGTGCTGTGATTATAACATAATACCAAGGGTATGTCAGCTTTTGTGATACAATGCTCACTGTTTTCCATTTTTTTGCCATTTCAGTAGCAACTAATGTACAATTTTGTAAGTTATTAAAAAACTTAGAAACTTTTATTATAATAAAATGTTTACAAGTACCAACCACTGTTAGATCTCTGCAATTACTTTACGTAACAAGCAGATTCTTTTCTATATTCTTATTACTAATTTAATTTCTGTTTTCTTGCTTGTAATCAGATGAATCCTAGGCAATGGAGCCATATTTCTGAAAGTGCCAAAGATCTGGTACGCCGCATGCTTATGCTGGATCCAGCAGAAAGGATAACAGTATATGAAGCACTGAATCATCCCTGGTTAAAGGTAGTAAAACCAGCTGTTTAGATACAAGTTTCCTCTTCAAGGGAGAAGAAGATTTATTTCTTTGTTTCTTTGAACTTTTCAAAGTAGACATGACATAGTACAAAATGTGTCATAATATGCTTTAAATGCTTTGTAAGATTAGAGCCTGAGATTTTGATAATTGCCAGGCTTGAGCTCTTGCTTAACAGCGAGAGCAAACTCACTTAGGCATCTTTGGCTGCATCAGAGTGTAGGGAGTAGGACTGCATAGAATAAAGCTTGAAGAAGGTATTCATGTTTCTTTCTGTGTCTCCCAAACTCCAGAGGAGTAATTTCTGACCTCTTTGCTCAGTCATATCTAGACCTGTTTCCTATTATGCATGTAGCTATGCAGTTTATTGCAGTACATTATACTGCTTAACTGTGCTGCTTTCTTACATCACATTCCTGAAGTACCACACGAGAGTGAAGGAAGTACGTAGTGGTTTGTTGCTCAAAGGCTTCTGTAACTGTATAAAATTATGTGGCATCTGGTAGTCCAATTATTTTTCAGCAGTGGCTGAGTTTACAACACAGTTTGAGCCAGTGGAAGAGTAGTTGCTGGGCACTGAAGATTAACAACAGGATCAGGAGAATATACACCTAGCTTCCCAGCAGTCCCATTAATAGGCTGTGTCGAACATTGGAGTTGGAGAATAATGGGTGTGTTGCAGATTTAAAAGGTCACAAGTGCATGTTCAGAGCATTGTATTTTCTTTGGGAGAAACTGTTGAATTAACTATTTTTCTTTGTTGTCCTCTATTTCTTTTCTATAGTGTAGGCCCAGGGTAGAGAGAGTCATAATATTAACTTAAACAGGGCACTTATTTGGAGAGGGTGCTATTCTGGTGTCTGCTCCTGGACCGGTCATATGTTCTACATTGGACAAATACTGACACCAAAAAAAAACACAAAAAAAGAACCTGGGAAGCACAGGCTCGTATGTTGTTCTTTTCCCTCCAAGTAAATGGTCTAACTACTAGTGAATGGATTTGTTCTTCCACTTCTCTGCTCTCTTTCTGGCTCTGACTTTTGTATTCCAAACTGTAGAATGGTCAAGCTTGTAAAAGAAGGGCAGGAGTGTGCACCTTTCAGGAATAACAGTGGTTAAGACACTCTTCTGAATATTGGGAAACTGTGGGTTCAAACCTTTATGCTCGAAAGGAGCTGAAGTTCTGTCTGTTCATCTGGGGCATACATACTGCACCAAATATTTCAAAGAGCGTAAGAATGGACACCATGTTTGGGAATCCCAAATGATTGTACTCCAGTGATTGAGTATGTGGTAAACACAGGTGACCTGCTTGTAATTTGACTTTTTCCTCACTTTGTGAGTTTACCCATGTTTAGATGCCAAAGCAAGGATTTCATTGAGGGGTTATTTTGGTAGAAAACTTTGCCATTTTTGTTATTTGAGCAACTAAGCTGATTAGGCTTTTTAAAAAGATAATTCTGTAACATGAGTGTGCTAGTTCTGCCTATATAGCATAGCACATTTGATGTCTGTGGTGTCTTTCTGCTGTTGCCGTTATTTGCTGAAAGACAAGCAAGGAGAGAGAAGATTTAGTTTGAGACAACTTTGTTTGCAAGCTCAGGCCAGCATTCTGTCAGTCAGTCCTCTTATTTTTGCCTACAATAAACTCCCTTCCCTGCTGAGTCAGAATTTTTGTCTAAACCATTTATAGGTAGCAGCCAAATACAGCATGAGAGAGAGACACCTTTAGTGCCGTAGAGAGACTGAATTACTTCTGATTTCAGTCTGATTCAGGAGATGCATGTGATACACTTATTAATTTAATGTAAATGTTTATGTAGCTTCTGTGATGATTTGGGGCAGGGGAAGAAAGTAGTCAGCTGCTGCAAGTTCTGCCCCCACTGTTTCCTGTTCATTGGCAAATTTTTTATCTGCATCTACAGTGGAGAGTTCTTCCTGTAAGCTGGCATCTGGTGCCACCAGCCATTGAGCTGGCACTTTCTGCTCTGTTGGGCACGTACCTCATCTCCCATGCTTACCCGAAGTATCAAGCACCCCTTAAAAGAGTGCTTGAACTCGTTGCCTCACTGGGATTTGTGAATCCCAAGAAGCAGAATTACTTTGTGCCTGCCAGCTTCCAAGTTCAATGTTAGCCACAGACTTGACTAACAACACAACAGTAAAACAAAAGGCTAGGGTCTCGCTACAAAGTGGGAACCAAAATTGCAAAAAAAAAATATCCCTGGCCCAAGTTAAGAATTCTTTCAAAATATTCTAATCCCTCGCAGTTTCTTGAAGTTTTCCATAAGTTGCAACAAATCCTCCTTCTCCTTAGGATACTTACTAGCTGGTACATTTCTTGTCTATTTTCTTATTGTCCAGAGAATACTAAGAGCTTGTATTTAATGTTTCTTTTGTTCTGTTTTTTGCGGATTTTTTTTAAGGAGAGGGATCGCTATGCATACAAGATTCATCTTCCAGAAACAGTAGAACAATTGAGAAAATTTAATGCAAGAAGAAAACTAAAGGTAAAATAAATGTAGTGTTAAAACAGCATAATTACGTAACTTGAATTTTGTGTGATACTTTATTCATTTTAAAAGTGGTAAGAGAAATTTATGCTCTGAAGTCAGCAATAAAATAAAAAGTTGAAAACAGACCCTCACAGTTGTTTATTGGAATGATGTCTTGTTATGGGTGTTCGTCCTTTCTTTCTTAGTGCATAGTTTTCAAACTAAATTTCAGCGCAAATTGTCTGGTATCAACCAAAGTGTGTATGAGGTCTTCATCTCAAATTAATTCAGTAATTCGGTGTAATATGAATTAATGGAGAGGAGATAATAGAGCAATGGCTTCTGTTATTATTGTGTTACGTTTATAATAGAAGGAACATAATAATGTTTCAATATCTTTTTTCAAGAAGAGCAAAGATGTATTCTTCAGTTTATCGCCTTTATGTTTAACTATACACAAGATTGTTTCTCAACCATATTTAACATTTTAGCCCAAAACAACATGGATTCCCTGCAGTCCTGTCTTAGAATGTTTAACAGAAACATTTTTAAATTCACCAAAAGGTTGAGAAAATTTTAACAGAAACATGCAGCATTAGAATTCATGAGGTTTTTTTATAATTTGTAATAAAACACAGATATACACACTGAGTTGCTGCTTTGCAAAAGTTTAATGTAACTGAAAAAACAACTGATGATTAGGATGCAACAGTTGCTGTAGTTAATGATAAACAGCACTTTTTCTTAGGTGGTTTGTATGTCCAGGTAATGCTTTCATTAAAATGTTAGCTACTACATTCTAGAATATGACCTGGTTTCCTGCTCTAGAAGCAGTATCAGGTCTTTCCCAGGTTTCTTCCTGGGGAGGCCACTATATTTGATCTCCTGCAACCTTTTATACCTGTGCTATTTATTTTCTACCATTTTATCCAAAGCACTGTTCTGCAGAATGTTTCCTGAAATTATTTGTTGTCCATTTTGCCTACTGATACAATTGTAAGACATTAAGACCTGAGTGGTTAAACTGTAATTTGCTTGAACAAGTAAATATATGTCAGAGTGGATAACAATTTTTCTGACTTTGTAACTTCCCATGTAACACTCATTCTGGGTGTCTGAGATTATTACATTTTCATATAGATATTTTATAGATGTGAAATGTCCTAGTGCTGTCAATGTCAGATTCTGACAATTTCTCAAATAACAACACATTGTGTTGTTTTAAAGAGTGAATTTTTATACTTTCTAAGCCACCCAGTCTAGGTTGGGGGGAAAGAGAAATAAATTAGTTATTTTGTTTACATTGTACTATGGGAAGTTATGTCTCACACTTACTATTTTTAAATGTTTCCCATAAAGAATTGTTCTCATTAATCCCCTCGCAAAGAATATATTTACTGTTTATTGGAGAAGTGTATGACCAGTTCTTCTGTTAGATATGATCACTGGTAACAGAGAAGCAGAGTCGAAGACTACAAAATTTATTTACTCTTCAGTAAGAAGGTCAACACACAAGAGACCTGAGGAGGCTGAGTGATCTAAGGTGTCTGGAAATGTTTCATTATCCTTCTTTGTGTAATTTAGACTTTGTGGGTATTTTTATTCAGGGGGCAGTACTAGCAGCTGTGTCAAGCCACAAATTCAACTCCTTCTATGGTGACCCCCCTGAAGAGCTGCCAGACTTCTCTGAAGACCCCACTTCCTCAGGTATTTTAAAAGAAAGTATATTTACTGCAGTCAACCTGTCTTAATTCTATACTGACTAGAGTACCAAGTATTTACTAATTTCTCATGATTTCATAAAGTTGCATATTAGGTTAACATTTCAATATGAAAGCATAAATAATTTTCGGTCATAATGGTGTTAGTGACTGGAAAAAATGAAGATAAAATCTCTGCACAGTTGTAAGTTTCTACAGAAATTCCGTCTGACTTTTTTTGTTTATAGTATGTACATTTAATTACAAATAGAGTTATAACCTCATATTTCTCTTTATGTTACTTGAGTGTAAAGGCTTATTGAAATTTTGTCTTGAATTCTTTGGCAGAAGCAATGTTCTCATACCTTACTAATAGTTATTTATAAAAAGAAACCACTGTATACCAGAGTTTCTTGACCTCCTTTTTTAGAGAACAGTATGATTAAGATGTCTGCTCTTTAAAGCGCACAGGACAATATTTCTGATACTATAACCCAGACCCCCAAATCTTCAGAGAGAGACAAGGGCATGTACTTCAAGGACCTCCCAACAAACTTCAAAGGGGAAGAGAATACCTTTGCTGTGCTATGAGCACGTAGCTAGGCCTCACAGGGCAGTAATCTTACTCCAAGCAGTCCTTTTGTCCTCAACCCATATTCAGGAATTTAAATGACCTGGCGGTCCCTATACTAACACAGCCCTGTCATAGTTATGTTATCTTAATTTTGACAGAGCATTACTCACAACATTTGCAGTGCAAAAGTCTGGGTTGGTGTGTCTGACCTAAAATTAGGATTTGGAATCAAATTAAATGAGCTTTTAAGAAAAATCTAAAGCCAATAGGATTATCCCTTTTATTTTTCTAAACAAATAAATAGTACTGCCAGAATATTTTAGCTATAACACTGACTTTACTAGAAGACATTTCAGGAACTTAATTACATGTGCTGAACTGCTGTGTGATAATTCTCTTTTCCAGTATTTTTATAGGTGAGAAAATTTCTTATTGATTGCATATCTTAAGTGCTCCTTTTCTGCTCTTTCATATAAGCAAGTAATTTTTATAAATTATTTCAATATCATTAATATAGGAATTGAGTGCCATTTTTTTGTTGTTGAAATTCTTAAATTTCACTTCTTGGAATTCAAGTTTGAGTACTTAATTTAAAAGATTGCTTCATCCTTAGCAATGCACACTGTTCATAATTTCCATAGAAGTGAATGGGAATCTCAGATCGTTTCTTGCAAATGGATAACCACAGCCTCATGGTTTAACTTCAGGCAGCCAGCTTTTGAATACTTGATGTACTTGTAAGTAAGGATCCATATATTCTTTTAAAGAAAGAATAAGTTGGGTTTATTTCAGCGAGAATTACTCGCACTGCTTTAATTTTGTTTCCAGCTCCTTCCCCCATTTCAGTAAAACGAATAGACCACCAACATGATTCGCAGTAGCAACTTTCCTAATCTAAAAACTGCAGTTCCTCTTTCCAGTTTCAGTCTCACATCAACAGGACATGTGTCTTCCTCATAGGATGATGTAATTGCAGATATCAGTATACAGCAAAGGTACAAGTTCTATTTTTTCTGCTCACAGAATACATGAATCCAGTACACATGTAAATTCTACAGAATGTGTATGCTGGAGCCACTGTTATCTTGTGTTCATCTCTGAAATAGCTGAAACAATGGCTTGAATTTCTCAGGAAAGCGTAGTTATTCTCTAAAATAACATTGTTGATCTCACTGATGGAGATCACAGTGATCAGGAAACCATACTAAGTGGGTAGGTTTCATGATGCTTCCCTGACCAACTACATTAGCTGATAAAATAGTTAATATCTCAGGATAAACACTGAGGCTTGCAAGAAAAGATACTGCAACTTTCAGCTTCTGAAATTGCTAGATACAGATATATATTTCGTTTCCTCTTCAGAAATACACTAGTAAAGTTTCAAGTATTTCTAGCTTGTAAACTGAGCTAGTTTATAGAAATTAGACTCAAAACTCTTGAATTGCAGTAGAAACTTGACTATCTTAAGGTTATTTGAGTTTCCTTCCTAATATCTCATAATGTTATTCCAGACCATAAACTCTAATGAAGAGCGTTTAATATTTTAAATGTTGCTACCTATTCAATCCTCCCATAAAATTTTGTGAAGCTTGCCATTAAAATTAAATGATTTGTCAGAAATACACAAATGTGGAACTCCTACTGAGAAAAAAATGCAGACATGTAAATTCTTATTAGGTTATGCAAATTGTATATCCTGGCCTCCTCCTGGTCTTTCTAATCACAGAAACAGAAAATTTCAGTTCTGTCTTTTTTCCAGATTAATGTAGAAGTGTTCTTCCTCAGAGTTCAGTCAGCCAGGGATTGCTGGACCCTTTGAGCATCTTCCTATACTTCCAGAGTAATAGCCTGGGTTATGAAGGCACTATAGGTAGCAAGCCAGATGACTTTCTTAGATGCAGAATCACAAAGGATATTCTCGTCAGAGAGCTTTCCAATGAGGGTCAGCAAATTGCATAACTAGATTAGATGGGAATGAACACAGGTAAATTTCATTTAAAGTCAACCAGGTGTTTTTCTGTACATATCTTCCTTTCATTTTTACAGTGTGTTAATAATTCTTGGTTCCCACAGTTTGTTCTGGGCGATTTATTTTCTCTTTTGTCAGCAACAGTCCTCTGAAGGACTTAACTTAATCCTGCTATCATTCTGTTGTTAACGTGGCAGAAGTCAGTCTTGCTGAATTTTCAGGGAGTATGAGAAAGGCTTTTGAATTGTTTTGAAAAATTAGGTAAATATTTATTAAACTAAAACATTACTTCATTGCTGATAGGCTGTGTTCAGTAACTTCTTTAGTAAAGCCACTAAAGAGCTGAAATGATGAGCATCTTGCAAATGTTTTTTGCTAGAATGTAAAACATTTGCCTTTCAGGTTGCCTGTCTTCAAGACACTGTAAAATGTCAATTTCCCAAGGCAGTGAGTGTTTTGGATATTTTTAATATGCTGAAACAAATATAAATCAGAAGTTAGCAATCAGCAGCCCTAAAGGCTAAATCTGGCACATGAGAAAAATTGGGCCAGTAGAGAGTATTTGAAGTGGACCATGAAATTAATTAGGTGCTAGAGAAATTCACCATCAGTTTGCTCTCTGCTGCCCTTCCCCATCCTACTTCCTCCCCTCTCCCCCGCCCTCCCTGGCTCTCCTATCGCCTGATTGCACACTAGATCAAGACAGAGGATTTCCTCAGCCTGTGTCATACGCTGACCATTTGTCCCCTAACAGAGAGGACGGAGATACGATTTTCAAGTGCTTTGATAACAATGCCTCAGGCTGAAGAATGAACATCACCAGTGTAAAGCTTTTCATTTTTCCTCCTTTTGCTTCTTCGCCCCCCCATTCTGCGGCAGCCCAAGGAAAGGCTGCGGAATTGTTTGGCGTTTTGACTTGGGAAGCTGAATTCAGGAAGACCATTTAGTTTACTTTGGAGTTTTAAATAGATTCAGGATGTTTAGGTTTTTAGGCCGCCAATTAGAAAAGCCAGTAAATTGAAGAGGATTTTTTATAACTTTGTATTTCCAAAAGCTTTTTTGTAGCCAGATTTTCAGAACTACTAAGTCAGTGTTAGAGTTAAGCCAGTGGATACTCCATAGTCTTTGGAAAACTGCATAACTGATTTTTAGGTTAAAGCAAATCTTACCTTTTGGTTAAACGACTTTCCTGTATAATGCCTGCTTGAATTGCTTGGTTTATAGTGCTCATATTCTGAAACATGACTAACAAGTTTCAGAATACCTTTTTGCTGCAAACAGTTCTAAATTCCCATAAGGCATTTTGTAGTGCTGTGTTTCAGTTTAACCACAGAGAAAGTACAGCAGCATATTTTATAACAGACTGACTGACCAAATGTACTTATTTGGCCTAGGCTAACAAATAGCACTGCTGCAGTACTTCCTGAACATTTATGTGCTTTCTGAGCTCTGTGGTAGCAGTGTAAGGTGATGAACGTAGAAGCAATCCTTTTTGCATTGCACAGAAAGCAAGCGTGTTAAGTCTGCATCAGTGTTTCTAGCTTGTGTTCTCAAACTGCAAGGCACAAATTTCATATGGCGTTTTTCTAAATGCATTTTGATATTTTTGTCTCAGGATTGCTGTATGTAAATTGAAATTTTCATTCTTTTTTATCTTGTTAGAATCTATACTGTCATATCAAACGAGAAAAATTTAACAGTACGAGATCTTGATTTTCAAATTTCAAAGTCATAATAATGGGAAAATAGCTAAATTTGGTAGTCTTTCAGAGCGGGTTTGAACAGCAAATGTATGGCCAAGTTGTAAGATGACTGTTTCCAACATACATGGAACTAGCTTAACTCACAAGTTAGTGAGTGGTTACTAGTTTCATGGGATTTAGATTCCTTTAAATATGTGCAATATAAGCCTATATCTTAAAAATGGTCAGTCTCATCAACACAAAAAATTCTGTTGTTATGCAAAAATTACCACTATTTTTTTAAATATTCACAAAGAGTCTTGTGTAACATTTTTAAGTATAAGTGCCTGGAAAAAAAAATTACATTCACCTTGTAATTTACTGTTATTAATTCCTTATCTAGTATTACAGGTATAACTGACTACCAGTTTTGAGATCATGGGCTTGAGTGTTTCCAGTACTCCATTATTATCTTTATGATTTTTCAGCTGTTTAATCTTTGTTCTGGTATGTTTAAATACAAAAACTTTTAAGTATATAAAGTCACTGTTAATTAAAATCAATAATAAAGTGATTGTATTTCTAAATGATTCCCATAAATATTCTCACTGAAACTTGTGTAAAAAAAATTGATTTCAATATAATATTGCTAAATTTTAGTGAGTAAATACAAGTATATTAATTGATACGATGTTATGCTTTGTTTGCAATATGTTGAAATAGTTCATCAGTTCACCTCTTACGATATTTTTAATTGAAATCATTTTTTGTCCATGAGTTTTTTAAAGTAGTTTAACCAATGTTGGAAAAAGTCTGATGTTATAGGTACCTAACACTGTGTACATGTGCTACCTCCCAATGCCAAGTGTTTGTTTTCCTCCCATTCCAGTCCACAAGTCCAATTTGCTTCCCACATGGAAACCATATTAAAAAAAAAGGGGGGGTCTTGTCAGTTTGTTCATACTATTTTGTGGCTAAACTAGTGTGCTAGGTTGCAGCTTTATAAATCGCTTGTTCTGAAATCTTCATACTGTTTGTTGTTTGTCCAAATGCTGCCTTCCTACTAGGACTTCTAGCAGCAGAAAGTAGGTATCCCTTTGTTTTCCTTTAAGGCATATCATTCAGCTATGGTGTGTGTCTTTGCATGTTTAAAAATCAGCTTTCTTCTCTTCTCTTTGCTATTTTCAATTTTAATACTGCCTGTTCAAGAAAAGTAGCCTGTATGTTGTTGACTAAATCTGTCTATAACTTCGAAAGTATAATCATCCAGAAGTAATATGATTTCTAGGGAATTCTGAAGATTCTAGTTTAGAGGCAGTATTAAAATTACCCATTTTTTTTGTTTTCAATATTTGCAACACAACTGAAATAAAATGTACTTTTCATTAAATTAATAAAGAAGAAAATCAGTTGTTTTTCTGTTTTGGTTCCAAAACTCATGTTTTCATGGGCTAATGGGCTTTTTTCTCCTAACACTAAACATACTGTAGTATTAGTCATATATTATTTTCTTGCTGTACTCTTGCATGAACTTTCTTGATCATTCTGTGTTGATGTGGTACATATTAGATGCGTATGCATTCTGTATATGCATACACCTGATTGAAATAACTCTGCAATGTATGTCTCCTTAATGAAGGAGTATTATTGACATGTAGGGAGGAGGTTCTGCTGCAAGTTAGCTGCATGTTTCATGAGAGACTGAAAGCACAAGCACTTCTAAAACCTGCAGACTATACTAGACAGAGGAGAAGGTGTGAAATTCTAGACACTTTGATACAAACCACAACCATTTCAAAACCAACCAATTCAGCATCTCAAAATATGGGCTGTAAAAAGTGGTTTTTTCCCTGCAGTGTTTTAAAATTTGTAGGCTTACAGTTCTTTTTCCATCCTAGGTCAGGGCAGCAAGACATATGTCCGTGTCTCCATTTGTGATCAAAGTCATAGATTTTCTTGTTGTTGTTGTTGTTTGGTTCAGTCTTTTGATCTTATAGATTATGGAGAATGTTGTTTACCATCTCAGAATGCCTGTCCAGTAATGTGAGAGTGAGAACTCAAGAGATTTTTCCGTAGAAGTTTTGCAACGGTATTAGTTTTATACAGTTGTAGGGAAAAAAAGAAACCTCATACAAATCCTCTGCCACTGTTTTGGGTTGGGGTTTTTTTTGTACATAGAGAACTTTCTTTAGTAAACTTACTGACTGATAGGATGCGCTGCCCTCACATTGGTCAGAAGAGGGTTTCCATGTATTTTTGCCATAAGGAAGAAAGTATCTAGGGAAGTAATAGTGAAGGACATTCATTTGTTAAAATAGTTCTTTGTTTAGTTGCATGTGAATGTGTAGGTCTGGTCTGAAAAACAGTATCTTCTGTCTACTTATTTCTTTACCACCACGCTAGACTGCCTTCTGTCAGTGAGAGTTAACTGGGAAAAGGAATTGGCAAACTTTGTGTAAAAGTCCCAAGTACGGAGACAGGAGAAAGCTGGAAACGTGCATGCACACTGTGCCCCTGTGCATGCAGAATAAAACAAAATCTTCAAAATCAAGCATCGGTTTCTTCACCTCCCCCTCCCCTCTCTCCCCTTCACCCCCTCCTTTATTTGTATTTCTATATATAGTGCTCGTCTCTGCGTTTTTGCTTCTGTTTGGGAACACTTTATCTCGTTTTCTCCTTTTTTTTTCCTTTCTCTTTTTTCTTTGGTCTTTTACTCTTTCTCCCTGTTTTTCTCTCCTGCACCTATTTCCTTTGTTTTTCGTCTTTTACATGCCCCTCTTTCCTTTCTTGTATTCCACAGGTATTCTTATCTTCTTTAATTTAGTTGTAAATCCCAATACCGTTCCATCACACCAACTGCCTTCTTTCTGCAATATCACTGTAGTCTGCATAAACCTCTATCTTTCTAGTTCTCTACTTAGACTCTTCCTGATTGTCATATATATGTATAAAAATATTATATAGTGTGTATATATATTATTGCTGTCTTAATTGCTTCCCAGTAGCATTCAAAGAACTGCATGAATGTAGCTTATTTGTAAATTTAGAGAGTGTCTAGACTTGTTTGGTTTCTGTCCGAGAAGGAAGAACTAATTAAACACTATCTAGCTCAAATTTGAGGGGGATAGAGTCCTTACTTGCCTTGTGTTTTTAATTACACTGTTGTGTATATTTGTGAAACATGTATCTCCTACCTTATTTTAAACTATTATAGGCATGTTTATGCACGCATGCTTTGCCTGTCATATGTCCTTACAGAGATAGTTGCTCTGGAATACAGTGAACAGCAAAGAGCAACAAATTACTGTGTGAGGATAGAGGCATCGCAACTCCAGTGATTCTTGCAGATGTAGTTTGAAGTGATGAAGAGCATCTGGTCCTCAGTTGGCTTTCTTTAAACTAAGAAGTTACATCAGCCCAAGTAGTAGAAAGGTCCCGTCTCTGTAAAAGATTCTTTTTTTGCTTTTACTGGAAACAGCAAATGTTGAGTATTTTCTTTACAGGACAACAGGAAATAGGGGTGTTCTTTCTTATACATTTTTAGCTCCTGTTCACTACTGCTAAAGCAAACCTGGCCTTGTATACAACGTGGGCATAGTATTTTATAATTATGCTGATATTGAGCCTAGACTTTAATGTTTGGCTAAAGTGAACCGTTTTAAATGCACATGTGATTGTGATTTGAAAACCTCAGTTGACAGACACCCCTTCATTTCAACAGCATTTTGATACAGTACTTAATTACCTAATGTGTTAAATATTTATGCCTTGTGTTTTTTTAGGGTATCATAATCACATGCCAACAAAACAAAACTACTGGAGGCACTGATTTATACAATTATCACTAAATAGGTCATTTAAAGGTATAAGTGTTGCTGGAGTCTTAAAGCAGAAGCAAAGAATCTTTGTTCTATTTGTCATACGTGAAAAAAATAAATCCATGAAACTTGAATCTCACATTACAGAGTTGGTAAAAATTATCTCATAGTCACTTCACCAGACGTGCTCTGTTAGAATCTCACAATATTGATAAAATTGGTTTTTTTCCTGAAAATAACTGCAATTTATAATAATGCCCATGCTTGTTTTTTTATGAGATTTTATCCAGTGACTTCATTTAGCGATTCTAATGTTTGATCTCTCTAACATCTGACAATTTCTGATGTTTTTTCTTCTGTCCTTGCTGTATGTGCTAGCCTCAGACCTCTTCATGAACAAAGTGAAATGTAAATCCTACCTTCTGAAATGTCTGTGCTTTGAGAGCCAGGATTGTTTTTTAATTTCATTTCCAGCAGCTGCACATAAGAAGGCAGCCAAGAGATGAAGCTGGGAGAAATCAGCTTGTTTTAATTGTAGATCAACTGACATAAGGACTGAATTGTGATATATAGAGAAATTGCAAATAGCAGCTAAGCTTTGGTTAGTAATTTAAAAACCCCTGTAAAATCTTCAAGGTATAGTTACTTACCTTTTTATGCAGCATATAGTTGAAAAGGTAGTTTATAAGAATGAAGAGGATTGAAATGAGTGGTTGGTGTCGGGAACTTAATTTTATACAGTTCTACAAATCTAAGAGGTTTAGATTTTGTCAGTGTCCCTTTAATAAAAATGTGCTATTATTACTATGCTGGTTGTAAGGTCTTCTGCAGAGTCATTTCCTGGAATACTAATTGCAGGAGACTTGCAAAAAGGTCACGGTTTTATAGTTTTGTATTTAAACAAGTTCAGGCTTCCTCTAACAAGTTTTCATTGCTCAGAAGAGGGTTTATGTCTGACCAAGACTTAAATGGGCATTTGTAATCTTCATTATTAAAAAAATAAAACAAAGAATTCTGTTACCCTCTCTTAGAATGTGTTTGTAGCCAGGATGTAGTCTTTGTGTTTTGCAGCAAGATTTAAGTCTTCTTACCTGAACACTCTTTTAGTCATACGCTGTCGCAGATCACTGCTGCATGAAAAGAAGCTAATCATTCTCTGTACTGCCTCCTGCATAAGAGAGGAAGTCAGTTGTGTCTGACTTGTTTGCCAAGCCTCGGAAAAGCAAACTTTTGGGGTGTTCTGTGGTGGAGACATATTACTATAGACAATTCTTGGAACAGTATGCTAAAGATTTCTTTTAGTTTATTCTCAGTTGTTTTCTTTTATTCTCTTCTCTCCTTTTCTGGGGAGAAGTAAGCAACTCCTACCTATCTCTAAAGTTCAGTTTCTCTAGCCAAACCACCTGTTCCAGATTAGAATAGCTAGACGCCAGGACGTAATAACAGCACTCTATTTTACCAAAGTTTTGTCTGCTTGCAACTTGATGAACCCGCGTCCATACCAACTTAAGGTGGTATTAAGGGCACTGTATGAGAACTACAAAGACTCTAGAGATAGAATTCAGCTGTAAGAGAGAACTATTTCTGAATGGCCATCTCCATAAATGAGGTAACAGAACCTGCAGGAAATACCTATGATAACTTTCACTACACACTGGGTGAAGAAATAATGCCAAGTTATTGCCTTATAAAGCAAATATGTTGAACTGACAGAATAAATCTGCCTCAGTAGGCAGAAAGCTGTTCAGTTGATCTCCATGTTCTTAGAAGCAATTTGGTATGATCCATAAAAAGTCATTCCACTAACTATGAAAACATTTCATGTACTAGTACTGTCTGCAGAACACTGTCATAAGCATTCTGACTTTTTTTTTTTTTTAATATAGTGGGAGCCCATGGTTTCCGACTTTTCAGACTTGTCAGCCCCAAGGGAACTGCGAATAGTTACAGCCATCCTTTCTTAGGTAGTCTTATGGGAATACAAGACAGACAAGGTTGTGTGTGTGGCCCAGAATATCACTGCTTATATGCACAATGAGGACATATGTGCAATTACAATAGGATCCACAGTTAGCAGTCTTCTCATGGAACCGTGTTTGGTGCAGATTTTGTTACTGTTGCTGTGGAGAAGAGTATTCTACTTGTATCACTGGAATTACAACCTTTCCTGCACAATCGTATGTGTATATATTTTTATAGTAACTTAAGGTGCAGGGTGAGATTCATCTCACCTAAGCACTCTTCTCACTTGAAAGTTCTGTGGCACTATGCAACATTTTCTAATAAAGTATACTTTAGTGAGTCTTAAAAGACAAACAAATGAAGCCAGTCAAGTTAATCAACTTCCTTTTTTTCCTGGCTTCCTGATATTTATGCATCACTCTAATTTGTATATTTATAGATTCTGTCTGTAACTGCTACAGGCCGTGAGAAATCTGAGCTTTTAGATTGTATGACTGTATAATAACCCACTTAAGTCCTTCCTTTACCATCTACGCTGAGGCTAAAATGGGTGCATTTGCAGTGGTGAAAAGAGACTAAATCCTATGCATACCCTAAATACCCTAAATTCTAGAGGGTAAGAGCTTTAATTATAAATATTGAATGCTTTTACACTTTCCCCAAAGTTTAGAAATTTAGCTTTAATATGATAGAATATGAATCTCTTTAGGGACAAGTGTGCTGTAAAGATTGGTTATTTTTATTTTATGTAGTATCTTTTATCTGAATTTAAAACTCTTCTGAAAGGTACTCTTAGACTTTACCCAGATGTCTATAACACAGAGAGTTCAGGAGTTCACAAAAATGCCTGTAGAATTTTTCTATCACTTTTTTTATGCAATACAATGCTGTCAGTATTTTGCTACTATGCCATTTTCTCATGCAGGTGCATGTTATTTATAAATGCATGAAAGACATGGTAGTAGATACTGCATAAGATTGTAAGTAAAAAAATCATAAGGTAGAACTGTGATTTTGAGGGATTAGCAAAGCCACTGTCAGAACTTCTCATCAAGTTTGTAAAGGATATTCTTGGAAACTTTCTTTTACAGGCCATCTATTCAATGCGACCAATGAACAGGGTAAAAAAGACCTAATGAACAAAGCTTAATGTTTGCAGTTCCCAGATATTGAAAAAGTTGCTGAGACGCAAATATTTAAAAATGCTAACTTTTATTTCTATTTGAAGGACCTCAAAGTATTCCACAAAATAAAACTCCCAAAGTAAATAATACTGTCAAATAAATAATGTGGTGGTCCAGAGCATTCAGTGTTTCACAACAATACAGCACTGCAGACAACTTTGAACATACTTCTCATTGCTTCTGGTTTCGGCTCAAGTTTTAGTGGTCAGGAGCAAAACTGAGCAGTATTAGAGATTCTTAAGATACCCAAGCCTCTGAAGTGAATCTTCTCTTGAAGCTTCCTTAAAGTAAACACTCCAAATACACAGAAAGAGCTTTGACCTCAGAAAGCAAAGTTTTGCTGGAAAAGAAAATAATTAATTTAAACTGAGCAAGACAAGAATAGAAATAAAAGAGAATTCTAACAGATTTCCTTCTGCCAACTGCATCCTGGAAAGTCAAGCACTCTCCTTCAGGCTTGACGATCTCGAAGTTCATCAACTTTTAATTGACATACTGAAAAAGTTAAAAGAAACTCAGAAACTTGTGTCCCTACCTAATGTTTTTCTTCCTTGTCTTTGAGGCTTAGCTGTGATCTCTCCACACTCCTATCAGCAGATTCCTAGTCCCTGTATTTTCTCAGGATTCCTGCTGTGTCTCCCAGTGTGGAAGCTGTGGCGCAGGCAGAGCAATATGGATGGTTCCTTTCAGCTGAGCATGCTCATTCGTTATCAAAGATGGAACAGTTTTTTCTTTTCTTCAGTGCACCTTGCCCCATGCACAGCAACTACGATAAGGCAAACCATTTTATTTCTTTTTTTATTTGCTGACCAGCCACCACTTTTTTAAAGGAACTTAACTTAAATGAAGACATCAGTTGGAAATAAGTACTCAGGCACACTTAATGGGAAAGGACTAAGAAGTCTTATTCCTCCTGAGCCATGAGTTGTGAGTGAGGGGAATACTGTGGTTCTTAACCTTGGTGTACAAGGCACTGTGAGGAAAATCCTAGGCTGAGATTTGTACTAAACGTGATGCAAGAGTTTCTAGACTTGTAACTCACTTGTCCTTCTAAGCCATGAGGTCACAAGTCTTGTTATAGTAGTTTTTGTGTATTTTGTTATGTTTATTCCAGTTTTTCAAGGTTTTCAGAGAAATGAGTGAATTTAACTTGTTTCCTTCTGTTGTTAAGAGGGGGTTGGGCTTTTTGTTTTTATTACGTTCTGAAAATGCAATAGATTACAAAAGGGCTTGAGTTAAGGAAGGCTGATAAGGATTGTTCATACAGTGGAGGATGGAATTTCAAGAAATATAGCATTTTTTTTAGATATTATCTATCTTGACAAAAAGACACTGGAAATGAATAAGTAAACAGAATAAACATATTAAGAAGAAATTAGTGAAATACAGAATGTGTAGAATTCTGTACCCAGAATTAAAAATTTATTTATGAAAAAGCATTCAGCAGTTCACTGTCAGACACCAGCATTTTTGCAGACTAACAGTGGGTATGCTACCATCTTTCCAGATGCTTATACTACTGTGGAAAAACTGGAGACATGGGCTATGGGTGTTTAGATAAGCCAAAGTTAGAATTCTAGTAATGCACACAAGTGGCAGCCACCACTCATAACTGATTTTTAAAACAAATTGTTCCACAAGGAACCAATATGGGCTGGTTTACTATGTATTTGTGTTGTGATTCTGTATCCTCCCCTGCTGTGAGTTCAACTCTCCTCATGGACTTCCACCTTCCATAATACCTCCTGTTTCTCCTTTTTGTCCCCATATTCCTCACTTCTCTTTTCACCCTTGTGCCATATAAAAATCATCCCCAGTCCCCATCTTCCTATCACCCAAAACAATCCACTGGTCAAAAGGCAGCAAGTGCTATAACTGGGTCTGAGATAACCAGGCAAGCAGAACAAATGGAACAAAAGCCAGAGCTCACGTTACAGCCTTTTTTTCTCCTCCAGAGGACACAGCAATCAGGTCCTTCTCTCTCTTCCCTCCTCTATCCAGATGCTGATTTTTAAAGAATTTGTGAGAGCTTTGATTCTTTCAAATTTTTACTGATATGGAATACGTATTTGATGAAATTGGCCAGCAGTTCAAAAAGTGAAAAAAGAGAAGGTTGGGGTGAGAATGGTGAGGACAGGCAGTTGGGCAGATAATCCAGGTAACTTCATAAGACATCATTGGAAACCAGGCTAAAATAGAATAATGCTAAGCTTAATAAAAACAGGTTTTAACCTCTCTTCAGTTGAACCATTTCTTATGTATAATTACACAATATATGGGCACTGTTGATATACATAAAGTTTATTCAGTGAGTTTTCCTGTAAAAATTCCTGCTTTCTAGAGTTTCTGTTCCAGCTATACCAGAGGAAGTGAAAGTTTCGTTTTCCAAAGTTCAGTTTACCGTGAGTATTTGCCGTATTGATTTTTATTCTTTCTTTTTTTTTTTCCTGTTTATTGCCCCATAGGAGCAGTCTCACAGGTGCTGGACAGCCTGGAAGAAATTCATGCACTTACAGACTGCAGCGAAAAAGATTTAGATTTTCTTCACAGTGTTTTCCAGGATCAGCATCTTCATACGCTACTAGATGTAAGTTTTCTGTGACAAACAATTTGAATGCATTTCTGTATCTGTTGTTCCTTGGATAATATTTTGTTTTATCCCAAATATATTCTCTTTTTCTATTTCATACCAAAATGAATTTATTTAGGTGTGGAATGTAACAATCAACTAGCACTTTACACAAAAATACATTTTAGGACTATACATACAGAATGTTTTAGAATATGTAAGTGGTTAATGACAAATACAGCTTTGCTTTAAAATAATTTATCAGAATAGGCTTTTTTCTTTTGACAAGGCCTGGATTTTATTTTTTTTATTTTAAATGTGAATTGTAACTTTATAACTGTACAGATTCATTCCTTTTTTATTATTTAAAAGTAATGTAATAATCTTAGACCAGTTTTATGCATATTCTTACAAGTATGACATTTTTTGTGTGAAATACCTAGGTATGCCTGTTTTTGTCCTGTTCTTGAGCACAGTATGTAATAGGCTCAGTCATTTAAATCTCTATTATTCCGTGGTCCATGCGAACTATTAGTCTTTAAGACAGCAGTGGACGTTCCACAAGAAAGTGTGCAAAAATTACAAAGCTGGAAGATACAGGTTAGTGCCTCGTGGTAGGCATAATCAGGATCTGGTTCCCATTTCTTCACTATCTGTAAGCGTAGTTCACTGTCTGGCTACACGTACAGCTGTGATACCAGGTGGCTTCATGGATTTTATTTTATTTTTTCTTCCAGAAACATAAAGCACTCTATTTTGCAAAAATAATTTTGAAAAGCAAGTAGTCTGGTGTTTGAGAGAAAAAGGCTTGCACGCTGCTTATCTTTCTGTGCCTTGAGGACTTCCTGTTTTCAGAGTTTCTTGTTATCTTGTCACATACAGAAATCCTGTTTATATTTCCCAGTAGTTTTTAACCAAGAAGGCCTAACAAGCAAATACATTGTACTTTCGCCAAAATCATGTGAATTTGGGAAAACAAATATATAGTTTTGAGGTAGAAGTATTTGCTGAACTTCAACTCTCTGTAAAAATAGGGACCTTCAGCATCACTGCAGGCTTACCCTCTATCCCTCACCATCTGTAGATGATTTTTACACTTCTTACAATTTGTTTAGGGACTGGTGAATAGTGGGCCACCTGGATTCTGTGCATCCTTCAACTTTAAAGGATTCAAATCCACACATCCTTCCTTCTGGAAGAGGACCCAGCTGCAGGGTTCTGAACTGGCCTGTATGGGAACATAAGCCTTCTGGTAAAGCTTCTCCACAACGTAGCTGCCCATATGACTCAAGAAACCAGAGATAGCTAGCTGTTAAGTGATGAGGGCATTACTCCAGCACAAGATTCTACAGTTTTTCAAATCTTTGTTCTTCATAACTGTTTATGCATTTTACGTTAAACTGTCATTGGATGAAATTGCATGAAGCATGCAGGATGAAGGGGTTAGGAGCTCATGACTTCCCTGAATTGCATCTCCAACAACTCATCTTGCAATTTGCATTAGAATATGAATCTTTTTTTCGCAGTGTAAGATCACGTAGCTTGTGTTCCAAATGCTTAAATTGCTCTGTCTTTTTATATTGTGCGCTGCAGTATAGAAAGGTGATCAGATAACAAGAATGAGAAAGTAAAATCTGGACAGAGGGAGAATAACATGAGTTTAATAAGAACTGAAACACTTGTGTCTCTCATGTGGGAAAGTTTTAGATATTTATTAACCAATATTATGTTGTCATATAACCCTTGGGCTTTGGTAAACCAGAGGGCCTTAGTTTAATAGTTTTGCCATATAACAGGTCTACCAGACATTAACTCACGCTTCTGCAATGCTTTTGCTTTTTTCTGTTCTTTACAGTACCAGTCTGATTCGTAGTACTTCACTAATGATCTCATATTCCTGTAATGGTCTGCTGTAGCTTTTTAAACAGGAAAAACTCCAATGAATTCATACCATTTTGCTATTCTTTTATTTAAAAGTCATGGTCATTTTCAAGCACTATCAAAAGCATTTTTGTTTTAGTATGCTATGTGGAAGGGGAATGGTAGAATCTTCCCAAAGATACTTTGATTAGAATAATACAAAATAAAATTCTAAAAGATTGCAATGTTATGAAATACATATCTGAAAGACTGAAGCAAGTTACAGACAGTATTATTTGAAAGGGCAGCTTTTTTATTTCAGTAACCTGAATGTGGGAGATTGATTTCTGTTTATGCATTGATACTATTCCAGTTACTCAGAACTCTGCAAAAATCATCAGTTGTACTTGGATGAAAATCTGTCAGGGAAACTGTTTATTGGTCACAGAGTATTTGGGTTTAATGAGGCCACCAAAACAAGTCACCTGTAAAGCGTTATATTCCACCAAGTAGGAATTTTGTAATCTGTTGTGAAGTTGTGGCTGTCACTTCGCATTAAAACTACTGTTCCTCTTCCTTGGCCTTTTTCCACAGTTAAATTTGTTCTCATGTTGCTACTCTTTCTCAAGAGTTATCCTTATTTTTAGATTAGGCATGTGATGATAGTTCAGTCCTGCTGCTGAAATACCTTCTTTTGCTTCTGGCCTAACTCTTTTTCTGAAAGAAAAAAAAAAAAAGAAAGGACAGTCTTTGTATTAAGAGTGCAAGTTACCCACATGGTGTTTGTTTCAGGTAATATAGATTACAAACTAGAAGTCTTGTTTCTCAGTAATTCATTAACTTCAGCGTTATGAGAACAGGCATCTCTGAAGGCCATAGAAAGCAGGTTCCTATCGTCCTATTGGTTGTTTTTAATTGATTCATTTATATACGTCAGTTTAGATAGCTGTCTTAAAATTATCTTCCACTTGGGTGCCAAAGCTGTTCAAAACAAGGGGGAGAAATGTGCCAACTACTTAAAAAGTAATTTGTATGCAATCTGGGCCAAATCCTGCAATACACCCGCATATCCTGATGTGGTCTTATTGAATAGTTTCATTGTGTGATTTTTTTGTAATTTTACAGAATCCCTCTATTGTGTTGAGTGGCATTTTCCTGTACAAAAGTGACACAATTCATTGTTAAAAACTTTAT
Source organism: Pluvialis apricaria (assembly GCA_017639485.1). Classification (NCBI taxonomy): domain Eukaryota; kingdom Metazoa; phylum Chordata; class Aves; order Charadriiformes; family Charadriidae; genus Pluvialis; species Pluvialis apricaria. Next base: position 97,322,431 of record CM030007.1, on the reverse strand, counting down.
TTTATTTACTGGGGAGAGGAAAGAAAAGGGTCTTCTAGAAACAACCATGTAGAAATATTCACTACCCTAAAAAAAATTTATTGTTTAATAATGAGCTTTCTTGTAAACTAAAAGAGTAACTTTGGGTTGGACAGATTTTTTTTTTTTCTCGCTTCTGTTAGAAATGTGATGATCAAAATTTTGGTGAATGCTGTAGGACATTCCTGCACTGTCTGGGTTTATGCCTATATAAAGCTTTACAGATTGTTTCATTCTGGTATCTAATTTAGCTAATAAAGAATGTAATAAAGTTAAGTAAAGGATATAAATAACTTTATGGAAAAAGAGAGCTTAATTTAAGTACTGAAGCAGCTTTTTATTACCACTGACAGATTTTTAGAAGCCTTATAAAATGCTTTGATTAAGATTTTTTTATTGACTTTCATGAAAGAGATCCTGGGAGGCATTGCTGTCTTATGTCAGCAGTACTGATAAAGAAGTTGGAAATAAATGTGAAGAGGTTACTAATTCTGGAGACATTAGCGTTTGGCTATTTTCTGTGTTTTACTTTGATGATTATTTGTTTTGAAAAGTGTACTGGGGTTCAAGGCCGTGCCTAATGGGGAAGATCTTTACATTGCGTTTCATCTCTATCAGTGCATCAAAGGAGGCAAGGTTTGCTAAAAAATAAAACCAGAAGCTGCTATTTTATCTAGCTGCCTACATTGAAGAAGAGAAATCTTTCTTCTGTTGAGTCAAGTAGTTTGGTCACCTCTCCAGGGAGGCTTTCTGTGGGTGATTCTGAATGCAGATGTCGTTCGATTTACAAGTGAGATTTTCACTCAGCAGGAGAACAATATCAGCTTTTGTGTGACTGGGGCCTCTCTATGCTACTGGCTTTGTCTGCGTCTGTCTGTCCCGAGTCAGATAGTTCTCCAGGCTGATATCTTTTGGCTGTTAATTTAAGAAGTTTGTTATGTTATTTTCGTAGATGGAATCGTGAAGGTAAGTGTTGTTATTTTTGCAAGTATATCTGCAATAGAAGCATTATGAACTTTGAAGGAATTTTATTTTACTTTTTGCTGGCATAACACATTACACGTGTACAGCTTTAACTAAATGAGATGAAATAAATTTTGGAGTAGCTATATGTATCACATCTATATGTGTAGCCACTTCTTCCCTTTAGACTTTAATTTATATTCATAGGGCATATATTTAAGGCATGCTGATTTTTCAGAGAATCTTGCTTTTCTGTCTGTTATCCTTTGCTGCTAATGGTAATGTTTCAAAGGAACATGCATCCATGCACACTTCAGAATTCCCTTAGTATTTCTTTTGAGCTCAGTCATCCAAACACATTTGGTCCTGAAGTCCAGACTTTTAAGGAAACATATTTTCTCTTTTGCTAGAAAGAATGTTGTTGGGACCTCAGTTTAGCCTCTTACATGGTTGGCTAAAGCTTTCTACTGGATTTGTTTTGGTTTGTTCTGTTTACCCTCTCAACGTTGGGTGTTGGCACAGTAAATTTGAATGTCTTTTGTAAGAGCATCCGTTATTCAGCAGTGTCCAGCCATGGCTGATACTATAGTTCTCTATTTGAAAATGTTTTAAGCTCTTCATCTTTATCCCTGATTTGCTCTTTTCTGAGACAAGTATATTAATTTAACAATTCTGTTATATCCTTTGGAAAAAAACAAAGCAAGAGACATTTTGATTTCTATTTTCAGGATGCTTTCATTTCCTTCTTCCTTCCTTTTCTTTTGAATCATGAATAGACTGGTGGCATTATCTATCATACGACATAGAAAATAAAATAGAACCAGCAGCTGTGTATAAAAAGCTTAAATATTTTCATGAATCATCTAATTTTTCTATGTTTTGATTTGAGTAAGAATGGCTTTCTATGTGAATCACATAGTGTGGTTCAAGTTTTTTGGATCAACATTGGTCTTTACCCTCTTGAATACTGATTATGTTAAAACTAATAAGTGGAACATGTTTTTGTGAAACATGAATGTGTTTCTTTTGCAAAAACAGATCAGGTGTATGTGTGCGAGATGTCTTGCTAAACTCCCTCAGAACATGTTATGCTTATGTGAAATAATCCTTTCTCATTTTTAAAACACCTTGTTTTCCTATTTTTAATTATCTTTTAATTGATATGTTTGTAGGACAAAAGCAAATGGAAAATATTTGTTAAAAAAAAAAAAGAAACTATGTTGGCAGGAAAGCACCTTGCTATTTGGGGAACCAAGTCTGGCTTTTATCCCAGTCCAGCAGAGGCAGCATGCTCAGCCCCAGGGAGTGGGAGGGACTGTCTCACACTGCAATGGAAACTCCTTTCCCAAGTAGAGTAGAAGAATATTGACCAAGCCTTAGGGAGAACTCTTTGAAGAATTCCTTCAGCAGGTGGGCTGGATCATCATCACCAGTGCAGTATGCTTTTTCTCTAACAGGTAACTTCTCTGGAAGGCCATATCTGAAAGAACACTAAGAGCAGAGGCTATTCTAGAATTTCTTCTGCATTATTTCATACTCATTCTCTAAAATACCTTCCATTTTCAACTCCCTTCATGTATTTGCATTTCATTTTCTGTGTTCCTGGGACATGTAGATCACTGTGCTAGTCAGCATCATCTCATTGATTTCTTGTTCTTCCTGTTTCTCTGCCTTACAAATTTATGTAGAGAATTTGTCTTATATTTAGTCTTCTGAGCAGAAACCATTTTTGTTCAATGTTTTTATAATATCTTATATACCACTGATATATGACTGGGTCTCAAACACAAGACTAACACAAATAAGAGCTAACAGTAACTTTTATATTGATTGAGATTCATTTTTGAGACATTTATGCAAAATTCTGGGTCAGATTGCATGACACTGATAACAGCTTTTTTGCATTTAACCTGTTTTCTTTCGAATGTTCTGTAATTTTTGAGTATTTATAAGCATAGTACTGATGCGGTGAATCAAGTGAAATTCAGCTTAATAAAGTACATACTTTGAATGAGAATTGTACGATTTAACCCATTCCTCTTGACCTAAAGTCATCTCCTCTGTGTCAATGGTGTGTTATTGTGAGTGTCTGTGCACCAACATATCTTACTCCAAAAGCATAAATCCACCTGATTACAGGGTATTTTTATGCACTGAACTCTGATCTGTCAATGAACACTGGAATTGTGTTCCTGACGCTTGTAGAATATGATTAACTTCACCAATATTGTTTTGAGGTAAAGAGGATCATTTTCATATTTGACTTTCTACATTTTCTGCGCTTCTTTTTATGTTGAGTGTAGTTCAGATTAGTTTCAATTCCTTTTTAACCATGAGGGTTACCTGTTGGGTTTTTTTCCTTATAAAACTTCAGATTCTCGGATTTATCATTTCTCCAGGAGCTTGGGACTTACTCTTAGAAATGACAAAAATAAAGAAATGCTACAGCACCTGGAATACAGCCGACAAATCTTGAATAACACTTGCGCTTGCTTCAGAATGGTATTTCAGTCTACGTTTAGTTTACATTGAAATACCCGAAGGCAATATAGTGACAGCCCAGTAGGCTGTGCTTCTGTCTTTGAAGTCAATCAGGCCTCACTGCCTCCTACTTCCAGTTATTCAAGTAGTTTGCTGGTACATGTTGACTGTTCTTTGTACTAATGAGCTCATTGCAATGTATTTTTATTCTCAGTATATCATTACAAAAAGTTTACATGGACAGGGAGAAACAAAAATGGTTGTAACTCCAACACTGGCACCTCTTGGTGCAAGATACACTCAATGCCACAAAGCAGGTGAGAAGCTGTGTTCTTTGCCAACCTTCTGTAATCATTGTGGATTTATCTAGTTTTATATGGATTCTGTTTCCCCCTAGAATGAGGTTTGTGGTCATTAGCATCCTTTTCTTCAAGACGATGATCTAACCCTGAAAAGTTAATTCAACTGACAGAATTGGGAATGAAGCCTATTTAGGCTTAACCTGGGTATATAGTTCCTGTATAGGTCATTCATCCATATTGGAAAGGGGCGGGGGGCAAGACGAGGCAAAGGTTATTCTATGGGGTGTATCAAGGTGTTGTCCGTGTAACATAATGCTTTTTTTAGTCCTTCCTTTGTTGAGGGATTAGTTTTCCTTGGTGCTGATAGAATCATAGAGTCATTTAGGTTGGAAGGGACCTTTAAGATCACCAAGTCCAACCATGAACCTAACACTGCCAAGGCCACCACTAAACCATGTCCGTCAGCACTGTTCCGGTGTTTGACAACTCTTTTGGTGAAGAAATTTTTCCTAATATCCAATCTAAACCTCCCCTGGCGCAACTTGAGACTGTTTCCTCTCATGCTATCACTTGTCACTCGGGAAAAGGGACCGACCCCCACCTCACTACCATCTCCTTTCAGGTAGTTGTAGAGACCGATAAGGTCTCCCTTTAAAAGGTGATTTGCCTTGTTTTTGTTAAGATCGGCTTCAGTTAGGTATGTGATGCAGAAAAATAAATTAAGTGACTATGTTATTGAAATAACGGGATTTTTGTGTCCTTAAAATTAGAAATATGTTAAAGTACCTTGTGAAATAATGATCTAAGCTCACATCTTTCACAACAGTACTACTGATACATTCCAGAATGAGAGTGGGTTTTTTTTACTGAGACCATTGAATTTCATTGTGTTGATTTTTCCGACTGCTGTGCTTGTTTTCTTGGTACTGCTATGTGCAAAGCAGCACCTTTATCTGTCCCTGGCTTTACTTTTTTCATCTTTCCAAAAGTAGTGAACACATTTACAATATGAACAGAGAAAAAAATCTGGTTTATTACACAGGAATGGAGTTGAGAGCCCCCCAAAAAATTATGGCTGGAGGGCTTTGTGGCAGAGTGTTCCTGAAACAGAAAAAGATTAGATGGCGTACTGAAGATGTCTTGTAGTGTACACTGAAGGACTGAAGGGTGCCCTGGGTATCTGCAGTCAGCTTATGGCAGCAGAAATTGAAGAGTTCCCACCTCCTTTGAGGAGGTAGGAGAACATCTTAGTCAGTCTACTTAAATCTAAATAATTTTTGTTTTGTCACTATGGTTTCAAAATGTAGCACATATTCATTTAAGATTATTCAGTCCCAGGCTTTGCTTACCATACTTTCCAATTTGAGAGAACATATGTTTACCTACATGTATTGCATATGATGTAGAATTTTGCTAAATTGCAACCTCTTCCTCTTTGTCAAGCTATGTACATATACTGTCTGGCATATCTTTGAACATCTGCTATCACTTGGTGAGAACTGCAGCTTCTACAGTCAATAGAATTTTTATGATGAGTATTAATATGGGTTTCTCTTAAAATACGAGACAAATTACTAGGTTGGAGTCCTAATTTATAGTGAAATATAATGCTGTCAGATACTGGAGTCTGGATTCATTATACATGAATGAGGCATTTAGGGGCACCTGAAATTAAATAGAAGGAAATAATGTCTTGTGTGATTTTTGAGGAGTAGCATAACTATTTATTATCAGTAGTTCTGTGACACACTTAAAAAACAAAAACAAAAGACTTCTTGGTAAATACAAAGCTAATCAAGAGGCACAATTTAAATGGATGGTTGTGGGAAAAAAACACACACCCCCTGCAGTTTATTTAGTAAGAATGTAGTCCTTTCCTCAGCTCTTTTACCTCTGAAGTGTGCGTACTTATAGAGTAAGTGCATAGCACATGATAGTTTCTGCTGAAAAGGAGTATGTTCTACAAGAGAGCTAAAATTTGTTCATAGTTCATGTGTGCTGGGAGGTAAAAAGTTAGCCCCTTGCAAAGAAATAGAACATACAAGTCAAATATTACTGAACATCTTCACACTTGACCATGTGGTCTGAGCCAGTATAAGCATAAGTGTGTCTTTGAGTCTGCTTTTAACTATATCAGTTTAAAAAATAAAATTTGATTAAAAATTGTCTTAGAACAAACTGTGAAAATATTTGATGTTCTGTGAAGACTGTAAAAAGCAATGTGCCGTGAAATACTCATAAGTGTAAATATTTCCTTTATCATTTTAAAAGCTAAAATTGCGGCTTTTCCAATTTTACTTTTTTTACTACCAATTTTTACAATTTACTGCTGTCCAAACCAGCAGTATAAGAACTACAGTTAAAGAATGGTTACACCCACATATGTAAGCACAGTGGATTCAGTGTATGAAGCTGCACAGATTTGAAACCTTAGACTTCAGGAGGGCTAACATTGATCTCTTCAAGGAATTGCTTGGAGAAATCCCATGGGAGAGGGCTCTAGAGGGTAAGGGGGCTCAAGAGAGCTGGCTGATATTTCAGCATCACTTCCTCCAAGCTCAGGATCAGTGCAAGAGCAAGAAATCAGGCAAGGGAAGCAGGAGACCTGCATGGCTGAGCAGGGATCTTAAAAAGCTCAGGTGGAACAAGGGAGTTTACAGTATGTGGAAGAAGGGGCTTGGGACGAGTACAGGAATGCTGTCAGGGTATGCAGGGATGAAACAAGGAAAGCCAAGGCAGCCGTGGAATTGAACCTGGCGAGGGATGTCAAGGCCAATCGGAAGGGTTTCTTTAAGTATATAGGCGGCAAAAGGAATACCAGGGAAAATGTGGGCCCGCTCTTGAACGAGATGGGTGCTGTGGTGACGGATGATGCAGAGAAGGCAGAGCTGCTGAATGCCTTCTTTGCTTCTGTCTTCACTGCTCGGGCCAGCTCTCGGGAGTCCCAGACTTTGCAGGTAACAGAGAAAGTCTGGAGGAAGGAAGACCTTCCCTTGGTTGAAGAAGAACAAGTTAGGGATCAATTAAGTAAACTGGGTACCCACAAGTCCATGGGGCCTGATGGAATGCACCCGCAAGTGCTGAGAGAGCTGGCGGAAGTCATTGCTGGGCCGCTCGCCATCATCTTTGAAAGGTCCTGGAGAACAGGTGAGGTGCCTGAGGACTGGAGGAAAGCCAGTGTCACTCCAGTCTTCAAAAAGGGCAAGAAGGATGACCTGGGAAACTACAGGCCAGTCAGCCTCACCTCCATCCCTGGAAAGATGATGGAACAGCTTGTTCTGGGTGCCATCTCCAAGCATCTGGAGGAAAAGAAGGTTATCAGAAGTAGTCAACATGGATTCACCAAGGGGAAGTCATGTCTGACTCATCTGATAGCCAATGGTGTGACTGGATGGGTGGATGAGGGGAGAGCAGTGGATGTTGTCTACCTTGACTTCAGCAAGGCTTTCGACACTGTCTCCCACATCATCCTCGCAGGCAAGCTTAGGAAGTGTGGGTTAGATGAATGGACAGTGGGGTGGATTGAACAGTGGCTGAATGATAGAGCTCAGAGGGTTGTGGTTAGCGGTGCAGAGTCCAGTTGGAGGTCAGTAACAAGTGGTGTTCCCCAGGGCTCAGTACGGGGTCCAGTCCTGTTCAATATATTCATCAATGACCTGGATGAAGGGATAGAGTGTACCATCAGCAAGTTTGCTGATGATACAAAACTGGGAGGGGTGGCTGACACGCCAGAAGGCTGTGCCGCCATACAGCGTGACCTGGACAGGCTGGAGAGTTGGGCAGAGAGGAACCTAATGAAATTCAACAAGGGCGAGTGTAGGGTCCTGCACCTGGGGAGGAATAACCCCATGCATCAGTACAGGTTGGGGGCTGGCCTCCTGGAGAGCAGCTGTGTGGAAAGGGACCTGGGAGTCCTGGTGGACAACAGGATGGCCATGAGCCAGCAATGTGCCATGGTGGCCAAGAACACCAATGGCATCCTGGGGTGCATCAAGAAGAGTGTGGCCAGCAGGTCGAGGGAGGTCATCCTCCCCAACTGCTTTGCCCTGATAAAGCCGCATCTGGAGTACTGTGTCCAGTTCTGGGCTCCCCGGTTCAAGAAGGACAGGGAACTGCTGGAGAGGGTACAGCAAAGAGCTACAAAAATAATTAGGGGACTGGAGCATCTTTCTTATGAGGAAAGGCTGAGGGTATTTTTAGTCTAGAGGAAAGAAGACTGAGGGGGCATCTTATCAATACTTACAAATACTTCAAGGGAGGGTGCCAGGTAGATGAGAAGAGTCTTTTTTCAGTGGTGCCCAGTGATAAGACAAGAGGTAACAGGCACAAACTTGAGCATAGGAAGTTCCATCTTAACATGAGGAGGAACTTTACCTTGAGGGTGGCAGAGCACTGGCACAGGCTGCCCAGAGAGGTTGTGGAGTCTCCCACACTGGAGACATTCAAAACCCGCCTGGACGCTGTCCTGTGCAATGTGCTGTTGTGTCCCTGCTGTGGCAGGGGGGTTGGACTGGATGATCTCCAGAGGTCCCTTACACCACCTATCATTCTGTGATTCTGTATAGTCTTATTTTAACTTGATTTCCCCACAGTTCATGACTGCCTGCAGTTTTGCTACAGGATTGTAACCTATTGAATTTAAACTTGGATACATTTTCACTTTTTTAAGTTTTGATCAAAAGTTAGATACAACAGATAGATATAAGTTGAAATTCCGTAGGGTTTAGCGTGTTTACCTGGCACCATTTTTTCTTACCTGTTGTTGTAGGTAGAGGCATAAGTAAATCTGGTTTTATGTTCATTTCTGACACAGGTAGCAGCAAGTGTAACCCTGTTCTACAAGTAACACATTATGAATATGTAAGAATATAGATGACTTTTAAAAACAAATTATAGTTAGCCTACATTTTGCAGATAAAAGTTCCTCTAAAAAGTAAAAGAAGAATATGTGTATTTCAGTTCTATCACATAATCAAAATCAAAGTGAAACTCAGGGTTCTCTTTGCTACTATAAGATATTTATTTTTTTTTACATAAAAGTTAATTTATGTGTTGCATGAATGTGAATATGTAGAAAGAAATCGAGTATTTCAGATTAGCTTAACCTCTGTCAGGGTTACTGAAAGTCAGTGCCTGAAGTAGCAAGCTGCAGTGATGGCAGCTGACAGTTCTGTGGCATTACAGAAGCAAACTCTTGTCTGTTCAGACAGAATCAATGTACTGCTTCAGACTGTCTTGTTCTGTGAATACTGTGTCAGAGAATCTTCATTTTAGCTGATAAACTGCTTCCTGAAACCTTCTGTTGAAGTAGTTTTGTTGACCGTTTAATTGCACAGCGTGTCACTGTGAGGAACTTGAATGCAAAGGTTGATCGTACTCCTGTCCTACAATAAGTGTATTGCACAGAAAAAAGTTTGAAGCTGTGGAGGGCTGTAACCTGTAATGCTGTAGAGGTCACAAAGTAGAGTCTTAAATATGCTTCAGACTTTCATGCAGGACAGGGCTGTAATGTGTGCTGTAGAATTGTGCTGGGAAATAAGTAACAGTTAGCTTCTGGCATAGTCCTTAACAGTGAAAAACAGGGTTTAAAAGAACAAATTGTCTTTAAACAAAGATAAAGCCCCTGCTGACTGTGATCTTGTTATTCAGTGTTTTCCAGTAGGAGTTGTTACCTTCAGGGATGTATTTCCTTGAGGGCATAGAATCCCAAGGAAAGAGGCACCCATGGAAAGGTCATAACATTTTGCATGGAAAAGGAGATATGAAACAGAACTGGCAGAAGAAGGAATGAAACAGTCTCTCAGTTATCTAATTGGCTCTTTAATTTTAGCGCTTCATTGATATTACTGCTTGTGAATATTATTTCATTCAGTAGGTCATGGATTTCTTTCAAACTTGCAGCATGTGAAACCTCTGGGGTAAATGGAGTACCACAACAGGGAACTGTGAAAGGTAACAGAGCATCAAGCCTATTTGTTGGTAAATGTTGCTGTGGAAGGGGCAGCACCTGCACCAGAGAATTTTTAGGTGGTACAAAAACCTAAAAGTGATGAAAAACAGTCTCTAACATCGCTGTGTTGCTTATGGTCAATATTGTTCAGAAAGCAAAAATCAAAAATATAAGGATGTGTTTTAATGATTATTTTTAGATGTTTCAATTTGAGGATTTAATATTTGAGGTTCACACCCCATTATCTCTCTGTCTGAATTACAAATGAATCCTCACAAAGCATGTGTTTGTTTTGAAACATCATGGAGTTTTATGCTTTAGCAGTTCAACAGCTCTTGTTTTAACAAGTTTCTCGTCTGCATCACAGAAACTTACAGATTTTGGATAGACAAAATACTGATTTCACTGTGTGATCTGACTTTGATTACATTCAAGATTAGACCAGGCAATGAGGCTAAATTTCTGCTAGTTGTCACGTATCTAAATTTTTCAGTGTGACATTGAACGGGGATTGCGTTTGGACAGTATTCTGACTCCTCTTACAGGAAATGGTTAAAAAGGAATTTCTGCACATCTGAAAAACTAGTCAGAAGAGAAGAGTTTGTTGTTTTGTCTCGCCTGCCTGATTGTGGATTAGGCTTTGGGCTGCCTGCTTTTAAGTATCAGAAGAAACGCGTTCCCTTTATACAGGCAGAAGACAAAAAGTCTTGACTCGTGCGAAGCTGGTCCACTGATGGTGACACTACTTGCCACGTTGTGGGTATTCTCTTCATAGCATTTATGTTCTAGCATGCAAAATCTAAAGTAAAACTTGTCTTTTTAAGAAGCAGTACTATTCTGTTAATTAGCTATAATGTCAGTTTATGTTTGTTATATCAAGATTTGGTAATATATCAGTTACGATTGTTAAGCTTTTCTAGAGCAAGCTCTCAATTTTGATTTTCTGTGTAGCAAATGCAGAAGGACTGGTGCTGAGGAGCGAGGCTGGAATGCAAAGTATTCAAAAGTCTGGAAATTGCAAAGGTTACAATTGCTGTGGCATTTTACACCTTTTTTTTATTAATTATTAGTAAATTTCTATTATGTTTCTGCTTATTGCTGAGTGAAATTGTTGGAGGTTGGGCTACTGGGGGGAGGGGACAGAGTTCTTTTTTTACCACAGCAAAAAGAAAGCCCATCATTAGGGCACATGCAGATTTTGCCCTGCTGAAAGTCTGTTGGTGTCACATAGAAAAGCATTCTGTTGAGGACAGTGAGGAATGAACCAGTTAATTCTGTTCCACAAGAAACCACTATTGGTATGGTCCCTGAAGGACTTAGGGTTGCAGGGCTGCTGAAAGACAACAGCATTGTAAACAGGCTGGTTTTCTCTGATTAAAGTTGTGTAGCTAACTGCACATAGTAATGTGTTCCGTACCACAGGAGTATATAAAGCCTGGCTGGAATTGTCATTAATGTTTACGTTAATCTATGATGTGTGCAAACAGGTTTTGTTCTGAGTTTTCTTAAACATTTTGTAAAACGTTCAGGTAAAGGTGTGTTGGATTCTTATGTCCGAGGGAACAAATGTTCTTGTTCATGCATATAAATGAAACCTCTAAATTCACATGCTTTCAGGAGACAAATTATGGAGCTGTAAATTCCTTCTTCTGAATTGCTTCTGCTATAGCTATTGTTTAAGTGCAAAAATATTTGAAAAGTATTGCAAAACAGTCTTTTTTCAAAGATTGCAAAGAACATAGGACTGCTTTACCAGTTCTGGTGCATTAATGCATAGTATATGCATTGTTCCACTTACCAGCTTCTGCTGTGTTCTGACAGAAAGCTTCTAATCACCTTCTGTAACCAGTAAAGACTAATTATTGTTGGACTTAATGTGTTTTTTGAAATCGGCTTATTAACATAATGCTAAAAAATTCTGTCCAGACTGAACACACAATTACTAAAATTGGAAATGAGAGATACAATATAATATCCTGGCTTTGTCCTTCTGTTTATATGAGGACATACCAAACAAGAGACACTTTAGAATGAGACTTAAAAAAAATTGTGTGAAAGCATTGTTGAAGTAGTATATTGAAAAAATTAAACTATAAAGCAAGTACTAAGAGGTACTAATACTTCCTTTGTTTCTGGATTTACTTATTATTACTTGTCATGTTTTTAAAGATACGTATCTTGGTTGGATGTTGTTATTATATTTGCTTTGACTACATAAACAGTTAATGTAGAAATAGTACTTCTGATACAATCTTGTACATAATATTATTTTAATTTCTCCTAAGGATGCATTAGAAATACATAATAACATGTGAACCTGAACAAGATAAATGGTTCATGGGGTATTGGTGTGTCTGTATTTGTAGATTTTAAAACAGTCTTGTCATTTTACTGTCTTCAGTGTGTAATAATTGCATTTGTCTTGTCTATTGTAATTTGTGCCACTACTTTCCAAAATTATTTAGTGTTTTAATGCCTTATACCAGAGAGAAATTGCATGGCCTGAGCAAAAGGCGGTTTCCAGATGAGATGTGGAAATAGACACTGAGACAGTTTGGTAACAATACTGATTGTCTCCACTAGGAAATTTTTCTTTTGCAAACATTAAATGTCAGTAATAAGTACAGCTGTTTAGTTGTTAAAAAGGGATTAAAATCAGTTTTAGGTCAAGACAGTGTTAACTGTCATTTCAAGAACCACAATTAAAACCTAAGAATTTGTGGCCCATCTATAGAAAGCCTTGATATGATGAGATCCATAGTCAGCTCCTGTTTTAAATATAATTCAGAGCACAGAGATAGTGACAACTAGCTGAACATCTACAGTGTGTTTAAAAAAATATTGTACAGGAATTGACAAACAACATTTTTCTTTGTCATTTGGATTTTCTCGTGGATATCTTCTTTAACTTCACATGCAAAAATAAATCTTTCACAACTGCTATTGGTTTCCTTTAGGATAATTCATAAAATACCAGTTTTATTGATATAGATATAATTTTCCAACAAATTACAAACTAAATTATTTACACTGAAATGTTAAAGCTTAATCTGTTGTTTATGGAATATGTGACTGGGAGAAACAATTTTAATTATGTAGCCTGGTCCCCTTGTAAGCTAAAAAGTCCTTGAACTAACTTGAATTAGAGTATACCATTTCAAAAATGTCTTGTTTCCGATTTTTAAAAATTCCAAAGAGACTAAATCAGTTACATCCTTAATTATCTGCAATGTTGATATTTGTGCTTTAATTCTACTCTGAATTTGTCCTGACTAGTTCCTTTTACTCAGATCATGTGATAGTTTTGTCATTTAAACTGAATTCCCTTATATTAGCAAACTTATGTCTTCTTTAAGCATTTTATAATATGCTAGGGGGAGAGATGATTGATCTTTTGGAAAGCTTTTTCGGAGCCCTCTCTGCTTCTTGACATCCTTCCTGTATTTTGAATGTGGAACTGAACAGTGGTCTATTGTGGGCACGCCACAGACACGTAAAACAATCTTATTTCTTGATTGATATTCTCATTATGGTATGGTATTTGGCTGTAGTCTTCACTGGGAGAAACTCATATGCAGCTGACTTTATGCTTTCTGGCTGCCTGAGATTCCCACTTCCCCCTGCCAAGATAGTTCTTCCTCTTTTAAGTATTACTTGTCTTTGATCTTAGATGTATGATTTGTACAGAAAATGCACTTTTCTTTTTCCTTGCTTGCAAAGGTTAAAGTGGTGGTAACCCAGTTAAACAAATGAAAAAGTGTATTTCTTTTTTTTCTTAAATCAGTATGCCTTCCTGAATTGTCCCTGGTTATAATTAGGAATTTACCATTTTAAAATGCATTTCAAGTCAGAGAGGTTCAAGTTTCTTGGCAGATTTATTGCGGGTTTTGTTTGCTTCTTGCTTTTTAGAGTTAAGGTTGAACAGAATTTTAGAGAAAAACACATTATACTCATGATAAAAATGTAACGTGGTGTAGGCTGTTTACATAGTGTTTCTATTATACACTGGAATGAGTGCCTTCCATTGTCATGAGCTTTGGAGGCAGAGTACCCAAGAAGATTCTCTAGAAGAGATCTGCTCATGCTAGTGAAGCTACCAAAAATACATCCTTTCTCTAGATGAGGTTGTCTTCTACTTCCAGAAACAATGAATGGATCCCGCGGCTTGGGTAATATATAGGCTTTAAGCCTTAATGCAAATATGAAGGGTTTTTTTAAGTACTGTCAGAGTCCCTTCTAATGGTTTGGTGCCTTGGAAGCAAATCTCAGTAAGTAGCACTCCTGGAAGATGAAATTTAAGTGCCATGCCTCAGTACGAAGGCACTACGGAAAAATAAACGCACCCTTGTTTAGTCTGAACTTTGCCTTGATTTTTTTCTAAACATTCTTAGAGGCACTTTGCTTCCTACTTTCCTTTTTGCCTCCTTCCTAGTCTTAGAAGATAACTTATCCTCCTTTGATGGTGAGAAAAAATTGTTTCTCTAAACTGCCGGTTGTTTTGGATGATGATAACACAGCAACTTGAGTGAAATCAGCAACTTCAGCGACTTAACTTTGAAACAGCTGCTAGAAATAACTAATAAAAATATTTTCTTGCTAACTGTTTTGTAATTTCATTAATCTTAACAGGAGGTGTGTGTGACTCTTTTAGAAAAATACCCAGCAAGAATATTATTGAACGTATCATGCATTTTCAACAGCTCCTGCTGTCTGTGCTTTACTCAGTACACAGTGCTTGATGCAGTTTCTTAACAGATGTATAAATGTGGTACTTAATAATTTGGGGTTGCTGGGGTTTGGGTAGGATTTGTTTACTTATCGAAGAGAAGGTAAAAACAAGTAATTGTGTATGCAACTAAATTATCTCCTGAACTATAAGCTAGCAGAAAGCTTTTATTTTAAAAACTTCAACAGTTGTCAAGGCTGCTTAAACTGTTGAGTATAGCAGTAGTTTGGCAGCACAATGTGAAGTTGTTGGATGTGGAAGAAACTGATTTAGCTTGACTTTCCTACTTTTGTTTCGCCAAGATAGTGGTATAACTGTCCTGCAGGCAATGTTTTTTGGAAGTGACATTGTTTCTTCTTTTTGTATTTATTTGTGTATGGACCTGAAATGTTCAACTTGTGCATTAGATTCTTAAGGAACACAAGGAAAATTATGATAATACTGGATTGTATTTATTGCAATTTACATCTGTTCTAAAGCCGAATGGTATTTCATGTGAGAAAGAGAAGAGGGGACTTCTGTAGCTTGACATGATTCTCTTTTTCAAATACCTGAGGCTGTCCTCAGCCAGTGATGGAGCTGTAAGCTTCTCAGAGAAAGCTCCTGAGAACTCCTTACTGAGCAGCCTAAATGGAGGGTTCTTATCAATTCATCCTTTACAGTATTAGGATTTGCTGAAGGTGTTAAAATCCCTTGAGTATTTTGAATACTTGTTTACATACACTATTTTGAATTTCAGTTGAATTTTGAGTATTTCCAAAGTTGAGAGATTCCACGATTTCCCTGGGCAACTTGTTGCAGGGTTTCAGCACTCTCACCGTGATAAAAATTTCTCTAATATCCTAAAAATAGCTATTTGTATCTTTTTTCTGTCTTAAGTTTCAAAGTAGTAGTCTAACATAAATAGGAATTAATTACAGGCATGACCATCTTCATATTGTTTGAAATGTAAGCCAAAAGTTTTTTATTTGAAAACAGTACTTTCTACAGTGCCTTTTTATTCTGAAGTATACATTTATTTCTTTAAAACATGCACAATCTTTTAGGTTTGTATGACAGAGAGCATGTAATAGCCATCTCTTATTTGAAACTGCAGATAGGTCTCTCTTCTGTTGTGCTTTGCATAGTTGAGGGGAATTTAAAAGTTTTTTTTAAAAAAATAATTAACCCGGAATGCTTACAATTTCCTATTTAAATACATTGGCATTCTTCTGTCCAATAGAAAATCCTAGTAAAAAAAGGGTACTCTTTTTTTTTTTTTTTTTTTTTTTTTGTGAGCCCTCTTTCTTGGAAAGATTTTGTATTCTCCAAAGGCTTTTGTTGCTTTCTGTCTTCGAGAGCGTTTTCCCATATTCTGAGGTTCATTTAAATTACTGTTTGGAATGTTTAATGATTGATTTATTGAGAAAAGTGGGATATGCAGATCAATTTTATTTTATAGCAGGATGTATAATTTACAGCGTTTATTCAAGATTCATAGGATCACTTCTAGTAGAAGAATATAGTTTCTGTAAATCTGTGGAAAAAGCATGGGAGGTTTGCAAAAAACCTTAACCTCTTGAACTTTCCCATGTCATCCTATGAACTCTGAATCTATGGCATGGTTCAAATCAGGAAATGTTTAAAAATGAAAAGCCAAAACCCTAAGCTGCTAGATTTTGTATACAAAACATCTGTGGGACTTGCAGTTTAACAATCGTCTTAATCATGGTAACATAAGCAGGCTATTGTTAGCACTCATCATTACTTTATATAAAGTAGCATATGATTTCAGTAGTTGGTTTTCTTGTTATTTCAGCTTTATGACAAAATAAACACAAAATCTTCACCACAAATCAGGAATCCTCCAAGTGATGCTGTACAGAGAGCCAAAGAGGTAATGGCTTTAAAATATATTTTTTTACTTTGAAAGTTTGATTGTATTTTAAGTGGAACGATATTTTTCTTCATTAAGATACTGATATGTATTCTGGCTTACAATCTGAATTATTTCTGGAATTCTACCTTGCTTACTTAAGTTACATAACGTGTTGCATAAACTTGCAGAATTCCATTTTGTCTGTAAGGATTATATATATTACTCAGTTTTATCATTTAACCTTTGCTGCAACAATAGCAGTCTTAAAAGGAATACTTCTCTTGGGTAAATGCAATATCTTTCATGTTCAGTTTATATATTACTTAGTCACAAAAAAGATATGTTTCCAGGTATTTTGAAAAAACGAGTTTATCATAGATAGTTCTAAGAAGAGCAGACCTAGAAATGCAATGAAGGTAGCCCATTAAGATGGAAGATGAATGAATATGCACAGATGTTCTTAATTCTTGTACCTGACAAACAGTATTTTATTTGTTTATTTATTGCAAGTAGTAAAAAAAATAAATAGTTGTATTATATATTATTAGTAAAGAAAGTACAGTTGTTGGGGGTAATGTCATAGGAAAGCATTGTTTATAGTGCTATTAAAATAGAATGAACAGGAAGACTAAATCACTGTGTAGTAACTGCAGTCACACTGATAGACACCCCAAAGTCCTACACAGCAAAATTTCCTGGGAGGTGCTTCCAGAAGCAAAATACTCCACTTCCATTGTCCAAGTAGTTTCATGTGGAAAATAAAGGTGAAAGTATCAGCTCGCAAGCAAATGCCTCCTGCTTCCTCCTCCCCCTAATGAGAAGCTGAAATCTGGAGCTTCAAGGTGGGGTAGCAGTCGGACCACCTACACTTGATGTCTTTAACAGTTTAATTTGTGGAGAAAAGGTTTTATGAGTATTTTTAATTCTGCTTTTAAGCTGATTGTTTTAATAAGTTGAGACCATGTGTGAAAGTAGCAATTGGTGGTGGTGAGATTTGTCACCTATAAGTTAGCACCTAATTTCTGTCTCCATATATTTAGCTGTTGGAGGAGTGCTGTCAGTTGAAAAAAAAGAGCAACTGTTTCATTCAAATTTCTGCTTTAATCTCTCTCAGAAAGAAAATTGAGGTATTTTATTCACTGGGAGGGGGGAGCAGGCACATTTTCCTAAGCCCTTTCCTGTCAAAACATTATTTTGTATAATCATTTGGAGATACTCTGACTGACCAGTGAGGGTTTTCATTTGTCTGATCAATAGCTTTATTTAAAAGAAAGTTACTATGGGTATTTCTCCTACTTGTTTTGCAGGTATTGGAAGAAATTTCTTGTTACCCAGAGAACAATGATGCAAAGGAACTAAAGCGTATTTTAACACAACCTCATTTCATGGTAAGCAAATGCTACTCCTGTTGGGGGTGGGGGGGTTGTTGGGTTTTTTTTATATTCTTTATAGTAGAAAACTAAATTTCAGTAAGTTCTCCCTAAAATCTGCAGGTGATGAGACTGCATACAATACAATATACCTATTAAAAAATATTGCTGATCTCCTGGTCTTGCAAAATAGTTTCTATTACTGCTACTGTTGGGCCCCACTACTGTGCTGAGAACCGTCAGCAGTTTGGAGTAATCTCATTATGGAGCAGTTTCATTGTCTTTTTAGGGGAAGCTGTGTTGCACGTAGAAAGAATGAATCCTTTTGGATGTTCATAGGTAGAGCTGGGGTCCTCCTTTTTCTTTTTCCCAAGGTGGTCTTAAGATACAGGTGTGTGAAATCATTGCAAAATGAGTGTTTATTTAACTTTATTTTATAATAAATCAATAGCTTGTATAGTCTAGTGAATTTGTGTTACATATCAGCTTCTATTGTGTCTGTTTCACAAACCTGATTTGTGGGCAGTAATTGTCCTAAGTTCAGGGCTGTGACTGTTTAATAACTTGGTTCCAGTTACTGAGGTCCAGTATTTTGAAAATACTTAAAGGATTTCTTTTGTTCATGCTGTGGATGAAGTTCGTAAGTTCAGAAATAAAAGTGTTCGTTTAAATCTGCTATATGCTATTGTCAGTTTAAAATCATGAGTTTGACTTTCCCTAACACAAAGATTATATGCAGGGGGCTTTGTGGAATTTGCTTACCTGAAAGCTGAATCACTGTAAGTCTGAAGGATAAACCTAATTTCCAGGAAAGAGTGAGCTGAAACCCACCTCATATTCAGGTATAAGATGAAATCTGGATAGCTGCATGTCCCAGTGTGTTCTTTTCATGGCCACTATAGATTCGGGTGCATTTATTTCAGTACTTTAAATCAGATCAGGAGTGTGTTTTTTGAAGTGAATCTCCTGATCGTCCCCTTACAATGCTTTGGCTTGTATCACTTAAGAGTCTCAAAGCATGCAAACTAGACTCCTTTCAGATAAAATTAAACTCTGTGTAAAGATACACACCAGAAGCTCAGCCAGCGTAATCCAGCAGCTGATGGGTACTTAGTCCACAGGGCAAGGTGGAAGCTGGTTAGAAGTAAAAACTCCTGCAATGCGTTCAGTGTGTACATTGGGTCCTCACTAACCCAATTGTTTTACTCGTCGATCCGTTCCTATTTCATTGCACTGACTTCCAATGGAGACATTGGCGTTTTGTGTTGCACTGAGAAACACGCTGATATGTCATTGCCTGGAGATGATACCTATCCTGAAGTCTGTAACAAATGTCGTTCGACATCTAACAGGAATGCTTGCTTGAAATAGAACATAAAAGAAGGTGGAATGGTACTCAGCCATATTGAAGAACGATTTTAAAAAAAAAAAAAAAGTGGGGGGAGCCCAAGAACAATACTCTGTGGTATTCAGCTTCTTTATTTGGAATCTGACAGGTTCATTTGACTTACCTTTTTTTTGCATAATACCGCACAGTATTGCAAAAACAGGCACTGTGGAGAAAGAGCATTTTTTAAAGTATAAATTATTTTCAGAGTATGCATCAATAAAAATGACTGTGGCATATAAAAATTTAATGTATCAAATCAAGTGACAGGAAAGGTGAGTTGGAAATCATATTTTATAGGTATCTCTATTTCCACCTGATATCCTCATAAACTTAAAACCATCTGTCAGAATTCTTTTGCTACAATTCTACAAAAGCTAGTTTTTTTATAAGGAATAAGCTGTAATTCCATAACAAGTATTTTTGATGAGGAGTATTTTCAGTAAGTTAGTCTATAGCATCCCAAGCTAAATTGCTAGTTGATGGAGTTCCATCCCTTCTCCCTATGCTTCATCCTCTCCTTTGCAGTTACTCTGACATTCTTCTGACACCGCACTTCAGTATTGCGCTGTGCTAAACTGGTAGAAAACTACTCCAACAAAACAATGACCGGTTTAGCAAAAAGAACTAGGGACAAGTGGAATACTGCCAGAGCCAGAATGAGTAAGGGGACAGAAACATGCAGTTCGTGATAGGGAGGAGTGGCACAAACAAGTAAAGCAGCAGTTGAATCAGTATATGTTACAGTGGAACCATACCCAATAGTCTCCAGATGTCAAACAGGCAATGCCATCCACTCCCATCATTCCCACTCTTGCTCCCATACACACCTCTTATAAGGTACAAAATTATTCTTATGTGTGTGGCGTTCTGCCAAACTTTTCTTCAGAGCCAAAGCCTTTAAAATAGATACTCTTGAGAAAGGAAATAATTGCATAAAACAATATTGTCAGCTTACACTCAGTGTGTTTACAAAGCATTGTACAGAGCAATACTCTGGTTAGTAAGTTGCTGAGCTTTGATGCACAGAGACTGAAGCAGTAAGATGTAATAAGAAGGATCGTGTGCGTTAACACCTGTATGATAACAGAGTATTTTACTATTATTTATATTGTTATTTAATCAGAAGACAACGGCGCATATTCTGTCTTGTTTACTTAAACACAGTGTTAGTGGTTTAGACTATGTATAGACCTTTACAGAACCAAAGCCAATGAAGTATGTGTTTGTAAGTACTCTTACTGGGACTGAGATCTTCAAGTTCAAAGTTTTTTGTTGTTTTAGTTGTATGCCTTATGGGTATGGGAATAAATTATAAATTTAGTCTGTACATGCTTAACTTTTTAATCTAAAGAAATGTATGTAAATTTTGCATAAAGGTCTTTCAGGAGATAATTAATTTAAGAATTCTTTAAAAAGATTATCTACTACCTTGTTTGTTGTGTATAAATTTCAAGGAGCTTTTATTCCATTACACAACTTTGAGTAGTTTTTTCAAATGCGCCAGTTTTATCTGTAAAAGGTTCTATTATACATGTTTAGTACATGGCAGCAATTTAAACGTTTGCAGTACCAGGAGACTTTTACGTAATTACGTGTTGGAAGTTTTATCCATCATCATGTGCCTTCCTGTGCTGTTCTTTGCAGCCAGTGATCCTGCGATACAGTAGAAAGCAGTTGTTCTCACAAGTTCTTCCTTGTTTTCAGCAAGATTATCATGTTCTGCAAAGGAAAAAGAGACAGGAAAAAAAAAATCTAAGTTATCAAAATTAACAGAAATGCATGAAAACAAGTATCTTTAAGTAAAATCCAATAGCAGTTTTTGTATTAAATGTTTTCAATATTTAAATTGAGCTTGCTGTACTTTAATAACTGGTGTTTCTGAATTTGTGTTAATTTTTGTTAATACATTCAAAAGTCATCTAGAATAATTATGAACCTTTAAAAATGTTCAAATTACCATATTTTAATCTCCTGCAAGGTGTATATTATTGCTAAAAGCAAGGCAAGTATTTGATGTGAAATAAATGTAAGGCCCTGAGTTGCATGAGAAATGTAATATTAAAGCGTGGAGAGTGTAACAGATACAGGCAGGTGCATGAAGTTGAATAAGTAGCTTTGAGTAGGTTGAGCTGAAGGAAACATAGAAGATAACACTACTCTGTTAAAGAGTGCTTGCGCACAAAGCCAAGACTGCACACACTCTTACAGTGGATGTTTTTTATAACCATCAGAGCTAAGGCGTGATTGCACATGGATGCTCTTGTCTTAGTTGGGACAACTGCAAACAGTTTTCAGACACTGGAATGAAAATTAAGCTAAATCCCTTGACCTATATAGGAGCATTCATGGCAAAGTTTTACACCCAATTAAACAAATCAAATTAAGAATTTATTTAGTTAAAGTGGTTTAACTTACATAGATGGTCCAGATCTCTAAATATAAAATGTTGCTTCAGTAGTACACACTAATGCAGAGGAATTTTTGCAAGTTCGAGCTTAGTGACAAAATAAGATGAAAAACAGAAAATGCAGATACAGTTTAGTATTTAACTAAAAATAGTATTTGTGTAGGGCTTGAAACACTGAAAACACAGGAGAGAATGTGGGCAGAACATTGCTAGTTTAGGGAATTGCATTCCATCATTGTAATGCTGAATTCCCAACTATAGTTTGAAAATGATTTGAGGAAGGGGAACTTAAACTGTTTATGAAGTTGTCTTTTATAACAAGGTATGCTTTAGAAGTGCTAGGTTAGTGTTAGGATTTTGTAGAGGCCACGAAAATCCCATTTCTGCCTTGGATTCTGCTTCAGAAATACATCTTGTAGTGATGAGTTTTTATCACTTTTTTCAGTTTAAGTTCTGCTTAAACATTTTAATTGAAGACTAAGATGTTGCAGAGTCAGATTTATCTGCCAGAACAGATTCTAGATGGTCAATCTCAAGCCTTGCAAGATTGATGGGTTTTGCAAGTTAAGAGCTAAGAGCATTAAGATGAAAATTAACAAGATATTAACTATGAAATAGATTGACCTAGCTGCGCTGATGGCTGATATCTCTACTATTGTAGAGATATCACAAGAACTAGGCTTGATTTATCAATCTTTATCTGAGAAACCCATCCATTTGGGTATAGAAGCAGGATCTCTCTCTGATCCTTCATGAGTTAGTATAGGAGTAGAACTATCATATTCAGACATAAATCGTATTTAATTTTTGGACAGAAGCAAGCTAGCTATGATATACTTATCATTAAGAGTTGAACGCAACTGTGAAATGGATGTGATACAGGGTTCTTAAAGATATCCTGGAGACAGTGGAATGTCATACCCTAAAAGAGCCTGGTACTATTGAATACTGCTTTGCAAATGTTTGTACTTTGTCCAACTTTTATCTCATAATACTATGGTAAACTTTTTACAGTTACAAAGGCTTCATGTCTTTGCCCTAGCTTAGAGTTCTTTCGCACTCAGTTGTTCTGCTTATCAAAGATATTTAAATACGTTTAATCAATTACATGTTGTACCATTCTTTGCATCAGGAAACAGAGTAAAACTAATTAAGTAGTATTTGAGCACTTTGTTGGTTTAGATTGTAATTTTTATCAGGTGGTTTGAACTCAGTGTGCGTGTGTGCTGGGTCCATGCTCTAGGGGAAGGGGAGAGTATGGAATTGATTATGCTAGTAAACAACAAAAAACAGTATTTCATTCTTTCAGTCAGTACCGATTCACAGTCTGTCTTTATTATAATGAAATACCACAGGATCTGAATACCTTTTCATTTTACTAGGATAATTATTACAGAATAGTTTTCTCAGAGAGGTAGCTTCCTAAATCTGTGTCTTGGCACATAAATAAAGATGGATTAATTCTGACACCTTGCAGGTGTCAAAAAGGTGGGGGAGAGGGAAGAAGCATCATTCTCATTGATGTATCTACAGTAGAAAATCAGGTTTACTCATGCAGATTTTAAAGGCTAGGTATGTGTGTATGCATTTGCAGTCTGCTGAAGTTTATCTTAGACTCCCTTCAAGGGAAAGTTCCTATATAGAAAGTGAGGCACAAATGTCTAGAATTTCCTTTATTTCTGGAAAGCTTAAAAAGTATTTATGAGGAATGAGTGGGGGGCACCAGAGATGATGGAAGTCTGATATTTTATTGCTGTAATCTCCTCTAGGCCTTACTTCAAACTCATGATGTAGTGGCACATGAAGTTTACAGTGATGAAGCGCTGAGAGTTACACCTCCTCCCACGTCCCCATACTTAAACGGAGATTCTCCAGAAAGCGCCAACGGTGACATGGACATGGAGAATGTAACACGAGTTCGACTGGTGCAGTTCCAGAAGAACACAGATGAACCAATGGTATGGAGGGAACCTCAGTTTTTTTTCTTGACTCTATACTGGCAAAGACCAGTATTATAATGATTTTAATGACAGTTTCTGCACTTTAAAGTAGGGTTGCCAGTATAACTGGAATAGTTTAGCAGCCATTGTAGATACCTATACTCCTGTGTGTATACTTAAAATGCTATATGTGCATTCATACTACTGCTGTACCAGTAGAGCTGGTTTTGTTTAAAAACAATCTTCTAGTAGGTATAGCAGATTACACTTTAAACCAAACTGGACACTTTGCACTTCAAAACAAAATTACATTTTTAACAAACCAGAATCTTACATGCTTATATGTTAAATTACTGCATCTTCACTTATAAATAGCATCTGTTTTCATTGTTCATATTTAAGTGAGTGGCAAAGTTTTTATTTTAACCTTAAAATTTATACCCTGCCTTCAAGCTTTTAGGAAAATTGACTGTTCTTAATCACTCAAGAATCACACTGCTTAATATTTTATTTTAAGACTATAAACATTTACTTTTGTAGGGAATCACTTTAAAAATGAATGAGCTGAACCATTGCATTGTGGCAAGAATTATGCATGGAGGAATGATTCACCGGCAAGGTAATCACGTGTCATAAATAGCTTTGTCTTCAAACACAATTATTTAGATCATTTTGTACAAACCGGGTAATGGTACGTGCTCCTCATTTTGATTGCTACTATTCCACAGTAGTGCACCTCTGTATCTGGATGGAGTCCTGTGAACTCCATTTGTTATCTTCCAGTTGCAGATGTCTTCGAGCATTTTGAGATGAGGGCCCACTATGTTTCATTTAGGCCCTAATTACGATAATGGGAGTATAGCTCAGTAAGAGGTTGAAATGCCAACAGTTCCTGGAGGTGTACTTATTTAATACTCTGTTTAAAAAAAAAAAAAAAAAAAAACAAAAAAAAGACAAACAACTTTAGACTAGTTACAATACTTTTCCTTGAAAAAATGGTAGAGTTTTTTCATCAAGAACCTTAAATTTCTCCATACATTTTCAAAGAATTCTTTAGGATCTTTGTACTTTTGATGTTGAGGCTCATAAAACAATTTGTGAAATAAAAATGTTTCTTGTGCCTAGACCTTTAATCTTTATTTTCAGTTTTTGCTACTATAGCAAACCCTGCAGACATGCATCTTGACATGATCAAACCTGTCAAAGAGCAGGAAAGGTAAAACTTTTCACGTAAGCACAGATGCAATTCATATAGACTTCTATATTCCTTTAGAGGACCCTCTGAATTGAAATTTATTTGACTACTAAAAGTGAATATTAAAAGGAGATTGCTCTAAGGTTGCAAGAAGAAGGTTTTCATCCAGCTGTACTTAGGTAGTGGTAGGTAAGTAGGTAGGAGGGTAGACTTTGACCTGTTTAGGAGACCAGTTGACTGAGTCCCTTGGGAGGCAGTCCTGAAGGACAAAGAAGTCCAGGAAGTCTGGACATTCTTCAAAAAGGAAATCTTTAAAGCATAGGAGCTGGCCGTCCCCATGTGTGGTAACATGAGCTGGCAGGGAAGAAGGCCAGCCTGGCTAAACCAAGAGCTTTGGCTGGAACTCAGGATGATAAGGGAAGTTTATGGCCTGTGGAAGAAGGGACAGGCCACTCAGGAAGACCACAAAGATTTCATGAGGCCACGCAGAGAGAAAATTAGAAGGGCCAAAGACCAACTAGAACTTAATTTGGCTACTGCTGTAAAAAATAATAAAAAATGTTTCTATAAATACATTAACAACAAAGGGAGGATTAAGGAGAATCTCCATCCTTTATTGGATGCAGGGGGAAACATAGTGACAAAGGATGAGGAAAAGGCAGAGGTACTTAATGCCTTCCTTGCCTCAGTCTTTAATAGTAAAACCAGTTGTTCTCTGGGTACCCAGCCCCCTGAGCTGGAAGACAGGGATGGGGACCAGAATGAAGCTCCCATAATCCAAAAGGAAATGGTTAGTGACCTGCTACAGCACTTAGACACACACAAGTCTATTGAGCTGGGTGAGATCCACCCGAGGGTACTGAGGGAGCTGTTGGAAGTGCTCACCAAGCCATTTTCCATCATTTATCAACAGTCCTGGCTAACCAGGGAGGTCCCAGTTGACTGGAGGTTAGCAAATGTGACACCAATCTACAAGAAGGGCTGCAAGGAGGATCCAGGGAACTACAGGCCTGTCAGTCTGACCTCGGTGCTGGGGAAGGTTATGGAGCCGTTCATCTTGAGTGCCATCACATGGCATGTATGGGACAACCAAGTGATCAGGCATAGTCAGCATGGATTTATGAAAGGCAGGTCCTGCTCGACTAACCTGATCTTCTATGACAAGGTGACCAACCCACTTAGTGGTTGAGGCTGTGGATGTTGTCTACCTAGATGTTAGTAAAGCTTTTGACACTGTTTCCCACAGCATTCCCCTGGAGAAACTGGCTGCTTACCAGCAGCCAGTTGGACGGGCATATGCTTCACTGGGTAAAAAACTGGCTGGATGGCCAGGCCCAAAGAACTGTGGTGAATGGAATTAAATCTGGCTCATTGCCAGTCCCAAGTGGTGCTCCCCAGGGCTCAGTATTGGGACCAGTTCTGTTTAATATCTTTACCAGCTATCTGGACGAGGGGATCAAGTGCACCCTGAGTAAGTTTGCAGATGACACCAAGTTGGGTGGGAGTGTTGATCTACTTGAGGGTAGGAGTGCTCTACAGAGGGATCTGGACAGGCTGGATCAATGGGACAAGGCCAATGGTATGAGGTTCAATAATGCCAAGTGCTGGGTCCTGCGCTTGGGTCACAACAACCCCATGCAGTGCTACAGGCTTGGGCAAGAGTGGCTGGAAAGCTGCCTGGCAGAAAAGGACCTGGGGCAACAAAGCTGGGGTGAGAGGTCTGGAGAACAAGCCCTGTGAGGAGCAGCTGAGGGAACTGGGGTTGTTTAGCCTGTGAAAAGGAGGCTGAGGGGAGACCTTATCTCTCCCTACAACTAGCTGAAAGGAGGTGGTAGCGAGGTGGGGGTCAGTCTCTTCTCCCAGGTAACAAGTGATAGGACAAGAAGAAACGGCCTCAAGTTGTGCCAGGGGAGGTTTAGATTGGATATTAGGAAAAATTTCTTCACTGAAAGGGTTGTCAAGCACTGGAACAGTCTGCCCAGAGAAGTGGTTGAGTCACCATCCCTGGAGGTATTTAAAAGACATGTAGCTGTAGAGCTGAGGGTTTAGTGGTAACTTGACAGTGTAGGTTTATGGTTGGACTTAATGCTCTTAAAGGTCTCTTCCACCCAAAATGATTCTATGATTACATGATTCTATGATCCTCTGCAGAGCATTTTTTTACATGACTGTGTTCCATAATGGGGGTAATAAAACATATAAAACCTGTTAAAACTGGGTAAAAAAAATCCAACTGCCCATTAGAACTCTTCTTTTCTTTTTAATTATACAGTCTTATATTTCTAAAAATTTGGGAAATTAACCCATTCTGTATGTGCTTCATCTAACTGAGGTAGCTCTTCTGCACGTAGGTTTAGTTTAAAAATGAACTATACTCTTTGAACTGTAGTGTTTCTGTAGTATTGTCATCTTTTTTTTTTGTGTTTATAATTTTGTTGGTGCTGTAGGTGCCTCAGCTTCACTGCTTCATTCAAAATACCTATATTTAGAATATTTTTATTGAATAGAACAACACAAATGTAAGTTGACAGTGATCTCAAGCACAACATCTCTTTGAATGCTATTGACAGGTTCTATGGCTTTTATTTGTTTTGGGTTTCTTTAATGTTTTCATTTCTGCTGTCTCCTCTTGCTATGTGGAAAACTGCCAGGCGATAACAGCAATGACTACATAATAGATCTACTGGGAGGGTTACAGAAACTGTATAATTTCAGGTCTAGCAATATTAAGTACAAATGGCGCAATTTCCAGTCACAAAATAGTAGCTGCTGTGAAGTCTGCCTCCTGTCTCTATGCCAGCTGTATCTAGTCCAGCTGATTATAGCTGTCCTTATTCAAAAGGTGGGGAAGTTGAAGTAGGGAGACAGGCCTGTAAAGGTGCTTTCTACTTGCACCTTTCAGAGGATAGAGCTCAATGAAAATGAAGCACCAGTTGCAGTCACTAAAAATTGTCTTTTTTTTTTAGCTTGTCTGCTTTTTTTAGGATAGGTAAATGAATTGTATCTTAGATCTCAGGCTTTTAATTACATCTTGAGTTTCACCTTTGTGCCTTAACTTAGCTCAGTTGTCTATTCACTTTTTACTTGTGGATTCTGTTTAGATTACTCATACTCTAAATGTTATCTTCCGGGGATCTGCATATAGCCTGAATTATCAGCAACTCTCAGTATCTTAATCCATAGGTTTTTTGCTGCTGACTGGTTTTGGAGTGTACATGCTTAAATGTGAATTCATTCTTAAGATGCATTTAAGAAGAGATCCCAATATGGTATTTAAAAAGATTTCCAAAGAAGAGAGAGGACTTACTGGCTGCCCATTTAACCTCACCAGAAAAACAGTAGTTGTACGTTATCTGTGCTACATTCTTGAAGTGGCTTAATGTAAAACTCACACCGATTTTTTTTTTTTTAAACACCAATACCCCTGATAACGTTTGTTCAATTCCAACAAAATATGGTGAAAATATGATTATACATTCACAGCCTTTCACTTTCCAAGCAACAGAGTTTTCTTTTGGCTACAAAACATGTTTATGAATAGGGACTCCAAGAATTTGTTCTGTCTTCTTCCTAATAGGGTAGGATTTCTCATACTTCTGTGCAGAGCTAGAGCACACACTTCCTGAAACTGTCCTCTTGCAAAACTCTGACTTGCAAAGAGAAAGAAGGAAATAATTTACTCCAGAAATACATCCATTCTTTGTTATTACAGATGTGTTATACATCAGTAAGTCATGAACAGCTTTAGTTCTAAGTAAACACTGCAGTGCCAATAGAAAAGGAACCAAAAGCAACCAAAATTAGATGGTTAAGCATAGGTATCATGGGATCTACAAATGGTGCGGAAGACTTATTACTCAAAAATGTCAAAAATACTCTTTCCCAACAAGAATATTTATGAGGAGTAAAAAGTTTCTGCAAATAATAAAAGCCACTTCCTTCAGATTGAAAATGTCTTCCTGTGGTTTATCAATGCATCCACCCTCCAAAACAGAATGACCATCTACTGCTAAGTGTCCATGCTTAATTCCCAACTTTTATGTATACTGCTCCATCCTAGACAATTCTGTGATTCTATGATTCCATTCCAGGCATGAACAGAACAATACTCACTTCTGTCAGAGTAACAGAAATGGGAAATGCTCCAGAAGAGGAGATTTTATTTAAGTGCACTATTGAAATGATTAGATATGGGGATATTACTGAGTCTGATTCTTGTTCTAATATTTAATTCCATCAGATTTATATTTTGTATAATGCCAAAGACTCTTTATATTATTCTAGGGCATATGCTGTTTCTGATTCAGTATTATTGTTTAATAACAATTACACTCACTTCAAACACAATTTAATTTTGCCATGATACAGTCAACACAGAGCCTCAGTTTTTTCAGAATATTTTTTTGAAGCATTGGGTATTGAATGCCTTCCTGAGCAAGTCTGCCAAAACTGAACTTTCAAAGTGTTTCACTAGAGATTTGGTCATTAATATTCTAGATGTGAACTAGATTAATTTGAAATTCAGATGCAGGCCTTGAATTCACATTCGGTAAACTATTAATTGTGATAATTTTTCCGCTGAAGAGTAGAAGAATTATGATGAGTCTTTTTTTACAATCTCACTATCAGCAGATCAGCTACTGTAGAACTGTTTGGAGCATTTAATGTGGCTGAAGGACTTATTCGTGAGAGTACTAAAAGTTTTTGTAAACTTTGGGCTCTCTCCTGTAGCGCTGCCAAGTGAGCTTCTGTTTCACAGAAAAGAGGCCAAAGGGAATCATAGCAACAGAGCTTTTTAGGATTCTTCTCTTAGGTTCAGGCTGTGCTTGTGTTTAGCGGGCACACAGTTTGATTTTCATGTGTTTTTACCAGCTGAAACTTTTGCTTGCGTGGTATTCTTTGGAAAAAGTGACTATTTTAGTTCAGGAGAAGTATTTTAAGGATTTTACAGAATTCTAATTGATTGGCACTTTTTAGGTAATTTTCCATAGGTAAGTTTTAGTTTAGGAAATGTTTGCCATTTGCTAGTTTTCCAAGTAAGATTAATTATATTAGGTACAGTATTTAGAAAAGGATACTTGCACAAATTATTAAAATCATACAGCTGAAAGAAATATATGTGAAGTTAATGGTCTTGTCATATTTCATTATATATGCAAAACATCTTCTGGCTAATAATAAACCATGGAAGTTTTTTTTGAGAACTGCTAGAGAATTAGGTGGGCTTGAGCTACTCAAGTCAGAAATTATCATCCAAAAAGAGCCTCCTAGGTGGCTTCTAATCCTGAAGATAATTAATTCATTCACTGCCTCCTCCCTGTTAAGCTTTTGTAGTGTCTTAGAACCGTGTTGTAGCATGCCATTCCCATCCCAGCTTCAGCAGGTCAGTTTATGACCTGCCTAAGCTAAGTAGGTATTTGTTTTATCATCTGATGTTGTAGGTAGCCACGCCAATCATTTACATTCAAGCTGAAGTCAAGTTTACATACATAAAATGCATACTGTAATTATGGCAAATCAAAATCAGAGAAATGAAAAAATACAGCAGTCTGACAGATAAAATTAAAACTACATCCAGAAGCCAAACTGCATTAAGTAGTCATCTGACAAAATACTGCTTGAATATCTTTGTTGAATGTTTCCAGCTGACTAGTTGCAGGTGACTTTCTTTTCAATGTGTGGGGTTTTGCAGTGTCCTTGTAAGGGACTAATGTTTTCCCCATGTACTTTATAGGGTACTTGGGCATCTCATGCTGGTGTATTGACTGCACTCTGAAAGACAGATTTGTAATCTGTGGTAGCTAATATATAGCTACCAAAGTCCTTTCCTGAATCTAGCCAAAAAACTTATTTTAATGTTGCTTCACATTTATGCCTTTGTATGAATACTAGTGCTTTCTTACAATTACCTTAATTTGTAAAAATATGTTTGAGGTCATTGTGTGTTTTTTTAACTCCACAGGTACGCTACATGTAGGGGATGAAATCCGAGAAATAAATGGAATCAGTGTGGCAAATCAAACTGTAGAACAACTACAAAAAATGCTTGTAAGTGCCTGAAGTCTTTCTCATGTTCTTTGTAAAAGCGCCTGTCTTATTTTTGTCAAAACTTTTATGTAATTGCATTATGACTTCCCCTTTTTCTTCAATTCCTGATAGCCCGTGTGTGCATGTAACAGAAAGTCTTCCTGTGTTCAGCTGTTAAAGCCTTCTACAGGCTGTCCCCTGTTTTTCAGTAGTGGCTTTTTTGCACATTATACCCAGGAATGGTAGAAGGCACCTCCAGGTATCATTTTATTTATTCAGTTTACTCCCATGGAAAAGACTATTGACACCCAACCATTCCTGACAGATGTATGTCTGACCAGCTCTTAAAAAGCTTTAGTAATGGAGGTTCTCCAAACTCTCCATGCAGTTGACTTTTATGTATCACTCTTCTACATTTTAGAAAGCTTTTTCTAATGTCTGAGTTTCCTTTGTTGAAATCACAGAATCACAGGATGGTAGGGGTTGGAAGAGACCTTTTGAGATGATCTAGTCCAACCCTTCTGGCAAAGCAGGTTCACCTAGAGCAGGTTGAACAGGAACACATCCAGGCGGTTTTTTATTATCTCCAGAGAAGGAGACTCCACAACCCGTCTGGGCAGCCTGTTCCAGTGCTCTGCCACCCTCAAAGTAAAGAAGCTTTTCCTCATGCTGAGATGGAATTTTCTGTGTTCCAGTTTGTGCCCATTGCCCCTTGTCCTGTTGCTGGGCACCACTGAAAAGAGTCTGCCCCCATCCTGTTGACAGCCACCCTTTTGATATTTATAAGCATTGATGAGATACCCTCCTGGTCTTCTCTTCTCCAGGCTAAAGAGACACAGGTCTCTCAGCCTTTCCTCACAAGAGAGATGCTCCAGTGGCTTGACCATCTTTGTAGCTCTCTGCTGGACTCTCTCCAGTAGTTTCCTGTCTTTCTTGAACCAGGGAGCCCAGCACTGGACAGAGTACTCCAGGTGCGGCCTCCCCAGGGCAGAGTAGAGGGGGAGCATAACCTCCTTCGACCTGCTGCCCATGCTCTTTTTGATGCACCCCAGGATACCCTTGGCCTTCTTGGCCACCAGGGCACATTGCTGGCTCATGGTCAACTTCTTGTCCACAAGGACTCCCAGGTCACTCTCTGCAGAGTTGCCTTCCAGCAGGTCAACCCCTAACCTTTACTGCTGCATGGGGTTATTCCTCCCCAGGTGCAGGACCCTACACTTGCCCTTGTTGAACTTCACTAGGTTCCTCTGCGCCCAACTCTCTAGCATGTCCGGGTCTTGCTGTATGGCGGCACAGTCTTATGGTGTGTCAGCCACTCCCCCAGTTTTGTGTCATCAGCAAACTTGCTGAGGGTACACGCTGTCCCCTCATCTAGGTCGTTGATGAGTATGTTGACCTAGACTCTGCATCACTGATCACAACCCTCTGATCTCTGCCGTTCAGCCAGTTCTCAATCCACCTCACTGTCCACTCATCTAACCCATATTTCCTAAGCTTGCCTATGAGGATGTTATGGCAGACAGCGTCAAAAGCCTTGCTAAAGTCGAGGCAGACAACTTCTGCTGTTCTCCCCTCCTCTATCCAGCCAGTTGTGCCATCATAGAAGGCTATCAGATTGGTCAAGCAGGATTTCCCCTTGGTGAATCCGTGATGACCACTCAATGCAGGAATTTCTTCTCTTGTCTGTAGCAGACATAACAGAAAAAATACTGCTTTCCTCCTATTACTAATCCTAAGTTAATCTATACAGATCATGCCCTTGTTTTAAATCTTCAGTCTACACCGAGTGTAGTCACTGAGTATACTATGCGAGAAAAGAAACTTTTCTCAACTATTGGTATAATTGCTACACAAATACAAAGAAAATAAATCATGGAACCATTCAGGTTGGAAGTAACTTCAACAGGTTTCCAGTCCTATCTCCTGCACAAAGCAGGGTCAACACTGCATGCAGCCCAGGTTGCTCAGGGCTTTGTCTGGTTAAGCCTTAAAAATATCCAAGGACAGAGATTTGACAGGACAGAAATTTGACGGGACAGATGCCTCTTTGGGCAGCCCATTCCAGTACTTATTTATCATAATAGGGAAAAATGTGTTCCTTATATGTAGCTGGGTCATCCCTTCTTTCAATTTATAGCTATTGTGGCTCATGGTTATTGATGTTCCAAAGAAGAAAAAATATTTTGAGCTTAGACAGTCTGGCTTTTTGCAGGAAAACTCCATCTTAGGCCTTGCTAGTAGAGTCGGTTTGATACTCCATAACACTTGCAAATTTTTCTGCATGCAACCCTGATCTTGGTATCTTGCATGGTATCACTAATCCTTTCATTGTGTCCAGAACCATATAGACAAGCTTAAGTGAGTCCAGGCAAATAGATTTTTTTTTTTACTCACAATAAGCCAGCCAAAGAGAGAAAGGGGAAAAACTCCAAGACCACTTGAAGTGATCTTCTTGCCTTTCTGCCTATATTGAGTCCTGCAGTTGTCAGCCGTGTGGTGGCACTTGTATTCAGACCGTCATTTAAGAAAATATGGGTGAGCAAATATGTTGCCACAATCTGCTGCTATTCTGCAGTTACTTCTTGTTATGAGTATTCTTATACTATAGTAAACACAAACTAGCAGACCCCATGTTCTGTTCTGATGGAAGGCTGTTTCTTGCATTTCTACCTTTAGTACAGTAACACACAGCTTTCTAGAAACTGAATATGCTTTTACTATTCAACATGTATGATGAAAGGGAAGAAAGTGTCACTTTAGAAGCAAAGACTGTGGATCACAAGAATATGGCTACAAAGAAAAGAATGACATGGAAGAAACCTACACATCTCTGAATCTCTCACTTTAAAATACAGCTATAGGTTCTAGACATTCGAAAACTGGTCAGGTGAACAAACTCATAATGTATGTTTATCTTTTTGATTAATGAGAGATTATTTAAATGTTTGTTTACAAGTGAGATTATGTGATATAAGATAATAAGAATAATAAGATATAAGTGAAATTAGTCATAGCATTTTAGCTTTTCTGAATATTTACTTTAGGAAAACATACTGCTGCTTTCAAACTGTGATGCTTTACTTTCAAGCATTAGTGATTTGGAGATTTTATCTTCATTGTCTCAGTCCTTAAAGAAGTGCTTCTCTTTTTGCAGAGGGAAATGCGTGGAAGTATCACCTTTAAGATTGTGCCAAGTTATCGCACACAATCTTCATCCTGTGAGGTAATGAATTTAACGAACCGTCCCATTTCTTCCTCAGTCCTGTAACTAACTGCCTGCTGATGGCTGAATGTTACTGCTTTCTGGGAAATTGTTTCTGCCTGTCCTGTTAGATCACGCACACCAATTTTACAACAAAGATAACGGAACATGAGTAGGTCCCATCTACCTACTCAGCCCTGCCTTCATATTCATCTCATCAGCACCTTAACTAACTCTTTACAGCCTATTTTTAAAAAAAATAGGAAAGGGGATCCTCAGCTCATGCATTTAGGAAGCCCCTTCAAAAAATTTACAATTTAAACTCATTCTCTGGGAAGTCTATTAAAGTTCCTAAGCTGAGAAACAATCCTCCTTTTTTTAGGCATTAAACATTATTTTACTGCTTTGGGCTGTTAAGGGTTAATTGAAGAATCTGTTTCTGTATAACCCTGTTGAGGTAAATTTGTGATGGTTGTCTGTAACAGTTACATGTGGCTTAATACTGTGTTTCCATGAAAAATTGGTATTTGTCATTACAGAAGAAAAACAGATTTGGAGTTACTTCTTGTTGAACTAGAAACCTGGTATTATGGTTTTTGCACAGTAACATTTAATTCCCTTCTGCTTACAAAGTTATGTTCCAGATTGCAACTGAAGGGAATTAAATTCTAGAAAATGGCTACTTGAGAGATACTGTTCCAATTTAAGCATACAGATGGCATATGCGCTATGTAGATGATGCCAGTCTTTCTGTGCCACATGCTTAACTGCGCAAACAGTTCCCAAATTAGAATTCCGAGAGTGAAATCACAATCCCTGTTGAAGTCAAGCACCTTATCTTAATTAGAGCTGTGATTTCACCCTAATTGTTTTTGTGTCTCAGCAAATGCTAGAACACACAGAAACTGTTGTTGTGATTGTCAGAACAATCTGTTTGAAAGAAAAAAAATTACTGCTTTTTTGTTGCCTTCTGTACTTTTAATAGAAGTCAACAAGAACTAAAAGGTTTTAGAGGTAGAAGGTTTGACAATTTTCACCTATGAGGCTGATTTTCTTAGAAGGTATAAATATGAAAGCAAAGGTTTTTCATTAAATGTAAAGCCTTTTAAAAAATTAAAATTGAATTTGTAGACTGTGCTGACAAACTGGTTAAACAATATACCTGCTAGAAAGGTGATAATTTGGAGAAAATAATTCAGCATACAGCTTTAATTTAATATCATTAGATGTCATTTTCGTAGTAGCAGTTCATCTCTTTTCCTTAGCTTTGTGTCTTAGGTTCTTTATGACTGTTTATTTCACAGAAGAGAGGAAAATGGACTCTTACGTTCCTTTGGAAAAAACAGTAAAACTAGGAAAAAAAAAAAAAAGCATGTCTAATTATCACACTCTGTGGCATTTAGCATTCATTTAAGCAGCTGTGCTTGAGTCTAATTCCACCTTCTCGTCACATCTATGACTTTGGCTAGTTTTTCAACTGTTACAAGTGCACACAAAAAGCCAACATTTTAAATAATCCTATTAAAGCATCACTACTTCTTCAGTATAGAGAGAATTTCTTTCACGGATCTTTTCAGGATTATGATTCAGATGATTCTTAACCATTGATAAAAGCTAGAAATGAATGTTGAATGATATTACTAAGATAGAAGAAGCTTGCTTCTAATGCTCTCTAGCAGGATAAATTGAGAGATATTGGGTCTTCATTTGTTAAACTTAACTAGTTTTTTTTCTTTTTTTTTTTCTTTTTTTTGTGGATCTGGCAACAGTGTCATTAATCTAGCTGTTCTTATTGGTATCTAATTTGATCAGGCCACATCTAGTAGACATAGTTGACTTCTGCTATAGAATTGCATCTCAAATGCATTGATTTATCATTCATGGTCCACACCTAAGAACGAGGAGTCAACAGGAAACTAGTTTTGCCATCACTTAGAAATAATTATGATTATTTCCTCTAAGTCTTCAGGTGTGGTGCTTGAACTGAAGAGCAAGGATCTAAAAGACTGCTGTTTTGTTATTTGGCTAGGGGCTAGACAAGATTGGGAAGCCTATATAGTCAAGTTATACTGAAATATGATGATAACACTTCTACATTAGTCAGAATCATTGAATCCTCCAAGTGTTTTTCTGCACTTATCCCCAGGAGAACTAGGGCTTTTTCGGATTTACTGGAGAAACAAACTCACAGCCAAAGCTGAAGTTTTCCAGTCCAGTTCTAAACAGTCCTAGCATTCTACAAGGATCTCTCTACTCGTTGATTTGACTGATTAAACTGTGCATAATTACAGTTTTTCTCTTAAATTTTGAGTCTGTTATTTTTTCAAAGAAAGACCAGGTCCCTAGGAAATTAAGAATCTAAATGCATACGAAGTTGTGGCTGAACTGCCTAATTATTTAAAAATTGTACATATGCCTTTTGACTAGCTTGATAGATTAATTTCTTACAGTTAGTACTGAAATCACCAGTAACACTGAAAAATGTGTAACTTCCTCAGTATGTCATGATGAACATTTGTTTTGAGCAACACACTGTCTTCTGTTGAGAATTGTTGGAGGAATACAAATAACATTCTCAAACCAAGAAAATTTCCTTCAAAGGGAGAGGAGCCTTCAAGAGAGTCTGGAAATAGTGGTATTCTCCAGGGTACTCTCAACTTGGTTTTCTCCACATGACTTGGGTGCTTGCATCACTTTCCAAAGCTTTCCCTTGCTAAACCATCACTGACTAAGCAGATCATAACAAACCAGGTTTAAAAAAAAAAAAAAAATGTAAAATGAATATTTCGTCTCTTCTTGAAAATGAGAAATTCACAGAGACAGAATTGCAGAGCAAGCAAAAAATCTCTTTATAAAAGAAAGAAGTCACTGCTTTTTTGGAGAAATATCTCCGAGCTGCTATTTGGTAAAGGTGATGCTGGTAATCTTGTACACACAAAAAAAACCCCGAATAACAGTTCCTTTAGGCTTTTCTTTATTCCTTTTCTTTTTTTTTTTTTTTTTCAGGAATGAATAGCTTATTTGATCTCATTTGAACATTGTAAACTTGTTATGCTGTGATTTTGTAAATAGAATTAGAGCTGATTTCCACCAGTTGCAAATAACTGTGGGAGCCAAATGACCATTTTGTTTCTATGCACATAGCAGAAGTATACAGACCTACATATTTGGAACCACAGTGATTTTACAGCCATAATAATGTCAGATCTGTCCTCAACTGTGTTAAAAGCATAGCTGTATATGGAACTCTCTACAAAATCATATATAATGAGTCCACAAAAAAGTGCAGAAGTTCTAAATGAGTTTGTTGCGCATCAAGCATACAGGCAGCAAGAGTGATAAAGTATTGCCTGTCATTTTAACTTGATGCTTTTAAAGACCTGTGAACGCTATCGCAAAATTAGTATAAGTAGAATAGTAGAGGACCTTTACCTGATTAATGTTGTTGCATGAACAGTTTAGCTCTAATTCTTGTTTTTAATTTGTTCACAAGGGGCAATCGAATTTATAAAATGGGACAGAGTTAACTTTGTTTTCTTTGAAAACTCTTTTAGCCCTTTTTTCTGCTATCCTTGACATTATGTAAAGTCACCAGGCATTCCTAAATTGACCTTTAACATGGAATATTATGTTCCAAAATACCTTTGGGAGTAAAGGAGATTAATTTTTTTTTGATGTGTGAATGAATTATTTTATTTCTTGAAGAGGTGGCTCAATTATCTGATCTTACAGAATTAAATAGAATCATAGAATGGTTTAGGTTGGAAGGGAGCTTAAAGATCATCGAGTTCCAACCCCCCTGCCATGGGCAGGGACACCTCCCACCAGACCAGGTTACTCAAAGCCCCATCCAGCCTGGCCTTAAACACCTCCAGGGATGGGGCATCCACAACTTCCCTGGGCAATTTGTTCCAGTGCCTTACCACCCTCATAGTGAAAAACTTTTTCCTAATATCCATTCTAAATCTACCTTCTTCCAGTTTGAAGCCATTCCCCCTCATCCTATCACTACATGCCCTTGTAAAAAGTCCCTCCCCAGCCTTCTTGTAGGCCCCCTTCAGATACTGGAAGGCTGCTATAAGTACTATACAATCAAAATGGCATGTGAAAAGGGCTGATCTACAAGTGACTTCGTTGCCTCTGCAAGACACAGTGAGAAATTCCTATTACTCTTTCTGCAGAATTTCCCATTATGCACCTTGCGTCTGCTGTCTCCTCATAGGACCACATTGGTTGTCCTGAGTTGAGAGAGGTGGCTTTTTTAAAGTGTTATATTTTGGCAAAGTTTAATGTTTTTAAGCCCATAAGAATGTTGGAGGGGAAAAAAAAGAAACCTCAGTATGGTGTAAAGTGGATGAGGAGGGAGAAGAGAATATCCAACTTCCTTCTTGTGTGTTAGCTTTAGTGTCTTGGAGACACTACATAGAGATACATCTTACAGAGTAGAAACTAATCAACACTGACCTCCACCACATAGCTGAAAAAAGTATTTAGAAGCATCTTCAAAATGGAATATGTGCCTTATTCTATTCAAAGTATTATTTAGCATATAACTTTCAGGTAATTACCTTTAACAAAGACATCAGTATGACTAATGGCCTTTAGCATTGTCAGACGCATGAGATCCAAGAGGTCCCAGATACTCAGTAATTAAAAAACCGTTTGAATGCTAAGGCAATATAAAAATAGTTATTACCTAGGTTACATCAAAATGTCAAACCTGAATCTTAAACTATGGAAAAACTTTTCAGATTTACGGAGTTTGTAGTGTGGAAACTTTCACAGATGAAGCAGCTAAGCAAATGGTTATAAGGCTGTGGATGTAACTGTTCTTTTAAATATATCTGTGTTCCTGTGATAGTGTTGTGTTGTTAATGAACCTTGTGTCTTATTTCAGAGAGATTCCCCCTCTACATCCAGACAGTCCCCAGCTAATGGTCATAGCAGCACTAACAATTCTGTTTCGGTAAGATTTCCAGTTCCACACAGAGAAAGTGTGAAAGTTTTGTTGGTGCTCATCTGCCATTACTGTTATACTTATCGTGTGGTCAGTGGAAAATTTTGTCCTGCTGATAGAACCAAGGTTATTACGTATGTAACTCCCCATTTTCTTTTTTAAGAGTTTTTTTCCAACATATTCTCATTAAAAGCCATATAGTGAATTAAATGTTAATAACTGTGATGTGACTTTCAGTCATCCTTAAATCATTGCTAGCAGTTTCCTCAAAACTAAGCAAAGGTTTAAAGTGGAAGTCTTATTTCCATCCTGAACTTTGGAAGCAGTGTTTGAAGAAAGAATAACTGTGCAGTTGGTATTTCAAGACATTTTAGACTCTTAAGTTTTGTGTTTTGAGAGACCTCTGGAACGTGTACTGGTTTCCGCTATCTGAGTTAACGAATTGGTGTGCCCTCTGCTGTTGTGGTACGTGCACATACTTTGTGAAATATGAGCCTTGCCTGGATATGAAAAGCAAAAG
Source organism: Pluvialis apricaria (assembly GCA_017639485.1). Classification (NCBI taxonomy): domain Eukaryota; kingdom Metazoa; phylum Chordata; class Aves; order Charadriiformes; family Charadriidae; genus Pluvialis; species Pluvialis apricaria. Next base: position 97,283,125 of record CM030007.1, on the reverse strand, counting down.
GAAGTGGCTTTAAACTGCACTACAAACCAAGCTATTATCATCACATCTTTAACACAAAGTACTTCTGTTTCGTATGTATTCAGGTAGAAAGGTGCTGTTGATCTGTTTTTCTAAAGTATATTAATGTTAAAATTTGTGTTGTTTATCATTTGTCATTGTTTGGAGCAATGTAGTAACTGTACACACAAGTTCTTTCAGTAAGAGTGCTGTCAATATCATGAGTTCATGGGACTAGCTAAAAAAAATACTAAAAAAAAACCCTGAGAAACTACTCCTTTAACTATTAAAAAAATTACAACTTAAAAAATATTTGCAGCGAGGTAAAGTGCTTATTAATTAATACAATGAAAAATAATTGTGGATGAAAAATTTAAGAAATTATTGTGAATTAAATTGAATTTGTAGTTATAATCTTATTCCTCAGCACAATTAATCACATTATACATTTTTAATACTAATTTTTAATATTTATAATAGTCATCCTTCTCTTTTAAAAACAAGGCTAAGTATTAAGTGGAAAAGGCATTCGCATAAAGAGCCTCTTTCACTTGATGGTGCTTTTGTGTTGAAGATGCTGAATTATTTATTAAAAAGCACATTCTCTATCTGCTTAAACTTTTTACCTGCTTTCTTCAGCTTGCTGCTAAACAGCCTGGGTTTGATTTTTCTTTAAGAAAAAAATATTTCTAAACATGGGTCAATGCTTTATACTTTTGTCTAACTTACCATTTTACTGTAATGTTGTATGAATCACTAACACATGGTGTTGTATACCCTTAAAAAGTAAAATGAAAATTTCTTCTCCTGGGTTGACTTTATTCTGCAGGACTTGCCATCGACCACACAACCAAAAGGACGACAGGTGAATAGATATCCTCCATGGGATTTTTTGTAACCTTAGCTGCTAGTGAACATCCCTGCTTATTGTTTTCCCCCTCATATTCCGTATGTGCTGGACTAAAACATTTAAGCTTGGAAAATTTTTCCCATTTTTTTCATTTTTCTTTTTAACTCATTTGTTTGTGGCTAATTCAAAATAGCATTTTTTTCATGTGTCCATATGTGTGAGAGTTACAAAGTCATTGTAAATTTAACTGGAGATGTTTTAGTTCAGAATACATTAATAGACTTACTGTTGTGCAGTGACCTGTGCAGATTTTCATCTTAGAGGAAAGCTCAAGTTTATATTTTAGGTGAAATGGAGACTAGTGTGGCAAGTGTCTAATACTCTACTCTAAAACATTGTACTGACAAAGATTCTAAAGCTTGAGTTGGCCTGTAACTTGTTATTAACATTAAGAAAGCTCTTCAAAGAGAAACATTAAGGACAATTTCTATTAAGAGTTGATAAGTCTGAAGATAGCCTCTTCCATTTTCAGTCCTAAGGCCCAGCCTCAGCAGCCTCCCTTAACTCTGTTACCTTGACAGTAGTGCATGTCGTCATGGACCAAAGAAAGATCTTCCCTCTCCAGAGAATTCCAAGAAAGCAGTTAAGGGCTCTGCAGAGGATTCCCTATGCAGTTTTAAAAAAATTTTTTTTTTAGTGCAGCCTCCAAATCAACACATACCATCAAGTGATTTGTGATTCAGCTTCAGTAACTGCTCCATTTGTATATAGCCCTTCCAGAATCTGCATCTGAATCTTAACTGTGGACTCAACCTCTTACTCTACCAAGGGTTTTAATAATAACTCTTGTAATTCCATTCAAAAGAGTCGATGGACTCCCATGATCTGTTGCCTTTGACAATCTTTTTATAGTACTGTCTGGTTAAGTTGGCTGGAATACCTGTTACAAGGATGGATTGCTCTCACTTCATTTCCCATTTTCACGCTTACAGCTATATGGTTGTTTCAGCTTTCTGTTGTCTTCTGAAGTTTCCAGCTGCCTGAATGTAGTCCTGGAGAGGTTCAATGAAAGACCTTCCGAGCTGTTGTGTTAAGTTTTAGTTTTCCTCTCATAAGGTTTCCTTTCTCAGGAGAAGAGAGTTTGTTCAAGGCAGTATCAGAATAATGGTGTTCCTCATACTCGCACCATTTATAGTTACCTGTTTGTTTCAGGAGTCTTTTCCCATCGAACAAGCATATTTTTCTGGTAGCTTGTCATCATCCTTGAAGACAGTAAGGGCTTGGATACATTGCTATCTGTAAAGAATTCTGTAATGTTCCATGAATAGCCAATATACGGTGGACAATGGCTCAAACTGGAGCAGGGACTTGAAAAGCAAGGAAGTTTCTAGATGGCAAAAATACTGCTCCCTTTTCTAGCCCTGTGTCAGATAAGGTTGAGGGGAAATAAGGGATTGGTTCAATACTGATTACTAACTGGCTTTCTATGAAGTAAACATATATAGTTGGTTTCAAAATATCCTATTGCTCAGGTGATTAAAGAAGTTGGGTTGCTTGTCTAAACTCACACACTCAATGCACAGCAGAACAAGGGTCAGATTTAGTATATTAAAATTTGCATTCTATATTGGTGTTACCATCTGATGCTGTCACTGTAAACAGATAAAAATGCATCAGGTACAAGATAGTAGTGATTAGCCATTTTAAGTTAATTTATTCATGTGTTGGTTTGAAGATTGGATTACTATAGGAATGAACTTTTTCAAGTGCCATGAATAGTGCTAACACTGCATAGTTACAGCTATTTTTGGAACAGACTTTGAGCAAAGTTGAAAAGTGTTTGTTACAGTTTAAATGAAGGATATTACTTTGTGATGTAATTATTTTTTTTAAAAAATCGGTCAATTTTTAGTAAGCAAATCAGCAGTAGAATATACATGGCTGTCTGAGATGCTATAGAGTGATGTTTGAAGTTCATAAACTGTAGAAATTACCCATCTTGGACATGACATTTAATTCAGATTTTAAGATCCTTGGAGGCATCAAGGCTGTAATTAGCAACCAAAACTGGAGATCACTTTTATTTTTATTTTCTCTGGTTGAGACCTCACTAACACACAAAGCAAGGATTGGTGTATTATTTTAAATTGTGAAGTCAGGATCTGAATTCTTTCTGTTAATGTTCCTTAGAGAATTACTTACTCAAATCGTTAGTTTTCACTTTTACGGGAGCGGACTTTTACTGAAAAACCCATGCAGAGAATTCCCAGATTCCTCCCAAGTAACTATATGTGATAGGTGCAACACAAGAATTCTTATTTAATCTAAAAAAAAGGTACTAAATTTTCAGTCTAAATACTAACGATCAGCAAGGTAGCCAAAGTTCTTTGTACTGTCCAGCAAAATTTCCTGTCATACAAATTTCTAAAACATATCATGGGACTTCAGCTAGAAGATACAGTACAGCTCAGGTTGTAAGCTGCTGGCTTTTAGTCTGTAATGGTTTGTGATAGTTAACACTGATTTGAGGGACTCTATCAGCTTATTACATGTGTTCATTTTTGCTGTTCAGGTTTTACAGTGTGTAGAAGACGTGAGCTTTCAAAATAACGTCTCCATTGTTTTCTGTGTTTTTCTTTTCTGTTTCATTTTCAACTATCACTTATGCTTTTGCCATTCTGTTTCTTCCTTTGCTTGTTGCAAACAGTATGTGTAGCTACATGCACAGATCAAATTTTCACCTGTTACTCTTAATACTGTCCCAGTAATAATGTAGCAGTGTCTTTTATAAACTCTTTTTTATAGATATATGTAAGAGCACAATTTGAATATGATCCAGCAAAGGATGACCTCATTCCTTGCAAAGAAGCTGGCATCAGATTCCGAGTTGGTGATATTATCCAAATCATTAGCAAAGATGATCACAACTGGTGGCAGGGTAAACTTGAGAACTCCAAAAATGGTACTGCAGGTCTTATTCCTTCTCCTGAACTTCAAGAATGGTATGGCTTAAGTTTTCTGTAAAAATGAATTTAGTTTTGCTTTTATTTCTGTCTGATGTGCTTTTCATTGTTGTATAGCTAATTTTTGTATCCTTTTTTTCTTTTTTTAAAAAAAAGTATATATTGCCTCAGTTTGTGTGGCATTGATATTTTTTTTCTCGTATATGCATAGCAGTAAGGGTTGCATACAATATCATGTGTGTGGTTACATTAGAAAAATAAACACTTGTGTCAGTAAACATCATTTGTGCTTTCTAATATAGTAGGAATCTAGGATTGAAGGCTACATGTGAATTGTAAGGGGGTCAAATTAATATGTCTTTTAGATTCTAAACACTGTTTTCATTAGTACTGCTTGTATGCAAGTGCTGCAGGAATAAGGTGTTAGCAAGATGTCAAGCACAAAGGTCATTGAGGGGCTTCGGGGTTTTTCTCTCCTTTTCATTTTTGATGTGAAAGCCAAGAAAAAGAAAAATCACAGTGAAAAGATTCTTGAATGACAGATTCAATGAATAGCAATGGCACTGAGTACCGCAAAAGCAACGCAGAGCTATTGCAAAAGCTGTTTAGTAAGAATTTTAAATGTATCAGCACGAACTGTGGCAAGCAAGTCCTGGGCCATAAACGTTATGGCCATAACTCAGGAAAGTTTATCAATATGGATAATCTAGTCCAAAATATTTCATACAAGATTTGCTACCTAAAAGATTGAGAGTACTGTAAAGGGTTTAACAGCACCTGTGCCACCTGGACTGGCTAAGGGAGATTTTGCTAGAAGAGAAACAAAGACTAGACATTTCATTCCATCTCAAGAGCTCCCTTGCAAGCCGTGACATAAGGGAGACACTGGTATACATTGCAACAGGAACGCTCCCAATACTTCATTCTAAAGATCCACCTCAAAATAGTTCCACAACACAACGTGCTGTGAAGTAATTTAGACCATAGTGGTCTGTTCAGACCTCGCGCTCTCCCAGTCTAATCTGCTGCACGGTGGTCTACAGCCATTTTAGTAGCTGCCCTTCCTCCCTGTGAGCTTTAATGATCTACCACAAAGAAGATATTCTTCATATCAAAATACCTCTGTATATAAGTGCTTTTAAGTAATCGAAAAAAAGGTTTTGAAAAGTTTCACTGTACTCTTGTACTATTAAAAAGTCTTATTTTTCTAATTCATTCTGTGTGGCTTTTTAAAAATACATAGATTACAATAATTTTTTTTTTCTCATCCATACACCAGGCGAGTTGCTTGTATTGCCATGGAGAAGACCAAACAGGAGCAACAGGCCAGCTGTACTTGGTTTGGAAAGAAAAAAAAGCAGTACAAAGACAAATATTTGGCAAAGCACAATGCAGGTATGAAAAAGAAAATGCAAGTATCTTTAACAGGTTAAATTTTTCCCAATCTAAACCTTGCCATTAATTGTTCAGCTGGCACTGTTACATAAACCTAATAAGTTACCTAGGAAAATATAAGTAAAATTCTAATTATACCAACATTAATCTGCTTGTTCTTTGCTATTTAAACATACAGCTTAATCAGTGAGAGACAAGCTGCAACAAAATAAATGCCTCATAATATATCCTAATAAAGGCTTACATTGTTTTGGATTTTATATTTAAGGAGCACTAGAAACCAACAGGATATGAATTTTGCAATCTATATAACTACTGTGCTCTACAGAAGACTTTTCAGTTGCATCCTTGTTAGTATGTGTTTATAGTTATAGATCATATGTGCGAAAACATCATGAAAGGGCATTTTTCTTGAAGCATTACAGCTGGAAGTGGAATAAGAGATATTGTGTAGTCAGTGTGTTATTTACAGCTACCAAATAGAACAAACTGTGGAAGTTCATCCTCCTTGCAGTGATTTCTGCCTGAATCCTAAGTTTTGGGTTTCTATTCAGACTGCTGAAAAACTGAATTGTTTTAGAAAATTTTGAAAGCAGAAGCGTAGAGTGAGAGATCCTTGCTAAGCAAAATTCATTAGTTTTAGTAGTAAAGAAGGAAGATCCCTTAGTTCATGAGTGGAATTTAGTTCTTTCCTTCTTTTAATATAAAATACTCAATGTGTTGAAACTGTTTCTATTGCTTTTGCATTGTTATCACATACTGTGATGATGATAAGTATGTTGTTGTGTTCTCTTGGGAGACTTGTAGAGATTTTTATTAGAATTAAAAGATATACCAGTGTAATGAAAGTATTTTATATATTGCATTGATTTATGGGTTTTTTCAGTTGCATTCTTGAATGCACCAATTAAACAATATAAATCTGTATTTTCACGTTTCTCCTTACCTGTAAAATCCATGTGCAGTATCAGAGCTCATAATGTATAGAATCATAGAATCATAGAATGGTTTGGGTTGGAAGGGAGCTTGAAGACCATCTAGTTCCAACCCCCCTGCCATGGGCAGGGACACCTCCTACTAGACCAAGTTGCTTAAAGCCCCATCCAGCCTGGCCTTGAACACCTCCGGGGATGGAGCATCCACAACTTCCCTGGGTACCTATCAGTACTACAGAATTTATACTCACTTAAAAGTCATTTGAAAATAAAATCTGAGAAGGTCAAAGAACAGTAATTGTCATTTATACTCCTTAATTCATCATCACATGTAAGATGTTCACAGTTAAATACAAAATCACTCATTACCCTGAAAACCCTTTTGGATTGTCTCTAAATATTTAATCATGAGACAAGTAGAGGTTGAAAGCTTTAACTTGTTTCCTTCCTTTTGCTGGTTTGACATTCTGGTTGTTTTAATGTTTCCACTTCATTGCAGAGCACTAAACCATGTTTTACTAATGACCTTAATAATGTTGAGAATAAACTGGATTTTATGACCTAAAGTCTTTGACAATACTGGTGTTAAAGTATTATCAATTGCTCCCGGCATACATTCCCACAGCATTGCTACTCCTTTCAGTTGTGCCAGTATAACTTTGTGTGGCCATGCTGTTAACTGGACTAACTGAAGAACAACCCAACAAAAAAGCATTGATTCTTTTTCTTTAGTGCAGGTATATTTCTTAATACAGTTCACAGTGCAGCTACATGGTTAATAATGTCAGTGTGACTAAGCACAGCATGCTACAAAGGAATAAGCAAAGGAAAGAGGATGGCCAGGGAAGGAGAAGGAGCAGGCAATACCTTAGGAGCAAAATTAGCTGAAAGACTTTGTATCAATTAAATCCCTGAAAGGAAGGTAATCTAGACTTTCCTATCTTGATGTAGGGGGGACATTTTGGAGAAGGTTGACAGCACTTTGAGTTGCACAGTTTGCCTGCCTTAGGGCTTGCCACCATCAGTGCTGTTAGTCACTTGACATCAGAGCACATTATTTGCCAAAAATTAGAAACATGAACATTTAAAATTATCATAATGACCCATAAAAGAAACTGTTCTTTTCAGAATACCATTTGACACTTCCCCTTCCCCCTAAGAAGTCAAAAAGATAATGAAAGCGCAGATTGGAAACAAGATTTCTCTTAGAAATGTTTATTGATCTTAGTGTCCTTGAGGTATTACAGATGATGCCAGTAATATTCCAGGGAATTATGCCAAATGTAGGATATAAAGAGGCTGACTGAAATGCTATGGTGCTCGTACAAGTTTAAGTTTAACAAAGGTGGTACTGAAGTTACCTATCATATTTGGTATTGTTAGTCAGAAATATGCCAACACTGGCTTTTGCAAGCTTTCAGTGCATCTGTCTCAGAATAAAAACCAGATCTTGTCTTCTGTTGGATCCAAAATAAGTATAATTAATTTGGAACTGAGAAGTCTAATCCAGATGTCAAAATGTTGCTCTTAGAAGAAAGTAGAATTATTTTCTCTTATATCTTATTATAAAATCAATAAATCGTTTAGCAGTATGTAATCTATTTGGACTTCCCTGTTATTTTTGTCTTAGGGATGAGACTGAACTGGAGTGCTGAGAAATGACCTAGTAAAATATTTCATTGTCAACTAAGATTTGTGTGGCTAGTTAATGATTTGAGAGCTAAGATTTTGGTGTTGATATATTGGGATATTACTGGAACTAGGACTGAAGTGATTCTGCAAATCAGGCATAGTTTGTGAAGTACAGAGGAGAATATTTCAGTTACTTTTTATAATTAAAAGCAAATATATTCTTCTTTATGAGAAAAATACTATCCTGTTTTTCTTTCCTCCATACTTGATATTAGAGCATTGTGTCCTTCAGGAGAAAATTTTATGATCATACATCTATCATTGTAAAGTCAGTTTTAAACCAAAGCCCATAGTATCAAATCAAATATTTTTCATTATCAGGTTGACTGACATTTTTATAAATGCTCTAGAGATACTGCAGTGATATCTAGATATATTTTTTATTTATTTTACTGAAATGTTATTGCAGGACTTCATAAAAGAACCCTCTTTAGAACATACTAGAACTATGCTTCATATTATGCATAATGTAGAAAATTGCCAAGCTTTTATAAAATATGTTTATCATTTCTTAATGTGATTTATTTGCCTTGTGTTTAGACTATTGCATGGTAAAGTTTATTTTGTGCATATACTTTTTATTTTACTAATATATTACAAGCCATATCTCAATGACCCCTGTACATTTTTCATGCTGTCTTACTCCCAATGGCCTCTGTGCATGTAAGTAACCTGTCAAGTGACAATGCCTCTTTATTTGCTTCTTACTGTTTCCTTTCAAGAACTCCTTTTCTTTATTAGCTAGTAACACAGAAGCATTAAAGTTCAGTCTTTAAATGTGCCCTGTATTCCTCATATCTTGTGTATATTAAAAACTTAATCATTTTTCTTTTGCATTTGAAAACCCTACAATCATTAGTTAAATCCATGTAGACTGAGACACATCTTCTCCATGCTGCTAGTTTGTGATGAAGGCATTAATATGTATCACTTCTGTTGTTTGATCCTGTTGTTTGTATCTAACATGATGTGGTTTTGTTCAAGAAGAAAATAAAGGATTGATTATTAAATTACAGGTTTTCTGATGGAAAAAGATACTTGCAGGATACTAGAATGATAAAACTGTTTAACATGTTGTAGGTCTTTAACCCTTTCTAATATGAAGTGAATTATTAATTAGTTTAAATAGTGTGAAGTTGCAAAAAAGACAGTAGTAAGAATTCCATGTTTGTGGAATGGAAGAAAAAGATGACTAATTCTTGCTTGTAATATTTGGGGAAAGGTTGAAAGAGATTCTTGTTTAGGATGAAATTCAAAATGCTTCAAACAGACTAGGAAGTTTTCATATCTGTATCATTTCAAGGTCTCAGAGAGTTGAGTATGTCAATTGACTAATTTGTACTTAGACCAAATTGAAGTAGTTGTACTTTTTCTCTAGGGTAGAAACACTGCCAGTGAATTGAAAAATCTGCCCTATAAAAAGAAATTCAATAAGTTAAATCCTTTGCTACTTTAACTGGGACTTTAGTACAAAGAACATGTGCTTTGTGGTAGGCTCTGCACTCTTAACACTGATCTTGGTGGCTGGGGACTTCTGGAGCAAGCAACTAAAGCTCCCGCCACTGCCTACTTTCCTAAGGGGGTTTGGATAGAGGCAGAGGGAGAGGGATATATCCAGACTGATCCTAAAAGATGAATGGGATATAGTTGAGGTGAATACACCAGCTTAGGACTTGGAAACACTCAAAGGTCCCATACTTTAGATGCAGTCTCTCATCCCTTCTTTTTATAGCATGCATAAATACAGAACTGAAAACTCTCGTTCATTATTCTGCTCACAATTGCTGATTGCTGTAATCTTTATAAATATAATTAACTGCCTCCTGGCTTCTTTTCTCATTAGAATTCTGCAAGAATTACAAGAGATGTTGTGTTATTGGGCACGGGAGGAATAAGTTGCTTTTAATGAACAAAACTTGATTTGTCAATCATTCTATACCTTGGCAATTGACAAGAGATTGATAGGCATGATGGAATTCATCCAATTTCAACTGCAGTTGAAATTATTTCTGAAACAATACTTTTACAATTTTTCCCTAAATATGGTAGAGGTTCTTTTATGTAATGCCATCACTTTTCGTTAGAATTCTTCATTCTGTTGCAAGTTGTAAAAGCATGTCAATTTAACTAGCACATGTGTTTAAAGAGAACTCTAATTACAATTTACATGGTGGTAGTTTTGAAGAATAAATACCACCAAGTATTAACACTCTATACATTTCTCATAGATCTTGTTAAAACATGATTATGAAAGTATCCCTATCTTTAGTGTAAATAGATGTTCTCATACTGTATTTGTGTTGGTCACTGTCTACAGATTTTTCTTTAGTATTGCTATTTCTTAGGAATGCAAACATGAATGGCATGCCATTTTAGCTAATTTTTGTGGTCTGCTGAATACTGCATGAAAGGACATGCAAACCTTCCTGAGCATTTCAGTAGCTTTGTTATTGCTTTTTAACAGTTTTTTAAATGAACACTTTTGTTAAAATTGCATAATGAAATGGTTTTATTTTCCATAACACATTACTTTGTATTGTAGATCTAAAACTTGCTAAAATTGTAATTTGTAGCGCAATTAATTATCATCCTTAATATACCTTTTTTCTTATCCCTGTGGGGGTTTCTTTTGTGTTTTAGTGTTTGATCAATTAGATCTCGTCACATATGAAGAAGTAGTAAAACTGCCAGCATTCAAAAGGAAAACACTAGTCTTACTAGGTAATTTTGCGTTATTATTCTGAACATAACAGCATAGTTTTGAACCCCTTCTGGTGGAAAATTTATAATTAATTTTTTGTGTTGTGGATTAGGTGCACACGGTGTTGGAAGAAGACACATAAAAAACACACTCATCACAAAACACCCGGACAGATTTGCTTACCCCATTCCTCGTAAGTAGCAATGTTCAATGTACTGCAAAATTGTTTGTATCATCCTTGACAACACACCCATTGTACTACTACATGTGTTCAGTTCTGCTGAGATGAATCCTATGTTAAAGGTGGGAACTGTGATAGGACTGGGTATGTTTCTTCTTTTTTTTTTTTTTTCCAGAGGGGTGGCAAGTAGCACCACTTTTACATCGAATGTTTCTTAGTATTCACAAAATTTCTTGTTAAGCATACTTCTCTCTACCCCAAATGTTTGTTAATTTAGAATGAAGGCTAAAACATATTTCTGTGCGGATTTTACATTTACAGTTCAGGTAGGACTGGAGCAGCCTTGACATTTAAAACTGTATAATTTCCGTGAGAAGAAATATAAACTGGATTTAGAGGAAACCTTTAATGTGTAGCTTATCTGAATGTTTTAAATTACTTTTCACAGCCTAGCCTTGAGGACTGGTGTTATACTAAAATAGTTTTCCAGAGATGACAATAAGAAAAAGAAAACACAATTAACTTCACTGCTTACAAGTGGGTTGTTACGAAGAACACAGCAGTGTTTTCCCTTCATGACAATCTCTAGCAATACCACAGCAGGAATTGCATACCCTACTACATGATCTCTTGGAGATGCACCCTGTTTCCTCAAGCCAGGCATTCTGAAACAAGAGCATCCAGCAACTAACTCTGTCCACTCTGTTTCAGGCTGACTTCAGGAACACCATACATGGCTCAGAAGTGACACTGATGACCATTATGCTTTAATTTAATTTTCTTTGTATCTTGTTAGTGCTTTGCTTTAAAATAGGACTAAGGTGGTTTTCTACCTTGAAGGATTTTGTTGTTGCTGAAAAGTATTATTTTTAAGAATTTATCGTAAACCTTTTTGGAAGGGGAAAAGGATTAGCTGGCTGCTGATTTAAGTCCCCCAGGCTTGCTCGCTAAGGAGTTAGACAAAGACCAGTGCCAGCAGAAGGAAAACAAAGACTTTGCCCTTTCGAAAGCACGAGCCATTAGATTACCCCAGCAGCAATGTGAAACTGCACTGTTTGTCACAATGCTCTTCATATCTAGACACTAAAATCCTGGATTAGACACTCTAAAAACATGGTGCGAGGAGTACATGATGTACATTGTACCTATGTTATTCAATACAGGCGAGATTATATGGGGGGAAGGGAGTAGTAGCCCAGCAAATATGTTCTCCGTTACAAAGAACTAAACCAAAGAGTAACAAATGTTTTACAGTATGCTTTTCACCCAGTCTCTCTCAAGTACCAACTGTATTGCTGTGGGGAGGTAGAAGCTGAACTAGTTATTTTATCATCAAATACTTATTAAAATGGTCTCACCTACACCGTGACCACTATGCCTTAGATTTCCTGCATTAGGTTCCTGCTCTGTGGTAGCACTGAAATTGTGTCACTGATTATATAAGATGACAAAGATTAGACTGCAAATCAGGATGACATTCAGGTGCTTAAGCATCAGTATGACGTTTAGATGCCTGTTTTAGACATCACCTGGCTTCCAGCCCCAGTCCAGAAGAGCAATGGTCTCCTTTAACTCCTGTGTTATATCTAATAGTCCTATACAGATGCTTCAGATTTAAGGCATTTAGGGCATTTAAAATAGGACTTTATGCTGGTGTTTAGAGACCCAAATTACTTCCTTACGTTAGTGATACAGATAGATCATATAAAATATATCACATACACTTCAAGTGTTATGGGAACCTGACCTGTGTTTCAGCTGACTCTGGGTAATTGAATTTATTCTCTCCAACTCTCAGGGATGGATATTACTGCATTTTCTGCATTCTTTTACAAAACCGTGGTAGGATTAGGTAGCTTTTGGGATAGGCCTTTAGTTCGGTGTGGAGTTTGGGGGAATGCTTTATGAAGAAATTATCTACCTACTGAAAACCTGATTGTAAAGGTCATGTCACACACAATGGTAGTTAATTAAAAAGATTAGTAGACCATACATCTCTTAACACATAGGTCTGCAGAAGCAATATATTAAAAAAAATATATTATTGCTAAGTAGCTTTCATCTCTCTTGACAGCAAGTAATCAGGCCCTCACCTACTCTTTAGACTTACACTTTCACACTTAGAACAATAAAACCTCATAAGAATTTGAATTAAGAAAAGAAAATACAGAAATATTTTTACAGAAGAGGACTTAGGGGAAATACAAGAGTATGTAAGTTCAGGAGACCTAGGGCAGCAGTGAGTAGCATAGTGATATTATATGATTTAAGTAATCCATTTTTTTTTAATTCCTTAAAGTAATAACTATGATCTATAACATTCTATAGAACTTTTAAACTTTGAAATATGCTAATTAATCCTTAGACCTTTGCTAATTAATCCTCAGAACAGTAATAGGTATAATTAAAAATAGAAGATGAGTTCAATTTTTTGATACCTTGTTTGAAATTATGATAGGGTTGTTGGAAGATGTGGGATTAGTTTGGGAAGAGATGTGGTGTTTCGGATATATCACCAACGTAAATATGATAGTGGAAAAATATGAGAATAAATCAGTTTGTGAGGGAATATTAGAAGAAAGAAAAGCAAGTGGATATCAGCTTGCCTGGGGGGCCAAGAATCCCTGTGGACTTAAAGATTCACAGAATGGTTGAGATCCCTACCTCTGGAGGTCATCTGGTCCAACCCACCTGCTCAAGCACTTAGAGCCAGTTGCCCAGGACCATGTCCAAATGGCTTTTAATTACATCCAAGGATGGAGAGACAACCACGTCTCTGGGCAATCTGTGCCCGTGCTCAGTCACCCTCATAGTGAAAAAGTGTGTCTTTGCATTGGGATGGAAGCTGCCATGTTTCAGTGCGTGCCCATTACCTCTTGTCCTGTCGTTGAGCACCACTGAAAAGAGACTGGCTCCGTGTTCTTTACACTTTCACTTTAGATATTTGTACTCATTGATGAGATCGCCCTGAGCCTTGTCTTCTCCAGGCTGAACAGTCCCAGCTCTCCCAGCCTTTCCTAACAGAAGAGATGCTCCCGTTCCTTAGTACCCCTTCACTGGACTCTCTCCAGTATGTCCATGTCTCTCTTGCACTGGGTGGCTCAGAACTGAACACAGCACTCCCAAGTGTGGCCTCACCAGTGCTGAGTAGAGTTGAAGAATCATCTCCCTCCTGCTGCCAATACTTAGTCTAATGCAGCCCGGGATACCTTTAGCTGTCCTTTGCCACAAGGGCACATGGCTGGCTCATGTTCAACTGAGTGTCTACCAGGACTAGGACCAGCCTTTTCTGGAGAGCTGCTTTCCAACTGGTCAGCCCCCAGCGTGTACTGGTGCATGGGGTTGTTCCTCCCCAAGTGTAGGACTTGGCGCTTCCCCTTGTTGAATTTCATGAGGTTCCTGTCAGCCTGTTTTTCCAGCCTGTCAAGGGCCCTCTGCATGGCAGCATGACCCTCCCAGTTTTGTATCGTTGGCATCCTTGCTTAGGGTACACTCTGCCCCATCATCCAGATCATTAATGAAGATGCTGAACAGGATTGGGCCCAGTATTGGCAAAATGGAGATGTTAATGGAATTGTTTAGAAACTATAAAAACTGTGAGATCTGGCCTTTGTCTGCTGTTGAAAGCAGATGATAGTGTCTTACAGTCTTGACGAGGTAAAGGTTATTTATGACCACCTGTTCTTCCTCTGTTACATTTTGATTTTTACCTTTTCCACATCCCTTCATCTTCTGCTTTTCCTAGTACAACATCCCCCAGACTCCTACTTTTCCCAGGCCCTGTCATTCTGCCTACCTCAAGTTCATGCTTCGTTGTTCTATATGTGATTTGACAGGTCATTATTCAGTGAATAAGTATTTATAAGATAGCCATAAGAAAGCCATATATAAGCTTAATATTGCTTTTGTACTAAAAATATTTTGTATTTTCAGACACAACTCGACCTCCAAAGAAAGATGAAGAAAATGGGAAAAATTACTACTTTGTATCACATGACCAAATGATGCAGGATATATCAAACAATGAATATTTGGAATATGGCAGCCATGAGGATGCAATGTATGGGACAAAACTGGAAACAATACGAAAGATCCATGAGCAGGGACTAATTGCAATACTTGATGTAGAACCTCAGGTAACTAATTAGAAGTATATGAAAAGGGGACTTACCACAAATCCTTCAACCTTATTTTATCGAGATATATTTATTTTTATTGATTGCACACTTGATAAGTAATGCATACAGTAATGTGGAACAAAAGTCCCTGGAACACCAAGGTATCAATCTGTGAAGTAGAATTTTGGTAATCATGTGGTTAGAAGAACATACAGCAGAAATAAATACAATACATAGTTTAGCTTTGTATGCAACCACTGTGGCTTGAAAATCTACTTACTACGTAGCTTTTTACTATATTCGCCTCGTGTCCAGTGAAACGTATCAAAACAAGTGATTGTCATTGCCTGCCAGGAGTAATGTCTTGATATTTTCAAAAATCTCTCTTTGATGCTGTGTTAGAGGGTAATCTTGTTCCTAACTGACTCTTGGCTCCGTATCACTACTGAGCATTGTCAGAAACATTTGTGGTCAGTCACCGATCTTGGTCCTGTTTGCACAATGACCAGATTAGTGTTGTTACTTATAAATTGCTTTCTGTGTTGCAGTATTATACATTTTGGAAGGGGACAGGAAGGATAATCAGGCTCTCAAGAAACACTAATAGTTTTGTTCATTCATTATATAAAATCTTCAGTGGAAACTTCTGATACGTTTCCTTTGAAACATCCATGTAGTCATGACTTCCAGTTCACAGGGATGTGTTTATATGTTTTGTTAAGTGGAACAACGTGAATATGGACAAACATGATGTTTATATTACTCTGGTAGATAGAAGGAAATGGGAAGAAAGACAAAATAAAATTGTGACCAGTGTTGTCTGTTTAAATTTGCTGCCTTCTTTCTTCTTTGTGAATGGATTCAAAATCTTCACATAGCATGCTGGTGTGGTGCTGTTCTGAAAATGAAATCCCCCATTTAAGACTTTCAGGGAGAGCAGCATTTATAGTTAGTTCAGGTGGAGCATCTGTTAAAAGCAAACTCTCTTGATAAACCTTTTCAACTTGCATTATTCAGAAGCATCACGATTCTCAGACGCCATTTTAATCTTTGTTAGAATATATTTACATTTGGTAACAGCCGCCTTTGCTACACTTCCTCCAGCCTGTATCTAGCAAGCCTCTTCCGTAACCAGCTTCCTCATGCATCCATCTCAGCTCATTAAGGCCAGCCTGTTTGTGGACTTATTCCTAGTTATCTTACACTGCTTGCCTGTTTTCCCTTGGGTACTTGTAGTTTTGTGAGTTTTCTTGACTTTCACATAGCGGGTTTATCTCTTGTTTAGAGGAGGTTGGCATAGATGGTATACATAGGTGGGTTTCGAGCAGTAGAGACTTTTTAGTTTGGGGAAAGGATAGATTGTGGATTTTGTTTGGGTTGTTTTTTTTGTTTTTTTGTTTTTTAAAAAAAAAAAAAAAAAAAAAAACTTTGGAAAAGAGAGGAAGTGGAAGAAGCAAAAAGACTGACCTTTAGTAATCTTACTTTATCTTGACCATCCGTTTGTGTTCAGCTCAGGTATGTTTGCTTGCTGTCCTGCACTTCAGTCTAGCTTGGATCTGTACCAAAGTTTCACATATGGCAGCTCTGTGTGTCACTCAGTAAATTATGACTCAGTCAACTTTTTAATGAGAACTCTTTTCTTTTGCATAGATTTGGTTCAGGAGATTGGTGCTGCATTTACTGCATTAGTGCTATGCACATGTTTTTAAAACTCCACTATGCTTACTTTTTAAAAACTTCGAACCTCTCACATCACATTTTCATTTGTTTCAGAAAATAATACTAAAAAACTGTTGGTAGGTAGAAAAAGTCAGACAAAGAATGGTATCCTATTTATAATATAATATTTATTCTAAAATACAGTTGGCTCTTTTTCCTAGTTATGGAATGACTGATATTTTACCTGGTGTTAATCATTCAGTTTAAATGCAAACAGAATTCTGCACTCTTTGAGACAGCATGGGAAGAAGCTCTCTGAAAATGCTAAAGCTTTCATTGTCTTGAAAACTCACTTTAATTTAGGATAAATATACGGTTTGACCACTAAAAATGTAAAATAATGCAAAAAGTTAGGTGTCTGTATTATTAAAGTCTTGACTCCAGATCACTTTAAAAACAAACACCATGTCATGATTTTGTACCTTTTGCTTGTGTGACTAAAATTATTTCATATTCATTGTTGGGGGATTCTTCTAAAGTATCTGATTTTTTTTCACCTAGGCATTGAAGGTCCTGAGAACTGCAGAGTTTGCTCCTTTTGTTGTTTTTATTGCTGCACCTACAATTACCCCAGGCATTAATGAGGTATGGCATGTTGCAATCTAATGTCCTATCAGAGACAGAATTAAGGATAAGATGCAAATATGCAGATAAGACTCTTTAATTGTTTCTTTGTCTATAAATGGAGAGGCAGAAAGACAGTTGTATGGCAGCGCTATTAAGTTGAGATGTATTTATTGTTTATTAACTGATTTTTCTAACTCAAAATTTGAACTTCAATTTGAAGTATCCACATGATGTATTCTAAAAATACATATTCTTTTCTTTCATTCTCTGCCCTAGCTCAAAGATACATTTCCAGATCCTTGACAAATTATTAGCACACATTACTCAATTCTGAGTTGCAATGCTAGCACTAGATTACAGCTGGCCTGAACTGAAGAAATGGGTGTGCGTGACTGTGGTGTCATCCCACCTTTATCTTTTAGTATTTTTTTCTATACAGCAAATATATATCAGGTATAGGCTTATTAATTTCAAAGACTGTTCTCCAAGGATTGGAAGCTTTGACCAAAGGGTAATTGCTTGTGGAATAATATTAAGTATTCACAGAGGTCCACATCCTGAATATCTGTCTTAGTTTTTATAGAGTATCTGCTCTGCAGATTGCTACTGATTTCAAAGATGATATCAAGCAATTCTGGATTTAGTTCACAACAGGACAAACAGTATTTATACAAATACTTTATCTGCTCAGCATTTTTTAAACCCTGATATTAAGCTATTTAATCAATTGGATTCAACCATGAATCTGTTCCATATCTCTTAGATGTCTCCTTGATCACGCAAAAATAAAGTCTGTCTCTACAGCCTGTTTCTATAAAAATGTAATTACAATATAGTAAGTATGAAACTATGACATCACTGCAGAGGCTTGCAGGAAAATAAGGAACAAGACAAACATTTAAATGCAAATACCCTGAATGATTACCAAAATAGCAAGTGGAGAGTGAAAAATACTGGCCTCGAGCTGCAATTTTACTGGCATCTGAGGCATTCTACTAGTTTGCTGTTGCTGAAGGGAGTGATTCTCTCTAACTTGCTTCTGGGACGCATACTTCCAGTCTGCACTGGCTGTGGCACTTACAGATCCTTTAGTAAGCTACTTTAGCTCCAAATTGGATTTTTGTCAGTTTTCAAGCAGCTCGCAAAGGCTCTGTCAAGAATCAGTGCCGGAACAAATAGTGAAAGCATATAGCCAGGAAGAGAGATGGGAGGGGGAAGAAGCGTCTTTTAACTTTCACAGCAGTAAGTTGTGTCATTTCACCACGTGTTACGGGCCCATGCCCTGACAGGTAAATGTCACATGAGTGTACAAATGAAGATCTCTCAGAACATCATACTTTGCAGTGTTAGTGAAGTGACGGTTTGTCTAACTGCTGGTGTTGGCATATGCTGTAAGTCAGTATGATCTTGAAAAAATACTAACATTTTGTATTCAACACTGAATTTGCCTTAGTGCAAGCAAATGGCATGGCATCACTTAAAAAATAGTTAGAATTGTTCTTAGGACGTGTCAGGCGAGCATTGTGCTTACAGCAGCACTCAGGCAGCCAGGTACCCTGCGGAACTGTGTAATTGCCTGGGTTTGTTGCCATATCTGTGTCTTCGCTCCCACATAGCCTTCCTTGGCCTCACTCATCTGCCAGTAGTATTTAACTTTTAATCTTCCAGCTGTAGGATATAATATAGAGGCATATGAGGGAGAAAATGCTTTCGGTGGTACACTGGGAAGAGGACAGAAATGTACCTATTATAGTAGTGGTGGAGAAATACTTGTTCATGCCAAAGAAATATTAGTAGAAGTGTTATGTTCTAAATATTTGCATTCATGCTGTAAGACTGTGTCTTTATTCTAAGGTCTTGTGACTAAAGTCTTTGTGCACGCAGGGTTTCATTCAGGCACGTGAATTGCTGAACTGAGGCCACTCTTATAAAGCGTGCTAATTTGTGAATCAATTAAACTTAAGGAAGGGGAGCGGTGGGAAATGGTAGTAGCAACAGACCTTACCCAAATACAGGATCCTATTTTCCAGGGTTTACTGGGCTGCACGAAGGGAGATATGCAAATTGTGTCTGTGCGTTAGCAGCCTGCAAGGCAGCAAACAGGGGTGGAGAGTGTGTGTTTCATATTTCCCATTCATGCTTCCTTTTTGAAAGGTTCATCTGCATAATGAGTATCCCTTTCTGTTTATCCTCTTATCCTGCTTTGTTTATTTTATTTAAGTTTTTTGAGAACACTTCTGTAAATGACTGTCCTTTTTTTCCCCCTTTATGTTTTCTTAAATTTCATCTTTGCTTTTCTTTTCATTTTCCTGCACTCGTACTAATTGTACATAGCTGCCAAAATGGTGCAGAAAATTGCCTGTAAGTACCAGCTAGGGGCTGACAAGGTAGTCCTGGTTATTTCAGTAGTTTTAGAATGTAGATATGTTTCTTCCCATTCAACATTACTTTTGCCATTGCAATAAAAATTTAATGTAATAATGACTTCAGATACCTGCGCTAAAATTATCTGCTAGTCAAAAAAAATTAGAGAGTAAAATTTCTACTCTTACAGCTGTACATCTGAACTTTGTGGTAAAATCAGTGCAGAGGCCTGATCTTAAAAGTATCTCTCTTGAGACATTTTAGTCTATCACAGACCACACAAAATATCTCAATAATCAAGGACCACACAGCAAGAGTTAGGAGACAAAATATTATGCTTTCCATCTTAATACAGCAGTGCACTATGAGCAATTCTGCAAAGCACAAAACCAATTTAAGCCATATAGGAAATCTCCCAGAGTGTACCCACCTGTCTGATCACAAAGGAAACTTAAATCAAGATTATTGCTGTGCTAAAAAAGAGAGAGGAGAGAGCATATTGGGAAATGTTGGAGTAGTTCCTCTTTCCTCCAGCTGTTTTTTATCTCCCATTGCCCAGACAAGAGCAAAGAGGAGTTTGCAGGCTCCACTTTTTTGATCTAAATCTTTATTGAGCCAAATTATTCTCAATTTTAGCTATGCCAAAATTATCCTTCCTACAGCGAAAGAATAAAAGGAATTTTTCTTAAGAAGTCTGCAGTCCACCAGCTGTTTAAATTGAGGATAATTTCTTTCTGTTGGAGCAAAATTGGCAAAGGCCTGATGGTGTGTTTATACATTGTTCAGGGCCTTAGAAGGGAATATTAGTAATTTGTTAGGCTGTGCTTTGACTGGCACAAGCAGCAGTTATTGTCCTGTGTACTTTAAGGCAAAAAAAAACCCAGACCTCAGAGACTGAAGATATCACTGGTGGCCACAATGCACGTGGGAGAGATTTCGTGAATAAAAGCCATGTTTCACTCCTTTCTTTCCCAGCTGTGGTGGAGAAGGAGAGAAGATCAGGAAACTGAACTGAATTCTAGTGATAGGAAAGAAAAGTCTGTTTCAATAATGGACACATTGCAACTGGACCCACATAAAATGCCTATTGCGTGAGAGCCAAGGGAAGAAGGAGAGACAGATGTTCAGCTCCCAAATGTGAAATTACCACGTTTGGTAATTTGGTAAATGTGAAATTGCCACAATCATTTGTCTGTCTGCAGCTAGCTGAACATTTTGATAAACATATTCTTTCTTGCGCTATTGAGAGCAAAACCGCTGAAGAATATTTGTCTTGGAGAATAATCTGGGATGTTCACTATTCAAAATCCAGTTAAGAAATTTTAGAAAAATTGAGAGGAACTTACTACTGCAAAAACTTTGAGGAAGTGTTAGCTTGGAAGACGAATTTTGGCATTTAAGACTTACAGACACAGAGGAAACACTTAGCCAAGTCTGACATGGTTTTGAGTGTACAGATAGATACTCTGTCACAAACACAGGTGAAATTTGGTCCCAGAATAAAACAAAAATCAAGAACTGTAATCTCTTTTCTTTTTGCAGAACTTGAGAAAGTTTGAACCTATTTGAAAACTGCTGCAATGGCCTATCACAAACTTATTACTGCCCCTAAAAGTATATGAAAGAAGTAATGTTTTACATTTCCAACAGGCTAGAAAAATTAGATAGTCCAAAACACAACCCACTTTGATCCCAGTAAAGTTGGATCTAGGAAAGCTAAGTCAGAAAAATATTAAAATCTAATGAATTTTTGAAACTCTTTGTTTTGTGACACCTATGTGTGCAAGGTAAATAATAGTATTCATTCTTCTCTATCTACCAGTTGCTTTTTCTTAACGTGAGGTAGCTGTAAATTTTTCAGATTTCTATTGTCAGTCACAGTAAGATAGATGCTTTAGTGAGAAAAATTCATTCTCATACTTGTAGGCAAAGATGACACTGGGAAATCTGAATAGCAGTTAAAAAGCTACATATGACTTAACAGTTCTAAGGCTTCATGGGCATTTTTCAGGTACTGTTAGCCTTGTGCCATGAGATTAAAACTATTTTAAAGGTGCAATATGATTTTACTAAGACTGGCTTTAAATATAAAATTTAAACCTATTTATGTTTAAAGCACTGAAAATATTCTGCTTGACAAGTATGAGGTTTTTTCCTTTGTAGGTTACTTTAAGCAGAAAAGTTTAGAGCCTCTGCTGATATAAATTGATGTCTCTTGTGGAATCTGTGAGAAGTTGGCAGTTTGCCTAACTAGGTTTTTGGCTGAAAGACACTGAGCCATATGAAATGTTCCACAAAAATGTAATATTAGTATTCATGCATATTGTCCAAGTTGTTAATAGCATAAATTAAATTTGCATACACTGGTATTTTGTAAGGAAGTTCCAGGCGTTGCCAGCAATGCATAATGGTCCATGCAAGGAGCATCCCTTGTATAGAAGCGCATGAGAGGAGTATTTGTCTGACTTTGAATGAAATTTGTAATGATTATCAAGTGAAGGTGACATCCCCCCCTCATTTGAGGCTACAGCTTCAGGAGAGAAGCAGAACTGTAACTTTGGTACAGAACTTCTCCTCCCAGAAGTGGCTGGTTTCATAGCTACAGGGAAGGAGAACTTTCTCAGCACAGGTTTTTCCTTTCAGAGGACCTGAAAGCCACTGTTCCATAGCTACTCGTCACTGTAATTACAGGTACTTGGGAGGTTTAAACAGAAAAAAGGGGAGGAGGGGAGTCTCTTATTAGCTGGATAAAATTCTGTTCCCAGAATAATTTCTTGCTATCCCAGTTGATTGATCAAGTAGGGTGACCCTATAGATACTCCAGACCAGCAGGAGTCTATACTGTTCGCGTGTAATTTTGCCCCATATTCACCCCAAACCTGTGGGGCGCGAAGGACTTGGTTACTTTCCTGTGGTGATTTCAAGGTTCCTGAAAGCAGCGAATTTTTTTTTTTTTTAATTTCTAAGGGAATTTTCAGGAAGAGAATTTGAACTTAGAATTGCTGCAGAGCCCTAGAAAGAACCCTTTTGCAATCCCGCTCTCAGAAAGGCAGACCTCCCTAATAAAGCCCATGGCTGTAGCGTCGCTGGCTGCACACCCACAAAGCGGGGCACCCACAAAGTAGGATGCACTTGTTTCTGTAAGGACGTTGACACAAAGCCATGGAGAGCACCAGTCTGCTGTCGCTGACCCTTGGGCGCGGGCTGTGTGGTTCGTCTTCGGGATCTCGCAATAAGAGATGCTGGAAACGGCATGCTCTGAAATAGGAACCGTAGAGTAATGTGGAGTGAGAACTTCCTTATCAGTAAATGGTTATTAAAGGAAGTGGACCCAGAAGACTGATGTTGAACAGAAAACATTACCAAAACTGGGAACAGCTGATACCTGACAATATACTCTCTCCTGTTTCTCGTGTTCTTACCTGGACGTAGGCCCAATAGCTCGTATTTGTGCACTTTGTACTTTTTATTCATATATGGTCTCCGTTGCTCATGTCTGTGCTGCTTTTCTAAGCTTCCATCCTCTGCCTTGCTTTTTTAATGCTAGACTTGTGTTTTGTCTCAAGTAATGTCAATAACTGAGTGCTGTTTGAATGTCAGCTTCAAGAGAGAAATTGTGCCATTCCTCCCGTGTGATTTCCATAGATTTAGGTGGGGGATCAAAACCACCTAGGCCTCCCTAAGGCTTTTTTGCCTGTTTCCTTCTCTGTAAGCAACCATTAGAAAGCTATTGCAGAGGAGTATGAAAGGATCCAACTTGTCTCTCTCCATTTTCTTTTCTGACCGCCGAACAGGATGAATCTCTTCAGCGCCTGCAGAAGGAGTCTGAAATCTTACAGAGAACATATGCACACTACTTTGACCTAACAATTATCAACAATGAAATTGATGAAACTATCAGGCACCTGGAGGAAGCCATCGAGCTTGTGTGTACAGCCTCACAGTGGGTCCCGGTCTCCTGGGTCTACTAGACCGGTCACGAGAGAATTGAAAAAATAATCTGTCATTACTGGGAACCACCTCATACATGGAAAACCTCTTCGTTATTGACCTTGTGTCAACAGGTCTTGGCCCCTAGAGACTACCTAGATGTAGTGTGACCTAAATTTATAATTATTGTCATGTCCGAATAGATAGCAGGAGAGGGAAAAACAAATTAAACACTAATTTAAAGAGACAGTATCTTTTTTTTAATCATTTCTCCTAAACTTTAATAAAATGTATCTTTAAATATATGTATTATTCAGTCCTTTGGAATGTTATATTTTTGGAAATCATAGCTTTTTATTTCAAGGGCCCCTAAAAACTGCACAAAATAGATGCTGCTTTCTATAATCTATTTTAATAGTAATAATAATATGATTCTGTTACCTTAACTTGGGGGTGGAACACTACATTCTTTTTAGAGTCTGATTTTATGGATTGGAATACTTTGCTTTCCTTTATTTATTTGAAATAATTAGTCTAGTGGTTATGAAACAAATTCATAAATTTTAAAGGCCTTTCTTCACTTTTTTTTTTCTAGGATAGTATTTTTAAGTACATTTGTGTAACATCCAGATAATGTGATACTGTCTCTTTGAAGAACTCTGTAAAACTTTTAGAAATTTGAAATTGGGTCTTGACTCTTAATGCATGTGGACAGTCGCAAGCGTTCATGCCGTTGGTGTATCTGTGTTGAAAAAACCTGTAATCTACAGCAAAGTACATTCCGTTCATGGGAACACGTACCCAAGGGAATAAAGTAAAATATTATTCTGACTAAGTTGTAAACCTATGCACATCCCTTGCATTTTGGGCAACTTTATAAAAAAAAAAACAAACTGATTTTTATTAATAATAATCATGTAGTGAAATGTGTTTGTAATTTTGTCTCAATTTAATTTGTTGTAAGGTGGGAGGGGGCAATTGCTGGTTTCACCATTTCAGATCTGTGTTGTCTGAGAGTATTAACGTTTTAATTAAGTTTAAGCAAAGAAACACTGATTTTTAATATGTATGTAATTGTTAAAAAATGCACACATTTTAAAAGAAAATACTGTGCAATGAAGAAACCAGTTTAGGCATTGCGATAAACTGACTATTCCAAAAGACTCATCTACAACAGCCCTGTAAATTCCTTTAAAAATGGTAATTGACTCTACAGTCTGACCAATTTTTTTTATTTTAAATATACTTCCTTTTATGTGTTCAACAATTAAATGCTTTTGGGTCCTTCATTTCATCGCAGGGAGTTTCAAGAACAATTCAATGACTCTCACAGTGAGAAAAGGTTTCTTAAAGTCTGTTAAGGGAAGGCCCCGCCAGGGGCACAGCCTGTAGGCTGTTCCAGGAGCTCTGTTCCACCTGTACCAGCACAGGTTGAATGAATTTAGAATTAGAGCAGAGCCAAGAAAAAAAATTTAACCATGTGCTGACCTGGTGTTTTGTTTCCCTTTCTGAAGCTCTTGCTGGCCCAGATGGTTTGCATTTCTTCTCTGAAAATGGTTAACAGAAGCAAGCATTGCCACCAAGAGGTGTTCCTTAAAATGATTTATTTTAAAAGCTTGGTTGGCTGTGCTGTTGTATAGTATGAAGTTGAGTGTTTATATTAAAATGGTACAGTGTTCTCCAAGGATTTATCCTCAAAGTTGAACTGTCAGCTGCAATTGATCTGTGCGCTGTTCCAGTTGTTTGGCAACACTGCAAGCGTAGTCAGAAAAGGTTCTCACAGCCCAACCTTTATCATAGGGGTAATTACCATAAAGTGCGTAGGTTGCTAATTTTCTCCCGCCTACTCCTACTGCTGGTCGGGTGGTCAAATCTCTGTCCTCCTTGTAAAATCCTTCGGCAAAATCTTGGTCCAGCAAGGCATCCCATCCAGCCAGGTCAGGCAAGGCGTTTATTTCGTGCAGCATTCCCAGCACAGCTCGCAGCCTGCAGTGCAGAAGGGAACTTGATCTGTCCCTTTACCCCACCTGTTGAACCCGCTTATGCTACGGCTGGAATCACAGTTCTGTGATTGCATCCCAAAGCAAGTACCGTAACCGAGTCCCTTGAGTTTGTAGTTTGCGGAGTGTTGGAAAACAGCTGATGAGAAACTATCTATATGGGCCTCACATAAGCAAGCCAGGGAGTAAGAAGGAACCTACTGGAGTAATAGTAGCTGCTCATCTGTTCTGAATTTAGCCCCTGTAAAAGGGGATGGGTACAAACTGTGAACTATTTAGTGAGTAAGAGGTAATTTTTCAAGTAGTTGTGCCATGTCATTTTAGTCCTGGATGAACCTTAGCAAGTGTTCCTGTAGATCAGCTTTTGCGCTGGGAGTATTAGACACTAGCGGAGCTCATCGAAGTGACAGGTTCGTTCACTCTCAAAACTACCTCTTTTCCCAGTAAAGCACAAAGATGAGAAGACCTACTGAAAATCAAGCAGTGGCGTGTTTCTGATGTTAGAAATACAAACTTCTTCTCTGGTAAGCATTGGTGTCTGACTTCAGTGACACATCCTTCATCTCAGATGTTTATGACATTAAACAGGTAAAGTAATTTGATAATTGGGGTATAGTCCACCGTAAATGTTTTGACTACACACTTTTGACTCTGTTAATGTGAATTTCTTGGAGTTTCTGTGTATCAGCCTGTACAGAAAGAAAACTTATGAGGCCCGTGAGGGTGCTTCTGCCTTATGTAGATGACAATAAGTAGTGATTTAATGTTAACTAATCTGCTTTTCTTCTCTCAAGGGGAGCTATGATTCAGTTAATATTACACAGTAGAAAGACTAACTTGGAGAGCTCTGGGTCTTTTATTCTCACTGTATAGCCTATTGTCAAGAGACAAAAATCTGTAAAGCACATCAGTTAGCATACTGTCCTGCCTCCTCTTTACCACACACTGTTTTCCTTGTGGGAACCTTCAGTAGCAAAAGATTAACTTGGAACCCCCCTAGGCTTTAAGTACAGCTGAACCACACAGCCCAGTGAGCTCCGTGAAGCGGTTTCAGCACAGCCCCAGGATGTGCAGAGCCAGCCCAGGACTCCTCAGCCTGCCCCATCCACGCCTGCCCTGCCCAAACCTTTCTGCTGCGTCCCTGTTATTTGTGCGGTACGTAGAAGGCACAAGGCTGCCATAAGTTCAGCTGGAAGTTTCACTTGCATAGGGAAGACTCATGCAGGTGCAGAGCTAATGTTATGATTTATTTCTTTTTTTTTTTTTCAATCTCCAACTGGAGAAGGGTCCTCCTAGTACTGTAAATATCACTGCATAATTTAGAGCGCCTCTTGGACTTCTCTAAATTTATGCTGAATGTGACCTCAGAAGCAGCCCTGGGATTGGGAAGAAACAAATATTTCTGTTTGCCCCTTTTATACTTTATTTTTGTACAGGGGCTCATAGATTTGTAAAGAAAACTTGATCTTATCAGTATGCTGCCTCTGAGTCTGACTGATGCCTGTGATTTCAAGGTGTTAAGTTGGTCCAATAAATGTTCATTAACCTCTGCTTCCATTTACTTAATAAAAGTACACTAGGTTATTCAATGTCTCAGAGTGGTAAGATTATTGCATGGAAATGGTACCCTAGTTTAGACAATCCTGGCCACTGTCATGCAACCCACAAGCATGCCACTGTTTAAAATCAGAGGGACGTTTTTACTCTCATCACCAAATCTGAATTCTTCCATATGATTCAGCATTGGATTTCTTTTTATTTGATTTGGGTCAAGAAAGATGCCGTGCCACCAGCCTCTGAGTGAAAATATCGCTACCTAGTTCAGAAACTTTGTTAGCAGGGTTGCTCAGTAGACTTTGAAAGGACAGTGTAGAAGATGAGACAGTACAGCCTGAGCCGCGCTGAACTGGAGTGTGCACTTCAAGAACCGGATACTAGAGCCATTAGGAAAAGTTAATGCACAAACTAACTTTAGTATTTGTTCCATTTTTTTTCTTTTCTCTAAGGAAATTATTTCAGACTGCTATTATTTGAACAAATATTTGGAAACGCTGTCAATTGCATTGTTTTTTGCAAATCTAGATTGAAATATTAGATGCAAACAGTTCTGGTCCCATTCACTTCCACTGCAATTAGTTCTCAATATCTTTAAAGAAGGCAGTTAGAACTCAGTTTCAGGTTTTAAAATACTTGGTAGAAGAAGATTTGTGAAAACTGCAGGAAAAGTACATTTCTCAACTGACTTGAGTAAGAGTCATTTGTCTATATAAGCTAAATTGACAGAGAATGAGCTAAAGTAGACATCACAAAAACTCTGCTGTCTTTATGTAAAGCATATTCATTTTCTTAATAAGCCTCTCAGTCTAGTTTCTTCTGTAATTTTACTGAGCTAAGAGGTACCCGTAACTTACCAAGGAGACTGCTGCACATTATGTCAAATAGTCGCATGTAAATTAAAATATCTGCACAACAGCAAATACAGCATAAACAAGCAGGGCAGAAGTGACTTCTCCTGAATGATTGTGCTTTCTGTGCGTACTGTGAGGATGACTGCACAAGCTTAAGTTAGAGGGCAGTGGGGTTTTTTTTAATGATACACACAGTTAGTACACCTACAGTAATTTTTACTTTCTTCCCCTTAAGTGATTTTTAGTGGTCTTCTGCTCCAATCCTGTGAAAGCTGGACTGAAGCAAGTACAGAAGCTTTTTGACTTCTTTCGATTTAGCCTCAGAGTTAAAGTCTTTTAAAGCCTCTTTTCCAGGCCTGTACATTACATAAATAATTAATTCTTACCTCAGAAATATGTTTCCTGTAGCTGTAATCTCAGTTAAGATTTTAGACAGAAAGATGGTTGCTTTTAATGTAGTCTTAACCTTTTCTTTCTAAGAAAAAATAGAAAAATAAGGAGGGGGGGGGGGTGTCCATGCATTCTGCTGTAGCTCTTCTTAGCAACTGCCACAGGAAGATTAGTGACAAGCAAATTAAATTTAGCCACATCTCTACCATATGTTCTTATGATCAATGTTTAACTTGAGCCTGGTTTTGTGTTGTGGAAGATAACTGAACTAGTAGCGTATTCCACTCTGTATCATTGAAAGTGTTCATGCTGAGTATTAGGCAAGTAATTGCAAATTTTCCCTTATCAGTAGCCATAGCTAATATTTCCATCTGCGTAACGAAATACCCAAGGGGAAGGGAGCAATTTGCTCGTGGTTTGAAGTGTAACTCATCTTGAAGCAGAAACATGAGTCTGTTTTTCTCCATTGCCGGCCATCCAGATGGAGTCTTCGCTTTCACTGTTTTTCACAAAATGGTCATGGTGGTGGGGCAAGTCCTGAAAATAACAGGGATAACACGTGGATTGTGCTGACTGCAGAAAGAGGACCAAGATCCGGCTTCCAGGAAAATACCTTGTTGACTTTAGCAGCTTGAGACCCCCTGCCGGAGTCTGCCTCGGAAGGGTTTTAGTGCCAACAGTTGGAGGGTTCCACTCTGTCAACATTGTCTTGTTACGATTTGTTTTTTAAATTATCAAGACTTCAGGTAGAAAAGAAAAAAGCTTTAGCTTCCTTGTGTGTACATATTGCTGGGCTCAATGTTTTCCCTCTGGCTGTACTTTGGAGTACTCCTTCAGTGTGGTATTAATCCATTGAAGGCAATGGAAAGATTCGCAGTAATTTCAAGAAGCTTTGACTTTCGGTCTAACCATGTATTTTCATTAATATCTTTTTAGCGTATTTATCTGGTTTGATCATTAAAACAATTGGCTTAAAAGTGGGAGATCACTGAGGGTGTTGCTATCTACTTTCTCGTTCCTGCCCTCTGCCGCAGCTGTGCAACCGATGGGTTGCTTCGTAGACTCGGGTGCTGCGGGGAGTTCGCATGCTGAGTCTTGCACTAGAAAGGACCTTTTAGGATCCACACAGCAATGAGATCCTCTCTCCCTGAGTCTCACAAACTCTATTCTTGGTTGTGTGCAGTAATCAGACATGAGAGAAGGCTAACGTTGCTGCTCAGAATGGTATCTAGGACTAAATCCTACAGACTTGGAGTCAGGGTCAGTGACTGGTGTCTGTTGTCTCCTGAAAGACACCCTGGCCTTGTCCAGGACAGACGCATCTCGACAGTCACTGTGAAGGGAAGCTTGCATTTGCTGGGGAATTCTTTGAGGAAACGTGTGCTTGTGAAAAAGAAACCAGTCGCAAAACTACTATAGCAGAGAAGAACTTTGAGAGCTTTGGCCCCAATCTAGGGCAACAGTCAACAACAAAAGCCCAAAACTTAAAAGTGCAACAGAAAATACTTTACTAAATAAAACTAGGCATCTTTCTGGGTACCAGAGATGAGAAACAAGGTGATTGTAAGTTACAAATTCGATCCACAGAACAAGGCAGTCTAAACTCAGGCTTTAATTACCAGGGTTTTTTCCTCTTGTCATTTGAAAATCCCTGAACCTCACTTAAGTAATCCACGTGCTCTTTTCAAGAGTTCATACCCAACCCAAATGGGATTTATAAGGTACCTGTCAATAGAAATTAAACAGTAGGATTGAATGAACAAAGAGAAAGGTAAGTTGCCTACAGAGAAAATAAATAGACACAGGCTCAGAAACAGCAGCAGATTTGGGAACATGAGAGCTGTGCTTGACTCCAGGAGTCATCTGCTGTGCAAGATGGGGTAAGTCACTTCACTTCTCCCTACAAGTCCTCTCCTGCATTGTCACTTGCTATCTGTTTAGGTTGTAAGCCGTGTGTATAAGGACTTGACGCTTACCACATGTTTTAGAGTGTCAAGCATAGGTAAGGCTACGAGGTGATGCCGGAGTATACAGGTAGTAACAACTCTTCTGGAGCTTAAAGCTGATGGTGAGGCTGAACAGTCCCCAGCCCCTGAGCAGCATTTGCAGGCACGCTCCATGTAAAGTAACTTGGGGTTTTCTCAGAGATTTTACCCCATCCCAGTAACATTTGGTGGTGGTCAAATCTGAATTTCAGTAGGTGCTGTAGATACAGGTGTGAGTCCACTGTCTGCCCAAAAGACAGGTAGCTTTCTAGTGTGAGATGTGTGTATGCAAGTATTTAAATCAGAGGTGTTAAACACTAACTAGCTTTTTTAATACTAAGCTGCACAGGTAGTGTCCTGTTTAAGATCTTCCATTGACTGAAGACTGAGAAATGAGAAATTCCCAGGGCTGGAAGAAAGGAGGAGAGTTTTCTTGGCTCAGGGTGAGTGCTCACCAGGAAGACTTCACTGTGCCAAGGCAGCTGCTCACAAGAGCTTAAAATGGGGGGCCTCACAGTCTGTGGGATGTAGGTAACTTTACAGCTGTTTTCTTGTGGCAATTCATGTTTTGACTCAGTTATAATGGTTGTCAGCAGTTGCTGGAGGACCCACCATAGACAAGGTCTGAGCCAAGAACTGGGAAACCCAGCTCCACTCTTAAACATGACAGCTAGGAAGAAGAAAGTGGAAAAGCCCCATGAATCAAAGTGAACTTACACATCCCCAGGGCACCCTCTGGTGAAGGTTATTGTGCCCTGTGGTACAGAGCAGAAATCATAGAATCATTTTGCTTGGAAAAGAGCTTTAAGATTCTCAAGTCCAACTGTTCACCTAGCACTGCCAAGTTACCACTAAACCATGTCCCTCTGCACCACATCTACACGACTTTTAAATACCCCCAGGGATGGTGACTCAACCACTTCCCTGGGCAGCCTGTTCCAATGCTTGATAACACTTTCAGTGAAGAAATTTTTCCTAATATCCAATCTAAACCTTCCCTGGTGCAACTTGAGACCATTTCCTCTTGTCCCATCGCCTGATACTTGGGAGAAGAAACTGTCACCCACCTTGCAATAACCTCCTTTCAGGTAGTTGTAGAGAGTGATAAGGTCTCCCCTCAGTTACTCCTCACAGGGCTTGTTCTCTAGGCCCCTCATCAGCTTCATTGCCCTTCTCTGAACACACGCCAGTACCTCAATGTCCCTCCTGTACTGAGGGTCCCAAAACTGAACACAGTACTTGAGGTGGGGCCTCACCAGTGCTGAGTACAGGGGGATGATCACTACCCTAGTCCTGCTCGCCACGCTATTCCTGATACAGGCCAGGATGCCTTTGGCCTTCTTGGCCACCTGGGCACACTGCTGGCTCATATTCAGCCGGCTGTCAACCAAAACCCCCAGGTCCTTTTCTGCCAGGCAACTTTCTAGCCACTCTTTCCCAAGCCTGTAGTGCTGCATGAGCTTGTTGTGGCCCAAGTGCAGGACCCTCACACAATTGGCCTTGTTCCATTGATCCAGCCTGTCCAGATCCCTCTGTAGAGTGCTCCTACCCTCAAGCAGATCAACACTCCTGCCCAACTTGGTGTCATCTGCAAACTTACTGAGGGTGCACTCAATCCCCTCATCCAGATAATTGATAAAGATTAATTAAAGAGAACTGGGCCCAATACTGAGCCCTGAGGGACACCACTTGTGATCAGCCACTAACTGGATTTAACTCCATTCACCACAACTTTTTGGGCCTGGCCATCCAGCCAGTCTTTTTACTCAGCAAAGCATATGTCTGTCCAAGCCATGAGCAGCCAGTTTCTCCAGGAGAATGCTGTGGGAAACAGTGTCAAAAGCTTTACTAATGTCTAGGTAGACAACATCCACAGCCTTTCCCTCATCTACTAAGCGGGTCATAGAAGGAGATCAGGTTTGTCAAGCAGGACCTGCCTTCTATAAACCCGTGTTGACTGAGCCTGATCACCTGGTTGTCCTGTACGTGCCGCATAATGGTACTCAAGATGGTTGGCTGCATAAGCTTCCCCAGCACTGAAGTCCGACTGACAGGCCTGTAGTTCCCTGGATCGTCCTTGCAGCCTTTCTTGTAGATTGGTGTCACATTTGCTAACCTCCAGTCAACTGGGACCTCCCTGGTTAGCCAGGACTGCTGATAAATGGTGGGAAGTGGCTTGGTGAGCACTTGCAACAGCTCCCTCAGATGTCTCATTTGTCTCTAGAATTTGTGATCATTTGTGTCCCACACTGCCCATGATCTGTGCGGTGTTGGTTAACTGGCTGGCTCACAGACGCTTTCAAAGGAGAGAAAGCTTCATAGCTTCTACAAGACTTACCACCTTCTAGGTCTCTCCTTCTAAACTAAGCCACTCCTATCAGTCCTGGCTAATAAGAAATCTTCATTCCATGACTTGTCTCATTTACTTCTGTTACCAAACTTTATTCTGCTATGTCTTTTCTGAGGTGGCAGGACCTAAACTGGACGTATTCCAAATCAGGATGTACTACTAAAAGGCGTAACAGTCTATTGCATTATCATTTGCTAGTTTTCCCATACTAGTCTTTGTTACTTACAGTATTTTGTTTGGTTTATCTCACTTGATCTACCAGCCCTTCACAGCAATTCTCAGGTCTTTTTTTCCCCAAGAGCCCAGCCATGCCTGTGAGCAGTTCATGTTGTGTCTTCTGATATGTATTACCTTACATACATCAACATCTATTTTATCTATCACGTGGCTCCAAATTACCTCGCTTTCCAGTAATTTGGAATTCATCAAAGCCTACTTTAAGCTTTACTGGCCTAAAAAAATTCTGCATCTGCAAATTTTAGTGCTACTTTTTACCTATTAAAATAATCAATCACCTGTTTCAGCACAGATATTTACAACAAGCTTTGTCTGATTGCACGTTTATCATTTATTACTATACTTTGTCTTCTGACACTTTGCCAGTCTCATACGTCAAGAAAGCGCCTGTCCCCATAGTGTCTGATATATATCACATTGTCACAGCACATTGAGACATAATCATTCAGCGTGGTGAGGAATTGCTACTGCCAACTCCATCCCAATTTATATGCACACAGCTAGCTGTCCTTTGTTACTGATTTATCATGTTTGCCCACTTGCTTACTCCTGGCACTGTGCACTCAGCTTTGTTTTCATCATAAAAAGCCCAGCAGTAAAAGCCCACTGAGCTATGTGTATTTTTACACCTGCCTGCATTACGCACTTTGCAGTGAGTCCAGCACCTCACCAGGCACTTGGTGTTTCCATGCATGCAGCAAGGAAACCTTGCTTGTCCCCTTGTCTGCCCTTGCAAAGGCCAAGCCTCCCTAGACCTCTCCTCCCCAGTATCCCTGTGCCCATGAGTCAGCCCTCAGTCTAAGCGAAATAGAAATAAAAAGATAAAACAGTTATTCAAAAATTAATGCCCACAATCCATGTCCTCTTGGCTACAGGCATGTCCTACAGAGTTCCCAGCATAATCCTGTCTCAGCCATCCAGACCTGGAGCAACCACCTGCCATGTCCAGACCTCACCGCCTGTCCTCTGCTGCTCTTCCTGCCACTCAGCTCCTGCCCAGGACAGACACAGGGGCTGTGCGCATCTGGGAGGGTTGTGAGGAGCAGAGGTTACGGGGGAGGCAAGGTGGCTCTCCAGGCCGGGTGTAGGAGTCAGCCCGCAGGGTGGTGCGTGGAGGAGCCCTGGCTCCCACGCTCTGCCTTGGCCCGGCTCCTGCCAGCCCTGCAGTTTGCTTCCTCCAGGACCGCGCACAGCTCACCCCTCTCCAGGGGTTAACAGCCCTGCTGGTGCAGCTCTCGACACAATACTCAGAGTCAAGATTCTCAGAGTTGTGAGGTTTGCATCCACATGGCTGCTGAAATACATGCTATACCATGGATCTATACTCTCCATGGATCTATACTCCCCACAGATCTACACTATCCATCCCCATTGCTACTGATGGGAACAGGACCTTCCCCGTGTACTTATTGCGCAAGAGCCAGTTCAGGAAACCAGTTTTGTCCAAGACTGACCCAGGGACAGCAGTTCCTAAACCAGCTGTCACACAACTGTGCAAATGCTAGTGCTAGCCCAGGAGAGAGGAAGAACAGGACCACTACCTGAGACCTCCACCTCATTTGGGCTACAGTGCAGGTGTGGGCTGTGGTGGTTTGAAGCTCCCTGAAGGTCCCACACAACCACAGCTGTGTGTTGTGTGATCCCACACAAGCAGCTCTGTGTCCTTGCACAGAATTGCTCTCCTTTCTTCTTAGACCAAGGCATGGCTTGACCCTGTTCCAGCTGAAGCCAGATAATTCCCAGCGGTCATTTTCATAGTACGTGGTCAGATCTGATCAGCTGTTACATGTTTACTTGGTTTTCATCATTTTAATTAAAGCACATTAGTAACCAACTCAGAGGCTGCTCATGTATTGGTTCAGGGAAGATGCAGGAGGACATAGACAAGCTGCAAAGATGTCATCTTCAAAACAAGCTGTTTGCACTAAGCAGGGCTAATGACAAGAGCTAATGACAAAAGTCATAGAATAAGAGCATTTTTAGCATGCATCTTAAACTATAGTGTAGGGCCTATTTTGCTGAAGTGTTTCTTGAATTCAATTGTTAATTTATTTGGGTCCTGAAAAAAAAGAACATCTCTCCCTGTACCTTTGCACCAGAGCCATGCTGGCATGAGTAAATCATACGGTGCAAACCAGCAATTATGATCTTTCCAATGTAGTTTGTCCCTCTTTCAGATACAGCAATTACATTTTCTTCTTATTATCCCGTTTAACCCACTTATGCTCAACCTGACTCATAAAATTTTAGGGGAAATAGTTGGGCTCCTAACCATTAAAAAAAGAGGGAGGGGGAGGATGCTGTTTTTAACTGGGACATTTCAGTGATCCGGTTTCAAGGACAGACAGCCCTGCTGCAGCAGCACAACGAAGGCACGGGCAAGTTTTGGCTTGGAACCTGAACAAGTAGTGGCAAGCGGGGAAAGGAGGCCAGGGGGAAACAAGGTGGGGGCAGAAGAAGGACACCTTAAGCTTGTCTCATTGCAAACCTATACCCACATCAAGAAGCTCCTGTCACAGGTCAAAACCCTTGTCTTAGATGCTGAAAAAGCATGAAGTGAAATTAGCTGTTAATCCAAAAAGCAAATAAATAGGATATACACATAAAGTAATCCATGGGACGGGTGAGTATAGTAAAGCTAATGGAAGTTTTAGGTCTTTTTAAAGTGCCTTGGGATTCTTCATAGAGAATATAAGATTTACACTGTACAAATTAAGAATTAACTCTAAATCGGTTCTTAAAAGAGAGACATGAAGAGGGAAGTAGAATAAAAAAACAAAGGATGTGGTGAAGGTCAAAGGTGAGAAAAACTGCAACAGTAATGAATTTTTCGCATTCAAGGCTAAAACTAACCACAGAATACAAGCTCAGACTGGTTCAACTAACCACAGGGTCAAGAAAATCAGGCTTTGGGCAAGACCTACTCTGTCCAGAAATACCCGATTGCTGTATTTGTATTCATCTTTGTATTAGAGTTTAAAAGACCAGCTTTGCCCCAAGGCGAATAGACATTTTTGTGCCGATCTTGTGCATGGTTAGGTTTTGACCTATAGGTGCATCTTCATCACGTAAAATCTAAAGCTTGTCCAACAGGTGGCCACTTGGTAGTATCCCTTGATACAGTTGCTTCTTAGACTTTACGCATTTTCAGTATTAAAATTATTTTGTTATGCTTAAAATTAACTGTGTTTTTTTCTTTAAAGTAAGACTTGTGATGCTTTTTTTGTTATTATTCCATGGTTAGCATTTTCCATAAAGCTCTTTTAAAATTGTTTCGGAGGTCACTGTGGCAGATTCTTCAAACTCCACAGGTCTCTGTCAGATTTGGGGTGGGGGGAAAGGAAGGACCAAAATTATTAGTGTTCGTGCAACAAACCCATATCTTGACTCTACAAAAGTAGACATTTAGAAAGGTATGCTTGATGTAACTAGAAAGTATTTTTTTCTTACCCAAACTAGGCCTGTCTGCTGAAGCTCACCCTGGGACAACAGTGATCATGGCAGGCTATTTTCTTGAGAGACTTCATATACTCCAAAGGAGGAACAGCAGTTTTCCGGAATAAGAAACTTTAACTCAGTTGATTTGGTTCCTCTTGACTTTGTGACCGCAAAAATTACCAGGAGAAAACTCAAAAATTTTTTAAAAGCTAGCAGCCAGATATGTAAAGACAAGAATTAGCTAAAATACACAATAACCCACTTTAAAATTGGTGATGAAGTTCTCGAGTCTTAGCTGGCCAGCATCTGCTGCTGTTCTAGCAAAAGTTATCTTTATTTACTGTGATTCTTCTTACCCTGGACTTCATATTTCTTTCCAAAACAGAAAAACAAGGCAAGACTCCATGAGATAAGCAAAATAACTAATAATAGCTACACTTCACAGGAGGTTACTGGCCGCAGCTGTAAGTTTAAAGTTAAAAAAAGGAGGACATAAAGCCAATGCTTATGTTAAATACCAGGTACGACCCCTAGGAATGCAACATGGGGGCAGAATTCTGAGACCAAGAGGTGATATCCAAAATCAGGTCATTTCTTTCTTCTATTTGCTTTGACCACTTCTCCCTTCTAATTTAATAGCAATCTTCAGAGAGCACAGAATACTGTTGCACCAGTGAAGAACACTGTGTCAACAGGTACCACACATTAAAAAAAAATTGCCTTCCAAATTGCCTCAGATGCTTCAGTCTGGGGACACCAGCTCTCTGAATAAACTTCAGTCAGGAGGCATATCCTAAAACCAGGCAATTCGTGAACATCCCTCCCCACTGCTTCAAGTAAATGCCTGACACCTCCCGCTAAGGGCAGGATTGAAGAGTGCCCACATGACCCTCCAGATGGGGCTTTGCTGAAAATGTTCATAGTTAGTCTAAACAGACACCAGTTTGGCAGATGCTTTCAGCCATTTTCCATGCCTTCCAGACTACAGGCAGTCAATGCAATCAAAAATGACCAATCAGTCAAAAAAAAAAAAAGATTGTTTGAAGGTTTCCTACCAGGTCCCACCCCAGCTTCTGCCTGACCTGGGACAGGGGTGCAGAATCTGTGCAGGGCAATGATTTTGTACACTGGGACACTACTGAAAGGATATCATGGGCGAGAGCTAGAATGATGTCTTCACACACACACAGAATCACGTCACTTCAACTGAAGGACATCCACATGAATACCAATGAAATGCTCACCCCATCGCTGTCAGGCCATTAGGGGTTTGCCCTCACCAGTGCACGGAGAGCAGGGCAATGGAGGACGTGAGTGCAACTGCACCATGGCACTTTTATGTCTGTGTGCTCCTGTGGGAGTAACAACAGGGTGCTTGGCAGATGATGTGGCCTCAAGCAGCGGTGAAGTACTCCTTGTACTCATGATTTCTCCCTTCTGCTGCCCTCTTGCCCAAGGACAGCCTCAGGCCCTGCCACGCTGCACCTCCCAGAGCAGAACCTGCTTTATGAGTACCTCAGCCCATGGCACAGCCACGTGGACATCCTGAAGCCAGCGTTAACTGAGACCGGCATCTCACCTGGGCTTGACCTGCAGTTCTGTGACATCTTTGGAGGTGTCTTCGTCTGGAGGCAGATTTTGAAAACAGCATTGCTTTGTGAAGGGACTCTGAGCCATGGGCTTGTAACCAACAGCTGGTTCAGGTTTACCAGCTGAAGCACAATTTTGCAGCAGGAGTCGAGCCCAAGAAAACAAAAAAGTCAAACTATTTATGCAAAAGGCAGATCCCTAATTTTACTTGTTTTCTAATCAAGAGATTCAAAATGAAGGAAAAAAATGCAATTATGAGTTGGCATCTACCCACATAATCAGTGAAACAAGCCCTTTGCTAAGAACTCAGAAACAAGGGTCATGAAAGAATGAACCAGGCGCTTCTCATCTAATTGAAGCTTTTGCAGTGCTGGAAGTACTCTCAGGGCTTTTGAGGGGCCGTACTTCACTGTCCTTCCCAGAAGGCTGCTGCTCTGCGCCCGCAAAAGCCGATGCCCAAGCTGAGCAAAGAGGGTTATGAGGCAGGAGCCACACGGAGGCGAGGGGAGCAAAGCGAGAGCAATGTACAGACTCACGGGCTTTTCCTGATCAACTCAGAGTGCTCACGAGGCAGATGCTCTGTACAGCTGGAAACGCACATTGCTGATCACTCAGCTCAGAGGGAAGAACAGGATTTCGGAGCAGAAGAGCATGGAGTCTGTCCCTGTTACTGCAGGGAAGCTGAAAGCCCATTATGTGGAGCATGATGCCAGCCACAGCTGTATTACAGCAGCACAGGGAAAGCTTTCTGGGGCAAGCACTTAGGGTATTTGGCTACAAGAGACATTTAAATCATCGATGCCCAAGGTCACTGGTCCCGTTGTCACAGTGAAGTATGATATACAGTCCCCGTGGCTGTCACCTGACAGTGCAATCTCTGCTAAAACCTGCGTTTTAAGATGCTTCACATTCAGATCTGCCATTCTTGCAGATAAAACAGAAGCATCTTTGAAGCACTAATTAACTTGAAAGCCATACTCAACAACTGCACAGTAAGACAATCTTCAGCTCTAATGTATTTCAGTGCAGAAAATGAAAATGCGGGTTATAAAAACAATTCACTCATGAGGCATCCGTACTTATAGGAAGTGAAATACAACCATTTGTGCCCAACGTCCTACCATCTGTGCCAAGCCTATTGATAAACCTTCCCTGACAGGATGAAATACTGCTCTTGTAAAGGCGTCCTTAACATAATACGCCTCTACAGCATTGGGCTGGACTAGGTTTGAAAAACAGCCTTTTATAATACACAGATGAATTTAGCACTTAAGAAGATTAATGGATTCGTAAATAGCCTGGAAATCCAAACTCATTGAATTTAGTTCATGGAACAGGTCAAATAGGCATTTATCAAACCATCTGGCATCTTTCTTCCCTGGGGAAAAACTGTGGTCAAGCTACTGAGTGCTGAGGAGCCATCGCAACGGTGAAGGTTCAGTTTTTCCCTGTACTCAGCTTTCCTCTAGAAATTGCTGGTGCTAATTAGAAAGCAGGAAATTGTTTTGGACAGAGTGCTGCAGACCAAAGCAGACTGCCCCAAGGCATGTGGCTTGAAGCCGCTGGAGATGCCACCTTTTTGCTGGCAAAATGCACAGGCAAAAAAGCAGTTTCCCCGTCTCACATGGCAGCTGCTGCGGGAGGTTGGGAATGCACAGTCATTTTGTGCGTAAGCTGATGTCGGCTTTTGACAGAGCTCTTCACCCTATGGGCTGTGGGACCGTCCCTGAGGTTGTTCGCAGACACGCTGGGGTGCCAGCACTGCTCGAGGCCGAGGGCACCAACTCTTGCTCGCTCACGGCTGGCCTGGCCCAGCCAATGTGAACAGACCCAACCCAAGGCACCTTTGCCAAAGCATTGAGCCCTTTCTGAAAAAGTGTATTTATTTCCCCAGATCTCCCAGACAATCACAGATGTAAGAGGGCACAGGGACCGCTAAGAAAAGGTCTTTGTGCACTGAATTTGCTCATTACCCACCATTTTTCAGTCATTTCATGCCTGAATTCCATCTTCAGCTGGCCTGTCCTTTGCTTATGTTTTTGGGTACCCACCAACGTGTGACTGGGGGAAGGGGCAGAGGCAAGGACAGCCACCCTCAGTTGTTTTTAGCCAAGGCATTGTCCGTACTGAACCACCACCTTAGCAAAGTGTGAGCCAGGACAGCTCACCCTCGGCTGCTGCTGCTCCAGCACCCGCGGGGACGGAACCAGGGCTGGGGTAGAGGTCACTTTCATGTTGAACTGATCATGAAAAGGCAGGGATTGGGGGGAGGAAAAAAAAAAAGGTTTAGGAAAATGTTTGAAAGGGGTTTTTTAATGAATTTCCATCTTTATTCCTATTTCATGACATTTTAGCAGCAGTAAAGGATTCTATATGTTGTATCATTTAATATGAACATGCACACCATAGTATGATAAGCCATGTATAATGAATTAATATAGTTAAAATATCACAGAAATGTATTTCTATATAGTCAGTTACTTTATAAAGCATTGCTACTTAACATAAATGTAAGCACAGTCATGTTCTAAGACAGTGTCTATTCTTTATGCTGTAATAAATAGCTTGCCATTTGCTCTACACCATAAAAAGGACATTCATGTGTACCCATTTGAGTAGCCTACAAAAAAAAACCATCATCAGAGTAATTCAAGGATCTCAAGAAAAATATTTCTTTTGAACATTTAATTTATTTTTGAGAGCAAAATATGAAATTATTTTATTAATGTGCTCTGAGAGAGAAAACATAATTCTTTCTGGTCACATTAGCAGCTTCCACTGAAGATTTCAAAGATAAAACATGTAAGATGCCGTATAAAAGAAAATGATGGCATAGTTGGTTAGTACAGCATAATATGACACGGTATGTGGTACACATTAGTAGCAGAAATGCAAAACAGTTAGTAGGGCCTGGCTGCATTTGTCATCACCATGTTCTGCCCATGCTGTCATGCCATGAAATAATCTACAAATAAAAACAATATATTCTCTGAAATAATATATTCATCGAAAAATAAAAACACATTTGAAATGGATGTTAATAAGTAAGCTCTTACATTGAAATAAATTTTCCTCAGAGAAGAACGTTTTGACAAACATGGGCCCATCTTGGGTTCTCCCACACCTGTGCCAGGATAGCAGGGGAGAAAGGATCAAAATCCTGTCTGTATAATCATGGCCAAAACACTGTGCCTGTCCCAGGCCCACCTGGGGCAGACGCCCGCCCCAGATGCTGTTCTCCTGTTCACGAGGGCTAGTGCTGCATCCCTGGACACTGCCCAGAACAGCCCTACTCCCTCCCGCACACGCTGGTGGAAATCAGGAATAGCTCGCCAGCCTTCAGCAGCACCCACCGCAAGTGTGGGTGTCCGTCAGGATATGAAGAGGGGGTCTGGTTTTGCTGCCTCATCTTGCTCGCATAAAGTCGATGGTTGGGTCAACTGTTGACCCAACGGAATAAACAGCACCGCACCACCATCTGTACAGAACCCTCTTCTCTCAGCTCCCAGCAGGGGACATGGCATGTCTCTAAGCGAAACTCAACCCTACTGCCGTTCTTTCATTGCTCCTCTTCCACACAGCTCTGCAAGAGTCCAAGAGGCTCTGAGACCCCACGGGGCAGGTTTCTCACCCAGAGTGGGACCCGGCCTTCAACCAGATCCCAGCAGCTCACAGGTGAATCTGGAGCCAGTTCCAAGCAACCCAACCCAGGAGAGTTTGGAGCCAGATATGCATCCGAGGCCCACAATATGAACTTTTCCCTAACGACTGGGTAGATACAGAGACTAAATGCTTAAGCAGGACCCACGCTCCAGCCAGCCCTTGGACTACTTGCACTGCAAAAGAATCACTGTAAAAAGTGCTGGGAGGTAAAAAGAGAAGGAGACGGCCTCAAAACTGTCTTCCCCCACCCCAGAAGAAACCCCATCAGCCAGTCCATCCAGCTGCGTGGTGTTACTGTAGACTTCAGTGGTGTTTGCCACCTCTTCAGGAAGGCCCATCTGGAGCAAGAGTTTGGAGATAAGGCTGTTGAACTTGCTCTCTGTGGTAGACCAAGGCTCTTCACTTGGGGTCGGGCCTTCGGATGTGATGTTTAGCTCCACCGGGTCAAGACAGTAACCTTCTGGCGATCTCTCGTAGAGCACATCCATCAGGTCAATCCCAGCTACTGAGGAGGGGGAGGCACAGGGAATATCCCTGACAAGCCTGTAATTCTCCATCCACTCCTTCAGCCACTCGATGCGGCAGTCGCACTCCCAGGGGTTGCGGAAGAGGTACAGCCGACCCAGGAAGTACACCGGCTGGAAGACAGAAAAGGGCAGCGTTGTCAGGTTGTTGCTGTTCAAGTGCAACGCGACCAGGCTGGTGAGGTTTTCAAAAGCCCCTTCCTCAATATAGTTGATCCTGTTGCGGTCCAGGTAGAGGACCTCCAGCTCCCCCAGGTCCCTGAACCAGGTGTTGGAAACATTCCTGAGGAAATTCCCTCCCAGGTTGAGCATCTTCAGGCACCTCAGACCATCGAAGGAGTTTTCTGGAAGCTCGCTGATCAAATTGTCGTTCAGGTACAGGTACTCCATCTTCTGGCAGCCCTGAAAAGCTCGCTCGTGAACGACATTTATCCTGTTGTCCTGCAGATTCAGGTATCTCAGTTTGGCCAGGCCCTGCAGGGAGTTATAGGCTACCGCTTCGATCCTGTTTCTCTCCAGGTAAACATGGGTCAGGTTCTCCATGCCCCTGATGGCACCTGGGATTCTCCGGAAGTTGTTCTGGAAGCAGAAGAGCTCCTGCAGAGCAGGCAGCTCAATGAAGATCCTGTCCGGGATGTTGAAAAGATTGCAGTCTGCCAGGTCCAGTTTGACCAGTCGTCTGAGGGCAGTGAAAGTCCGCGTGTGGAGATAGCGAATGTACTCGTTGTGGGCCATCTTCAGCTCGGTCAAGCTGGGCAGTCCCTTGAAAGCCCCTGGGGTGATGAAGGAGATATTGTTGTGGTTGAGTGACAGGGACTTGAGGGAAGGCAAGGTCCCGAAGGCCCTCTCGGAGAGGAACTTGATACTGTTTTTGTCCAGGTTGATAGAGGAGGCTTCACAAGGGAACTCGCTAGGGATCTGCCCCAGACCAGCACGATCACAGAGGACAGAGCAGCTTCGCTCCTGAGTGCACACACAGTTGGCAGGGCAGGACCGCACGCAGGCCCACACCGCGTGGACATGGGGGACCCAAAGGATCACTGTCAGAGACGAACGTGCCATCCCCATGGAGGCATGGGAGGAGAGAATGAGGATGTGCCATTAGCGAATATATTAGTCATGACAGAAAAAAGAAATTATGCTGTCTTTTCCTCCCTTCTAGCCAGGCTAATTGCCACTCGCTACTTGTACGCCAGTGCTGACTGAGGAGCTCTCGTGAAAGATTCCTAAAAACCTTCTGCTGGGGTTTTTAAACCCTCTGAGAAGGGGTATGTGTGTATGTATGTATTTATATAACATAATCTAGAACGACATCTCTGATTAATTTCTATCCCCAAGACAGGGAATCACATAGACTGAAGTATTTTTCAGTGTCTGTGATTGGTCTCTCTGCAAGCTAATGGGGACATGGTTTGACCAGGAGGCAGGCAGAGATATGGTCTGAAGGCCAGCAGCTGTGGATGGGTTGCAGTATTTCTGGGTGGGGAAAAGGGGAGGGTAGCATACGCTGGTCCAGCAGCAGGCGGGGGAGATCAGTTAGTTCCCTGGGGCACATCAAATTCATGCTTTTTGCTTCTTTCTTTTCTTTGCTCATTCAGCCTAACGTTTCTCCACCAGAGCCATGAGCCGGTACAGCACTGCAAGGGGAACTATCAGCTGCTAAGGATGCAGTGTTTAGAAACACATTCCCATTGTGTTTTGGTAGAAAGACATGAGGAAAAACAAATTAAGGGATATTGGTCAGCTGCTTTCTTCATGATCTCACCATAGATAAGATAGATACTCTACACCTCCAGCACAGTTTTTACCATTCTGCCAAAATTCTCAGGACAGTTGCAATAATGTCTTACTCTTGATGGGAGCAGCTGCTTTGTCCTTTTATCAGGCTGACATGGGAGGTGTGTGGCTATTGTGCTTTCTTTTCAAGTTAGGGCCACACAGGTGGATGTACAAAGAGGAAGAGAAGGTAAAAGCTCTTGGGGACAGATCAGAGAAGAACGAAAGGAACAGGAGACATCAGTCTCCATGAACAGGCATTTTTTAGGGGAAAAAACATCCAGTCATGCAGATGCTTGTGAAATAAGCTCATTAGAGAGGAAGAACTGAAGGCAGAGCTCATTCTGTAACTGGTCTCAAAGGCACATCCTATTGGCCACTCAACAAAATGAGAAGCCACACCAGCGAACTCTCCAAGTAGTCACCAGCAGGAAACAGTGGTATTGCTGCTGACTGGTTTTTCTGCTGCAGTTTATTGGCTCCCACACAAGCACAAGCCTTTTCTATTTCTTTCAACAAGACGTAAGATACCGTCTTTACCAACAGCACCTTTATTACAGCACTGCTGGGATCACGTCACTGCTGCTGTGTGCCTGGTAGCCCCAAAGGCTGAGGCACAGGGAACAGGCGTTCCCCCACATTCCTGCTGACTCTCTGGAGAGGGAAGATCCCAGCAGCCAGGCTGCCTCTCCCCACTGATTTGCAGCACAGTGATTGCCCACTACAGCTGTATTCCCAATGGACATTTTTATTAAGACGGACTTGTGAGGTGATATGCCAGGAAGCATCAGCTTCAGCAAGCATCAAGCTTTTATTTTTGCAGCCCCTAAGGCTTTAATGTACAGACCAAACTACAGTTCGAACTGCAATTGCTCTGCCCTTTCTCCATCCTTTTTAAAGGCAACATGCACGGTACTGTATTTATGAGTTTATGCTGCCTGTGGCTCCTTCAAGCAAAACCAGTTGCTGTGCAGGTCTCCATTGACAGGCCATCAACCCAGGAGCTGCCCAGCCTGGTTCTGTTCAAACCAACCCAGTCACTGCATGT
The DNA here is from genome assembly GCA_017639485.1 of Pluvialis apricaria. Classification (NCBI taxonomy): domain Eukaryota; kingdom Metazoa; phylum Chordata; class Aves; order Charadriiformes; family Charadriidae; genus Pluvialis; species Pluvialis apricaria. Next base: position 97,238,304 of record CM030007.1, on the reverse strand, counting down.
AAAGAGGGATTTAGATATGTGGAGGGAGCATCCTCAGAGGACTTTAGCTGTGACCTTTGTATCGAAATTCATGTCCCATCAAGTCTGGCCATGCTACTGTGACTGGAGAATTAGCAAAACAGCATAACTTCAAGGATAAATGATAGTGAAGGAGGAAAGGATTTAAGACAGGTGGTCATTTTGTTTGTTTGTATGCTCTTCCCCTTTTTCCTGAGCCCTCATCTAACAGCCATGGCTGAAGGAAAGTCCCCTTCAGTCAGGGCCCTGGGTGGACAACAGGGGAGGAGCCTAAGGACAAGAGCGGGCGCAACGCACTGGCCTCAGATTGATCTTTCTTCACGCAGGCTGCCCAGGGGCTGCCTCGCTTGCTACCCTTTGCACCAGTCCACGCTGTTGCTTGCAAACAGGGGCATATGTTGTTTTTGTTAGGCAGTTACATAAACTGAGGGCCAGACAGATTAAGGATTTGCCTGTTCCCAAATGTCTGACCGCAGGTGGCTGTCTGGAAACGATGGATGCAAGTGCAAGCGTTGCTGCTGGAGCCAGAACCTTGCATGGGCTCAGGGTGACATCCAGAGGGGCGTATGTGCATAGGCTGTCCTATACGTGAGACTGTCCCAAGCAAATTCAACGTTTAGCTACAGTCACATCTCCGGCCTTCAGAGCAGACCTCCCCCAGCAGCTGTGTACACTGCAGCGTAGGAATGAGCGCGCTGCTAACCAAATCCCATCCTTGCCCTCCCTGCTTGTTCTCTAATCACTCGACAAAGGAAACGTCTGTACCCAAGCCATAGCCAGCCTGTTCTTCTTATACACGAGGGTTTATTAGTGCCAAGTCGGGGTCTTTTGCTAGTGGCATTTCGCAGCACACTTCTAAGATCTCTATTTACAAGTGTATCTCTCTGCGTTGTGCAGTACCCCGAAAACAAACACTTAAGGACCATCCAACTAGAAAACAATCCCCTGGCAATAGGAGCTCAGAGGAGCCCCTCAGCGCCAGAGTCTTTGTGGCAATTGTCCCTCTTTCTCTTGCAAAGGAACCCCACCAAACCCTCAGGAGAGCCACTGCTTGGAGCACAGGAGCTCAGCTCTCTGCTGTTGGCCAGATCTCCTCTGACCAACGTAGCATGAAACATTGCCACCTCTCCTTCCTTACTCCTTCCCCTTCCCCAAAAAGGACATTCTTTGCTTTTTACACCATGGCAGCAGTCAGGGCAGCAGCTGGAAGATGCCTCCAACTCATTGACACAGAGGGTGCGCAAATGAGTGTTTAAGAAAAAGGGTGAAATACAGCAGCAAGGTTGAAAATATTTGTGAGATTAAGGAATAAACAAAATTCCACCCAGGGATGATGTCTTTTGCTCTTTTAAATACTACAATAATTCAGTATTTGAAAGGAAGAGGGAGAGACCGAAAAAATGTTTGCAGAGTTTTCAAAAGGGTAAAGAGCCAATGATTGCAATAATCGAGTATTTAACGTACACCTGTCCGAACGACCTGTCTAATTCACTACTGGGTAATGCAGAATAAGAGTATACTCACCATTTAAAATGATGGCAAACATTACCTTGATTATTCACTAGTGGCATTTCAGGTCTGGCAAGCGAACTTGAGGGATCTAAAAGCACACGGGAAGCGCAGAGACAGGTTTCATCCTCTGTCATTTCCCTGCATCATTTTCCCACAATTAAGTCTATGTTTAGAAAGGAAGAGCAAGGAAAAAGCTCCTCTCCACACGCTTTCAAACTGAAGAAGTCCCCAGCACCCTCCTGGTGAGTATCTTTCGTCCACCACTGAACTTCTCAGGGAATCCTGCAGCTTTGTGCTACACCTTTTCACGAGCTCATCCGCATTCTTCCCACCAGCCGTGCCAAGGGCAGGTTCCTATCATCTGGTGTAGGAAAATATCACCAACAGTAAGAAACTTGCCATGTCCCCAGGAAATAGGTGCTGGCACAGATGAGCGTAACCAGCTTAGCATCAAACAGCCAAAACTAAAATTCCCAACAGAAATCATCTTAGATACACTGCTTACCTAGCCGGGCAGTGGCTGTGTCCTCCCTCCTGCTCATGAGGCTGCCATTAGCCATACGAGTCAGCCTCTGAAAAGTTGGCATTTTTTTCTCACAAGCTATCATTTAATGGCAGGAAAATCCTCTGTATCAGCGGAGGATTAGCGGAGATGGAAGAATGTGTCTGTCCTCTAAAGCTCCCAAAGCAAAACACGGATTGCAGACAAACCAAACTGACGCTTTCTCCCCGCTGCCAACCTACTCTCCCCCCACCATTAAAAAAAAAAAAAAAAAAAAAAAAGAGATACAGTCTAGAATTGGACCGCTGCCATCCAAACAGCATTGCTGAAAGTCATTACTCCACTCTCCATTATATAATGGCAGAGGAGGTGGGAGCGCAGGGTCCAGCCTCAATGTGATTATATCCAGGGACAAGCACGGGCTTATGGTCTCCCTTCGTTGAGCTCTCCAAACCAACACAGCCTGGGACTCTCTTCCCCCGTGCACACTTTCCCAGCCCCAGCGTGGCTCACATGCTGCTAACATCGGTGTGCTTTCCTTTGCTGGGAATTGCTTGTGAAGAAGAAGGAGATGCCAACAGCACTGGGAGAAGGTCCAGCAAACACAGGGAGCTTGCATGGTGTATATGGCTTTGATAATAATGAACTCTGCCCTGCCTATGTGTGTGTTTTGCTTGTGATGCTGCAGTAGCTGCATGGAAATCGCAAGGACAGGTTCTGTATGTGGCGATGTTTTAGCTTTCAGAGTGTGAATTGGTTTTTAAAGCCTTTTCTGACAGAATGATGATGGTTTCTTTGGAGAGTGGGGGCTCAATAAGTGAGTTATTTCAGCCTCCCATGCTTTAGGTAATTGCATTCACCATGTCAGAGGGAAAAATAGCTCTACTCTTGATTTGTAAGAAGTGAATTATTCTGCTTTTTTTTTTTTTTCAGGAAATGGAATACCTGATGAATTTATGCTTGATACAGCAGGAAAGATTAATCTGGGAACCAGCCTGCTGCTGCTTGGCTCTTCCTGCAAATGAAAGCACACAGCTACATCAGGTTTATTTTGTTTTGGCTTTCCCTTAGTCTTAGGGCATCTGGCTGGCACCTCAGGAAATTTGTGTCTGTCTAAATAGTGTGTAAGCAGGCTGGTGCTGGGGGGGGCACGCCAGGGGGAAGGGGGTGACCCACATAGCACTCGTTTTATCTGAAGGATACCTTTCCCCACCACCTTGTTGTACCAACTCCCCAGCTTTGGCCTTCTGCACTTTGCACCACCACTGCTTTGCACAGAGGATGAAAGATTTGCAAAGCCACACACGGGTGTTGCAGCCTCCACCACGGAACTGAAGCTGCTGGAGACCTCGTGGGGACAGAAGTGGCACCAGCTGGGCACTCACCAGCACTGAGGCAGCTGATGTTTCCTCTGAAGGCCCCAGAATACCGGGAAACCACAACCTGTCTGATCACAGAAAGCAGATCACTGGCCTTTCGGCCATGAAAAAAAATGGGGGGGAGGAGGAGGAGGAAGTGCTATTCCCAGCTCCTTTTTCCCCAACATTTACCAGAGCCCTAAAGGTGGTACCAGAAATCTTGTCTCTCCTCAGGTGAACACATGCTGTACACAAGGGGTGGAGGCAGTGGGAAAGGAGGGTACATGGGACTTGGGGACAATTTGGCATGTGATCCATCAGCAGCTCCCCAGGGACTGGACCTGCTGCTTGGTTTGCTCAGCAATACTAAATCTGCTGTCAGAAATGAGGAGGGACTGGTCTGCACTGAGGCACCAGATTTTTGCTGAGGCTCTGGGGCTCTCCTGTGCCTTGCTGCTCTTCTTCCACAGTAATGGACCAGTGGGGATGGGACACAAAGGACCATTGAGCCCTGGAAAGTGTTTTTGTGTTCTGCAGAGCCACCTCCCCCAGAAGGGCAGCTTGCAGGACCTGGCAAAACACATCCCCTAAGGAGGACCCTGGGAACCTCCGCTATGCACAACGGCAGGGCAGGGGGCTGGTAGACTGGGGGGATTGGTGGGGCTTGTTAAACTGGGAGCTGTATGCACCTCAGTAGTCACTTTTGGGTAGGGGGAGGACAATGGCAGTAGGTGCTTATTGCAAAATCATCAGCAGTGATGTCATTAGCAATGCTGCCAAAGCCGGTTGCAGCAGAAGCTGTAGGAAGGCCGGTAGGGAGCACCTCTCGGAGAGCTACTGCAACAGGCAGCCTCACCACAGACCAGCGCAGATATTATTAGCTCCTGCAGGAGCTTCTGACAGCAGCTCTGCAGTCAGCGTCCCACATACCTAGCTCAGTGACTGCAGCTGGCCTGGTGATCAAGCCCAGCCCCACTCTGGCCTTTTCTACTGCAGCTGGAGGTAGGAACAGCTGAAACAGACCATGTTCTGCCCCAGCAGGAACCCTCCCACCTATAGCCTCACCAGCTACCTGGTGCTGGCACACCTGGAGCTCCTGCTTGACCAGCAACAGCTCCAGGGCTTACAGCAGTATATTTCTGTGCATCATCTATGGGCAGGAGCCTTGCACACCTCCAGACCACAGCATGGAGAAGATACGAACATCTCAGCACATGCATGGGGAGAGGCTGAGGCGCTGGGGGTGGGAGACACACTGAGGTCACACTTTCTAGGAAAGTCTCCCGCTGCAGGCAGCCAGCCGGTCAGGGAACATCACCCTGAGAGTGGCTTCAGCAGCAGCAGGGCGCTGCAGGAGCACCAAACTTGCCACCCAGTGCCTCCTGTGAACTTCTGCCAGCTCTTGCCACTCCTGATTAATTTCCTGAGAACCCTTGGTCCTGAAAGGGCATGACAATGTGAGAAAGAAGCCTGGTAAGGAGTAGTTTCTAGTCTTAGCTAGGAAAATTTAAATACCAGAGGGTACATAAAGAAGCCTTGCATTTATTCTTAAAAAAAAACAAACTTGGGCTTTAAACCACACCTTGGCATTTTTCAGAGCATGACTCATGGCTGGTTAGTGCTGAGAGCTGAGCACACTGCAAACGCTCGGGGCTGGGAAGCTGCTGTGGCTGCCGGGCTGGAAGCAGACGTGGAAGCTGCAGACCTTGCTACTGCAACTCTCTGTTGGGTTTTTTTGCCACCAAGGGCTCTTCTTCATGACCTGTCCTGCTCTTTTTAATATCTGGGAACTCAGAGAAGCCAGAGGTCAACACAGTGGTGGAGCCAAGCCCAGAACGCAGCAGAGCTATGCTGCCACTGGGAAAAAAAAAAAAAAAAAAAGAAAAGAAGAAAATAGATGTTTACATCTGATCTTCCACCAAAAGAATTTAGAGAATTCAGCCTTGACCGGAGGAGCGGGCTCTGCTCCGGCAGTGTGTGCTGGGGACATAAGCCTTGGCACAGCTTCAGTGAGGACAAGCCCGCCTTGCAGGGCAAGCCTGCGCGGACTTGATGCAAGATTGCTTCTAACAACCCATTTCTTTATGGCCAGGGGCATCTCATGTGGCATTGGGTTAAGGAGCTATCTCTATCAACAAGATTTCAAAGGTTGGCTAAAAACAGCTGGTGGGATTCTTCTCACTTCACTGAAGGTGAGCAAGATCTCATGGTCTAGTGGGAGGTGTCCCTGCCTATGGCAGGGGGGTTGGAACTCAATGATCTTCAAGGTCCTTTCCAACCTAAACCATTCCATGATTCCATGATCTCACCCACTTTAGCCTGTGGGGGCCATCATGGGCCTCAGCAGTGCCCATTTTCACCAACAGAGGATGACAAGACAGACAAAGGCATGCAGCTTTTGGGACACCTCCATGTCGTTAGACACCAGCACCGGGTTAAACTGGATGCCAAGCATTGCACATCCAGGTGCTTCCAGCCAAATGCTGCCCTCTTTAGAGCAGTGAAGAGGCAGAGCTGCTTGCCTGACTGTGAAGGCTGCTGAACATCTTTGCTCCCCTGTTTTTCACCTCTAAGAGCTGCTTGCATTCATGGGACTCGTGCAGGGGGTTGACGTCCCAATGCCGCAGAGCACCCAAGCCCCTCCATCTACCCCGGGGTTTGGTTTCCTGAGCTTCTGTAATAGCGGCCACAGCAGCCGCGGCTGGGTGCATACTTCCCCTCTTCTCGGAGCAGCAGCTGTGTTGCACATCTGAGCCTTTCCTGCGGACAGAATCACTGGGGTGACCTTTGAAGCAGCTGCCTCAGCGTTTCTTCACCGTGGGACCCGTGCTGCATGTCGGGGGGGTCACCCAGCTGATGCACAGCTCCGGACAGTGTAGGTTTGGGGCAGGGAGGAGGACTCGTCTGTGGAGGGGACTGCTGTGCTGTGAGCAAAGACAGACCAGCGCCACCATGCTGGGGTTTGCAACTTCAGCACAGCCTGCGCCACTGCTAGAAACAGGGCTCGGTGCAGGCGCAATGTTGCTGCTTTCAGGAGATGCAGAAGCAGCTGAGGAGGCAACCAAGACTTCAAGAGCGAGGCATTAAGAGCTTTTCCCTTGCTCAGAAGAGAGGACAGCTTTTCTTCTGCGGGGGGGGGCTTCGTTTTTGTCTGGACTGAGGCTCAGGCCGCCAGACTTTGCTCAGGCATTAAGCTTCAGGGCCCTGAGGGCACAATAGCCATCTTAGAGAGGGGTCTCCTCTGGGGCCACCCACCACCCCTGCCCAAGGGCCCAGGAGTCCCATTTCAACCCAGCCCATGGCCATGGGTCCCTGCCCAGCCTGGGTGCTGCAGGTTGCATGTTGTCACTGGCCGTCTGCCTCATGTTGGAGCCCCATCGCAGCCTGCCCACACCCCTCAGGCTGCTGTGCCGTGCCCTCATCACACTCTCACCCCAGCCGGAGAAGACCCATGCCACCTCAAGAAAACCGTGCGAAGAGAAAGCTGCTGTGGTGCCCCCCTGCGATGTTCTCCCCATGTATCCTCAGCAAGAAGGGCTGCCACCAGCAACGGCATCTCTGGGCTGTCAAAATGGCTCCCACTGAACCTCATGCTAGAGGCAGCGGCTGGTGCAGCTTGGCCCCAGAAGAGCAGAGAGGGAGAAAAAGGGGAGCAAAACTGCCACAGTATGGTCTGTGGCCAGGGGTGCTGTGTTCATGTGGTGGAAACATTGTACTTCTGCCCTAAAGACAGATGACAAATCTGCAGTTCTTCGTTTGTGTTTCAGTGCCTGTTTGTGCTGCCGGTGGTCCTTTGGGGAGCCACTCGCTCCCTGTCAGTCCCACCACCCCTCCCCACCTCTGCAGGGTCTGAAGGAGTGGACGGACCCCAGGCAGCACAGTGTGGAGAACATCGCTTGCTTCCAGGAGGCCCTGCTGGCAAGGGTCACCATTGCCGGCCATGCTTTTGGAAAGCCTCTGTGGGCTTGCAGGAGTGCCCCTTGGCAGCAAGGTCTCTGGAGGGGAGCTTTTCTGGCTGCTCCCTGCCTCTCCAGCAGCACCATGGGGGCTGCGCGGCATGGCAGCAGCCTGGGATGGAGCTGAAGACCTCCATGTGCAAGGAGAAGGTGGGTGCCTGCATTTTAGCCCTTCAGAAATAAACCCATCTCACCCCAAAGACTGATTTCGGCCCCTCATTTCCTTCAGCAGCCTCTGCCAAGTTCCCAGGTTTGTTCTGCTGGGTGTATGTCCAAGCCTTAACCAGCTTCCCTAGCAAGACACGACTGACCAAGGAAGAGCCCATCGTGCGGTTCTACGTTCACTGTGCTGGCCTGGATTTGTGTGTGGCATGTGGTAGCCCCACAGCTGCTTTGCTGATTGATGTCCCCATGGCAGTGCAGGCATGCCACCCAGCAATAGGCTGCCACCACAGAGCTGATATAGGTGAAAATTGCATTTTTTTTCGCTGCTGGGTTGGTCTGGGCGGGAATGGTTTCCCGAGCCCAACCTGTTGCACAGCCGTGTGCGTGCTTAGGTAGAGACCCTATATCTACAATCCCTCTCCAACAGCCTACACTCCATCCCTTGATTTTACACAAGTTCTGAGGCACCTCAGCCCATCCTTGTGCCAGCAGCTCCCAGAAAAAACAGGGCACTGCCAGAAAACCAGGTTTTCCTCCTGAAGCCTGGGCCTCAGTGCAGACACAGTCCTTGGTGGGCACCTACCCATGGACTGAGAGCACGGACGGTGCTGGGCATGTTGCGATGCCCAGACCCAGTCCGATGGCAAAGCAGCCTGGCAGCTGCCTTGTGGCACGGCTCAGCTGACTGTGGGCTACCTGCAGGAGTAACTCTGTGGGACTCTTCACCTCCTGGTCCATGGCAGGAGGAAGCAGGGACGAGACAAGGTGGCCAGCAACAACACTTGGCAAGAAATAGCCACCATAAAGCCGCTTACCCACAGGGAGTGTAAGGAAGCAAAGCCAATGAAGAAGCAGAAAGAGAAGAGGGTCAAGGTGGGAACAGATTTGAAACCCTGGTCCAGCGGCTGCACAATGCCCAAGCCTTGCAGCAGGAGTGGAGGCCCAGGAGCCCAGAGCTGCAGCAGGAGCATCTTCTGAAAGGGAACAGCACACTCTAGGGTAGGGAGACTGAAGCAGTTGCAGTGCACAACAAACCACAGGCTAGTGTATTCATCTGTCAGCCCAAACTTCTGTGACAGCCCAGTTAGACATCATGGAGACCCTATGCAAAAGGGACAAGGAGCCTAGGGGATGGAGTGTAGCTCCGTCAAGGTCAAATCCTCCCACTGCCTCGCGAGGGCAAGACAAGAGACCCTCTCCAAGACTGTCCAGGACACTGGCTTTTGCATCAGCTCACAAGGTCTCTCCGAGCCCATCCTGCGGATGTGGTTTCACATCTCACTTGTGCTAATCGAACAGTAACATTTTCAGCAAAAAAGGAGCAGCATGGACTGCTCTGCAGTAAGGGGCTGGGCACTCACTTGGGAAGCAAGTTCGTGCTTCCCATTGCGATATGTGTGTGTGGATCCAACGCTGAAAAACAACATCTTTGGGCTTACCGGATGACTCCCCACAATACTCAGAGTAGCCTTGGGGAGGGAGAGGGAAGCTGGACTTAGATCTGTGTTAACTAAAGCTAAAGAGGAACTTGAATCTACATCTCCCACATCTGTGCTGTGACTCTTGGCCTCTATTACAATTTTTTTTTTTTTCTAAAACTGGCTGGCCACGCTCAAATATCTCATTTCAGGGATGAACTGCTGCTGGTGAAGCCTGAACAGGGCCTGCACTGCCTATCTTTCTCTGTGGGGTGTTTCTGCCTCGTTTCTGCTTTCGAGCAGCCCTCTGCTCAGCGTGCTGTGCTGCACCACCGCTTTTGCCTGGTGTGCGGCCGGGCGGGCAGCTGCTGCTTGTGTGTCCCCCTAGCAGACAGAGAAAGTCAAGGCTGGCAGCACCCGTACCAGCCAACCTGCCCTCCCTGCTGAAGCTGGTGCAAGGGTGCCAGTGGTGTGGGCAGGCACAGCAGGGGAGGCCCGGAAGGGTTCAGGCTCATGCCATGCTTTTACTAGCAGCTGGGGAGCCGCTCTGCCCCAGCCTTTCGGCATCTGCGGGGTCATTTCTACCCTGTGTCATAAACAGAGAGCTGCTTGTCTCCTGCCTAACTCCTCACGCGATGCTTTCCACAGGCTGCTGCCCAAGGCAGTGACTACTTGCAGTTCCTTGTTATCTAATGGGGAGGCTGTGCAATACACACACAAAGGCAAGGACACATTGCAGTGAGCTCCACTTAATTCCCCCTTAGTGGCTAGTGAGGCCATTAATCTTAATAAAGTTGCCTCCACAGCTACATACAGGCAGTGCACAATGAACTTAAAACACAGCACTCAAACACCTTTTGAAGCAGCCTTTCTGCACTAAACACACAACAGGCAATACGTTATCCAAGCCAGCAGCCCTCCCAGGCATTGCCAGACAGTTTATTTACCTTCTGGTGATTCATCTCTCCCGCTTCCATGACAGGACCAGTGCCACCTTCTCCCCACTGTATAGCGTCAACATTTGGGGCAGGTTCATCACTTACCTGTCTTCGCTTAACTCAGGCACTTCTGTCAGGAGCCTGCTCTGTAGCCAGGTCAGGTACTTGGGGAGAATTAGCCAGAAGCCCTGGGACTCTTGGATCAAGGGAGCTATAACTGCTGTAATGTGATTTTTGCTCTACCTGTCGTGACGCTTTCCCCTGCCTGACTAACGCTTCTGAAAGCCAAGTAACAAGGAGCACTCCCTCACGCCAAGCAGCCGTAATTACCTGGTAATAGATCTAAAAGCATAATTCTGTTGTCTGTCAAAGATGTTGGCAGATAGGAAAGGAGCCAATCATCAAATCAGGAATAAACTTCAATAACATAATAACCAGTACACTAAACAGAAGGTTAGAGCAGTATGCACTTAGAGATGATGTGGAAGATTTGTTAAATGAACTTATCATGCCTTCCTGAGCATGTAATGAAAATGGCAATGGATTCAGTGCATAATCAAGCCCAGACCAGTCAAAGGACTGGGCTGAGAACACAGCAAGAGAATTTAAGAACTGTTCATTATGGCCGAGTTCTCTTTTCACCTAATGATACAGTACAAATAGCCACATACACATCTTTCACCAGTGTCCCCTCCTAGCAAAGGAAAGGGGCATGAGAAAGTCTCCAGTGCTACTCCCTGCAGCTGCGTGAGTAAAAGCATCCTCACATGGTACAGTGCACCTGAACAGCATGTGTTGGACCATTAAGAAAGGATACATCGTGGGTAAAGGACAAAGAAACTTGGGAAACCCAAACATGGAGTGCATGAAACTCTGGTGTGAAACCCAACATCGCTCCAGGGTGCAGCGGAGGGGAGACAGAGCAGTCGCTGGGCCCAGGAGCTGCTCTGGGAGCAACTGGTGCAGCCAACAGCAGACATCTGCCACGCTGCTTTCGCCAAGCCTCCACCAAGTTTCTCTGAAAGAGGTTTAAATTCTCCAGCTACAGTAATGCAGCTACTCAAACATCCACCACCTGATGTATGCGGAGTTTTTGCACAAGTCTAAGATGACCAAAGCTAGCAGAGTTTGGGGGAGGGAGGGCAACAGCCATCACAGTAGATAAGAAGGCTGAAAGAGTTGTTGTTGTTCAGCCTGGAGAAGAGAAGGGTCCGGGGAGACCTTATAGCGGCCTTCCAGTATTTAAAGGGGGCCTACAAGAAAGATGGGGAAGGACTCTTTATCACAGAGTGTAGTGATGAGTGGTAATGGTTTTAAACTGAAGGAGGGTAGATTTAGATTAGATATTAGCAAGAAATTCTTTACTTCGAGGGTGGTGATGCACTGGAACAGGTTGCCCAGGGAAGTTGCTGAATACCTGGAGGTGTTCAAGGCCAGGCTGGATGGGGCTTTGAGTAACCTGGTCTAGTGGGAGGTGTCCCTGCTTCTGGCAGCGGGGCTGGAACTAGGTGATCTTCAAGATCCCTTCCAACCTAAACCATTCTATGATTCTATGATTTACGCCTGCACACTCTGCTTCCCACTCATTCACTGCCTGTGATTTTATGGCCTGCTGACAGCTTCTCAGTGCCAATCCTGGGCGTCGCCAAAAAAGCCCCCGTGACCGTTTTATGGGCAAACACAGCAAATCACCCACACTGGGGTGTATTTATGGATCGCAGAAGTATAGCACTTCTGCTCATGCAAAAGACTTTATTTCCTGCCAGCTGCAGGATACCACAGTATCTGAGAGAGAAAGGGCATAACAGCTTTCTCTGAGGCATTAAATCGACAGTGATGGAGGAAATAGCTCCTCTGCAGCAGGGTGAATTCTACGCTCTCGGATAGGATCGGCACCGAGGCCCAAGCCTAGCAACTGGCAGTGTGAAGGGAAAGCTCGACTCCTACTAGCTCAATAGCAGCAAAGCTGCAGCCTGTGAATCCCTTAACCAGTTCTAGGTTGCATCTAGAGATGCCATGCAGGTTGCATCGGGTTCGCAGGAGCTTGCAGAAGGGGGGAAAACCCTCTTTGCACTTGTCAGAAAAGCTGTGCTCTGACACCTGCACTTTAGTAACGAGTGTGTTGCAACAAGTTGTTTGAGCTACCCAGCCCGATTTGAGTTATAACAGCGAGTTGGGAACATCTGCTCCACGAGTATGGTGGGAAACAGAAAATAAAGGAGGAGGTAAACACCACACGTACGAAGCAGGGGGAGGGAGATGCTGCAGAAGCGCATTGATCAAGCCGAGCTGTGGGAAATGTGAAGGAGGGCTAGACGTGCAGCATTAAAAATAAATCACACCAGGGCTCTGCAAGACACCGCAGCCCTCGAAAAAAAACTGTGTTCTACTCAGAATTTCTCGGTATGGGTTATTGTTTCCCTTTGATTTAGGCAGAGGTTTCACACTTCTCGTCTGAGACTTACCGTCTTTGTGCTGGGGTCACACATGGGGCACGTGAGGGTGTGGGACAGGGAAGAGGGCAGCGTGTCTGGTCGTGCAGGGCTGTACCTCCCTTCATCCTGCTCAGCAGCACCTCTGGGGCATCCAAAACACATCCTCTCCCTCTGCCTTGCCCTTAAACGGGTTAGGGAAACTTCGCTGCTTAGGGCTGCTGCTATGATTTTTAGCAGTGCAGTTTAAAAATTGCAAGACAAAGAGCCAACTGTGGGAGTGATGAATTAAAGCACCAAGCCAGCATACCCTCAGTCCATTATTCTGGGTAGATGCTTGGTAGGTGCCTTTGACAGGTCTGAGGGACCCTACCAGTGCTACAGGTTGGCTGTGTATTGTAGCTGAAGGGCTACAGCATTGGGCCTCGCCACAGGGTGTAGAAAAGAGCACACATAGGTCCTTCTCCACTCAAGGGACAGCAGCATCCGCAGGGGAACAGGACGGGCAGCCAGGGCAGTAACACGGTACAGCAAGGCTGGCTTATGCCAGCAAAGCCCAGATGCAAACACACCTTGTCTGAGCCCTCCCCTGCAGCTTTGGGGCTGTGCCGGGCAGTACCACCTGCATTTAGGTGGCTCCGTTCACACTTGAGAGACCTAAAAGGGATTAGGCATTCGCAAAGAGATGTCAGCAGCACAGATGCTGAAATACCCTTGAGGCTCCAGGCCTGAATGTTTGAACCACCTAAGAACAGAAGTGCTTTGGGAGTCTTGAGATTTAGGCAGCAACTGAGGGAGATCTAAACCTTATGTGTATTTAAGCATCGAACATGCCTACCTTTCCATAAAAGTCAGCTGGGCGTTTGCCTTTTCTCCATCATGCCTGTGCATGACCAACCAGCCCAGTCCAAATATACTCCGTCAGGTGTCGCTGGGGCATTGCTCACAGACCTTGCACTCCTCCACCTTATTTCTTGTCGGGAGCCCGGCCCCGCAGCCGCTCGTGAGGAAGCCAATCTCTCTGCCAAGCGCTCCGACCTCTGGCCCAGGCGAGGCTGAAGAGAGCATTTGCCACCACTCCCCTGGGAGCACGCAGGGATAAACTGTGCTCCGCGGCACGCAGCAATAGTTAACACGAGCAACATCACCCAAGGTTTGTACAACCAGGAGGTTTCTGAGCTCTCACCTGACAAATGGCAGATCCGAACTCTCTGCCTTCCACTTTATGGGGAGAGCCAAAGCCGCAGCACCCTCTTCCCTAAAGAAGTGCCGTACCAACAGAAGTGACGGGCTAGCATGGATCAAAAGGGGACTATCCCCCCCTCCTGTCGAAACCATGACACTGTGCAGCAAAATTAATAAATAATGCCAGCAGGCTTCTGCCTGGCAGAAACATACTGAAAGAGGAGACGGGGCTTTGCAAACACATCCGGGGGGGAGGCATGCGGGGGGAAGCATTGCCTTCTGTTTCCTGCACAGCTTCTGCATTTTGCATTGAACCAATCTGTAGATAAAACACAGAAGCAGCCTCAGAAGCAGAGACCAGACCCCGAGAAAATTCCCCCATCCACCATGAAAGCCCTCGCAGCCAGCCCTTGCTGCTGCAGCCCCTGTCGAGGACACCGTGCCCCTGGCCCCGTGCCTGGCAAACGCTCATGCAGATAAAAAATCAAGGCTCAGAGACCTTGGGCACCAGCAGAGCAGAAGCTGCAAAGGTCAAAGTTTTGCACTGTAATTAATTTGGTTTTTTTCCTTTTGGTCTTCCATCTCTCCTAGACACACAGGAATTCCACAGCAGGGATGGGGAGGGAACCACCTCTCCAGGAGGCCCCTTTGGCATTATCAGACCCCTGCCTTGACTGCGAGGCAGCCTGTCTTCCCATACACGAAACGGGAAACAGCAAGATTAACAGAAACCCAAATCAAAAGACTTAAGCGTCTGCTTTTGAACAAATCTGATGTAAGGCAGGAAAGCTTAACCAGGGCCTAGAAGAGCACTAATTACCAAATAGAAAATTAACAGGTAATTTGTCTCTAATGTGAGCTAATCATTTCGAGGGGAGGAATTAATTAAGTGGGGGAATTAAATCACCAAGAATTTGCAGAGTGACCAGTTCTGATGGGGTAATATGGGATCCGATAATTGCGTCAGCTTCATTTTCTTCACCTCTGGATGCAAGAGGCAAGACAGAGAGCAGGAGATTAGTGCAGTGCCTCCCCGCTGCTCCCAGGCTGCAGCCTGAGATGACCGCACCTTACTCAGCCTCAGCCTTTTTTCTTGGCAAAACCTGAGCAAACGAAAAGCAAAAGCCAAAAGCAGATCACTGGCAAAACGCAGCTGCTAAAAAAAAAATAATTAAAAAATTAGTAGGTGAGAGAGAGGGAAGTTTTCTTTACATAAATGGCTCGCAGGATCATGAGGCACCCTCCTGCCCGAGCTCAGTGCCAAGCGAACGACACAGTGAACTACAGTCAAAGTCTGGTGCCGGAGCTCTCCATCAAAGAGCAGGGGTAAAAGGTGAGCGTCCCTCCCTCGGACGTGGGTGAGGCACTTGGAACATGAAAAAATTCATTTCGCTTGGGATTCCAGTTATGTCCAAGCTGTTACTCAGTGCTGAGCGATGGATGGGAGGTTGAGGCTCTTCCACGGCTGTTAACAAAAGCCAATCTGCATGGTGCCACCAACACGCTCCAGGCTGGGTGCGGGCATACAACCTCATTTCTGTCTAATTAGCCAGAATGGTATTTATGTCAGCATCATGCTTTTACGACAGCTCCGTGCCAGCTGCAGGAAGAGAAATGATACCCAGCCTTGTAGAAACGCAGAGCCGCATGGGCAGACACCACCTGATCTCTCATAAAGCCTGCCAGCACAAAAATAACTTCTCAGAAACACTTGAACACGTCTGAACAAGCAGAGTGAGCCAATATTGGATCAGTACTTTGCATCACAGGGCTGCAGCGTTTGCGATCCAGCCTTCAAAGCCCTAAATTTGGATTTGCTTGGATTTACAGCATCTTCAAACCGATGCCCAAGCTCACCTACTTTCAGTTCTGCTATCTCCTTACAGCAGTATGTGCCAAATCCTCTAACAACCCTCCTGGATGGAAAAATACAAACATTTACACTTCAGAGCAGTGATTAATTTGTGGCAACTATAATGGGTGAGGCTTCGCAAGTGAAATAATATGGTCAGATCCGGGTGGAACTGTGGAGGGAGGTTAAATTATGTAATTCATGCACAGGCTGTGTTTTTTCCACATGCGAACAGAGGCTGAAGGAGGCAAATTAAAAGCTTATGTCTCATTCAAGAAACTAAATTCACTGTTGCTGATTTGTAAAATGATTCTCCCAGTGTTAGGATTTTCCCTGATACTGCATATACTTGCTGAACCTGGTAGCTCTGACACATTTTGTAGTTTATGCCTGAATGACAATAATGGGGAAAAAAAAAAAAAAAAAAAGAAAAACATGAAAGCTGTCAGTGTCTATTAGTGAGTTCACATTACAGAACAAAATATTCTCTCCTGGAACATGCTGGGTCTTATGCAGATTCAACTTTTCTGGGTGACGCAAATGCTGTAAAAACAACTCTTGAGTCACATAATTCCCTGAAGCCAAATAAGGACAGAACTCAGCCCACGCAGCTCTGACTTCCCAGTTTCTTGGTAGTAGCAATTTTGTTTATCTTCCCTTCTAAATGATACCATTTGCCTTGCTCTCACTGCAAATCTTGCGTTTTGCATCACTCAAGCCCATAGTCGGTGTAAATACTGGTACTGTAAAAAACAAAGTCCTGTCCCAGCATCTGCAAGGTGTAGCGTAAAGCCTGTTACGTGCTCTCTGGGACTAGCTTTGCTAATTGGTAGGAAGTCTTCATGAGGAACCTCGAAGGCATTCTCCCAGACTGTCTGTAATTTTATTTTGATATATTTTTCACCCAGAGGTCATTTACAGCCCATTAGAGCCAGGCTTTGGGTATTTTATGAATGTAATACAGCAGCACGCAAAGAGGACTTAATGCCTTAAGTCCTTAGAATGCTTTTTAATTTTGTAACGCAACTGAATCTTTTCACCGCCAGATTTCCCATGCACCAAACTGGGCAAAGCCTTGTGCAAAGAGTCTTGCAGCATGTAAATAAAGCCTTCAGACTTGATCTGCGGGTGGTATAAATCATCATCGCTCTGCCGCTGTCATTTTGCATCTGCAACTGCTGAGCTCTCCACTTTGAAACCTTAAGAACATTTTATTAACAGGGTGGGAGGAGATGCAGAAGAGGAGTTGTACATAATAAATAAGATGCGATGTATTTGCAGTGCACGTAAGCGTATTGTTTTATTTCTTTTCAGCATCGTTGATTTTCCTTCTCCCTGGCTTGACAGCACCTATGCATGAGAGCTGAGTGTCCATGCTGGAAATACAGGTCATAATGTTCGCATGGTAATGCACCGTAAGCTTCATCTAACTGTAAAGCAAACAAGAGCTATTTGTGTCCTTACTAGTTACTAACAAACAACTCTCTTTAGAGTCCAGTTTGGAAGACGCAGTGACATACCCCTGGCTTTACATTTTGCAAAGCAAAAGCCTCTTCCAGCGGGCGAGAATGTAGCAGTGTGTTTGCATATTGTTGCTGCCTGATGACTGACATATACAATATACCAGTGCCTGATTAAGATATGCACACACTCCTGGGCAGCGAAGCCATTAACATAGCAAAGACATACTCGAAGTGTGGGATTCATAAATCAGAAAGAACAAACTGTGCTGTGACCTACCAGAGCTTTAACTCATCCCTCGGCTGCTGCGCCGCAGCTTCAGCCAGCCAACGCGTGCTTGCGCAGCTGCACCCCCCTTGTCAGCCTTCTGTTTAGCTGTCCCTCCTCTTCCCTGCGCTTAAGTGTCTTCCAAGTTACCACTAGTAACTGAATATATTTACCGAATATAACCTAGGTCTCCAAGAATAGAAGAGCTCTCATGCACATTTGACATTTTTGTGTTTAACAGTAACATTTATGTATTTGAGGCATGTTTTTCCACTGCCATTTTTTAAACACAGTAAATTCAGTCTGGTTTTAATGCTGTTTTTTCCTGAAAGGTCTACCACATCTCTAAGGGAGGCTATATCACCAGTCTGTCACTTGATGAACAGCAAAAGAAGTGATTTATTCAGCCCCTTTAAAACTCCCGTAGCATTAAATCCAATGTAGCGCAAATGTTTGAGAACTGTTGAGAAGAAAATATGTCTCTATTAAAGCTCCAAGACTCTTGTCTGTTTGATTAAGGAAAAGCAATTTTATACTTCTGAGACCTCCCACGCCATATTCTTAAGAGAGGAAAGGCAGGAAATAGTCTACCTGACATTCCTCATTTGCGGAGAAAAAGAAACACTTCAGAGTTCCTTTATATATCATAAGCTAGCTAAAAAAGAAATGACTGGGTTTTCGACTGTCTTGCCTACTTTAATCCACTGATAAGCCTGGAAAACGCAATGCTTTCTCCTGGGACTTACATGTCCACGTGAAAGGATAAGTGAAGGTTGCAGGTAAGCATCTTGAGAAGAGAAGGGACGTCGTTAGCACCCAGCCATCCTGGCACAGTATCTGTAGTGCTGTATATGAGCCTAAACTGGGGGCACAGCAGCGGCTTCCACTTGGACAAATGACACATGCCAATTCTACAGTGCGGTACTGTCTACAGCAGCCACCAAGAACCTTACAGAAATTTCCTCCAAATACTGTTACTCATCTGTCCAACTTGTACTGTCGTAAATGCACTATCATGGGGTTTGTTGTAGGTGCGGGCCTTTCTTTTCCATCAAAAGGAATGTCGTATATTGAGATTTACACAAATGGGCTGCACAGCAAATTGGTAACAAGCCTTTGCCACCCACATATTTGGTTCTTTACTTGTAAACAGACACCATGACCAAATCTGACGTTTACAGCCTAGGAAGGTCACTGGAGCACTCTGCCCCTGTAAAGCTACACATAGACGTATCCTATTTTAGCCGTGCACATAGGACACTGCAACGCAAACACCAATGCGTTCCCAGGCTGCCAATGAATTTTATGACCTTCGCTTTTTGTCTTGTACCCCCTGCTTCTCTAACTCATGGAAAAAGCCGCGCCTCTGTCTCTAGCTATGAAAGACAAGGGGTGATGTGTTCACAAACCAGTGAGGCTGGAGCTGTCAGAACCGATTCCAGCATTGACTGTGCCATTCTGCAGAGGGCACTTGTTACTCCTCCGGTCAGTCACCAGACCATGGTGTGTACAGTTTCACAGCTGTCATGCTGAATATTTTAAACGACTGTTTTTTTGCCAAGTCAGAACACATTCACAAACCAAGAGATCATCTGAGGACAAAGCCTGTCCAGGAAAAAGCCTGTTTCTATTTTGGCACTGCAGCTTGGAGAAAGAGGGTACAGATCCCAGGACTGTCACAGCTGGAGTCTGTTTATGGAGGAGGTTTAAAACACAGACTTAGCTAATCTCTGAATTTCCTAAAGCAAAACATACAACACTGCTTATTTATTCCCCCCAGACAGGAATTTCATCAGATGAGGTCTGTAACATCTAACTAGTTTGCCAACCACACTCTCAAAGCCCACAGGTGATACTTTGGGGAGATCAGAAGAAAAGGAGACCTAAGAGACCGCTATGAAGTGTTCTCCCTAAGAAGTTCTCATTAGTGTCAATCTGTATGAGTTATGGATTTAATCCTCCCTACTCTCATGAGTAATCCTATGTATGTATTTGCACAGCAATTCAGATAAGACGCTACTCTGCTAGATGCTATACAAACATGGAACAAAAGGCTACAGGACATCACAGATGGGATCTGTGTTCCAGTGCAGGTTTCTTCTTATCCCACGAGTCCATTGCTAGAGGTGGCTGGCATGTGCACTGCCACACTGTGACACCCTCAGGAGGGACGATCCCATTTGGGTAAAGGAAGTAAATAATAGAAAGGAGACGTATCCCAAGGTGGAACGAGGTATAATGAGATGGTCCAGAAAGAGTTTAGGCAGGAGTCCTGTGGTGTAAAAATCAAAATACCTGGGAACAAGGTAATGAAACAGATGGAAGAAGTTTGGAGCCTGAGACCTGTGCAGTCCTCTGCCCTACACCCCTGTGCGCTCAGGGGCCTCAGGTTTCCTCTGAACTTGCTTCAGTCCATCAAAATACACAGGAACACATGAGCAGCCGTATACACGTGACACACAACTATACACCAGAACATGAACGCTGGGAGGGAAGAGTGAAAGGTTGTATTTGAACAGGCAAAATCCTTGTCCAAGGCAAACCGAATTATCACCAGTTAAAGACTCCAGTTCCAAAACTAATAGCACGTGCACTCTCCCACCTGCAAGTCATCAAGATCAAACAGGCTCAGCTCTCCGAGCAGTGGGCTGAACAGAAATACCTGAGGGTTGTCTGCAGCCCCAGTCACAGCAGGGGGCTCTGCAGAGGAGCTTTCGTGTGACGGGCAGCGTGTGCTGCCCACGGGACCAGACCGCACGTGAGAGCCAAGTCCCTGGAGGGGAGGGTAGGTCAATGCGTCCCAAGCGTCCCGCACACGTGCCCTTTGCCTTTAAAAGGAAGAAGGGCCGCTTACAGCAAAGATCTTTACCAGCAGGCCTGTTCATGCAAATAAGTACAGGTCTGTATCTAGGACTGCTACGTCGGATTGTGGGGCAGCTCTTGAAGAACAGCATCTTTGATCAAAACAGCACAGTCAGGAGACACTGAGCTCTCTCAGCTAGATGAAGAGGCATTGAGCTAAATTAAATATTAATGTTAGAACTTGAAGCATAAATTAATCTTCCTATTGGCTATACTGGGTTAGAAATTTAATTCATTTCTCATCACATGAAAGGGGCTTGAGCACTATCTCAAGGATTTTTTTAGTGTTTCCCACCAAAGGACAGTAGTTTTACATTATTTAAGTCATCTAGGATAAACCTGGCTCCTCTCTAGCCTGGTTTACTGGCACTTCACAATGCCAATGTGCATCCTGGACCAGTTGAGCTGTGGAGACTTGAAGCAACATGGGATGGAAATGTTCCGACACTAATGTACTCCACTCTTAATGGTTCTTGCCAATCAGCAATCACCCCACTAAGCCTGACAGCCTTCTCTACTGCACTGAAATCACTATTTCCTTATTCCCTATCTGCTTCTTTTCCAGTTTGATCTGGAAAAACCTGGACATTTTTCCTTCCTGCCTGCTCCTTTCTTAATACTGCTTTATTAACCCTACAGGCAAGCTGCCCGGCACACTTGAAAATGTGCTCTGAAAGTCACTGGTGACCCAACGTATGAGAAGAACAGAAATCAAACCCATCAACACCTTCATTTTAGCTGCTGCCTTGCTTGCTCTCCCGTGCCCAGCGCTATCCCAGGCCAGCACTCCAAGGACCTCTCAGTGATCCCAGCGGAACAGTGACACGGTGGGAACTTTCCACTGGGAGAAAGGGAAAAGCACAACCTGCTCCAGACGTGTTTCTGAGGGCAGCACCACATGTTAAATCAAGGTGGGTGGGAGGTGTCATCCCACAGCCACAAGCTTTCCCTCACCTCCCAACGCGAGGGAACACAAATCTGACAACAGGAGGGACAACAGGACTAAAAAGTAACACCAGCCACCCACAAATTAAACAGCTAAATAATCCCTGTATGGGGAAGGAAACCGAAACATTTCTGTAGTGAGAGAGGATCAATTCAGTGATAAAGATGTTCAAAGGAAAAATATAGTATGTAGCTTGTGAGCAGGGGGACTCTGGGAAACTGCATGGAAAGCCCAGGAAAGATTCACATCCACCACTTCAGTCTCACAGTATTTTTCTCACTTCGGCTCTTGCCAGCACGAACTAATCCAGGACATTTTCTCTACCCACAAAGCTGATCAAGCATATCCTCCTGCCAGCCTGCGAGCGTCAGCGGCCAGCTTGCACCAGCGCCAACATACACAGCTGCCATCTCTCCTACCTCCCCCACAAGCCAGTGTTTCCACCGTTCCCAGCCTAGCCCCCCACAGCACGCAGCCTCGCAGACCGGGATGCAGACTGTGATCTGTTACGCTCTTCCCCCACCTTTAAAGCAGGAAGATCCAAAGCTTTGATCCCATTCCCGCTTCCCTGTTGACGTCGGAGGGCAAAGCCTACGCCACAGCTTACTGCAGCAAGGCTGAGTTGCCCTGGTTTTCAGTCAGTAAAACATAATTCCCCCTGACTGGTGGTAGAACCACTAAAAGCCTCATTTAAAAGCCTCAAGTAACAGTACTACTACTAACCACCCACTGCCTTCAAAGCTTAAAAAAGTCCTGTCCCTCAACTAAGCCCCATGAAGCACCAGAGGAAGGACTGTCCTCAACTGCCCACCAGGAACACCCACTCAGAAGAGGCGAGAGCTGCTGAACTAACTTTCTTCCCACTTAGCAGCAGCAGGAAACTTTCCATTCAAGAAAACAGCAGTGAAGGTACGCCAAGAGCCACGATGCTTTGGAAATACTGCCTCGACTGTCTCCTCCAAGCTTGGAAAAGCGCTTTGCAAGAGCATTAATCGAGACGATGTAACTTTAGCATAGGCCTCAGCAGAAGCAGCCCTCTATAGTACACAAAAAGAGACAAATGAACCTGGAGTTTAAAGGTCCACTTTTGTTCTCAAAAATCCAATAGACATTTTCTCTACAACATTTCTGAGAGCAAGATGGGCAATAAATCAGATATACTCTACAATCCATGCTGAACACATAGGCTGCAATTTCATAAACTGGTGCCAACTTTGTAAAATGAACACACGAAATAATACAGTGAATAACAAGGCAAAACCACTGGCAGCCCAGGTGCCCCTGCTGCTCACTGGACTGAAGCAGCTCACCCCCACGTTTTTATTGTCGGATGGCACACGCACACCAGCCCTGAGCCTAGAGCACCGAAGACTGCACTGGTGACACGCGGTAAAATTTAGAGTCACGCTGTGACAAAGAAAATGGTGTCACTCACTGATATGAAATGACAATAGGGATGGTCAGAAACCCTTCAACAAAACTGTTTTGTGGCTGTTACAAAATGCTGATACTTCAAAAAACATTGGGGGGGGGGGGGGAGGGAGCATTGTGAAAAGTGGTTCAGAACTGTCACAATGTCAACAAATAGCCTGAAGTTATCAAACAACCCAGAGTTAAGGTTACATCAAAAACTGCTATTTTGATTCTATGCTCTGCATTGGCAGGGAGGAAAAAAAATTTAATTTTAAAGTTGAAAGATTCCATGGGAAAGGAAAAATCATCCCATCCAGGTCTAATTTTTAATAATACAGCATGCTCTAGTAAACAAAGTTAAACATAGCATACAAATATAAACTAGCCTCTTCCTCATTTTGGAGGTTATTCAGTCACTGCATTCTGGTATTTTTATACTACTGACAAAATAATAATTTAAAAAAACCCTTCTCAGCATACAGCTGTATCTTCTGAACTGATGAGAATTCAGATACCGAGTAGCTCATAAGGCAATTTTTGAGGACTACATCCAAATTTGACAGCCATATCAATTTACAGTTCTGCCAGCTACTGCTCTGGGTTAAAAGAATTCAATGACCTGGAGGAGCTATGTTTAAATAACCTACAATAATAAACCTGCCGAGAAAAACCTCGCACAGCCGTCTTCCTGCAGCTCAGACAGGACCTATTACTCATGAGGTCCTGCCTGTGCAGCCCTGCAAACTCTTCATCTGGAGGCGTGGGTTTGCCACCCTGAATGGCACTGCAGCTGTAGTCGCACCTACCCCTGAAAGGAGACCTTCACACTACAAAGACTCTACTCGAGGCAAAATGTTGTACAGCAGAAATAGGCCTCCTGGAGCAGGAACATCAAGGGAAAGAAGAGTAGGAAGTTTCTGAGTTTTGAGAAAGCAGGTGGGTCTCTGGTAGTACCCAAACCAAGGAGAGGTTGCAGATGGTGGCTGAAGAGCTTGGAAAAAATGGAAGGGTTACCTGCTTCAGAAGGATGAGGGCAGATTTTTGGGACTCAGAGGAAGGTATACGTTTCTGGGCCTAGTAGAGTGAGTCAGGGAAGACAGAAGGAAAACAAAACAGTTTTAAGCCAGTGGGAAAAATGGCACCAACACATGGCAATAAACGGCTGCTGGTCCCTGACTTCATGGCTAGCGATTAAACAGCCCACCTAAACACTGATGGAGGCAAAACCTAGCACAGAAGTAATCCCTCATCACAGAACATCTGATGATTGCAGAAGGAAAACCACTTAACAGCCAGGGTAACTAGGAAACTATACACCACCAAAAAGAAGTGTGGATTTCCAATTGAACCATCCATGTGGAAACTCTTTCCTTGTCCCTAAGCATGATCTATGATATTCACGTAATTCTTGACAAGTGTTCATCTAACCTGCTCTTAAAAGGTCTCCATTGCTGCAAGTTCCACCTCTGATCCAATGCCTTTAGCTGAAGAACTGAACCTGAAGTAGAGGTGATCCCGTTAAGTGGTGTCTACAGCCTGTCCATGAGAGCTTGAATTGCGGAAGATGATCAGAGTTCTAAACCAAAGCTGTACCCTTAATATTAGAAGAATTGGTCAAAGCAGTATGATCCTTTCCTTACATGGGAGTGAGATTCTGGTATCGAAACTAAAAAGTGTGAAGTAATTTGACCATCAGTGCATCCTAGGCAGGGTCTCCACTGAGTTAGCAAAAGCCCCGGGAAAGTGATGGTGTAGTTATCAGGTAGACATTGTTTAAGCACACTTGCTCAAGCAGACAGCAACAAGGACCCAGAGGTGTCCTGATGCTTCCATCTTGTTAAGATATTCGTAATCCAATAGCATAGCACATGCCAGAAAATTCAGCAGTGCGCTGCAGGGTCCAACTCTTTTATTTGCTTCTAGTTATGGGCATGCTGTCTGGTACTGCAGTATACACTGAAAGCTGCTTCCGTTTCATGAGTGGTTCCTCTTAAGTGTATTTCAAAGTCACAGTTAAGTCCTTTAAGAATACCTGAGTTTTACAGCAAGGGAAGCAAGGGTGCATCGCCTCTGGTGCGAAACGGAAGACCAGACCAGCAGTAGCAGAGAACACCTCTTCAAACCCTGATGACCACCGTAAGACTTACCTTGCACGGGGAACTTCGATTCCCAGGGAGCTACTGCTAAAAGAGTAACGATGTGCAAGGCAAGTGCAACGGCTGCAGTCTGAGTGTTAGCTCCCACGCTAAGACAGAACGCCTCACGCTGCTCCCAGCTCACCAGGTTATCATGGATGCAAGCTGATGTTTGCACGACAAGAGCAACACGGGGTCGACTCCCTTAGGGGAGAGCTGGGCTTCTGGATTCTAGCTTGGCCCCTGGCTTCTTGCTCAACTGCTTTGTGTCTCAGTTTCCTGGCAAGGCTGACCTCCTTCTTAAAGCATGCCGAGACTTACTCGCAAGAAGCACTGCGGGAACACTAGGGGTTGCAGTGGGCCTATCATTTTAATTTATCCACATAAAATAGGCAGGTACTTGAATCCCTGTGGGAATTAATCCGTAAAGTACGTTGTGACTCAACAGTGGTCTAATTATCAGATTCTTCAGATGTTTAAGGAGTGAGGAGAGGATGTATCCTTCTTTGGACCAGCTGATATAGTTAGAAAACTCAGGAAAGCTTTCAAGTATGTGATCCCATTATATTCTTAGATCCACACAACTTCAGTAACGTAATTAAGTACATACAGAGTCTTTTCACCCAGAGAGTCCCTAGCATATCTTCTCCATACACAGATGAAGAGGAGAGAGCTGGAAAAGATCAACAATGAGGTACTGCGTTTCCCTAAGCCAGCCTTCAGCTTTCAAGTGTTTTTACATTTCTTCAGAGAACACTTCCCATAACCTGGATCTAATCTCTGACTAAGCTCAGCACACAAGTGGTATTTAACAAACAGCTTCAATTATGACTCCTGGTCCACTTAATTTCTGGCCGCTCCTTCTTCGTAAATAGCCCTAAGCGTCTGTTTCCCTTGCTTCACAAGAAATGCTTTCAATCACGAGCCTCTGAGATCTCAAGCACCCTGAGAAGCAAAGTTTCTTTCAACTACAAGGAGAAACAAGTGTTTACCAAAAAAAAGATAGAAAACAAAGTAAACAATGGAAGTTGGACTAGAAAAACCCACAAAAGTAATTATTTGAGAAATATTAGCAGAAGCCTCATTTACCTGTCTTGTTATAGTAGAATAATCAAGGAATATGCTAAGGCTTCCCATGGCATCCCACTGGGCAGTGTTTTGTCGGGTTTTTTTAAGCTAAATCTACCTGCAAATTATTGTCTTTAAAAGTAGAAACTGGAAGTCCCAGGTGAGATAGGATAGGGCACTGCAGTCCTTGCTTGGAAAAGTTTACATCTTAACACTGACAGGATGAACAAGAGACGAGAACGGTTGCAGCACGATGATGTGGCTGGCCCCAGCTCACCCAGAGCAGCAGCACAGCTGGGAACAGATGCCTTGTATCTTTGCCTAACCCTTTATTCTGTTTCCTCTTCAAATTTATCACTGCTACTTCTTTCCCACTGAGTCATCAACTGAAGGAGATTAGATAAAACTCCTTAGCCACTGAAAAAACCTCTTGATACTCGAGTCCTTTCTTGAAGCAACACTGTTGCGTTTCCTGCACTGAATATCTAAGTACACAACACCAACAGAGATCTATCAATTTACTCCCGATGGCACTCCAGCCTCCCCTGCCAAGCCTGCAGCCCTGGCCTATCACAGTATGCCTCCTGATGACAAACAGTTCACCCAAGAAATCTAGTTTGTATAAAACACCAGTGGGAACAAAGTTTTCATCGCCCCAAATATGTGATTTGACAGGTAACTGTACTGAAACATGTACAGATCAATTAGCAGCTTCAGCACCGTGCAATCTGTGCTCTGAACACACTGAACATCTGTTTGAACGATGTAATTCCTTTAGCAGCAATATTTTTTGCTAACAAACCGGATGATATGCACGGTAAATTTCCTCCAAAGTGGCAGGACGAAGAGTGAACCTGCTCTTGCTAAAACGCAGTTTAGAGCAGGATTTCAATTGCTCACAAAAACTCTCTGCAGAGATGCAGTGCCCCTAAGGACTAACTACGCGACAGGATTTCCTTCCACCCTCACCCTGAATGGACAGCCAAGACCTAAGAGATCCATAGCACTGACAGCGTTTCCAGACCTTTCCTAAACAATGCCAGGAACAAACGAAGGGCAGCAGTAGAAGACCACGCTATGGTAGGTCAATGAGTGGACACAGGCTCTACCACCACCGACTCTTTTCCTACTCTTGGCTCTGGCGCAGGCCTGCTTCGTTAACCATCAGCAAGCTGCTCAGCATGGTAATACTTCTGTGAACAGGGGATGGTTATACAGATCACTTTCCGGGCACTGCTTATGAGCGCGCTATGTAGGAACAATGCTATGTACAAGGCAAATGATTCAACGAAGCAACCAACCGACGAAGAGGCTGGCAGAACCACAGATGGAATCTGAACGGGTACATTTTGTTACACAAAGTGGCAGCCAAGATAGTTTCATGCAGTATTTTACGTCATCTCTACAGCCTTGGCAATCTTCTTCCCCTCAAAAATAATCCAGCTGTGACTGTCCTGTGAGGTTGGATTGTGTGCTAGCGCAACACATCTAGCCATGTTCACTGAAGCGGAAGAGCTCACAACAGAGATGGAGCGAAATTACAGATTTCTCCTTTACTCCTCTCCTCCAAAGCGTGAGAACTAACATTTAAGATCTGCAATTCAACACAGACCCTAGTAACTACCTGCAGGTTATTTTCAGGAACGCATTGATCAATATGAGCAACAGTGAACACTGCACTTGATGAGGATTCACAAACTCAGGTGGCTACAGACACACAGTTTTTAATGAGGTATACAGTGCAACTTTTGCTTGATTGCCATGGTGAAAGCCTCAGCAGCATCCTGCTTGCGCAAGTCACCTTTCCTGCACTCAGTCACTGCCTAGATGTCATGCTTGCATCTAACAAAACAGTGACCAAGTCCCTCCAGTAACGCCACTGCTCTCTCAACCTTTATGAGAGTCCACAATAGGACATTAATCTAAAATGCCTCCCACCTCTCACCACCACAGTCAAACGGATGTTGTTTCAAGGCTACTGCTGATCTGCACAGGTCACAGTAATCTCACTGGCTGAAACAAGAGTTGGTTTTTCTACAGCCTTTTCACTACAACCTCTGCCACCAGTGGCGTATGCAGCCACGTATCGTGCAAGGACTGACTCTACTGCACATTTTGCAGGGCTGATACAACGCAGATTCATAGTGAAAGACAAATCATTCATCATTTTCACCATTTTAACTTCACAGCCCTTTTCTTTACCTTACAATTTAGGATTGGTTTTCTCCACCCATTCCCAAGTCTCTTTCTGCATTTATCATGAGAAAAAAAAATTATGCTTCCCAGCACACCAAGAACTACTAAAGTACAAGCTCCCACCTCTGTGGGAACACACTCTGTGCTTGTCTTACTACAGTACTTTACACGTCCTAATGCTCCTCATACCCGCAATTTCCCCAGTACCCTGTTTCAACCTCATACCACTAGAGATAAATTGCTTCCTCCAGCCTCAATGAAAGAGAGTCTTTCTACGTGTTTCTGTGGCACGCGAGCACCAGACTTCCTCCTTTGGTTTTCCCTCACTTTGCACTCTGATCTCCCCTTACTTCACACTGACCACTCCACTACCTCTAGGACCCCTGGTGCAGAGCCCGCTGCTCACAGGCCTGCTCTACAGCTGCTCCACTGTGCTCCTGTGGTTGCAGCTGCCTAACTCCAGGCTTGACTTCCCAATCCCATGGGCCACCTCCACAATGCACAACACTTCACGCTTTCTAAAACTGTGGTTCTGCATTTCTACAGCTTTAGCTACGTAACATGCAGGGGGGAAAAGTGCCAGGTTAGAGATTTTTGGAAGATACTTTTTAAGTGCCTATTGCACATCCAGGGACATAGCATGACAACACAAAGCCCTGCATGATGAGGTTGATTAATTGGTACAAGTCTAAAGCAGGTAAATTTAGTGTGGTCCACACTCAGTGTGCTCAAAGCAGGTCCTCCAGCAAGCTATCCTGGTAAGCATGCAGGTTTCCTCCTTTCCATGGCTCCTCCAAGCCTGCGCACATTACCAATCGGCAGTGTACCAAGTAGGGAAGATTCCTTTTACAGATCTGCAGTATACACATCCAGGACTGCAAGCCCACATCACACTTTCACTTGTCCTCAACCTGTACCCTGTGCCTCTGCATGCTTTTACGGATCAGAGTTCCCAGGCATTACTTTCTCACGGGGAATTCACCAGTTCCTAGTGTCATTTCAGCACTGCACTTTACACCTAGCTTTTCTCAATCACATTCTTCTAAACGAAGCAAGACTTTTGTCTAGCTTCAAAGATGGACTGGAAACATCTGAACCTATTCCTTCCACTGTATCCCCTTGGATATTCCAGTCCTTAACCTCATTGTAGCCTAATTACAGCTCAATCCCATAGCTTAGGTTTTAGAAAACTAATTCAAGGCTGGAGTGTGGGTATACTTTTGCTAACTGGGGGGAAGAGGGGGCACACTTTTTTGCAGGAGAGGGAAGACAGCACATGCTGCACTTTTCCCCACAGAATTGCATCTACATGCTTCCAGTGAAGCTGCCTAGCAACAATCAACAGGCAAGATGTCAAAATTAAAGCCACCTACTGGAACACACCTTTGCCAAGTTCAGATACAACCGCAAGATGAGGTCCTTAACATTACATGGTTGAGGAATCCAGTAAATTTCAATTGTGCTGTTACAGCCAAACTTGGCATACCTCAGGAAAAAAGAAATAATCAGAAGGTGGTCTCCTCATCTGTCCCACACCTGCTTCGTTAGCACCTCTAGAAAACCTGTACAAGTACCCAACATCATGAGGCAGAGATTATTTTAAGGTTGCTGCAGCTGTAGCCCTAAGCCTAGCTGCCATTTGTAAGCACACTGCTGCACACCACACTAGATTCACCTGCTTCCAGAGCTGCACGTGAATGAGACTACTTGGGCTACAGATCTTGTAAACCAGAAGAGTGACGCTTCACAAATGAGTAGACTGTGCAGTTCAACTTTTTTATTTTAATAAAATCAAGAATATGCACAGCACATGCAGTGCTAGCATCTAAACTAATACAATAAGCAATTCTAAACCTACAGTGACTTGAAGTTCAATTTTCACATTCAGCAAGTTTAAATCCATTCTTGCATATTGTTTTGAATCCTTGTATCTGAACTGAAAAATATTGCTGGCTGATAAAACTTGCTAAAATGCACAAGTCACTGATTATGCCAATACAACAAAGATAACCACATGTTTGAGGGTTGCAATGTGCCAGACATTCACTGAAAAAAAAACACACAACTAAACAAAACTCACGCAACAAACATCTGAGAATCTGGACACTTCACATCAGTGTTTAGAAGTGTTTCATTAATATCTTAAGACAAGTGTATCAAAACCTTGGCATGTTTAATTTTAAGTTGCCAATTTTTGTTTTACTATCAGAAAGTTATGGCTACACTGCCAATGCCGGGTCTGCTTAATTTGACTTAAGAGTTTAATATGACTTAAACATTAAAAGCTCACACTACCCCGAAATATATAATTTCACGCATACGGTGACATTCAACATTCAAGTGCCAGTGTTTTTGTACTGTCTTTTGGTCAAGTTTCTTTAAACTTTCAAAGAATCACTTTTAGGCTTACAAAAATAAATATTTGTCAAAAATGTTCAATAAATATTACACAAAACTAGCAGCAAAAAGTATCTAGAAATCTGTCGTGTGCAAATAGTTTTCTTCCCAGCTATCATTCCCATGGTCCCAAATAAGTTTTAGAATCTATTTCCTTCTCCTTAAACAAGCTGCGTTCAATCTCCAAGAGACAAAATAAGATTGGAAGTTAAGGACACGCACACAAGACATATATAAAATTCTCTGAATGTGCAATAAAAGAAGTATTTTGTAAAAAGTTATGGGCAAAATGTACAAGGGCCTAAACCTAGACTTGAAATAGCACCATAACAAATGACCTCAATACTGTCAAGTGCACCTACTTAATAAAAGTTTTAGAACAAGGCACAATACACTTGAAAAAATCTATTGCACTTTAGGAGATTTTTGCCATTTTTCTATGCCACTGTAGATTAGTTGTTAACTGCTCTGGCCACAAAGTTAGCACAGAAATTCCAAGTGGCAGAGGCATTTTTCTGGTGGACAATACTTATCTTTGGCCAGATTTAGCATAAACAGACTATAAATACAATGGAAACCTATGCAACTAAAACTGACTAAAACTGCACTTTAATAGCAGAATTGAAACCTTGTGCAGTTTATGTACATTTCCAACCTCTGTGATCTCAGGTTTGTTTGTTACTCTTCTGGAGCCATTTTACAAAGTCTACAGTAAGCCAGTTTAACATCTCCACGCAGCTTGAACAGAGTAATGTGAATCTGCATTAAAATAAAGCCTGCTGCATAATTCTTCCTGTTCATACCCTCTTGACCAAAAAACATCAACACTAGCATGCGTTATTAGACCAAAAATTCAGTCAGGCCCTTAAGGAGGACCAATCACTGCCATGGTCAGCCATTCTACCATTTCAATTTCATATGGCAGGCATTTTTAAAAAGTCTAAATAGATGAATTCTCCTAAAAACTATTTCAAGTTATCAGACCTTTAAACGTTCCCTGTAATGTTCTGCCCACATTTGGCTAGCTCACATTAATGATCTGCCTAAATATTGAAAAAGGAATTGCTGTATTTACTTGCATTAACTTCAAAAACAGTGCTTTTAATGTATGCATGTATCCATACATCATCTCATCATGACTGGAATGGCTTATTAAAGGCTATCAGGTTCTAAGTACCTATCCAGGATAGAGTGAGCAAATCAGAACTTTAACTTAGTACAGTTTTGCCACATTAGAAACTAATTGCATTGATATGCTTCAAGATGTTTTATTTTTCAAATCTGCAAATACCAAAAGCCCTAATGCAGGCTACCGCATAAGTTTTTCTTTGTAATATTATGGATGAATCAGTGATTCCTGTTTAAGTTGTATCACACCTGTGTGCCAAGGTTTGATTTTAGCCCAAGTTCAGTAATTTTTATTTTGTCAAAACAATTGATATCTTGAGCATTACTGAGCCAACAGGACATCAAAATAAAAGTTGTCTAAAGTTAAAGGCACAGTACATTAACAAACAAATGATCCTCAGTCACAAAATCATAAATGCAGTTCCTGGGTGGGGATGGGTGGGAGGGGAGTTAATCCTGACTACAGCAATAGAGTCTTCAAAACCACCTTCAAGATAGGGCTACTTGTTCCTTTGTTTCCATCTTGTGACCTTGAGCTCCCTTAAAAAAAATTTCAGTGGAGAATCACAGCTGGTAATGTACTGCGAGTTCTTGAAGCTACACAAGGTATAGTCTGGCTAAGTTACATGTGGTTTCCATATTAGCTTGTTTGGTAGGATATCTGCTGCAAGCAGATTCAGTTGCCCCACCAGTCAACCCCCTGGGAGTTATAGTTTCCTCCATATCCATCACTGTTGTAGAAGCCTCCATAACCACCACCTACGAAAGGCAAGAGAAAGTGATGCTTAATTAACTCACTAAAGACTTGAGCCTTCACAAGAAAACACCCCGGGGCACACACACGGAAACCCACCCAAAACTACTATCGAACACACACATTTTAGTTTAATGTTGGAAAAGACAGATAGCATCAAACTAACTGAAGACAGGTAACTTGCACAAGCCTAGATCCAAGAAGGATGCTGAGACTGCGTAACAAGCACCAGCTGACATCTCATTTTAACATTACCTCCAGAAGTTTTACTACAGCAAGCATTTTAGATCTGGTTTTCTATTTGCCAGCACTGCCTGCCCAGTTTTTCTTACCTCCGAATCCTCTGCTGCCACTCCCTCCGCTGCGGCTGCTGGTTGATCGACTGCTACTAAAGCTACTGCTGCCAGAACCACTACTTGTTCGATAGTCTCTGGCACCAAATCCTCCACTGAACCTACTGCTGTATAAAGGAAGAAAACAAACACTTGAGTAAAGTCAGTGGTATTTTAAGCACTGCAGACATCAAGATTCAAGTACTAAATTTCAGGTTTGGTTACCAACTATCATCGGCCAACAACCAGTACTACTGTCAAGTTTGGCATGTTTCAGACTCCTCCCAGCACTAACTGGAAAGGGTATTCAAGACAGCAAAGGAAAATTTACTACTATTCAGGCAGGGTCATGTTGAACTTGCCATGTTACACTAAGAATTACTTCCTCAGGTCCTGGTAAGATTTGCTTCAGTGCAACCTCTGCTCCAAAGAATTTCCAAACCTATCTTAGTGTTCAAGTCATGCATTTACAACCACCTTTCATATTGTAGAAAAGGACATTTTACAAGCATACTTCCAAAGAAAAAGCCAAGCACCTAGAATTCATATGGTCACATCATGTTAACTATGCTAAGAGGAAGGGTTGTTTCTCCTCCTACCCCTTTTAAGCCACTACACATAGCTTTGTATTACCAGCTTATAAAGCCTTTTAGGTTTCCACAGCAAAACTATAAATGGCCTTGCACCTGTAGTCCAAGTCTCATACCTTTCCTGTTCTATGTCAGGAGGCAGGTGTTACCTTCTGAACATCAGAATAGCTACTTAAGGTACATCTCTGGCACATGCAGGTATGCATTTCTACAAAGTGTTTTGTAAGGGCTTTCACAGAGTTCTAAAGTTAGTTTTGCTAGATGTCATCCTACTTCAGCTTCATCTAGTTGTCTGCCTAAGGGGGAAAAAGCCTAATGGGTTAATTGCCTTATGAAGTAAGATAGAACAAAATCACACATCAAGCAGTCACCTCCTGATACATCTCACCTCACAGTTTATACCACACTGGTTTGTCTTCCTCTGACTTGTTTTCAGTCTGAAAATATAGTTAACAGAACTGCTTCCCACAATGGATTAAGTATACCTTTAGCCAAAGTTGTGACTGTTACCTCTTAGATCGCCCACGGCTGCCACCTCCTTTGTGATGCTGTTCATAAGCCATGTTTTCCAGCCAAGATGGTACTTCTTGCTTAGCCTCAACAAGAAGATCAAGCAAATCCTTGGTGATGTTTATGTTCCTCTCATTGAAAAATGAGGTGGCAAGACCTAAAGTAAACATTCAGGTTTAGCCCCACACAAAGCAAATACACTACAGCACTTAAACCCATTCCACCCTCCACTTGGAGCTGTGACAAATACAAGATCAGATTCCTTCTAGCCAATATCCAGAATAGTAGAATTACCTGAAGAGAAAGCTGTTTAAAACTGTTATTCCACCACAGCTAGTCATAAAAACCCCAGCTATTTACTGACAGACACAGCAGCTTACATGTGTTATCAAGAGCTTTTTAATAGCAAAAGGAACTGGTTACCTTCCACACTGGCTAGACAGCAGTGACCAGCTTCTGGTCACAGAAGGTACCACATAGGCTTAAGTACTTAGTTGCAATTTGATCCTTAATCGATATTACTACACCTATCAACTCTGGTATGACGTGCTATGAAAATTCTAGATCATACTTACCAAGGTTTCCTACACGGCCTGTACGCCCAATACGGTGTACATACTCTTCAATGTCACTTGGCAAGTCAAAGTTTATGACGTGCTTTACATTTGAAATATCCAGCCCTCTTGCTGCTACCTAATGATTAAAGGATTGAATCAAATTTTAGTAAAATTCCACAGGCCATGTAATATGCTTAGTGGCTTGAACTTCATAGATTTCACTTACTGCTGTGGCAACAAGAATTGGGCTCTTGCCCGAACGGAACTGGTGCAGTGCTTCCTCTCTATCTCTTTGAGAGCGATCTCCATGTATACTTGTACAGGCATATCCTTCATGGTACAAGAAGTCCTCAAGAGCATCTGCACCCTTTTTAGTTTCCACAAACACCAGAGTCAAGGAATCCTTGCCTGCAAATAATTAAAGCACAGGTTAGCATAAGAAACACTGCACAGGCCAATACTTGGCTCCACCACCTGACAAAAGACAGCTTCAGTTCTCTACTCTTGTTTATTCTAAACTGAAGCCACTGGACATCTCCCCTCCCCATTTTATATTACCAGAAGAGCTTACATCAACCTAAAATTGACATTTAATCAGTGGAATACATTCACTGCATGTTAAGGGAATACCCTTTCATTCACCTACTCAACAGAAGTTATTACTCGAGTCATTAGATTTGCCTCATCTGCTTATCTGAAACTGGTCTTTACCTGTGGCGTTTAGCAGGTCAAGCAGAAATGATCGTTTGTCTGACTCTTCCACCCATACTACTTTCTGTGTGATATTCTCAGATGTAGAACCTACTCTGCCAACAGCCAGAAAGATATACTCATCAAGGAAGTCACGAGCAAGCATCTAAAAAAGGGAACAAAGAAAATATCAAAACAGTGGTTTGGGGTGGTTTTTTTTTTGCATTTGTGGAAGGGGAATTTGGGCCTATGAACTGTTACAATATTCGAACTTTTTGTAGAGTACCTGGATTTCCTTGGGGAAAGTAGCACTGAACATCATGGTATGGCGAACCCCCTTTGGTGGCATAGTATCTTGTTCAACAATGCGACGAATTTGAGGTTCAAACCCCATATCAAGCATTCTGTCAGCTTCATCGAGAACAAGGTACCTAAATAGTAATTACAAAAGTTATTCTTGAAAGTTTTTTTCTTTAAGCTTGTAACCCAGCACAGACACTAGACTACAAGTTCTCAACTAGATGTTTACATGGTTTGAAATCTGTAACTTAAGTGTCATTAACTCCAGATCTCGCTTTAAAAGATACAGTTTCTAGCTGTCATCATTAGCATATGGCCAAGATTATTTTACTTACTTGCAGAAATCCAATCCAATCTTTCCCCTCTCCATCATATCAACCAGTCGTCCTGGAGTTGCTACAAGCAAGTGACATCCACGTTCTAAGTCACGTATCTGCTGACCAATGTCTGCACCACCATATACAACACAGGGACGAACTCTGGAACGGTATGCAAACTATAAAACAAAGTAAATTAGCTCTAAGGAAAACTATACCTGAGCTACTTTGTAATGATGAACTCTTAGATATACCTTTCTGGCTTCCTCATAGATCTGCACAGCCAGTTCTCTAGTGGGAGCCAAGACCAGTGAGATTGGGTATTGCTTACGGCGCCCATACCTTCCATTCTCCTGGAAAAAAAAAAAATACATACTTGGAATCAGTATCCCAATACAAGGGGAATTAAAACAGCTACTAAAGGCAATATTGAAGACACATCAAGTTTGTCTGTAGAAAGAAAAAGCATGTGGCTGGAAAGCCAACTTGTTTTACACACTGCATCTGAAGACTCTGCCCTACTACAGTACCCAAGATTCAGCTGTTGGTCAGTATGTTAACAGCAACATAAGCTGCACAAGCTTGGTCTCCACAACCTGCACTGTCATCTATAACTTAAGCAGCAGAGAAATAAGTCACAAAAACTGTTACTTCCTATGCTCAAGTCACTATAATACAGCTTTTTTTTGGAGCAAGGGAAGCATCTTTAAAGCTTATGCAACAACAACAAAAACACTCAAACAATCTTCTCTAGACAGTATCAACTCTTCAGGTAGGAAAAAAAATGTTCCACAGCTTATATTTTTCAAGGGAAATAGCTGAAGCCTTCTAGAAGTTGAGAAGCTTGCTTATCATACCCAAAATAATATGACATTTAAGCTCAGCTACTGTGTTCAGTAGCAGACCTCAGCATACAGGGCAAAAATACATATTGATTATAGCTTTTCCAACACTGGGTATTTAAATACTTGCCTTCATAGCTCTCAAGGCATCACCAGGGCCATCTGCATAGATCTGGCTCAATATTGGTAGAAGAAATGCAGCTGTTTTCCCAGACCCTGTAAGGACACAAGTCAATATTACGAATATTTTCAAAGTGACTGTACTGTCAACCATAGCACTAATACTGCATCACCAGCATATTCCCCAGTAACCTCTACACTAGTATATGGATACTACCTATGCCATTGGAGAGCACTCCTTGGGCAGTAAAGGTTCTCTACAGAAGACTTACCACCCAGCACCACAAAACCCTGACATGAATGTGATTTAAGCCATTAACATTTCTCTCAAGACAACACAATAAATCCAGTCAGCCACACCTAAAGCAGCCCCAAGACTCTACAGCTAAATTATTTCCAACACCACAGGTATTTCAGCATACTCTGAAGAGAAAGTTGGACTACCTTGTGGACCTCTTACCTGCAGCTTGAGAAATACAAGACCCTACTCTTATTGAGAGAGACTAAGCAGTAAACAGAGTTATAACTTACCTGTCTGAGCACAGGCCATCAAGTCTCTCTTTTCTTTAATAATAGGTATTGCATGTTTCTGGACTGGAGTAGGACGGGTGTAGCGTGTGAGCTCAATGTTTCCCATAATAATTTCTCCCATGTCAACATCACTGAACTGTAAGATATTTAAAATGAGTAAGATGGTGGCTGAAGGGAAGCATCTCCATGTAACAAATCACTCGGTTTAAGAATTAATTTGTAAAGCAGCTTTTGTTTTATCTCTTCCTATAGAACTTGCCTATTACGTTTACAGACACTCAGGAGCTAGTTACCAAGAGTCTGGTATCTACTTAGTCCAGTCATGTGAGTGAGTCTTAAAGAGCCAGCCAAGCCTGAACTGCAGACTACACCAGCATACTATGCTTGGCACGATGCAATGCCTATGCTTAACCAGTTGCTCCAAACCAGCACCTCCAAGCACTTCTACTTCTTCACGTGTTTAAAGACAAGTCACATAGTTAAGTGAGCTACAAGTGTTAACTGAACCAGCTTACACAACTTCTCTCATGTCTTAGTTCACCATAATATGCAAGCCTCCTCTGCCAAACAGCTTAGCTGTAGGAAGGCAAGACAGTTATTTCCTTCCCTCCCTGAACTTAAGACAGCATGACACCAAGTTTCGCATGCAAAACAGTCACTTTTTTAAAAATCTAGTTTGCTGATGCATCTAATAAACTTACACTTTCAATATGTGGAGGACAGTTGCTGCCTGTTGCTTCAACAGGAATGTCATCGTATTTCTCAAAGTTAATGCCAGTATTGCTTCCTGAAAAGAGCTCTCTAAAAACAGAAGAGAAAGTATTTTACTCACTAAGACATACCAACCAACCCTGGCACGTGAATTTATACTGTTCCATTACTTACTGTTCCAAGCGTTCACTTGGGGGAAGAGGCTTTGACCAGTCATCTTCATCTGATTTGTCACACCAGCGGCTATTCCCACCACGGTCAAATCTACCAAAGCCGCTCCTATCATAGTCGCCACCTCTTCCACGCTCTTCATATCTAAACACAGCAAGAATATCAGGCCACCATTCCTGGGCAACAGGATTTTTTGACATGCAAAACTAAAGCCATAATAATCTAGTAGTGTATGCCCTGTGTATTACATATGTAACTGTAGAACAATTCAAAATCACGGGATTATCTGTACTTGCTTCTTGACCCATCAACTGAAGAGTTTAGTCCCAGCCATTAAGCTAGGTCACACTATTCTGTCTCAGACAGAATAGTGTCATAATTTCACAGCTCAGTTTAGCTTACCACACTGAACCTCGTACC
This sequence comes from Pluvialis apricaria, assembly GCA_017639485.1. Classification (NCBI taxonomy): domain Eukaryota; kingdom Metazoa; phylum Chordata; class Aves; order Charadriiformes; family Charadriidae; genus Pluvialis; species Pluvialis apricaria. The sequence goes on along the minus strand of CM030007.1, from coordinate 97,200,250 downwards.
AAAATTTTTGGTTGGTTAAGTGTAACACATGTAAAGAATCAGTAATCTGCCAACAGAGCTGCAATTCAAGTTGCTCAGTCTTTGCCATTTTTTGTAGGGAGCTCCACTTAAACCTCTTAGGAGACATTGTTTGGTACTCCCCCCTTTTTCTGTGCCTCATTTTACATCGGTCTCCCACGTCCAAACAAAACCCTCAAGTGCTGTAATTTGTTCCTTTATTCCCCCACCACACATGTGACCAAACCAAATACCTCAATTACAGGTCACATTATTTTATAAAGAGGGAGCTCACCTGTATTACTGACGTGGAAAGAAGGTGGAAAAAGTCCTTACCTCAACTGTTTAGTTTTTGGTCTGGTAAATCATGTTTGAGAAAAGTCTGGATACAGGACTAGCGTCAGCTTTACTAGTCGATAAAGGTCACTCTCACCACACTTGTGCATACAACGCATGATGTGTGTAAGACTGATCAAGTAAGGTAGAGAACCTGCAAGAGTCTCACCCAGTTTTATTAACTACACTTTTTAAACAAGGAAAAAATACTGAAATTAAAAAAATCCATTTTGATGTATTTTATGTGCTCCCAACAGCTCTTCATGATTTTTCTGGAAGTAACCACCCATCTAGCACTTTTTGGGTAAAATGGTTAGGTCAGCAAGTCATTATAACCACAGTGAGCGACTGGTGGTGGACTACAGGCCACATTTTAAACACATGCAAGTTTCCCATCCTTGAACTCATGTAGCTTTAAAAACGAAGGTGTCTCACTCTCCTCCCCTCCCAGGTTCCTCGTACCTTATCCTGTTTTTCACACCTAGAACTCTGATTTTAACATCAAGATTACAGGTGCACTACTAGAACTGAAACAGACTTCGTATGTACCACCCAGACAAATAAGTACTTGCCTTCCTCCTCTTGATCCATTTCCACGGTCAAAGAAGCTTGATTTTGCTCCACGGTCAGACCGTGCACCAAAGCTGCTGTATGCATCCTTGTCTCTGCTAGAACTCCAGCCACCACTATCAAAACCTAATAGAGAAAGATATTTTAGCCATACATTACACAGTCTAAGCTTCTACAAGAAAACCCTACGTTCTGTCCAGTAAGTCTTCACTGGAAGGTCTACAGGACTGAAAGGCAGGCATTCCTTCAAGAATAGAAGATGTACAGATGTTAAGACTTATCCAAATAGCGACCAGGCATCTCTCATTGCCTATCAAAACTTGCTGAAACCTGTCCACTCATGTACAAGCACATTATTCTCTAATGCACTTCACTTGTCTTACTGATAACATGCAAGTTGCCTATAGACAGCTGTCAGAAGAAACATTAAGACACTAAGTCCTGCCAAGCCTACATTATCTGTCCGACTTCCACACAAATCCTTGACCATGCATTTGATTTCTGTAACGTTAACAAGGCCTCTGGTGGAGATCAATACACAGTTTTAGCCCTTGTGTTAGAAATCCATATGGAAGTTAGAATGTTTTTTTCATACTGCAAGTACACAGAGCAATCTAATCTACAACAAGTTAACAGCACCATGCAGAAATAAGGAATATGGAGTTCTTAACAATTAATGACCTCACTGAATTTTTCCACAGCACTTTTACACTTTATTTATTTACATTATTATTTATTATTATATCTATTATATTTATGATATATTATATATTAATATAATATATTATATCTATTATTTATTTACACTTTTACACTACAGTAGATGCCTACTTAGGAATGTCAACTCAAAGGACCAAGTAGGATAGAAAGTACATCAGCTTGCCAACGCCATGAAATAAAAAGCCTTGTTTTTATTCAGCTACCAGGGGTTGGGAGGTAGGCAGAAACATAGAGCATTAAACAGTGCTTTGGTACTAGACTAAAAACTTTGATTTAGAGTTCAAATCTTCACAAGTTTGAAAACATGACCCAACCATAGTCTCAGCTACGGGATTTGGCAGAGAATAAGTGAAATAATTGAACAGATAAACAAATAATGTCATTACTATTAGCGAGCACACTTTTGCCAGCTCCCCAACACAAAACCAGTCAAGACCTATGCAGACAATAAAAGCAACCACAAAACAAAAATTAAAGAAAGAGGTTGCTCTCAGTCCGTCTCAGAAAAAGCTCTGCTACAAGAATTACCCTACCTTGTAAGTTGATCTCTAGACAGTGTCACTCCCCTTCCTCCCTACTAACTCTACTCCCCAGAATCCAGACATACACTAGCCACAAGACAACTTTAAAAAAAATAGTGTGATAACTACAACTTATTTGACCTGGCTAACTGAAGCAGACAGCAAAAATAATCCATGCATGAAGTTTATTAGCACACAAGACCATGGAATGCTTCAAGACCTCCTTAGTCCTTTAAGTAACTTCAGTCTTTAAGGATAAATTAACTTCATACAGAGAGGCTGCTAACAGAAGATCAGGAATACCATAATCACTTCATTAACACATAAGAAAGTTACTTGTAGCTTAAAGGCATCTAAATCTAGATTTTAGTATGAGTAACTTTCAGTATTTTTAGTGTGGTTTGAAGTATGTCATCCTGCCAAGAGATCTAACAGCAGTAGTACTGACAGAACAATCTTCAGGAAAATACAGATGTAGTTTCTTATTAGTGAAAAAAAACAAACCCAGGCTCTGTACTACATGAAGATCTACCAAGTCTGAACAGCTCCAGAAAGGAGTCAAAATTCTATACTCCAAATAGCATATAAAGTAAGCTTATACATCTAGCTTGTTATACACTAGTTTCTACAGCTGGTACCTTGCCATTATTTTTCTTTGATGTACTGCAGCAACTTCTAGACCAAGTCTTTAAAAAATACATATACCCTGCTTGACAATTAGCACTGTTAATTGCCCTTTCAGTTTGGTATTCCTAGTTTGATTTTACTTGTGGATCAGCATAGAGCAACAGAGGTCCAGGCCATACAAGTCAGTTCTAAGTAACCAGCTAGCAGAAGACATCACCATGATTTAGAACAACATGTCAAATTAAAACCAAAAGCAAATACACTGAGACAACCCATAACAGACCATAGATTGACTTCTCTAAAGTAAAGAGAACAATGAGACCATGCAAGAATTATCAGAAAATTCCTGATAACATTAAGGCTTGCCCCCCCTTTTTTTTTAAGTAAAAACGTGTATAGATTCCATCCAGCATGTATTTCTCTAAGGGGTAAGTTTAGAGTTAAGTTCAGTGAGCTAACTACTTCCAGAACAATTTTGTAGTTCTTGCACCTTTGAAGAACAGTAGAATTGTCAATACCTCTTCTCAACTAGCATTTTAATTGGCATTTTACAATGCTCTATCACCAATCATTATCAGCTTATTTCAAATGCTACCACATACCAATTATTAGCTTTTTAAAGATGGGAAAAATAGTTAGAATCCTTCAGGTTGGAGAAGACCCTTAGTTTGTTTTTTTTTTTTAACATCTACTCTTTGATCTACTACCATAGATCAGATTAGACTTTAAATATCCAACAGCAGCTTCCAGGAAGTTTAACAAGAAAACGACACGACAACAAGCTTCAGCATTATCAAGTCAAGCTCACAGAAGCAAGACACTTCAGACCTGCATATGAGCTCCATATACTGCAGCTTTTAACAGCTGAAAAACAGAACTGCCATTAAGTAAACTAAGGACATATTTTTATGCATGCTCTTATTTCCTGCAGTTCTGTTCTGCCTTGTTCCCATGTACAAAGCTAACAGATTAATATTACAATAGGAACAGATCTGCAGACATATGGAACGAGTAAGCTGAAGAAAGCACTGCAGAATTTTTAACAGATATACTCTCAAGCCCTTAGCACGCTTCCCCTGTCAACACTTACTGAAATCACGAAGGTGCCCAGCTCTTCATGAAGAAAAAGAACAGCTATTTTTAAGGTATCAAGTCCACTGCCTTAAGCAATTTCTTACTTAGCTGCAAGCAAGCCCATTGTGCAACTTTAACAGCATCTATGAATTACTACATTGTCACCAGCTACAGAGGAAAGTGAGAACCCCAAGCTAGGAACTATACACTTGTTTCTAGAGCATGTCTAAGGGAACACCACACAGGAGAAACAAATAATTTTTTTCTTGTCTCAAGTTTTTTTTGAATGCAGTAAAAGTAACACTTTCACTGAATTCTGTAAGGTCATGGGACGTGAGCAAGACAATTCTACTGGATTACTGAAATACAATTCTACCAAGTAGTTTAACTGATTTTTACATCAATAAAAAATTTAGCAGGTTGCTACACTTGTAAGGCTGCATCAAAAGTTTTGTTACACAGTCAAATACCACTATTATCCAACATCTCTTTTACCTGTTGCCTGCTGAGGTCTACACCTTGACAAATCTGTTGATTCCAAGGGGCAGCCAACATAGAACAGCTTAAACACAGCCAAAGCAGCAATCATTACTTTAGTTGTAAATAACAGAAACAAACACTACTTCTATGAAAGTACAACTGTGTAACAGACTTCAAAGCATCCTATAAAATAGCTCAGCTTTGCATCACTGTACTGATGATATCCGCTTTGCTTCTCAGTAGTGGGCCTGAACTAAAACCCTAGCTTTTCCATTTAGCCATCATGAACCTTGTCACAGGCAGCCAAGTCTAGTGATCCAGTACTCAAACAGGTTTAAAGGAAGTTTTGAAACGTTCAGTTTACCATGTCAGTCAGCAGCCTATGTTCTACTAATTGAACAAGCCATGTGTCAAACCTAAGAGTTTTATGACTTGTTTACCTTTTTGCAACACAAAGCTTGAAGACCCCAGAAAAGCCACACATGATCACATGTTCATTGCAATGTTTGAATTCTGCTCTTGCACAGAAAAGACAACAGTGACAGTCCTATACATTAACAGGTCATGCTATGAACTCAAGGTTAAAACTGAAGTATTCCTCCACATCCAATATCCCCAAAGATTAAACTGGAGTTTGGTACAAATTACCATACAGGGAAAGGAAATCTATAGATAAACACCAAATGTTCACAAGCCAACTTTACATTGTTCCCTGCTTTTGAGAAACCTGCATATTCCTCTCAGGGTTAGCAGGTCAATTTCTTGGAAGACCACTCACATTTGAGGTTAATGTGGTAAGAAACTTCAAGAGCACTGAGCTGCCAACCAGTCCCTCTACTTTCCCCAAAACACTCAGCTCTCACAACAGGCTGTTCATCATTTGGTGGCTTAGGCCATGCATCTTTTAGGTTAAAGAAAAGAAACACACACTAGCTTGGACACACACAAAAGCAAGTAAAAGAGCAGACCAACTTTTTTTTCAAATGGTACAAGACTGGAGCACAGCCATTTTTCATCTAGTCAAATTTAAAATTACACAGCTCCAGAAGTACTCTGAGATATGTCAGCATATACTTCCAATGTTTTCCTCCCACCCACTCCTGATGGAACAAGTCCTCTTGCAGTATTGAAAAGAGGATCTGCGAAAGTCCACTGCTTTACAAGCAGATGAGATTAAAGTCTTCATTAAGTTGTAGTGCAGCAGACAGCATTTTAGTTCCTCTATTCCAGCATTTCAGAGGAAGTGTTTCTTCTGTCTACACAAGTCATTAGACATTATGATAATACATGCTGCAGTACATGCAATCTTTGTATCTTACAAATAAAGGTCATGATTTACTTTTCTGAAGAACTCCACAATTTTTTGGTTTTATCATGTTTTGTTTAGGATGTCAACCCCCCTGTGTAAACTTATCACCAAGATTAGTCACGTATTTCACATTTCACATACCAGCATCCCACATTGCCTTCTGCCTTCTCTTGTGGACTTCCACAAAAACTACCGGAAGCTAAACAAGCACATCAGACTCTTAACTGTTTTGTTTCTCACACTCCCTAGCTAACAGCAAGTTGTTTAGAACACCCATTTACAAAGTTAAACTGTGCTATTTGTTCATATTAAACAACTGGTTACTAGAAGTTCCACATCACAGCCACTAGCAGAAAAAACAGTATTCCCAAAATCTTTTAAAATTGATACTCAAGATTACAAAGCTAGTCAAGTTAAGATGGGAGACTCCATCTTGCTTTAGTCACAGTTAATTGCTTAATGAGATATGGAAGGTATTTTGCCAGTCTGATACTGAACTTGAGCTTAGACTATAACCTGCTAAAGGAACCAAGAATAGCATGCTAAAAGCAGATTAAGTTGCAGTGTTTTGCACAGAACAGTCAAGCAGTCCGCATAATCACCTTTAACAGTACTGTCAAAGCCTTTAACAGTCTGTTCCTAGAGATGCAGAAGTAGGCCAAGAACCAGGTACAAGTGTTGCCACTGTATTTCTGATACATACCCTGTTTTGAAGCTTCCCTGTTCCGCAAATGAGGAGGAATGTATCGGCCTTCTAAAGGACAGAAGAAAGGTGGTGTTACAAGATTGCAGCATTATCCCCCTTTGAGATACTAGCCTTTCCAACAAGAGCTTTTGGTTAGAAAAAGCTCTGTCTCAAAAGCTTTAAGGCCTTCTACAGCATCTTTAAACAAGAGTCCTTTAATACAGCACTTGATACCCTTCTCTCAGAGGACCAACACAGTGAAGATTAAGTTCTTGCATGCTCATTTAGGTAGCTGCTTTCTTTTTTTTTTTAATGCACAGATGGTCTTGCTATTTTTTTGACCAAGTCATACATGCCCTTTACGGATGTTAGTGTCTGTGATGAAAGCAGCCTGCCTTCCTGGAACTCATTAAGGCTTAACCTGGTGCCAGATATTTGAGCAGCTTACAATTTTCACTGTGTCATTTAAGTACTGGCACTCACAGTATTATTACTACCAGTATTTTTCCTTCGCCTTAAATTCAACCATCCCTATCAGTTCAGCTTAGATCAAACCAGAAGCCACACGTAATTGCCTCTGAATAGCATTCTTCATTTACAATCCAGAAGCATCTGTCTGCTAAGCAACATGAATCAGAATGTACTAAGCACAAAGCTGAATGCGAATTCCTGGAAGATTCCCTTCTGTTCTTAACATACATAAGCCTTGCATGTCAGAGAATGCAGTTTTTACTGAAGGAATCGGGATTAGTACAGTTAACTACTAAAACTAAAACTTTTACCTTTAAACACTGCAGCTATAGATGGATGTTTTGAGAAAACAGATCACACTACTACTACAATCATTGGCCTCAGCTGTTTGGCTACAGGCAACAGAAAATCTGGGACAAAACTAGAACACCAAGTTCTGTCAAGTCAGTTAAGTACTTGAGAAATTTACACATGACATCATATCACTGCTAAATTAAGTGGTCCTACCTAAAGTATATAGCATTTTCAAAGCAGGAGTAACTAACAACCTCCTTAATTTCTCCATCAGCCTCTGAATCTTTGCTTCAGAAACTACTTTTCATAGCTACAAAACCCTTGTCTGAAACTGTGTTTGTAAGCCTGAGAACTTGCATGTACTTACTGCTTGAAGAGCTTCCTTCACTCTGAGAGTCTGAGGAATTCAAGTCTAGACCAGAAAACTAGAAGAAAAAACAGGTATCAACATGTTACATCATGAATTTATGCTAAAATACAAAAAGCCTTTTTGCTTATCAAGAGCAAGCAATGTTCCCACAAGGTATTACTGTAAAGAAATTTTATAGCATCAGTTACATCTCCTGTAAAAGGGAACCACCAAAACCATAGTTATTACTCAAAGCTATACCATCCTCAAGTGTCTTCATATCGACCAATAAACATGCACCACACAGGCAGCAAAGCCAGAAGAATCTTACACCCACCAGATCAAATACCACTTTGCTTCACACACTATACGCAGGCTAAACAGCCATTTAAAAGTCTTTCAGTCTTCTCAGATGCATTCAGATTGAGAGAAATGGCAATTTTTTTGATTTTTTTTTTTAGTAAGATCTACAGACACTACAGCCCAAATAATACAAATACCACTTAGGCACTTTGCTTGCAGAGACTCAGCAATTTCTTTACACTGCATTAACGTTATGAGACATAGTCTTCATGTTTGAGGCAGCTACTGTTCACAAAACATCAGGTGACTTCTTCCTACAAATACTTTGGCAAATACAATTTTTGGTTTGCTTTTCTAAAGCTTTATTTACTGCCTTCGGTCTCCCAGTAAAGTCCACCAAAAGGCATTTCCTTTCAGGCACTACTAGCATGTACCTCATGTTTTAGTCAAACACGCTGTGGACTCATTCTAGCAGAAGGCAGTGGGCAACTCGCAAAGCTTAAACACCAGCTTATTACAGTTGTTTGCCCGCATGGCAAGATTAGAAACTTATTTGAGAATAATGAGATGTGTTTAAGTACAATTAAATTTTATGCAAGACCAATTGCACAGAAGTGTCTTCCAATATGACCCGGATCAATCCAAAGCAAAGATCCCAATGCACTGTCCTTCTAGATGTTCAGCTGTGCGTGCTGCCTAAACGAACATTCAGATTCTTGAAAAATCCTCCCATGGCAAAGTCACGTATCATCCTCCTTAAAATCTGATCTCTTTAGTTGATTCCAAGCATCCACAGGCGGCTAAAGAATAATTCTTACTTGAACAGTAAGCAAAAGCCAAAGACTCTCTACTAGGTAAAAGCGGCCTCTCCAAGAGCAGTTAGCAGAAGCGATGCGTAAATCCTGTCGCACCGGACCCCCCACCGCTTCCACCCTGGGGGGCAACACCTGCCAAAATCCGATCTCGGAGATGGCGCAGCGACGAGGCCCGGCGCGGCCGCCATCTCAGTGCGGCGGTGCAGCCGGCACTGCGGGTTGGGATTTTCGGCGCAGCAGGGAGCAGCCGCAGCCGCCCGGCTAATCCGGCAGCCGGCACCCGTCACGTGCTACCTCGGGGGGGGGGGGGGGGGAAGGGAGGGAGGACCGGCTCCCTGACCTACTTCGCCGAAGACTCCAGAGGAGCGGCCGCCCGAAGCCTACAAGGCGCCGAGGACTAGCGCTGCCCTGCCACGCCAGCTGCCCGCCCTGGGTCTCGCTACAACAGAAGGGCCTCTTCCCTGCCCCCACACCCCGGGATTAGATAACCATCTATTCCCTCCACATTGGGCAGGGGCCTGCGCCTGGCTCCGCCCAGCAGAGGGGGGAAGGGGGGGTGGGACGGGGACGACAAGAGAGAACAACAACATCGCGGGCCCGGGAGCCGCCCGGACACATGCCGGTTGAGGCGCTCCTCGTCCAGGCCCAACTGCGTCACCAGGGCCCGCCGGCACCGGAGGAAAGAGCGGGAAAGGCGGCCGCCGCCGGTCTCCACTGACGCAGCTCGAACAAAGGCCGCCGCCATCGCCCCCTCCCCCCAGCCCTTCCCCGGGGAAGGGGGCGCCGACACAAAGCGCCCTCCTTCCCCGCCCCCGCCTCGCCCCGTCAGAAGCACAATGGCCGCCATTTATCGCGGCTTTCTCCCTGCCCCCCCTCCCCCCCCCCAGGCTCCCTCCTCCACCTCCTCCCTCTCCTCCCCCTCCCGCTCCGCGCGGGGCCGTTCCCGCCGCCGCCGCCAGGGGTGCCGGCGGCCAGCTTTACCATCGTCGCTCGCCGCCACACAAAAGCCGGGCCTAGAGCGTGGCGAGAAGGCCGCGGGAGCAGCCGCAGATCCCGGCTCGAGCTGCGGCGGCGGCGGTGGTCCCGTCCTTGCCGCGCCGCCCCCTCCCTCCCCCCCTTCCCCTTCCAAACCCCCTCCCCGGCGCGGAGCCGCCTCACGGCAGAAACTGCGCAACAACCGAATACGCCACAAACAGGCCACGTTGGGGGGGCGGGTGTGGGGGGGTGTCACAACGCAACCGTTGGGGACTGGGGAGAGAAACAAGTCCCACGCCGGGAACCTCGGCCGCCCCTCCCACTCGCAGCCTCCTCCGCGCCTCTCCTCCGGTTAACGGAGCGGCCTGCCTCCGGCCGCCACCCCCCACCCCCCCGGCCCTCATTCCGGGACCCGTCCCTCACCTGCTGGTCTAGACTGAGGGCATTTTCCACCGCCACATGACTCATAACGAGAGATCGTCTCGGGGTGTCCCGCTCCGCCTCGAGAAATTCAGATTCGCTGGGCTGGGGCCTCGCCGCTATTGCCGCTCGTCCACCACGAATCGCTTTCCTGACTGAGCCCCCCCCCGCCTCGGCCCCGGCCTTTATATAGTCCCCGCCCCCCCGCGCGCCTGCCCGGCGGCGCGCGCTGACTTCAGCGCGCACGCTACCGCCCCTGCCGGCGCGCTCCCTTCCCCCCCCGCCACCGCCCCCCCTTGCTCGGTGTTATCGCGAGAGAAACCGACGGCGCTACGCCGGCGGGGGAGCGGGGGACAACTATCGCGAGACCTGCGCCGGCCTCCGCAGCTCGGCCCTCGGTGAAGGGCGCTCCGGAGGAGGAGGTGTCGCGAGACTTGGGGCGCCGGGCCCGCGCGGCATCCACTGGGTCTCCCGGGCCATACCGCGAGGTTTTCCCCTGGCGGCCCACTCTCCGCGGGCCGGGGGAAACGGCCACGAGGTCTCGCGAGATCACGACACCCCCCCCCCCGCCGCCCTCACCTTTTGTTCGGCGTGCTCGCGAGAGCGCCCCGGCGCGCGCGCGCGCCTGAGATGTCTCTAGAAGGAGTCGGATGCGAGGTCACGTGGGCGGCCCGGCCGGCGCCCGCCGCCATCTTGTGCGCTTACCCCGGCGCAGTGGCGTAGGTCCTAATGGAGGCGCGGCGAGCCCGCGGCGTGGGGCCCGGGCTCGGCGAAGGAAGGCGGAGGGCGCTAGTAGCGGCGTGCTGTGATGCCCGTCCGGCTTGAGCGTCACCTAGGAGTGGGAGCTGGGGCTGTGGTCGGCGGGGAAGGGAGGGCTGCCTCAGCCACAAATGCAGTGGCCTCCTGCTTCGCCCCACACGGTGCCTTTGCCGGGCAGGAACTCGGGCTCCTTCCCTTTACAGGCCCCACTGTGCATCCCGGCATTAGTTTCTGCATGTTTCCTGAGAGGTTCTGTCACCTCGCCCTTCTCCAGGCAGCCCCTCTCAGCCACTGTGGACCATCACGGCTCAGCTGCCCTCAGCATGGATGCAGGCGTGTTAAGTTGCAGCTGTGGCTATGCCTGCAGGAGTATGAAGTGATCCACGATGTCTGCTGTCCAGTGGAACAGCACATCACTGCGAGCCACTCATCCCAACGCATAGGTGTTGGTGGTCAACACTAGTTAGACATTCATCATCTTTTCCCCCAAAACCTTCTTTAGCCATCAAATCTATCGAGATGCCAAAGGTCACCCCCATTTTCCTTGTAGTGACAGTTTTACCAAGCTGTCCCATTATACCCACAAAAAAAACCCACCTGGTACTCATGTTTACTGTTAGCCTGTAAAATGCCACTAAAACAAGCATTAAGCTACCTGTCACTTTTCAAAATGGAGAAACACCCCCAATACCCTTCACTCAGATCACATCCTGCTGACACAGAAAATGCTGGAGCCATTTCCTTGAATTTGGGTCAGTAAAAGTACTGACAAAAATGCCTGCGGCTTATAGCTCTGAGGCTATTAAGCCACAAGGGAAAAAGGGATGGGGTTTGGTTGTCCTTGATCCACACATAGCAATTATTCCTCCATTTCCTTCCTCCTTGGGCCCCTGCCTCTTCCAACAAGAAAGCATAAGGAAGAGTCATACTCCAGGATGGCTAGGCTCACCGTGGGATTTAAAATCAAAACAAAGCTTTTCCAGAGTACTCACACCTAAAACCACCTATCTTTACCTAGTTTTTCCAGACCACAGAGCTCTTTCTCGTAGCCACCCTTAAAGTTAGAGCTCTAGAGCAAAAGTCCTTCTATTCCAGAAATTAAGCTCTGCAAGATTTAAAAACCCATGAACAAATCCTTAAATGAGCAACACGTGCTGCTTCCCACAGACAAACCAGACAGTTCTGTACAGGACAGGGTCTGTCCTTAAACAAAACATTTACCATTCTTCTGCTTTGGTCTTCCATAACGCTTCCTCAGCCAGCTACAGCTCCAGAGTTAAAGGTTTATATCCATATTTCTTACCCAGGTGTACCTCTTTATACCATTTAAATGCTTGCAGGTGTGTTCACCAAGGCTACCTGACAGTTAAAAGAGATTCTGTATTTTTAAAAAAGCTGTTGTTGGACTTGGACCCAAATTTGGGTTTTTTTTGAAAGCAAATTTCAAATAAATCTTTTAATTCCTTTTTTTTCTTATGACTTTGCAGACGATTCTATATTCTAAACAATTCTGCAATGTTTATATCCCTACAATGTCTGCAAAGCTTTTGTAAACAAGAGCATTGTCCCTGCCCATGGCAGGGAGGTTGGAACTAGATGATCTTTAAGGTCCCTTCCAACCTAAGCCATTCTATGATTCTATGACATAGTTCATATGCACTAGAAAATGACGTTAATTAGTCCTTCACTGTGCAGGCTTTAGAAGTATCACAGTAATTTAATTCCTGGTCCTGCAGTCAGGAAAGCAGGTGGGCCCACTTGCCTCTGTGACAGGTTAGCAGAGGGGCCTGCGTGTGTCATACTGTGTCACACTGGCAGCCTGCTTCTACGCAGTCCACCCAAGGCAGAGCAAATTAGAAGGCTGGAGTCTCTTGCTACCGGCACGCAAGGGCTCCCATTGCTTAGGGAAGTCAGTTTCCCCTTTGTTATTAAGTTAACATCTGCATTAGGCAGGACTAGGTACTCTCAGTTTCACTTTTTATTCTCCTGCAGCTGACTCAGAGACAATTTGCTGAAGGAAGTTGAGCAGGTAATGAGTTCTTGAGTCAAGCATTAAGCTAACAGTGGAGTCCTCACAGATCCTGCTCACTGCCTGTTAAACTCAGTAAGTTTTTGCTGATGGACTCAAACAAAACTGCTTAAAACCTGACACTGCTGGGGGCTTGGACACTCAGTTCTTAAATCCTGGCAGGGTTTCCAAATTTGCTATTCCCTCACCTGCAAGAGCCTCATCTGGTAGGCGTTCCAAAAGGCTACACTGGTAGCCTCAAAATAGCTAGAGGTACAGCTTTCTGAGTATTGAGGAGATCGTTGCTGCACGTTAGGAAAGCAGTATCCCCGATTGCCACCAAGCAGTGTGGGTGGTGAAGTCAATGCTCTTTGTGAAGTTGTAGCTGCCTTTTAGAACATTTTTACCCAAAGCTGATAGATGCTGGCCTTGCGTACATGAGTTTCCTTATCTATTTTGAGACTACCAACAGGTCGTATGGTACTAGACATCTTAACAAGCAGATTTCCCATCTTACAGAACTGTTTACTTACTTCTAAGGGAAGAAGGTATTTTACTAATGGTAAGGCAACTCAGACTTAGGCTCTGAAATCCAGAGCATGATAAAAAGTAAATCTTACCGTGGATATAATTCTCAGGTTGCAGTACTGAAAACTTGTTTCATCTTCTACAGAGCTAGTTATGAGACTAGGACCACATACCATATTTTTGTGAGTCTTTCATATTGCAAGCTGGCAGGGCAATAAAAAATATAAAGTTAATGTTGTCCAGCCACAAATTAGCAAAGGGACTGAGAAACAGCCTTTAATCAACGGTGTGTATCTCTCAGTAATATCATAGATCTGCCTTTAACGGCATAATTTTTAAATGCTGCATCTGATCAGTTCCCAAATTTCTGGGTGCATTTTTAGGCATCAAAAGGCAGAGTCTTGCTAACTTGGAGGAATAACATGAAAAGAAGAACCATGTGCAACCATTGACAGACTGTCAGTGAACCCTTCACTACAAACTCTGCATCAACGGCTCCAAAACTCTTTGGACCAAAGGATAAGTTTTAAAATAATGTATGTAAAAGCAATTTATATGGCAGGATAAAGTGAAAAAGCTTTTTTAAAGCTGGCACCCTTCCTCTAACTTCAAAACAAAACCCAGACCTGTTGCATTGGATGGCCTTCCCAGGTTCCTCACCTTTGGGAGGCTGCTGTTCTTCAGACATTTCTCTCAGCAGTAGTAATGGTGTAGGCAGCTCCCAGCACTTGCTATTTGTTCCTGTCCTCAAGGTGTCCCCTCAGCTGTCCCAGTAAAGCTGTTAGTGATGCCAGTCCATGCAGTGAATGAAGGAACTGATCTGAGTTTAAAATAACACTGTCTGTTCGTAGGGGTAGAAAAAAAGCCCTGCCTGAGTCAACTCTCTGCCCAGAGAAATGCCTGTGGGATATTGGTTTGTAGTCAATTAGTTTCTTCAATTTAGTGAGTATTTCCCACCATACATGCCTTAACTCAGTGTGCAGGGCAAAGCCGGTACACTTAATCCAAGCATTCCTTTCACTGGCATTGCCAGCTTACGTAGTCCGTACCTCACTCTGCATCCCCGGCTCATTTCAGCCTCACAAATAAACCAGTGGGGACAGGGTGTTATTTTTCACCCGGCTCAATCCTTCAGTCTGGTTGGGGTGGCTACACAAACATCTATGGCCAGTCCAACAAGAGCAAGGGTAAATAGCCCCAGGCAGGGAAGACATGGGCCGGGAGCTGCTGCAGCCAGCGCTGCTGCTGAAGAAGCATGTGCGGAGCCACAGCCTCCTTCTCCGGGTAGGCAGGTGCAGAACAGGAGAGCACAGGATGCGCACCCTCATTTTCTCAGACAGAAAAACACTGGGGTGCTTATTACACAAACCATGGGACTCGGAGTGGAAACTATGGTTGTCAGTGGGGAATCTCAGGAAAATCTGGGCAGTCTTCTGTTCCCTGTAGAATTACATTAGGTGTTTTAGCCAAAATGTGCACAGTTGGTTTTCTGGTTTGAGTCCTTTTGTCTCTGTTTTGATCCAAACTCATACTCTAAGGAATAAAGGAAGGTGCTAATAATAAAAATATGATTATTAAACTATGCCTGGACAGCATTTGACAGAACATTTACAGCATTTTGCATTATGCTGCAACACGTTCTTCTATCATTGCCTGTGCTGAGTACACCTCTACCCTACGTCTTACACAGGACATTATGCCTTTAACTTACATGAAGAATTGAAAAGCAATCTGATTAAGAGCTCCTCTGTTCTTTGGCTAGTGTATTTCCACTCAAGCCTTGCTGGCTCTCCTTCCCATGTCCCTCTGCTACCAGACTGGTAGAGGCTGACAGAATGTGCATAATTGATTGGAGAGGCCTTGATGAAGAGCAGTTTCATGATGATTCTCTGAAAAGATGCCTGGGGTGTGTTTGAAAACTTCAAAGACATTCACATCTTGCCCTGAAAAACCACAAAAGACTGTTTACAGAAAACAGAGACTTTACAGAAAGGAGAGACAGAATCAGAAAAGTTTTACTCTAGAGTAGGGATACACAGAGAGGATTTGGCCATTCCAAACATGTGCCAGTCGTTATCTGAAGCAACACTCAAGGCTCTTTTTCTTTTCTGTAACAGTGACAAGATCAAGTCGACGCAGGCTTTTGTGGGAACTGAGGAAGTACAAGCATAGTTTTGTCCTTATTTCTTCCGTTACACTAGGATCAGACATGGGAAAGAATGAGCCCATGAATTTCACACAGTTTTTTTCTCCATCACCATGTTGAACTCTTCCCCAGGGCGTTGCTCTAAGAGCTCCTTGCAGCTTAGGCCAACAGGAGATACTTCTTGAGCTGGGGTCAGGGCCCAGGAGCCAATGACCTGAGTGCTGCCCAAGGCTTGTTGCTAGTACTTCATATTAAGTGAGAGAGAGATTTTGAAGTATTAAATATTGTTACTGAGAGGCAGCACTAACTGAATGCTCCAGCATGTGCACTGGCAGAACCATGTTGGGCTTTTTCTGTGGCTCAGAGTTGTAGGGGATGGAAGGGAGAGTGTTTTTTGACTAAAATGGCAAGAGTTGTTGTCCCAAGTGGAAGAACAAATGGGAAGATGGCAGTTCTATGAACATTGACAAGTTCTAAGTTGGGGTCTATTTTTAGTATCCCTAGATTCCTTGCTAGCTTGGATTTTAAAAACCTTAATCACTTTCACCTCTCTGCATTCAGATCTCTCCATCATACCCACTGGACTCCAGATTATATTACCTCCCTCTCTCACTCCCCCGGTTTACACACGGCTTTGTCTTCCCAAATGTTGTTTTCTGTGTTCCAATTAGATTAAGGGCTTGCCTGCACAGGAGAGCTGCACTACTATTAATTTGCAGTTTGCTTTAAAGAAATTATGTTAAACCTGGGCAAGAGGCCATGTGGATACCCTGGTATTCCTTTGCAGGAATACAAATGGCTTATTTCAGGTTAGATCAGGTCAATTAGGAACAGGAAGAACTTGCAAAGCAATAAATTTTCCTACAGCAGAACAAAGAGAGTCCAGCAGCTTCTTCTGCAGGTTGTGTCCTGCAAATGGCAAGAAAGGTTGGGGGCATGGCCTTGACCTCAGCAGGAGCCACAATCTGCCGGACAGAGGTAACATACCACCAGTCAGCTAGTCCCACCAAAGCAGCAGCCTCTGCTGCCATTAAGTTCTGGCACGTGCTGTGAAGCAGGCTGTTTCACACTGCAGCAACTGCCTTCTTCCTACCCAAGGCAGCCTGGTCTGCAGCACACATAGAGCAGGAGTAGGGACTCAGTGTAGCCTCTGTGCAAGGTATTGGCTTCCACTGCGTTCCTACAGGTGTTAAAAATGTAGTCCTTTGCCAAAAAATTATAGTATGATCTTGCTCAATAGGAAAAAGTCATGCGTATCCAGCTACTGCCCCTCTTTGAACACTGCATGAATGCCTGGAGTTAACCGTATTGGTTTACAAGAAGATTGCAGTTTTATGAGTGTGCCTTTCTCTTGTAGGCAAGCTCAAAGTAACAGAAGGTGAAGGCAAAAGGAGACTTATATGGCAGCAAGATGAAATTAAATGAAATAGGCACATCAGTAAATCTTGGATGCTGTGCATTCTCATTACGAACTGGTTTGAACTGGTAAGCTGGTAATTGCCTAAATCCAAATAGGCACCTAGTCAAGATGGCTCCTATATTAAGCAGCATTAGTATTACACTTTGAAGAAGGCACTAATGCTTCTTACTTTGGTTTCTGTAAACCTTTTATCTTCCAATTACCATTTCTAAATACCAAATGTAACTTTTACATCATATTAGAGTCATCTTTGAAAAACCTCTAGAGGGTCACTGACCAAATACTAGGGTGATGACAGCTCAAAAATGCCTGTGGGATTGTCAGGGCCCTGAGGGCACCACCAGCCCTCACTGCCCCATGTCAGCCCCTTGGGGCTCCCCTCACCTGCCCACGGCCCAGGCCCCCATGTCAGCCCCCTGGGGCCATCAGACTCTGCCCCAGTGATGCCACAGCAGAGCCCGTCTCCAGCTCCCCACAGCCCTGCCCTGCCCGGCCGTGGGCCCCCCCCGAGCTGGGTTCACCCACAGGCCCATGACCTGGCCCAGCCTTGGCTGTCCCTGACCTGGGGAGGCGCCCAGTGCCCGGGGCTGGGGCTGCCCTGGTACCCCCGGCTGCTCCTGGATGGGGAACGGGACAGGCCCTGGGCTGCCAGGCCCTGCTGTGATGCCCTGGGGACCCCTCGTGGTCCCGGCCCCCAGCCCCCAGGGAGCTGCTGCCCTTGCTGTGCCCGGCCAGGAACTAAGAGACCTAAATCATGAAGCCTGAGGCACAAATGAACCAAACTCAATACTGGTCTTCAGGAGAAAGGGGGAAGAAGGCCCCCCTTCCTAGTTCCCTTACTGCTGCTGTTGAGTATTGATTAGGTCTGTCCCTTGGCCAGTGAAGGAACTCCAGCAACCGCAAGGAAATGGAAGTGCTATAAGACTTGTAATATGAAGGTCTGTATTGGTGTGAATGGAGAAGGAGTGGGAGGGCCTGGGTGTGGAGGCACCAGCAGGAGCGCTCAGCAAGGGAAGGGCTCTCTGAATGGCCTGCGTTAATGACATCCAGATTAGCAGGTCATGAAGACCGCAGGGCATCTACCTGCTGTTTCACAAGACACTCAGATCTGAAGACAAAGTGATTAGTCCTGATGACTGCCAGAGTTTGGACAGGATGGAGATACTGCCAGTTCCAAAAAGATACACAAAGATATCAAAATCCTGTGCATGATCACCAACCCAAGAAAAACCCAGGAGACATGAGGAGGACTTGATAGCTGGCATCCCTTCTTCTCCATGGCATCACAACAGATCCGGGACCTATTATCTGGGCACAGTCTTCATGATGCGTGGATTTTGGATGGGTGGCTTGGACATGCTGACCTGGTGCCTGCTGGTTGCACTAGCCAGTGTGAGACTGTGAATGTAGCTGGGTGAAACCTGTTTTGGTTCAGTTTTTAATTTAAAGAAAGTCACTTTCTCCTCCTTAAGGTCTGTCCATCCATATCCCCCCCAGCCCCCGGATGTTTTCTACATTGTCAATACAGTGTCGCAACAGTATTTCCTACAGAGGAACAAGGAGCAGTAAATAGGAGCACCCAGCTGCACAATCTTTCTATCGTATTTCTTGTGATGGCAAGAAAGAACCATTTAAAAAAAATATGTCAGGAGAAAAGAGTGTTTTTTTCTGGATGGGTTCTTCAAAGGCCACCCTGTCCCTTTTGCTGGCTTCGGTCAGCAGTGCAGCTCACACAGCTGGAGCTCTGGCCCACGCCATTGTAAGAGGGTTAACTCAGGCTTCAGTTTGCACATTGCAGCCTTTCCACTTAGCAAATCATATAAGGTAAAGGGGTTTTGAGACATCTAGTCCATCACACTGCCTTAAGATACTAAACATATCCATCCTCTCTGGACAGATGCTCACCAGACTGGACCTCCAGAACACCAACTGCATCCTCAAACTGGGGGAGGGCTCCCAGCGCTGGTAACAACTGGCCTCTGCTAAGAGGCAGGGTACCAGGATGCCATCATGCCACCGCTCCTCAGCCATGAGCCAGGAACCCTTGTTTCATGCTGAGACTGAAAAGCTGCTTAGCAAGCCAAAGGCTCCCAGCTCCTTTCAGACGCCCACAGGGCGGTGAAGCTGTAACACTCCCACCCTTTTCAGAGGCAGCCGGCTCGGTGCCTGCAGGAAAGCAGGAGCTGCTGCTGCCTCTCTGTGAGACAGCAGCTCCTGTTGACTTCCCCGTTGTCTAAAAGATGGCACAGTGCTGCTGTTCAGCTCCAAGAAGTGGCTGCACGGCTTGTTGTTGCATGCCACCTCACTTTGGAGTAACTTGAGTCTCCTTGTACTACAAGCTCATCACTTTTTAGCCTATTCATAGTAAACAGGAAGAGTAGTTTATTTCCTTCCTCTTTGCAGTTACTTTTTATATATTTGTGTACTGCTATTTTGCCTCTCCTCAGGCTTTGCTTCTTGAGAATAATTTTTTTTTCCATTGTGCCTTACAGTTCATATCTTCTAAACTTCCAGTAGAGCAGCAGTGTAACATTTAAATGAATATAGTGTTTATGAAATGAGCTGGACTAACAAGCGTGGAAACAGACATTTCTGTTTTCACAGAGTAGATACCGCAGTGGTAGGTGTAGTGAGAACTCCATACCTAACTTATGATGTGGAACATCTCTAGAGGCAAGAAGATAATGTAGTGATGAAATTTATCTAAGTGGTTGAGATTTCCTCTTTTAATCAATAGCCTCTAGGCTGTTTCAGCCTGCTAGGATTCATTTGTGCCAGATGTGATAGTGGTTTTGTGATACAGACAAAACACTGCAATAGCAATGAACAGTGTTAACCAACTCATTTCACATAAATTACCAGCCTTGTGGAGGCTGAGCATTCAGGTAGGGTTTGTCTAATCATCTGTGGATGGCTACATGGAAGGCTCTCCAGCCAAGCTAGTCACCTCAGGCCCCTATTACAGCCGCAGTGGAGAAAAAGACACTCGGAGGTCATGAATCATCTCATCCCAAGGTAGATATTTAAAACAGATCAGATAAGACATAACTTTAAAGTGCCTATGGGGCAGCAGGCTCAGCTGTAGAGATAGACACTGTAGATATCTAAAACTAGGGTGAGCTGCATCTCACCTGTGGAGTTCATGAAACCGGTGACGCGCAGGTCAAAAGCCCCACTTCCCATGGTGAATTTTCAGACCACACCTGCCTTTTTGAATTTACAGCCACCTCAAAACAGCCAGATGTAAAGGCTGCTGAGAGACCTATGAGGGTCTTTCACCAAATGGCTGAATATTCTTACTGATTTTCAAAATTAAAAAAATAATTCCTTCTTTTTTAGTTTAGTATTTAAATAATCATTCTTCAGAACAGGAATAGTTGCTTTTTCACTTGTGCTGATGACAGCATGTGGAGTTGGAAAAGCAAATGCTTGGATCAGGAAGCACTGATGTCCATCATGGCTAAAATAATGTTATTCTGCAGAAATGGGTTTTTAGGTTGGATTCATTTGATACAGTTCAACTCTAAAGATTTATCTTTCAGAATCTTTGGAAAATGTGTACTTCAAAACAATCTTTTTTACTACCATAGAATTTCTTCCCTCCCATCCCCCATTTTTATTCCTTAGTTAATATTAGTTAATAGTTTCTAATTAAGGAAAAGGGTTCTCTCAATACCATAGCACGTCTCCTGACCCACTTCAGTGCAAATGCATACATAACCACTTGTTTGTTTGTACTTCTACAGGTGTTGGTGCTGTGCAGATATGGGCTGTGGTTAAAGTTTCATAATGGAAAATCTGACAGGCAGTTAACTAATCCATGAGTCATATTTCGTAATAGCCTAAAGGTCTCTGATGTTCGACCTTCATTTGATACCCTTGCCATCGGGGAGTTATACATAACCCATCTGAAGAACATTCTTTATATAGATGACTGCTTGCTGCCCTTTCATACCTGCAAGAATGGGCATTGCACTTGCTGAACCAGGGAAGTCTTCTGTCTCCCTTTCCATCGCTCTCCATGAGCCTATTTGCAGGACTGCAGAGGTGCACTGCAGGAAACTCATCCGATGAATGAGTGCAGTGGAAATCTCTGCTCAGTTTCAGACCTCTGCAGGGCCTAGCTGAGAGGTGAGGGGAGAGGTGGGGAGCTGGTTTTGGACTCCATTCACCCTAGCCCTTCTGAAGGGATTTCTCATCAGTACAGCTCCAGTAATAGAAGTAAGCAGTGAAACTACCAGTACTAACAGAGCTCTGCTGATTTTGCCTGTGTATGGCTCACTTCTGTTTAAGGCAGGCCAGACAGATAACAGAATGAGACATCCTTCTGTCAGACCATCCCAAATGGGAGCGGAGTTGAGCCAGCATTAGCAATGCCAAGGTGTTTATAGGAAGACTTAATGTGGAGAGGGCTCGTCTAGAGAATCTGCCCATTTATTCTCTAGCCAAAGGGTGAAAAAAGCAACACACTGCTTATTAGGGTACCATAACATTGTTGTATTTCAGGGCTTCTCAAGTCCTCCCTCAAAGGCTGCAAAGGATGTTGGCATTGCTGCTGTTCCCAAAGCTAAAATAAGGCAGACACGTGACTTCAGTAACTGCATGTGAAGTTTACATACTATGACTCATTGTAATAAAGAAACCTAAACAAAATCCCAGTGTGTCATTAAAGCTGGAATATGTTTTCCATACTAAATTCTTTTAGATTGGATTTGGCTTCTTTTTTACAGCCGTAGAATATTTCAGGGATATTAACTCTTTGCCATGGCAGGATAGAAAGTTCTGGTCTTCATGAATGGATCCGGTATAAAACACAGCAGAAGGTTATCTTGTATTTTGAAACACTCTGTCACAACAACTTTTACAGCAGTGCCAAATGCTAGACAACGAGAGCAGCTGGGAAGACAAATGGAAAGAAGAAAGCAGAGGAGAAGAGTTGTATCCCGAGCTTTAACTTAGGCTGTCTTTTTAAGAAACTCTGCCATTTCCAAGTAACTATTTTATAATTGTGTCTTAAGATATCAGCAGGCACCACGAGTGATGTATGTGTAGCGTGTGAGTTGCCTGCTATATGTGGAAAACTGCCCAGTGAGGGGCTGGCACAGTGGGAGGGGGAACACACCCAGCCTGTCCGTAGGCACCAGTGAAGAGGTTAGTCATCCTGCTGAGTCAACAAGAGACACAAGCACCTCCAAAGGGTGCTTCTGCCTACTTGTTATAATGATAGGCTCATATGCATGCTCAGTTATGCATGAAATTCATCTTGCATGGGTAATCTGGATTACCAGATCCAAACCTCTTCATCTGGAGTAAAACTGGTGTTGGACTGGGCAGGGGCTTGTAGTGGCTGTTTTTTAGGGCTCTCCTTGCAGCCCTTCTCAAGCAAATGCAGAAGGTGAGAAAAGGCCAAACAAACGTCCCAGTAGGATTCATGCAAATCTAGCACCAGAAGCAGGGCAGCAGTGTTTGAATTCTGACAAGGAAGTTGCTAAAAAGGGGCTGAGAGAGGGAAAGGATTACACAGCAGATGTATCTGCCCCTCTGTCAGCATTTCTACCCCTTCACCCACCTCTGCCTTCCACTCCCATAGGAACTGGTTCTTGGGTAGTATATTAAAGGTGTGAATTCTCACTTATCAGGACATGGTAGTAGTTAATGCTCCTTATTTACACAGGTCTAGCTGTACAAGTTTCTGTCTAGTCAGTCACAAATTTCCAGGCATCTAGACTCTGTTCCAACAAACAAGAAGAGTTAGGGTTTTTCCATCTTCGCAAATAACTTTCCAAGAAGTCATCACCAAAAGTTGGATAAACATGCAGTTATCCATGTCACGCTCCAGGCAAAATGACAATACAGCTAGAATCAGAAAGTCAGAGTTTTTTTTCTGATGTGGTACTAATTATATGACTAGTACTGAGATAAACCTGGCAGAAGCAGTGTAGTTTAAACTCTAGCAGCTTTAGCTTTAGAGGACTTTCCATCCTATTCAGCTGCTGGCTTATTCCATCATCTCAGGCCACAACCTCATAGCATCATCCTTATGGAAAGATTTTTGTTGCTATCACGTAGGGTTCCTGCAAGAAGAAGGGCCCAGCTACATAAATCCCACTGGCAGGACAGGGCTGCTGAAACAAATGTAATGTAATAAAATGTATTACAGACTTGTACAACTCTTGTCTGATGATCTGAGGGACTCCTCTCTCAGTTTAGCCTGCAGTACCCACTGAAGTCAGTGTAACTCTGCAGTGTAACTGCAGAGCACTGGCACAGGCTGCCCAGAGAGGTTGTGGAGTCTCCCACACTGGAGACATTCCAAACCCGCCTGGACGCCGTCCTGTGCAACCTGCTGTAGGTGTCCCTGCTGTGGCAGGGGGGTTGGACTGGATGATCTCCAGAGGTCCCTTCCAACCCTGACCATTCTGTGATTCTGTGATTCTGTAACTATCTCCAGCAACTCATCCTGTCATTGGATCATGATATTCATAACAAACTTTTGTTTTAAATTGCCAAGACAGAGGAACTGTATTGTACGGCAGTTCCACAACATGCTGCACTCTTGCTTTGGCTGATTTTTTGTCTTTTTAAAAACTATTTTTCTTTTTTTAAAAGTAATCTTAATATCAGAAGAGAATTTATATTCTGTCTTTCCTCTTTTTATTGCACTATTTGCACACATTAAATTACAGAGACATCATTACCTGACATTTTTCTCTCTTTTCCAAACAATTCCTGGAACTGAAAATTAATAAAAGATATACATTTTTGGTTCTTTGTTTAGCTCTCCTGGCTTATTTTCAGATTTGACAGTGCTTTTCAGGCTCTCAGTTTCACTGCTTCCTAGTTTCTGGTTCCCTGAGCTTGTGTGGAGCTTTTGATGCTGCAACAGGGCAAGGTGAAGCACTGAAAAAACCTTAAAAGTACCGTGATAAAAGGACAGGCATTGCCCCAGGGATTCGTGTACTGAAACATCTTTAAAATTCTTGTGAAAAACTGACTAGTTGGGAGTTGACAGTATTCTTTTAAGAACAGTTTATGTTAAGAAATCCTGGTTAGACTTATGAGCAAGTTTTTGGCTGAGCACAAGTGCTAATGACTTCTTTGAAACGAAAAACATTTCTAAAGACAAAAATAGCTAGTACTGAAATCTCTCACAGTCATTATTTACAATTTCTGTGTGATCCCTTGTCCAGATTTATAATGATTGCTTGCCATGTCAGCAGAACTTCTATCTTTGTGGGTTTGTCTTTAATGCTGTAATTAAAACCAGGATGATTTTCATGGGCCCAGAATAATTTGTAATTCTTGTGAGAGCTCTGTCTTTTAAGTGGCCTTACATAAGATATAATCTTCACTGACGTAGGCATGCAAACATATTTTTTTATACTCACTGATGTTTTCGTCAAGAATCGTATATCTTTGGGGTTATTTCAACCCAATATGTTTAGGTAAAATTACAATTTTCCGAGCCTTTCTCAAGATTTTATAATGTGTTTATCTTTAAGTAAACACTCCTTTTTCTTCTGCCAGTATGCCTCCAAGTAGCTTGTCTCTTTCAGTCCTTCTATAATTGTTAAAGACATGCCCTTTAACAGTCCTTTCATACTATCTTTCCTGCAGCACATTTTCCATTTTACTGTCCACCCACTCACGACACAGGCTGGGGATCCTGCAATGACTCCCTGGCATTCCCAGAGCTGAGCAGACTGAAGACCAAAACCTTCTTGGTTTTCTTACACGTGGGATCATTATGTGGTGTAACCCCTAAAATCTGATCTTCTATTAGTTCTCCATTATTTGTTGGAGGAGTGAATGTTCCTTATCATGCAACAAAAAGGCCATTCTGGCATCACTCATACACCCAACAGGGCAGACAATGTATCAAAGCAATAGTCAGTAAGGGGCAGTTATACAGGGATAGGTAGAGAGTTAGGTCCTCAAATGTGAATTTTTTCTTACTGGAAAACATAGCTATTTTTGAAGCCTGGAGTTTCATTAACATGATTGCTCTACAGATAACTTGTCCTTTTAACTTGTCCTTAAAGTTTTTGTTCTTTTCTTCAGGGAGTATTTTATGTAAGGTGTTTGAATCTTGAACCTGCTTGTGCCTGGTAGTGTTAATAACCCGGGGCAGAGAATGTTTATATAGTACTGAGCACCATGACAGCACTTAGTAAATAATGAAATAAATCACAGGCTTTGTTTCTGTTTAAATACTGTGTTTGCCCTCTGTGGATACAGATCTTCTGGATCCTGCTCAACAACCTCATTTGGGTGAAACTGGATATTTTGCCAATTTTATTCCAGCTCCCTTAACATATACATAGTACAGACAATGCACTGGCTAACAAAGAACTGGGAGTCCCCCATCTAAACCCTTAAGAAAAAGCTGAAGTCCCTGGAACATGCACTAAAAATATCTGCCAGGATTCTTAATTTTTACACAAATAGACAATTAAGGTAGAAAAGGAAAGAAGCAAATACGTCCAAATCAACAATTACAGCACGCAGGAATCATTAGGGTTCAAATTCACTGCCCCATTCCAGACTTCTGGATGGGCGTTGAAAATACCAGGGCTGGGAAGTTACTCTGGCTGCTACAGAGGGGATGCCCAAGCATCTGAGAGTCAACATAGAATTAGAGACGTGAAGAAACCCCACGCTAGTTAGCTGTTTTAAAGCACCGAGCAGAGAGAAATTGGGAGGACAAGAGTTACTGCATTCTATGAACTTGGCCTTGAGACGCACACGCAGGTGCAGAAGCTGGGAGCAGTATGTGCTGTAAACAGGAGCTGTGTGTTTCCCTTCAGAACAGCCTGAAGATTTTCAGGAATCCCAGCACTTAAGACACATCTCAGAGAAACCATACCATGGTTGACTGTGCCTAGCTCGCATATGTTTTCAATAGAAACATTGAAAATCCTTTCAAGGTTGAGGCATATACATGTTAAACTTCGAGTATAAGCTGAAGAACAAATAGAGCCATGCTAAATTGGTTTCTTGTACAGCCTGACAAAATACTGAAGTTGCCACCTAATCCCAAGTGATCCCATAAAACCCACCAGTATCTATGTGATCTCCTACCACCAAATCAGTCTTAAATTTGTGGGTGAGGTTACTACCTTGCCAGTCTGATTTAATCTCTTTTTCATCAGGAATTGGCAAAGCTGTGAAATACTTTATGGCTAAATTCAGTATATTTGATGTTTGTGATATTTATACTTTTCTATTTTGAACATAAAAAGTAAGTAAAGATAATCCCTATAAATGTGTAAACTCATCATACATTTATTAGGGAATAATACTACTACTTATATTAATCAAAAGATTTGTAACATTTGTCCATAACTTCATTACTGCAGAGTGAGCTGCACTAAGGAGCTTTGAGCTGATCCAGAAGACAGGGAAGAACAAAAGTCAACTCCAACAACCAGTGAATGAGGAGTTCAGGTATTACAAACTGAAGCCTCTGCAAAACCAGACTAAAATGTGGAGTTAAAAACCTCTGCCAATTCTGGAACAGAAACAGAAGTCTGCTTCCACCACCAGGAAGCGATAGCAGCCAGGGGAAAATGGGAAGGGATCAAGAAACAGCAGGGTGCGAGACAAAAGCTAAAAGACCATCAGGATGAAAGGTGAATTTGCCATCTTGGGTGTCATCAAATGAAGGCTGCATGCCCTGTGAGTCTTGATAGTCCATCATAAGGTATTAGGTCCAGCAGAGGATTTCTTGGTCAAGGTTATGCAGGAGGCCAGGCTAGACAATCGGGATGGTTTAAGATGTGCACTTGGAGTTCATCACTGTCTGCTGCCTGCTTTATGGCAGCAGTTGTAGCAGTATTGAATGGGTGAGTGAGTAGCAGCACGCTGGCAGCGCTGCGGTTGCAGCAAGAAGAGAGCTACACATGTATTTGATGGTTCAAACATGCCCCGTGTCAGCAGTGAATTCTGCAGTTTGTGTTAATAGCAGGAGCAACACGAGCGCGTCTGCTTGCCATGGGGGTGGCCCGTAGTCAGGCAGTCTAGGTGAACAGTAGTTGTGGGGGCACAGAAATGAGGAGCTGAAGGTAATGTCTGAAAAAGAAATCTCTGTGGAAAGGAAAAGGGAGATACTGTTCTGCGTGTCTGGGCTAGTGTGAATTCATCAGGCTCCGTGTTTGAATGGGAGCCAGGTAGAGCGTACAAGTAACTCCTGTTTGCTGTGCCTGACCTAAATCCAAGTGTTGCTTTGTCAGGTTTTGTCTGACACATGTTCTGTTTCCCTGCTGTGTAGTAACACTGCTGGAGACTGGGTGTTAGCATTGGAAACCTGATGATTCAAACACAGAAGTATGAAGGCTGGATTGCGGCAACAGGGAGGAAGCGGGGACATGTAACCTTACCATGTATTTAATGGTGGTCAGAGGTTTCAGTTCATGTTAAAAGAATTCTTCTTTGGGAAGTTTCAAAGGATTAATATAGACCATCTGCACATGCTAGATGGCAGTGAGGCTTTGCAAAGAAACCGCTTCTCTGCTAACAATGCTTGTGGATATATGTCTTGTTTGTTTATTAATTAAATAGTCATTTTTCAGGACTGACATCTATCTGAGCCCGGCTGTGCACCTCCACTGCCTCTCATTCCTTGGCAACGGTCCTCTTGGTGAGAACACACAGCCGGCACAAGTCCTCAAGCTGCTCCTGAATCCTTCCTCTTCTTCAGCCTCACTGGTTTCGGGGGACACAGGAGTATTACACAAGGGGTGTTAGGGTGGTAAGATAAGCATCTGCTATTTGAGCCTCTGCCTTAAACTACCACAGTGCCATGAATGAATAAGTTTCCAGTAGCAAGGAGCCCGAAACTGTACTTGACAGGGAGACTGCCAGCTCTTCTGTGATACTCGCTTCTGACTGGGGCATGAGCAGAGTCCCCCCAGTATGATACCTGTGGGAACTCTGAATCCCACTCATCACTGATCCTGATGAGGAGGTTGAACAGAGCAAATGTGCTCTATCCACAGATGATGCCAAGGTCCTTTTCTCATAGAAGAACAGCAGGCGAGCTTGGTGTTGAAGGCAGAGAGGTTGATGGTATCATTAGTGAGAGATCAGAAAGTAACAGGCAATTGAGATTGTTGCAGTGTAAGTCCACTAGGGCCCCAACCCTGAGATGTGAGATTTTTCCAGGCAGTGAAGGCATTAAGTATCTTTACTATTTCAAAGATCCATGTTTAAAATCTAAACAAACAAACAAACAAAAAAAATTTAAAAAAAAAAAAGCAGTAATGAAACAGAAAAGAAAATCCACAAGCCAAAAAAGGGGTGCCAACAGGTAGCAGGGAAGGGAGAAAAACAACTTTTGGTCCAATTAGGTGGCAAATGCATAAAGTTGCTAAGAAGCAGTGGTTTTGCTGCAGCAAGATGCTCCCATTTCAAGTCAAGAAGGAGTGGAGGTGGACTGTGAGGAACTCGGTGTGTGTTCCCCCTCATGCTCTGAGCCCCAAGTGTGGCATACCATATGCATACAGTTGTGTCGCCACAGTGCAACGGTTACAAATGATGTCACTCAAAGGAGAACCAGGGTAAATGCATAAAATTACCTTTTTGGAGGAATGAGGACGGAGGGAGGAGGAGGAGGAGGTGGCTGCAACTTGACAACCCCAGCTCAAATGACCTATCAACATTGCTCTACTCCTTCACGTCCAGGAGATTTCACGACAACATGACAGATGTGAATTTTAGAGAACATAGAATAGTCGAAATCAAGAAGCAATCTTCAGCTTTCACTAGGACAGTACTGCTGGCCTGCTGTGGGATCACTGGGGCCCTGAGTGCAGTAATAGCCTTGACTCGCCCCAAGGAGCCTGACCTGGGACCCCCACCCTGGCACCCACTGACCCGGGAGCACCATGCCTGGGACTGCACCGTGGCACTGAGGGCACTGCCTGCCTCAGGGCTACTCAGGGCTCCCAGCTCATCCCGCCGCCTGGAGCAGCCCCAGTCCTGCTGCTCCCTGACATATATCTAAGAGTAAAACCCAAAACCACCTAAAAAGCATAGGCTCTATTTATGAATGCTGTCATGCTTGCAAAGCAAAATTAAAATTAGTGCTATTGCAGGATGGCAGATGTGGAATAATAAGCCAAAACCAAATCTTGAAAGAAGGAAAATACATGCCTACAGTACCTGAATCAAGATCTCAGTATATAATGTTACAGGCAGAGAGGCTGTACAAAATCTTTAGATATATAACCACTTGCGTGTGTTCCTGTGAGGAGGGAAATGACAGATTCGTTTTCCTGTGGGGGATTCATTAGTATTCTGTCATTGGCAAGTCAGTATTTTTAGCTTAGTGATCTCAAGATGTGTTGTGGTTTAGGCCTCAGAAGTTACTAACTCTGGTTAATGAATGAAAAGAAAAAAAATGAGTACATTAGGAACTGTAGAGTAATTTTCCGAGATCTTTTATGAACTATCCTCCTGCTTTGCTGTTTAGCATTAAGCCCCTATTAACTCCACTTCAGGAAGGTGGTGATTAAACTGGGTCAAATGGAAGTGATTAGGCTGGATTACCCCTGTCATGGAAAAATTCACCGGAAGATCTAAGAGGGAGGAAATTATCACACAGATCCCATCAAGTTCTGCCGGAAGGGATATGAATTTGCTTTTCTCCCTGCAAAAGAGCTTTGGCCCATCCAGGATCCTTCTAGAGGCCTCAGACTCACTTTGAATTGAATTGTTTTCATCCTGGAAGTTCCTCAGGACTGGTAAGGAAAGCAGTTGCCCCAGGATCTCTCCCACTTGTGTGGCCTACTCCAGGGCTACATGTGCTGGATTTTGGAAGTGTCCCTAAAGTTACTGGAGTAAGCTATCTGTCCTCAGGGGTCTTTAATGGAAAAACTTCTGTATTAATTTCTGCTGCTAAAAAATGACTAAGGAGCTGTTCAGTGGACAAGGAAGGATAATACCACATTTGTTGGGAGAGCAAACTCTGGAAGGCCACTGAGAGGGCCCAAAATGGAGAAAATAAATCTTGCGCTTGAGACTGAGCTGAGAATTGGGAGGGCACAGGGTGCTGTGGGCATGCACAAGTACATCTGCAGCACCTGCAGTGCTTTGGATTTGCCCAAGCCAGAGAGCAACCTCTCTGCCATAGACCATGCGATGGGTCTGTCCGTAGCCCATGCAGCGAGGCCAGATTCAGCAGCATGACCCTCAAACTGGCTGTGTGCTAGCAATGGGCTTCTGAGAACCCAGGTCAGGTTGAAGGCTCTGGAGAGACAGACACTGTGCTTTAGATCAGCCCCATACAAGCATCTAAACCTACACAGGCAACCTGTGCGTGATTTGTGCAGTGGTCCTGAGCTCTGGAGTAAAGCTCGGAGGAGACACATACCCTGGCAAGCCTCTCTCTCAGCACAGCCCCAATTTAAGGGCACCCTCCATCATGTGATCCTGCCACAGAGAAGCAAATATTTTGGGACTGTCACAATTACTAAGAAATAAGTAGCATTTTATTGCAAGGACTGGTACACAGAGTTTCCCGTTGGCCAGCAGCCAAGGGGTTGCTTCCTCCGGGTAACATCTCTGAGTGCTCTCTGTGAGCTTGGCTCCAGTACTCTGTTTTACTGAGATTTTCAGCAGGCACCATGTCACTGACCCCTCTGTCACAACCCCTCACCTCTCCTGCCGTCAGAGAACTGTTCTGGGGAAATGGGGCCGAGATGTATGTGTGTGTACGAGCATGTGTATGTGCGTGCGCCTGTGCACACAGCTGTGTTTATTTTGTGTTGCATATAGAAGAAAAGAGGATTATTTATGTTCTATCATGATGTGTTCCCCAAGCAAAATATTTTCTGCTCTGATTTATTGCTCTCTTTAGGCCTGCCCTCAAGCATTGTTCTTATATTTGGAGCTGGTCACATTTTTTCCATTTGGAAATGGAAATCTTAAATGCATATTTAATGAAAAAAAACCCCAACAGTTACTTGGAGGAAGGAGGAGTTTCACTTCTCTGTTTTCCCATTTTATGATTGCTTTCTTTCTCCTGTCTTTCCTTTTACTCTTTGTCCTATTTTATCTCTGAAAAATGAAGGAAAAACAGTGCCTGGAAAAACAAACAGGAGGAATATTTTTTCTCATTTTTGGTTAAGAAATTAAAAAAGTTCAAAAGGTTTTAACCAGGAAAAGTCCACATGAAAATTACCTGTCATTTTCTGATTAGCACTGTTGTACTATTGATCAAAAGTATCCAGCCAACAAACCTGTGTAAATTAAAAATGCTTGTGGACTATAGGGAGCCAGCATTTCTTGGTAACTACAAAAGAAATGTGGTCTGTGGTGGTTTTTTTTGTTTGTTTGTTTTTGTTTTTTTTTTTTTTACTTCATAATGCTTTACAAAGCTTATGCAAGTGGCCTTAGAGCTTGGTTTTCTTTTTACCTCACAAATGTCAAAAAAGAGAGGTTCCCCTCACCTTCAGCCTTCTTTTGCTAGAGGACTTCTTGGAGGACACACGAAATCAAATTAGTTTTGTAGGTTGCACTTAGAAGATACAGGAGAATGCAGATCTTTAACAAACTGAGCTTTTCTCCCATGTGTTTCTCAGAAGTTTTAATGCAAACAATCTCAGAAGAGTTTTTACACAGTCTGAATAAAAATTCTTATTAAATCCTTTTTATAATATTTGCCCTTTACTCCATTTTTAATTCCCCTCAGTAGCTCAGGATTCCTTTCTGTTTTGAGGCACGAAATCGCTTCAGCTCTATTGCCTACATGGCAAAAAGAGCAAGAACAAAGCAAGAGATTACAAAAAAAAACCAACAAGAAAATAATGGCATTTTGTTTTTTAAAAAAACCTCATCCATCATTATGCCATAAGAAAACAAAAAATACCAAAACGTACACTTTTTTTCCTCTCTTACGGGTCACATCTATCAAGCAAGAGAAAATCCTGTGCTATTGTATTTGCTTTCTAAGCAGGATGCACAAACTACCCTGGCTGTAGCCTCCAGGGATGTTGTCACCAAACAAATACTGCCATTAAAGTGTTGGTCGGAGGTCCATTAGGAAATGCAAGGAGAAAAACAATTTACTGGGGGGTTGGGTAGGAAAAGCAACTAAGAACTAAATCTGGAAGTACAGCTGGGTGCTCTTAAATTAGAAATCTTTAGGAGGTCTCCCACACACCACTGTAGGATTGCAAGTTTGCTGAAGAGTTTTTTGAGCTGTGTATTGCTGCAGATAGGTTTCACCTCCTCCAGCTTTGCTATCTTTTTCTTGCTAAGCTTCTCTGTAACTGTAAGCCTCTCCCAGTTAACTCCCCAACGTCTCCCTGGGCAGTGTCTCACTGCTCTTCCGTCTCTCCTTCCAATTCTCCTAATTCCTCGGTACAGTTTCAATCCCATAGCTCAGCTGCTCAAGACGAAAGAAAATTAGCTCAGTGGGTTTCTCCCTTTCCCCATCAGCTGCCCCTATTATTTATCTCATTAAGAAAAAAAACTTATCCAGATGTATAACTAAACCAACACATTTTTTCTTTGACATTTTCTTGCATCACTCTCCTCTGCAGGTAATTTTATTGTTGTTTTACAATACAGGTAGAATGTAATTTTCCCACATACAGTGTTGCTTGGCCTTGAATCCGGTGGGCTGTCAATTTTTCACTGTTGCCAGCTGAAAACAATTTTTCAAAACACATGGTCACGCTGCAAACGGAGAGGACCAGCACGGTATTTAAGCACTCCCCTGCAAAGACTAGTCTGTGAAGGCTGTGTTCTGTGGAGATGTGTATCTTCCTGCATGTGGAATGCCTGTGTCTTAAGTACACATAACTTATGTGCATGTAAGCAACCAGATTACATCACCAGGTAGGTGGGCAGTTTTTCCAGGATATTAGTTGAATATATCATTAGAGGTAATGAAGGAAGAGAAGTAGCTCCTCTCTTACTTGACAATGCATAAAGCAAATTTCTTGCAGAATGGGAATCTCCAGAACACCTACAACAGTTACTGTGCAGACACTGAGGATGCTGTACATTGGGAACTATTATTACCGTGTTTAGTGGGAGGAAAAGAATAACCATCAATTATTATTCCCCGTTAAGACTAAAATTAATCTTGGTTTGAAACTAAAATAAAGGAGAACTCTTCTTGTGCCTTGCTGTTCCAGAACAGGAAAGATCCTCAGAAATCAGGTGCTTTGAGGTAAAGGCCTCTAGAGGTCACCAGAACCTAATTAATAAGGCATTGCTAAACCCGTCTGTGAAGGGTAAATTGCTTTGTTTTGATTGGGACTTTCCACCTCTGGGTCTCCCCTCTCCAAGGAACCGAGACTGTCCTTGGATGGCGAATAATAGACAATGCTTGCAAGCCCATACCCTCCTGGAGAGGCTTGGCTGCGCAGAAGTCGGCTCCCTTTTAGATAAGAAAGCAGAGTTACCCGATTGGCATTTTTTCCTCTGTGCACAGTCCCAATCTTACCTGCATGCTTCTGTGATAAAACCTGCCCTGGCACAGCTGGAGTCTCTTGTGCCCCATGGGCGATGTCTCTGCCACACCTTTGTAAGCCCATGAATGCCATGAGTGTTACCAGAGTGAGAGGGCTGCCAGTTCTTTCTTATGTGCTGATGCGCGAAAACAATAACTTAAAAGGGAGCACAAGCTGAGCGTGCGGATTAGGTAATTGGCAAGGATTTTTCTATGTACATTTTTGCCTCGCAAATTACGATCTGCAAACACGGGAAACCCTGTAAAGAGTAAGGTTTCCTTCCAGGTCATCCAGTGCTATAACTACAGGGAAGGTTTAGAGAAGAGCTGCAATTTAATTAGATTAAGTGGTTGTCATGAGGCCAGAGACTTCATCCGCTTCATGCAAGAGCAGAAGGGAAAGCTCAAGTAATTTTCCTGGAGCTCCCTCCAGGGTTTAGGAATAAGACAGGATGGGGAGGGGGGAGCTGGGTACAGTTGAGGAAGAATATTTATTTCAAGACAGCAAACAGAAGCTGGTCTTTTCAGGAGAAATTCCTCTGAGGAGAGCAAAGGTATTTATTTTGGGAGCAGTCACTGGAATGAAGGCCTGTGGTGTCTCGGCAGAGGGATTTTTGTCTCCTCTGAAAAGCCAGAAGAACTGAATACAGACGCGTGGCCTGTGTCTCGCCAG
This sequence comes from Pluvialis apricaria, assembly GCA_017639485.1. Lineage (NCBI taxonomy): Eukaryota > Metazoa > Chordata > Aves > Charadriiformes > Charadriidae > Pluvialis > Pluvialis apricaria. The sequence continues at coordinate 97,166,308 of CM030007.1, read as the reverse complement.
GATGCTGGGGGGGGGCTGCTGTGAGGGGATTCTCACAAAGCGCTCCTTTACTTTTAGATACAGGATACTGCAGGCCCAGGCCCAGGATGTTTCCTCGGAGCCCAGGGAGTTTTTCCTGGATGCACAGCAGGAGGTGAGGCTTTGCCACTTCACCACTCCGTGCAGTAGCTCCTTTCCGTGGCCCGCCCTTTGCCTCAGTGGCAGCAGGTGACTTGCACCCCTTGTGCCCTGCTCTGGGAGCAGCCGCCTGAGGTAATCGGATCGCCCTGAGTGTGTTTGCTGGGGATTAGCAGGTATGTTATTTTTGCAGACTGGAACTGTGTGACACTGCAGCCTGGCTGGAGTCCGAGTGTCATTTCCTAATCCAATGCAAAGCCCCAGAGAGGTCAGCAAGCCTATGAACAGAGGCATGTGCCCACCTGGAGGAGGTCAGGATTATTTTCATTGTAGCACACCACTCCCAGAGAGGAAATGCTCATATGAATCCTACAGCCATCCTTTATTTTCTTCCCTTTCAAAAGATGCACACATAGACTTAGGGGCTCCCCTTCTTCTCAGTTCCCTTATCAAGGTGGGGTCCTAGAGAAACCTTGCTGTTTCTTCCTCCTCTCCGAACAGCAATCTCTTCAAAATTTCTCCGTGGCTGCCATCTGTCACAAGGAGAACACCACCCCTTTTGCTATTTACAGTGCAATTAACCTTTAGCGAAATAGCCTGTGACTGTCATGAAAGGATTAATTAAGGCAACACACCCTTGACTTGTTCCCACCATGCAAATAGTGTGCTGCGTATGCAGCAGCGTACCCATGACTGTGCCAAAACCCTTCCAGACTCGGGGGGCTAGTTTTTATCCTTTCTGCATTATCCTAGCAAGTTTGCCAGCCGCAGGGAGATGTGTGAGGAAGAACTCCAACACACAGAGCCCTGTGGAAGTAGCTATGGTGATATAAGACCTGGCCTTCCCCAGCAGTGTGGGTGCTTCCCCGCTGCTGAATGTTACTGCCCTGGTAGCAAGGATGTGGAGCCATGTCTCAGCCACCTCCACTGAGTGTTGTAGTTTAAGCAGCCAAAGAAGGAAGTTGCTGCCAAAATATCAGGCTGTGATGTGCAGCAGCTGTGCTTTGGGAACATATCCTATTTTGCCTAGCACTGTTGGGCCTCCATCCAGATTTCTGTGCGCATGCCTAGGAGGCGTAAGGCTTCCCGAGAGCCTTAGACCTCTGGCCCTTGTACAGCGGAGCTGATCTGTGCAGATGTGCAGGAGCAGAGTTGATCTGTGCAGATGTGCAGGACGTGCCCGGGTTATCCGGAGATCCCGGTGCTTGCTGCCAGGCCTTGGAGAACCCTCAGGCAGATAAGCCAGTTCCCCCAGCTCCAGCACTGCCTGAGTTCTGGTGGGAAAAGAGGCCTTGGCCAGGGAAATCCAGCACACTGGCCCTGCCTCCACACGGCTGTAACTCCTGGCAGAAAGGCAGGGTGGCCGGTAAAAGGCAGTAACATCTTAAGCCAAAGCAACTGTACTTGCCACAGTTGATGTCCTGAAGGCCAAAATCTCAGGACTCGAAGCTGGACCAGAGAACAGCTGCTGCACAGCAGTGCTGTTGGTAGGCAGTGCCAGGCGGTACCTATATTGGTGGGCAATGCTTTTGTCTTGCTGTCAGTAGCCCTATGTCTCATGCTTGTGTCATCCAGCATGGGCTTGTCCTGCTCTATCTCTGCCACTGCCACCTCCTCCTCACATAGAGAAATCCCCCGTGGATGGGTTCTGGGGAGACAACGCCAGGGAATGGGGGCTTAGTGAGGAGGGAAAACGCCTCAGCACCACCTTTGTCTCCTAAAAGTTTAGCAGAATAGCGATTGTTGGTAGTGCTCAACACTTGTATTTCTTCAGCACCAAGATTCAAATGGTATCACACATAGTGACACTGTTCTGACAAACCCTGGACAGTATTTTTGATTGTAATCAGGTGTAAACTACTTCCTTACATTTCTTCAGATCCATGAGAAAGCACAGTTAAACAACATATTTAACCTTGTTGTGAGTTCACTCCGTGCTTGGCCAGGTCAGGTAATGCAGTGCTGCTATTCCTTAATGATGCAAGAGTTTAGCTAATGTGGTCTCTGACAGCAGGAGAAATCAATTATAAAGTTACATCATCATCGATGCAGTTCTGTCATCTATTTGTATGTCTTCTCTGATTCCCAAACTCGGTCAAGGCTAGAAAACTTGGCAGACTTTCATGAAAGAGGAGTGACCAATGTAATTTGCTGGTTATATGGGCATTATTTGGAAATTCAGATAGTTCCTTAAGGCAGATTCGTGTCAGATTTAGTGAATGTCTCTAGATAGTTACACATGGGTAATAAATTTAAACTAAAGTAAGCGGCAGTTTGTTGTAACACAGCAAGTGGTGATGTATCACGTGGGGCTCAGGCTGAGCAGATGGCACACGGGTTGTTTGTCAGAGGTACGGTAACCTCCAGCAGACGGGCAGAGTGGACAACTGGCTGCGCTAATCTCTTTACCTGTGGTGGCTGAATCTGACAAGGGCCATCACTCGGAGCCCCTCCTATTAGGATTTTTTGCCTGTCATGAGGGATGTGACTTCCATTTGTCCTGGGAAGACTGATGTGGGAAAGCTTATCTATCAAGACATGGTGGATGCTTGGGTTCTTCTCAGTTCAAGGCAAGAAGAACAATTGCACATATGGGCCTACGCTGATGAGCTTTCCCTCATTTCCAGTGAGTCGACGTACAGTCAAATAGTCCACCTCGAGTGAATTAGGTCATCAGCAGTGACCTCTTCAGGAAAAAGGGCCTCTGATGCCGAAAACCCAGTGGGCTGTTAAAGAAGTTAAGGCACTTCTCACTTCCCCTTCCAGGGCATAGCGCAAGTTGATTAGGAACACTAAGACGATTACCTCTGCTTTGTGTTATCTCTCAATTATGCCTTAATTAATATTGATAAAAATCTGGCAGAGGCAGCTTAAAGCAGCTGCAGGTTTGGTTTTTTTTAATCTTCAGTCACTCCCTAGCCTGAAATCCGCAGCTCTTGAATCGCACAGCACAGAAATCTTAGAAGAAATACCGTCAGGCAAGGAGCCTCTTCCTGCAAACAGCGCCTTCGCTCTGGCTAATTAATAAAGGTTTTGGCATGACGGCTGATTTGGGGAACGGCTCTCGGCTGAGGGAACTCGGCTGTTCGCGGGAGGCCTCCCGCCAAGGCCCCCTCAGCCCTCACAACTTTTAAACCGCAGTCGCCTCGAGGCAATCCCAAAGAAGCGGAGCAACAAACTTTTGAGCCTCTTGACGGCACCGCGGCGGCGGCGCCTCCTCCTCCTCCTCCACAGCCCGTCAGAGCTGCGTCAAACGACGTCACGAACGTACCCCGAAGCTGCCCCCGCCGGCGGACCCGGGGCCGAGCAATGGCGCCCGGCTCCACCCGGCTGGGCCCGGAGGGGGAAACGAGGACGCCCCGGCCGGGAGGCCCCGCCTGCCCGGGGACGGGCGGCAGCCGCCGCCGCCGCCGCCGCCTCCTCCTTCCCCCCACCGCGCGAGCTCGGTTGCCTGGCAGCGGCGTGACGTGACGTCACGGCGGCGCGACCGCCGCCTGCCCTCCCCGCGCCGGAAGGGCCTTGGCGCGGCGCTGACGTCGCCGCTTCCTTCTTTCCCAGCGAGGCCGGAGCCGAGGTAGGAGCGCGGCCGCCGCGTCCCTCATCCGCCGCCATCCCCCTGCCCCGGCCGCCGCTGCCGCCCGGCCCGGCTCTGCCCCGCGCCGGGAGGCCGGGGACCGCGGCCTGAGGGGGCCTGGGCCGGCCTGGGCCTATGCCCGGGCCTGAGCCTGGGCCTGGGCCTGGTGCGGCCGGGCCGGGCCGGGCGCTGATGGCTGAGGGGAAGGAGGGGAGGGGTGCCCTGGCTGGCGGCGGCGCTGCTAACGGTGGGTGTCGGGGCTCTGCCCGTAGGGCGCCATGGGACGAGTGATCCGAGGCCAGAGGAAGGGTGCGGGGTCCGTCTTCCGCGCCCACGTGAAGCACAGGAAGGGCCCGGCCAAGCTCCGCGCCGTTGACTTCGCCGAGAGGCACGGGTACATCAAGGGCATCGTCAAGGTAGGGGCGGACCCTGCGCGGCGGCGCTGCTGGGGCTCCGCGGCGGGAAGAGGGCCCTCAGCAGCCTTGTCCTGGAGTGGCGAGGGCCCTGAGGCATGCGTCCATCTGCACTTCGCTTGTGTAAGGGGCCTGAGGTCCCGTCAGCTGCGCCCACAGCTGTTTGGCTGTTCCTTGTTGAGGCTTTTCGTGTTCTGTTAAATATGTCATGTTCATTAAATAAGACAGGTTCCAAACTCAGAGAATTGGGGTCGTTCAGCCTGGAGAAGAGAGGGCTCCGGGGAGACCTTATTGCAGCTTTCCAGTACTTAAAAGGGCCCTACAGGAAAGATGGGGATAAGATTTTTAGCAGGGCCTGTTGCGATAGGACAAAGGGGAATGGCTTTAAACTGAAAGAGAGTAGACTTAGACTAGATACAAAAAAGAAATTTTTTATTATGAGGGTGGTGAAACACTGGGAGAGGTTGCCCAGAGAGGTGGTAGATGCCACATCCCTGGAAACATTCAAGGTCAGGTTGGACGGGGCTCTGAGCAACCTGATCTAGTGGAAGATGTCGCTGCTCATTGCAGGGGGCTTGGACTAGATGACCTTTAGAGGTCCCTTCCAACCCAAACTGTTCTATGATTCCTTGAAGTGTTAAACTACTTTGAGTTTATGACAGCATTTAAATAAGAAAGCCAGCAGCAGATAGACCACAGTATGCTTTTCTGTTAGATCTTTGCTAATGTAGGGATATCAGTGTGCTTTTATATTGCCTAAAAACTCCCTGTACCTCATGAAACATGGGTGGGGAGAAATGTCCTTATAGTTGATTGTATCTTTTAAAAAAATATCATTTTTTTTTAAACACTAAGTAGTATCTGTCATCTTTGTCCTGAGTGGTGGGGGCAAGGCAGTACAATTTGAGGGCTTAGTACAATGTTTTAGGTGTGCTGTAAGTATTTTTTGGGTGTCAAAGACTGGGTACCTAGCTGGATGCCCTGAACATTTGGCTGTCTCTTCAGCCTTTTAGAGCAAGGTTATCTTCAGTCTGTAGACAGAACTTTTTTTACAGTCAGCATAATTGAGTTTGATGATAAAAAGTAAGTAGGTAGCTTTGACTTAAACTTACGTAATACGGGGGGGGTGGTGGTGGTGTCGCCAAACAGGGTTGAAAACAGCAGAAAAAACATTAATACTGGATACTAACAACATCTGAGTTTTTCTAGGAAACAGACACATTTTAAAGCGCTTTTATTACTTGGCTGTAGTCTAAATAGATGGTTGTGTATTGGAATCTTGGTGTACTTCAGGAACAGAGTTGACGTATTTTTTTCCAAGAGAAGTGGTCTTTGCTTCCTGATTTAGGGGTTTATATAACTTCAGTGTACTTAATTATCAGAAGGTTAGAAAAACTTCCATTCTAAGAAAACACTTGGAGAAATTGCTACTTGTGTCTAACTTTGTCTCTGCCCAAAGCTGATTGGGCAACTAGTGAAAGTGAATTTCTTAGTATGGAGAGATCTGATACCTGCAGAATGTCAGGAATGAAACAGTTCAGACACCATTCGTTTCAAGCAGCACACTTTGAACCAGAGTCATTATTTTGTGGTACAGATACATGAGGGTGTCTTCTTACAAAAGTGAATCTTCAACGCATTTGTGTCAGGAGAAATCAAGATCCCTCTGAGAAGGGGGGATCCTGGGGAGATTTACCTCAATAGTAATGGTCTCCATTTTTTCTAGTTCTTTGATCTCTGCAGAACCCATGGCAAATGCTGTAACCTATTCTAAAGCACATCTGCGTTCCCACAGGACATCATCCATGATCCTGGCCGAGGCGCTCCCCTTGCCAAGATTGCCTTCCGTGACCCATACAGGTTTAAGAAAAGAACCGAGCTGTTCATTGCTGCTGAGGGTATTCATACTGGTCAGTTTGTTTACTGCGGCAAGAAAGGTGAGTTAAGAGTGAAAGTGTGTTGCCTGGGCGGTTTCAGAACACTAAAGCAGATGTCATCTGCATATGTGAAGTTTGGGATGTTTATGTGCAGGTGCAAGCCATCACAAAGCAGTAGGTTCCACTAGCTTCAGACAAATGTAATTTCCTTCTTGGAGACTGCAGTCTCCTCACGCAGCCTGTTTTGATTAAGAAGCTTCACCGCAGTTCTTGGTGAGCGTTTGGATTGTTCTATGTAGAGTCCCACTCTTGCCTGCCTTTCTGTTACACTGAACGTGAAGCTTGTGCTTCAGATCAAACAATAAAAAGCGCCCCTGCCTGCTGCTGCGGGTGTTTATGTGGTGCCCTCCTGTGCACGGAGGCTTGTGTTAGATAGAATTGTAGTTCAAGTACGGGAGCCAGAGTGAAGCTGTTGATGCTCTGATCGCTCTTTGCAGCTCAGCTGAACATTGGCAATGTTCTGCCTGTTGGCACCATGCCGGAAGGCACCATCGTGTGCTGCCTTGAGGAGAAACCTGGTGACCGTGGAAAACTGGCCCGTGCTTCTGGAAACTACGCCACCGTTATCTCTCATAACCCCGAAACAAAGAAAACCAGAGTGAAGCTGCCTTCTGGCTCCAAGAAAGTGATTTCTTCTGCAAACAGAGCTGTTGTTGGTAAGGAGTGACAACTATGAACTTGTCGCTGAGTTCGTGTACTGCTAAGCAAGCTTTCAAACAGGGCCCCAGTTCCCAGTATTGTCTAGAAAATAGCATAATTTACAGGCTGGACCCAGGATTATGCAGAGGTACACTCTGTGCACAGGTGTGTAGCTTGTGTATTATACCTGCATTACTTTTGGTAATGGGAACTTAAACTGGGAGCTAGTTTGACCTAGAGGGAGGACAGAAAAGTAGACACTGATTTGTCCCCAAGCTATAATGGAATCGCTCAGCCTGGAAAATCTGCAGTCCTTGGGGATGAACTTCTGCAGAAAATGGCATTGATGATTTGATACCGCGACTGAGCCTATAGGGGTGGTGCTGGAGGTGCTTCACTGCTGTAGGTGTCCTCAGTTGGGTGAAGTATTCTGGAAGGTCTGACAAGGAGTGAAAATACCATTGTCAAGAAGCAGAGGTTTTACCAAGTTTGCTGTACGCTTGACTGACAGCTGAGATGGCTGCTGTACTGCTCAGTCAGCGAGTGACATGTGCCTGCCTCTGCACAGAAGACACCAAAGTGAGTAATCTGTGGTCTGTTACTCCAGTAACATTGACTAAATAAATCATGAAACAACTAGGTATTAATCCTCAAAGGACTTGAAAAGCCCCTGAGCCCTTTCAATTTGTACTTTCTTTAGTTGAAAAAATATTGTTAACGTTACCCAAGAAATTTTTGCAATGAAACTGGTGATGCTTTAGACAGTGTTAAACTCAATCCTGTATGTATGGATTGAAAAGCGGTAATTGAAGTCTGCGTCTCCTTAAGTGTGGCTGGTGGCTTGAGTCTAATCTCGCTGTTGGTGTTGGCTGGAAAAGAGTCATTTGAATACACAGTCGGGATTGTTTGAGATTGGTCTTTAGCAGCTTATTCTTAGAACATGAATATTATTAGGAATTATTCTTGTTCTTAAACACTATATTTTGCATACTGGTCTGTTACGTTTGCGTGTTACCATTCCTGCAATTTTTTTCAGGGATTGTTGCTGGCGGGGGTCGTATTGACAAGCCCATCCTGAAGGCTGGCCGTGCCTACCACAAATACAAGGCGAAGAGGAACTGCTGGCCGCGCGTCCGTGGTGTGGCCATGAATGTGAGTCCATTTTCACTTTCCTTTTCTTATGTTTTAGAAAGGACTTGTTTGACATGGGGGGGAGTCTGGCAAGAAAGCTTCACAAACTACTCTGTAATTGCACATGTAATTAGGTTAGTTAGCAGCACTTGATAGTTACTGCACTGGATGAAAAATGAAGCAGTTAAATTTTTTGTTCCCTTAAATCAGTTTATTGGTGTTAAACATCATTACTTATTATTAATTATATTGACGACTTGCATTCCTTCTCCACAGCCTGTAGAACATCCCTTTGGTGGTGGTAACCATCAGCACATCGGCAAGCCTTCAACCATCAGGAGAGATGCTCCTGCTGGGCGCAAAGTCGGTCTCATTGCTGCCCGTCGTACGGGTAGGCTGCGTGGAACAAAGACTGTGCAGGAGAAGGAGAACTGAAGACCCAGTATGGAGTTTACAGAATAAATTTTTAAAACATAGCGCGAGTGAAATTTGAGTTATCTGTTCCTAAAGCGCGGCTAAAATCAGGATAACGTTCACCTTCAACAGGGGAAGCCGGGAGTGGAGATAAGGGTTTTCCCTCCCCGCCTTTAAGAGCAGGAATTCTTTCAGCCAGCGCTCGCCGTCTGTAAGCTGGTGCTGCAGGCTGGAGTAACCCTTGGTGTAGATGCTCCTGTGCCCAGGTGCGATGCCGACACCTGGCCTAGTTACGTGGTTGCTTCGGCCTGACAAAGCGTTACAGACTGACGAAGTAATCCCGTGGTTACCTGATTTAACCTACGAATCTAGCTGAAAGGATTAAAGGGTGCTTGGTTTTCTAAGTTCATAGATTCTTAACATCTGCGATGTTTCTTTGGAGGGAAAGCTCGTGAGTAGTAGAACTTACAGAGGAAGTGTTCCAGCTACTATTACTGTTAAGTCTGGGCCTCCTTTTTGAATTGTCAACCCGCAAATCACAGATACTTCCCTCTGAGCAGAAACTCAGAAGTCTGTGCTCACACAACCTGCCACCTTTACTCGGTGGTGGTTGGAAAGGGCAAACAGCTTCAAAATTCTCCCCTTTGCAGGCCCTTCAGCAGAGTGGGGTCCAGCTTCTCACAAACGGAGAGTCCTAGGTCCTGTAATAGCACAGGCGATTGACAGCACTAATGCTTCACACGAGGAAGCTGTACTCTAAGAACGGCTGTCCAGTGAAAAGCCAACGTTTTGGAGGGGTGGGGAATGAGATAAAAGTTGCGAGATTTACTGCACAACGGCTTAACTCACAGCCTTCCTGAACTGGCCGTTGGAGGAAAAAAGTAAAAATCTACCAAAGCAGCTGGAGCTCAATTTAACTTCCGAGCACCCCTAAATGTGTTCACATTCTGCGGTGCTGCGGCACCGTAGCAGCACCGCCTCTCGCTCAGCTGAGCCGGGCAGTGCCGAACCCTGGTGTGTGCCCGGGTTACAGCGCACCCTTCTGCCTCCCTCTGCAGGGGGGACCCAGGTATTGGGGGTTCCCTGGCAAAACAGACTGACATCCAGGGAGAAGCGCGCTCCCCCCCTGCTGCAGCGCCAGCACAGCACCCAGTCCTACTCTGTGGTCTTGACTTCAGCCAGCGTTGCTGCTGCTGTGGCAGAAGGGAGCGGTCAGGCCCAGGTTCTCAAGGCTGACCTGCTCGCAGACCTCCTTTAGCCATGTTCATCTGTTGCAATTAACTCCTGCACAGCTGGAAGTGCTACTGGAATAAATGGATTCCTCTGTGGGCTGGATGTTCCCAAACAGCAAAGCAATGGACCTTTGGAAGACATGACAAGGTCTATGGATGGAATGCAAAAATGCTCTTCGGAGCAAGAAATTAATTCCCTTAAGGTACAGCATAGTTCATGTACCACAATCAAAATAATGCCACTGAGCCCGAAATGCCCATGCCAGACCTCCACACACGAGTATGACCTTACACTGAGAGGAATCCAGCGGAATGCAAAGAAGAAAAGTTATTTTCTATATCCACCCACAAAAATAAGACTGTAGCTGGCCACACTTGTCTAGAGAAGAAAAGGCGATTAAAAGTAAATCAACCACACACCCTGATGAAAGGCACCAGGTCACATGCAAAGCAATGACAAGTTTTGTTTCTGTTTATATACCCCCAATACCATGAAAGTTTGTGAAAGGTCACGTCTCACGTTTTTGCCACGAGGTCAGAAGCTTTTGCTTATGTGCCCATACTCTCCTGACATGGATCTAAACTTAACACTCCTCCTCCCAAATATTACCAGAAGAACAGTTAAAGCATTTCATGTTCAAATGACTGCCTTGACACAAGCCAAGTTAAGAAAGATTTCACAAGACGTCAAATACAGTAGACATTTCCTCACATGACAGCTGTACTTTCAGGCTGTTGGTACAAAAACTTCCAGAACAATTTGCATTAAATGCACCTAAAGGACATGCAGAAACCAGGGTTTCCAACCACGCTTGGATTTGTTGACTCCACGTATCTTCTAGGGAAGGGGGAGATTCTGACAGCACTTGCCGCCTTTGGTGCTGACCCCAGGCTCTGGCAGGCGGCTCACTGGCTGCCAGGCGTCCACAGCCAACAGCTGGAATATCAGCATGCTAAATCTACAGGTACGGAATAATTGCACAAATAAGTACCATATTGCTGAAGGCAGCTACCAACACATTTAATGTAAATATACAGGATGCAATGCTAAATGTCACTTTAAATTCACACAGTAGTATGAGGATTGCAAAGATTCGAGTCCATTCTCCAAACTGGGGAACAATTGCTCTTGTTGTCAGTACCTATTACTAAAGTATGGTCTCTTCTTATAAAATTTGCTACCAGTTGGAGGCATGTCTTAAACGTTTGCATCCTATGGGGCCTGAACGTGCACAACACATCCTAACGACTACCTTTGAAGGACTGCCTGGAAATGAGAGCCAGGGGTGTGAAAAATCCCACCATTATGTTGTCCTGTCAGCGACATGGACAGTGGGGTAGAGTGCACCCTCAGCAAGTTTGCTGATGATACCAAGCTGTTTGGCGAGGCAGACACGCTGGAGGGGAGGGATGCCATCCAGAGGGACCTGGACAGGCTGGAGAGGTGGGCCCAAGCCAACCTCATGCAGTTCAACAAGGCCAAGTGCAAGGTCCTACATCTGGGTCGGGGCAATCCCAAGCACAAATACAGGCTCGGCGGGGAATGGCTGGAGAGCAGCCCTGTGGAGAAGGACCTGGGGGTGCCGATTGACGAGAAGCTCAACATGAGCCAGCAATGTATGATTGCAGCCCAGAAGGCCAACCATATCCTGGGCTGCATCAGAAGATGTGTGGCCAGCAGGTCAAGGGAGGTGATTCTGCCCCTCTACTCCGCTCTCGTGAGACCCCACCTGGAGTACTGCATCCAGCTGTGGAGCCCCCAACATAAGAAGGACATGGACCTGTTGGAGCGTGTCCAGAGGAGAGCCACGAAGATGATCAGAGGGATGGAGCACCTCTCCTATGAGGAGAGGCTGAGAGAGTTGGGGCTGTTCAGCCTGGAGAAGAGAAGGCTCCGGGGAGATCTTATTGCGGCCTTCCAGTACCTAAAGGGGGCCTACAGGAGAGCTGGGGAAGGACTTTTTACAAGGGCATGTAGTGATAGGACGAGGGGGAATGGCTTTAAGCTGGAAGAGGGCAGGTTTAGATTAATCATTAGGAAGAAGTTTTTCACTTTAAGGGTAGTAAGGCACTGGCACAGGTTGCCCAGAGAGGTTGTTGAAGCCCCATCCCTGGAGGTGTTCAAGGCCAGACTGGACGTGGCCTTGGGCAACCTGGTCTAGTGAGAGGTATCCCTGCCTATGGCAGGGGGTTGGAACTCAATGATCTTCAAGGTCCCTTCCAACCCAAACCATTCTATGATTCTGTGTTCCAAACATTACCCCGTAACTGCGCTAATCAGGGAGCTGGAGCTATTCCACCAAGGAAGAATTAGGTTACGTCCACTTGTTCACACGTGAAAGCTGTAGGCGCATGAATAGGTAATGAAGTGGTCCCTGGGGCAACGCACGTTTCAGAGCAGCAGGACAGGACGACTGGGACAAACTGGGCAGGAGGAGCTGACAAAGCCAGAGGTGGAATATTACGCAAGATGGTGCTTGAAAAAAATTGTGGGGAGCCCACGTGTGTGTGTATGTGCAGAGCAGAATTTATGATCGCAAGCATCAGGCTGCAGGAACACCCCTGCCCTGGTGGAATTGCACCACAAGTAGGCTGAAGGTGGCACAACGGCCAGCAACACCCACGGGAGTCCTCAGCCTCCATGGCGTCGAGGCAAGGCTCTTGGCGCACGATGGAGAGGTGCGAAAGGAGCAGCTGCTTAGCGAAAGAGCGGGTACTTACGGCCAGGCTGCCAAACGATCCGACAGGACAAAAACATGGAAAAGCAATATCAGAACTTAATTCTTTCAGAGGGGGCATTGTTCCAGAGACTTGAAGTCCAGTGACATGTAACTGAAATTAAAAAGCCACAGTGACATTAGCAAGCGACCACAAGATAAACCTTCTCCAGGGGTGAAATGCTCCCCCCAGCACTAGCACCACGGGTGCTATAAATTTATGAAAAGGGAGGGAAGAGGGAATTAAATAAAGTGAATGACTAAAAAATCAGAGGCTCTAAAGAAACCAATCTAAAATGAAGAATTTCAATAAACTGAAATATGTTTTCCAAACTGAAGGTCTGACTTAAGACAAGCTGTAGAGTAGAGGGTGAACCCCAGCAGATAACACAATAGGGGATATTAAGAGAACTAACAATGTGACAAGGAAAGAATAAAAAAAAAAACCAACATAAAAACGTACTGTTGAGTTACTAACAAGCTTACTTCAGCCTGGGAGGGTCTGTGAAAGCACTGAATGGAAAATGAAAATGGGACTGAAATTAACATCAGTCGCTGGGCTCTGCGTGGGCTGAGTGGAGCGACAGCCACCTGTGGCAGGCAGAAGGTTCAGCTGAACAGGGCAGCGGCTCCTTCCGAACTTACGCTGTAGAAATTGGAAATTCTTTACCACCTTGGCTGGCAAGATCCTTGGTATAGGCTTACTGCTTTCAAACAACGAAAACACCGTGCAAACACAGCAGCATCAGGTGGGACAGTATTCCAACAATTGATAAACCAAGAGCATTTTGTCACCAGGATCTGATGTATGTAACCGTGATCTATGGCCGGTCCTGGGATTCAGTGGTGAGAGATTTACCATACAGTGAAGTAAAATGATTGGAAACAGCCCCCCTTGTTTCCCGCCTTGGTTGCTACCCCCTCCATCGCACAGCACGCAGATGTCTGCTGCGCTCCCGTGTTACAAGGCTCGGGTACCGCTTAAGCCATGAAGTGCCAACAGAAGAAATTAAAGCTCACACATCCCCCTTCTGCCGCCTTCCCCGGCCTCTGCACAGGGCACCAGTTCCCCCCCAGCAGCCAGCAGGGTGGGCCCTCCACCCCCGGCTCTAAAACCCCCCTTTCTGTTGAGAAGTTGCCAAGCACAGACTGTTAACCTGGTGGCGAAGCAGACGGAGCTCTGAGCTCCTAGCGTTACTGAAGAAGCTTTAATACAAAACCACTTTTGAATGTAAGTTAGCAAAATAAATGCAAAGCACATTCAATAGAAAGCACATGGCAGCCTCACATGCTCTTGTGCTTCTCCTACCCCCATAAATCATTGTATGTTTTTATATTCACTCCTAGTAATTATATTTAAAAATCTATATCATGTTCAGCAACCTCTTGCTCAAACCAGCTGTTCTTATCAGCATGACAGACTACACAGTTGATTTGCTTATATAGTTTATATCCAGGATACTTACTTCATGGATAAGTGTCTCAATTCCCAGCCCTAATGCTGCAGAGAGGACATGAGCTACTATACATACAGTCAAACTTCAAAAACTACAGCTGTGATAATAACAACTTAATAATAACAACAATAACAATAATAATCTCCTGTAAAGATTAGCACATCTACAAGCACATCAGAAATCTTGAGGTGAAGCAAACTCTGTTTTAAAGAAAGACGTTAAGCGTTCACACAAAGATTTCAGCAGTTATTTGCAGTATAAGGCTTTGTTTGCTGAAAGAAAAAAGATAAAAGGAAAAAAAGATACATACCAGTGAAGCACTAAAAAGTCTTCCTTTAGAAGGGCTTCAAATCTCCACCTACAGAAAGACCAAACAGCATTTTCTTTATACTTTCTTAAGGGTGTATTGCGAATCACCAAGCCCTACCTAAGCATTGCCATGTATCACAAATTCTTTCATCGTAATGTAACACCCTCATTAACATTATTATCCCTTTCTGATCTACTGCTCCCGGGATACCTCGGCAGCCCGAGGGCCGTCGCACAGACAGCTCACCGTTCTCACTTGCCCTGGGACCCGCGGGGCAGAAGCCAGACCTCATGCAGGGACGGGCAAGGCTCACCTCGCTCATGTGCTCCCCACCACCACCTCCCAGTCCTGCCAGGGCGCCCGCAAACCGACTGCCCGCCCGTGATAAACCAGACGGGGGGTGGGTGGGGGCGTTTCTGGAGGATCCACAACCTGTTACACACCAGTGCAGGGAGGGGGGAAAACAGAAAGGGAGATGCAACGGAAACTGTGTAAGGTAGAAGGTGGTCAGAGCAAATCCACCCGGAGAGGCTTTGCAAAAAGAAGAGAGGGAGACAAGCTTCAGCGACAAAATTCTAATGCTGGCTTTGTTATGGTGAAGTTACCGGGTGAGTGAGTATCAAAACCAGGGGAAACGCTTTGGGGCGTATTTTCAGCTAATATAAAAACCACAGGAGACCAAATTCTAAAAGGTTTCAGGGAGTCGGGTGATCGATAAATCATTACATATTTCACAATCTCCATAGAGGTTAAATTAAAAATTGGCTGGGTTTGTCCTGTGGCATTAATGAATTCTCAGAGAGAAAAGGGAGAACAGAACACATTCGCGGGAGTCGCTTTACAGTTTTGCTGTCTTCATCAAAAACTTTCTTCTCCCAGTTTACAGCAAGCCCCCAACTGGCAATGAACTGTTGGGATACATCCAGAATTTATCTTGAGTTCTTATTTTTGCCAACATGTCAAGGTCCAGAGAATTCACACATGCGTCCACTCAGATGGGTTACATCAATGGAACAGAGCTACAATAAACTCAGGTGTTACCTGCTTCCACGGATGTCTTGTTTAAATTTTTATTTAGCATTAGTACTACAAATTCCCAGTAATTTGCCATTGTTTTGTATTTTCATTTACATGTCTTCAAAGCCAGCGCCAAGAGCAAATACAGTAAACCAGAGGTTTCCCTTAAATGTAATGGAGGGTCATTATACACTCGCTTCAAATCCCATTTTCGGCGACGGCTCTTGCTCTGGCAGAGCAGAGCGACCGGGTAATTGGCAGTTAGGGAAACCGAGGGGTGACAGCAGCTATCCGGCAGCCTCAATCGGCTTTTAACAACCAGGAACGTGAAAGGACACTTGTCCCTGCAATAACCGCTCGGTACGGAGGAGAGGCAAGCGCAATTTGCAGAAGCCTTTGGCCCTCAGCGGGCAGGAAGGTGGAGCGACCCCCAGGAACATCCCCCCACGCAGCCAACTCTTCTCCAGCCGCTACAGCACAGTCAAGTCAGTCCTTACGCGCTTATCATAAATGCAAAGGCAACAGCGAACCTGGCTACCTTCCCCCGAGCTGAGGACACCCCAGCTTTTATTTCCCTGTCCTCATCACAGCCAGTCTCTTCCACCACCAACTTTGTCAACATTGTACTTTAATAAATTCAACACAAGAGTCCTCCACTAGCCCATTCTTCAGTTAAGTCCACATTTTATTTACGCTTTGCTGTTGGTACTTCAATCAGATTTATATATACATAATCTAAAACCTACATCAAAATCACGCTGGCTGCTCTGAAGGCCGAGAGAAGTGACACGGTTGAAGTTTTCATCCACAGCTCTATGGTAAGTCTACATTCCCACAGCAGTTTTTTTTGGTTCAGGTTGCAGAAGCGTTCAGAAAGCCAACGCCAGGTCTCTCCGGCTCGGAGCGGGAGGGTTACACAGTTCTCTTTCAGCATTGCAGTCTTACACACAGCCACGGCAGCAACTGGTGACGTTCCTTTCTAGATGAACCCCTGGGCTGATCTGCGGAATAGGGGCTTTTTGCATCCTGACACCTCTCCCTTTCTGACCCCGCACCGCACCATCACAGCTAGAAAGCCATGCGCCTCCCTGCGGCGGCGTTATTCGGACAGCGTTAGCTGCGAAAGGACTTTGTGCTACTTCGCGCGGGTACGGAGGCAGCACGGAGAGACTGAGCGGAAGCGTTTGTGAGCCCACGTGGTGCCACCTGAAAAATGCCAAGTTCCTTCCTTTTGATGCAAACACGCGCACCTCCTCCTGGAGCCATCGCTCCCAATGACTTCGTCGGTCCCTGGGGGGAGGCAGGAACTGCCCCGCGCCGGCCCAGCCGAGCGCCTCAGCTGCTGCTGCTGCTGCGCCCGCAACTGGGCTGACCCAGAAGAAGCGGTGACGCTGCTGAAGCCACCGACCGGCGTCTCGGCCCGCAGCAGCTCGGCAATGAACACAAAGAGGTAGAAAGTATTAACAGAACGAGCTCGCGAAGCCTCTCGCTCAGCCCACTCCGCCTTTATTTGCTCAGAGGATTCAACTCGGGTAGACAGATCTTAGAGGAGGGAAAAAAAAACCCAACCAACCACCACCAAACCCCCCAAACCCGCTTTATATGCTACTTAATCAATTTCTCACTAGAAATAAATTCTTCGGGTGCTTGGGGAAGCCTCAGGTTCAGGCGAGTTCACACCGGGAGGACTCACACTCCGCTGCTGCCGGTGGTGTGAGCGAGCCCGGGTAAAGCACGCTCAGCATCCCCAGTTCCCGAGGGATTTCACATGGCACTGCCTCTCTCCCTTCAGCGAAATAGATTTCCACTTCTGCTATTTCACCTGTTCTTAATCACTCAGCAGGACAGGTAGGTAGAATTTGTGAGTATTGTTAAGTTTTGAGGACTAAGTCTTCGCATTTCTAAGCTTTTGAATTTGCTTCCAGAAGACTTTCTAAGGACTCCAAAGCACCTACCAGATATTTAAATACAAACAAGCATATTAAGAAGTGTCCAAGTTCTCAATCAGCCTTCTTTTCCAAAGTAGATTCCAGTGAGTCCTACCATTTTTATTCACCTGTAGAAACTAACTATTCGAGATAGAAAATAAACCAAAAGGAAAAAAAAAAACCCAAAACCCAAAGCAAAAAGCTACAAGCTATTTGAATTCCAGACTGCCATCAGTAGCATGAAGCTTTTATACCCCACAGAAATTCTGAGAAGATTTAAGAGATGACAAAGCCCACCTGGTCAAGGCTGTGGCTGCTGCTACTGCACACAGTAAAAGGCTCCGTTGGGAGCACCAGGCAGCCTGGCAAACACGGTTCTTTTGTAGCAGCAAAACAGCAGTTGTAGGTAGAAAAGGAGGCAAAAAACCCCATCATGGCAAGTGAAGGGAATTGATTCCAAGAAAAAAACAAAATTATTAGTTAAAAAATGATCCTGGCAATCCAGAGCGAGGACTCAGCAAGAAAGAATAGCAAGAGATGACGAACAGAAATTTAGAAGTGACGGACAAGAACTGAGCAGCACTTCAATAAAGCAAGCTACAAAAAAAGGCCAATACCTTTAAAAGCTGCATCCCCAGAGCTATCATTACGGAAAAGCAACATAACTGCTCGCTTAATGGCTCAGGTGAAACCACACTTGGAAAGCACTCATCCAGTCCCGGTCATTGTACCAGAATAGAAAGAGCACAGCACGAGACGGAAGAAGGAAATGGGGCTTCGGGAACTGGCTTATACGGGGAAAACACACATTGGAAGATTGTGCTCTGGTAAGGACTGAAGGGGACACAACCCCAAATGCATCGTGAAGCTGCAAACCGTGCAGCTGGCAATGCTGGGGGCAACACAAACCAAGTTACCCGAACGGCAGTTGTAAAGTAAGAATAAAAATTAACACCATCAGACACTTTAAATAGTGTACAGACAGAGAGACGGAGGGAATGATCTTATTTTCCTGCACCGGATGTTTTTCTATGGTTACATTTGGGATGAATTCACAGAACCCGTTTACTCCCCCCTCCCCCCCGCTATTTTTATTATTCACGCTTAGCTCACTGTTAAAAATGAGAGGACATTTGTACGTTATTTTGACCATTGAAGACTGACACTGTCATTTCAGAACTGTGCTGATGTAGTTAAGGCTATATCAAATTCTTCTACAGAAACAGCCTGTAGGTCAGTTATTAGCAAAAAGTGGCTTTAAGTCATTCTAAAGCTAAAAAACAGAGTCGGGTATTTAAAATCTGATGACAAGTTAGCCCTTATTCAGGAGTGATTTTTTTCTCCTTCAGAAGCTGGTTCTCCTGTGCTTGTTTGGATTCCATTGTCTGCAGAGAAGTGTAAATAAAGCAAGCGAGATAGCTGAGCTGTCTTTTGTGCCACCTACTGACTCAGCTGCGTCGATCCCTGCAACACTTCACCAACTTCAACTCTTACGGTGTGGAAATCAACAGGACTCACACAAATGCTGTTGAAATCCGCAGATCCACCACAGCTTGCATTGGAAAAAAAAAATCAGACTACGGGATGAGGATCTCGGAATTTAAGTGCTGGAATCTATGCCAACACACTTCAGCGAACAGCCTACCTGCGAACAGACACTATCGGGGCAGAACTGAACACTTCGCTCTTGTAAAAAAAGGACAGAAGAATGGCTATTCGACATTTTAACACAGTCCAAGAGAAATTTTTATACCTTAGAAATAAAAGGACATCTATAGTATGACCCTTAAGAAGCTACATAGCGTAAAAAGTGACAGTGCTCAGGTTGGGTTAAAACCCTTCTAGTGCAGTACAGCCTCTAATCTGCAACGGAGGGCACCTCTCAGCCCAAATGAACGTATTGACATGACAATCCCCAAAGACCCACAGAAGGAAGGGACGGTGAACACCCTGGAACAGTATGGAGGGCACACACAGGGCGTGTTGCTTGTGCTGCTGCCGCGCAGCCGTCTTCACTGCGCTAGCGTAGACCGACTGCAGCTGCAAGCCAGAAGAGAACGCACTGAGCTTTACAGAGCTGTTGTCTTCCTCGTCAGAGCACTTGCAAGAGGAACAGAAATCATGCAGGGGGATGTAGCTGGGGTTTCTTTCACCTTGCTCGCCGTTTATTACGGTGCCACTGTGCAGCATGCAGTATTTACAAGACAGCTCCTGCTTCTCCCCCAGAAAGCCTCTTTCGTCTTGCTCTAGACAGAGGGCAGGTGTGGACTTTATTCCCAAGACCTCACGGCTGTGAGTAAAGTGGTATCGTGAACGTGATGGAGAGCACCGGAGGTAAGAAGACCGGGAGCCAAAATTAATGCTGTCCTGATTACACTGTGCTGGAGCAGGGCCACGGACAGGAGACTCCCACACCTGTCTTAAGGAATGTGAGGTCAGCATCAGCATCTCACCCTCCCCAAAATTAAGGTGTGTGTCTTTCACCACAGGGGTGAATTTGCTTTCGATGTGGATTTGCAAGTGTGGACTAACAAGGTTTAACTAAGATATTTAAACACTTAATTGGTTACTCTGCGGATTTCCTAACATGCCACTTCTTCCTCTAATTTATATAGTTAGTCTTTAACTTATGTTTGAAGTTAAATTCGTTGCATTGAAAGCCTCACTGCAATGCCCAGCAACTAAAACACATGCTAACAAAAACATTGAGCCATTTTGCCTTGACATAATTTATCAGCCTCTTCATTTCTGGCAAAAAGACTTGGAGGTAGACAAAATTTATTGAAACCAAAAATGAAGTAAATTGCTACAGCAGCCAATTTTTGACCATTTAGCTTCGAGAGAACGGCCAATCTTGTTCTTTCCTGGAACTTAAGAAATATATATAGGAAGTTTTGGAACCGTAAGTGCTTTTTCATGATACATACGCTAAAACACACAAGCTAGGCACAACATAGTGGCTGAGAAGGCATAATAGCAATTACCGTAACACAATTTTCTCACATCATCTAAAGTTTCACTCCGAAAAAAAAAAAAAAAATGAAACATCATTGTGGAACTTCATTTCTTTCTGGCTCCATTTCAGCAAGATACACTAGCTTTAAAAATAGAGAACTTAAATTTCCAGAGCTGGTAGTTAGCAGGGGAATAATCTGAAAAATTCCAAGTCAAGCAGAGTCCTTTTCTGCTTGCGCATCACCACAAAACCAGGTTCTGCATGGCAAATTCAGCTTTGACTGAGCCCTGTGCAATCTCATTGTTGTCAATGGGGTAACACAGGGGTAGGTGACCAACTTTGTGACCAAAACACTACATTTACCGATACACAACCAGTAACCTAATTCCTTTTATATATGGCTGTACTGATCTTTTAACACTAACAGTACCAAGTGTTAAAAGGTTATTTTAGTCACTAAACAACCACAATCCAAACGTACAAGAGGGAGAAATTCTGCTTAGTGATAAGGTTATGGATTTCCCCCTAGGTCAAACTATACATTCACCACCATATAACATCGACCTATGAGTGTTCAGTTTCCATATATTTGATGTTACATTGTCAGGAACATGAGTAATTGCTTTACTATTTATTGGCTCATTTTATGGAAGACCAAAGATTCCCTAGTAACTGTTCTAAACAGAAAACAGGACTGAAGTTAGTAATGGGGGAATTAAATCTTTAGGCACTTCGAGGACTACTATTTTAAAGTGTGCCATCAACAATGAGGTACTGTGTATTGCCTGAAAATGACCACTGCCAAAACGGCGTGACAGTAACATGCATATGAAACTTTTTGCTTGTACAATATTTGTTAAGTACAATTCAAAATTGTTTTGCCCAGAGCGAAGAAAACATTGCACCTTTTACTGTAGCTATCCGTTTAAAAAGCAGCAGCTGCAACAAACAATACAGGCCGTCCTTCTTCAAAGTCACAAAGATGCACAATAGTCTCAATTTGCTGCCTGAACGACAAGGGTCACTGCAGTCACTCTCAATTCAGGACAGAGGTGTGTATGACTGAAGAGAGTCACAGGCTTAAAGTGTCACAGGTTTGACCTGTCTCTACAATCACTGCATTATTAAAAGGAAACACATTTGGCAAGGCTGAACTATATTTTACCTATATAGTAAAAAATACATAATAATCACCTCTGAGACAGCTTGTTTAACAATTAGTGGTCCAAATAAATAGGAACTATTTCAACTTGAGTACTCAGGGTAGAATTTTTGAGTTAAAACCTCCAACAAGCACTCCCAAACATAAATGGGAACACTTTATCCAAATTTACTAAGTCCAGGTAAAATGGTATTACTAAAAAACTATGAAAAAATGTGAATTAACTTGAGCACTAGGGAAAACATGGAAGCATAAAAGTGATCATCGCTACACAGCATATTCAAAAACCTTCTGTGTCCCTTCCTTGTTACACTGAATACGTAAGAACGCACTTGCGACTGAATTTTCCTTTGTTCATTTCAAAACTACAGACCTTTAATTTGATAAGCAGCTTTGTTTCTATCAACTCATTTGTAAAAAACACCATCAAGCTTGTGCTCATTAAATATATATATGTATATATAAAAACATACAAAAAAGTACAAGATAAATCACATTAAGAAACTTTTACAGTGTAATTGTCCTGATTATTTTATTCTTAAGGGCCAATTTTTTTTTTTGTGCACAGAATCTCAATGTGACTGTTGTTCCAGAATTCAGCATAGTGCCACTGCACAGAATTCACCTTTCTGTGCAGTCCAATAAAAAAAAAAACCACCCCAAAACAACACACACCACAGGACAAAACATTCTTCTTAAATCAAATTCTATTTGTGAATTCAGCAAAATAATTTCTATAAAATAAAACAGCAAAATATTTAAATAGTATAGGGTGGGCTGTATCTGTTTTGCAGGGGTATTTGGTTTTTAGACAGGTTCCAAAAAAATTACACACATTCAAGTTACCAATTTTCATTTAAATACAGTATTTACTGATGCGTTTCTTGAAGTCTTTAAACAAATGTTTATTCTGGAATAGAGATACCTCAGAATTGTATTTGACTAACCAGTAGTTTCTTTTATAATTAAACCCTGCTTCTAATGTTAAGATTTCCTGTATAATGGATAAAGAGCTAAGACAATTCTCGCTTTCAAGTAGAACTGTGAACGAGCAGAAAACCAGCAAGTTAACTTGGTGCAGTGGCACTCACAAGTACTGTGTGATTTTGTTGACTTCCGCTTCACTGGGATGCAGTAGAAGGAAAGTGTTAGAAGTTTATCTAATAAGCTCTACCAAAGAAACAAAACAAGCACACCAAATACAGTCTATTATGCTCCAGGCATCCTGGCATAGCAAATTTTTGCATATTTGTTTTAAATCTTTTAAATTCCTATTACTGAAAACTAAGTGTTCTTTATCCCACCCAGAGACAGAACTGTCAAACATCAGATGTGAGGAACATATGTGAAACTGAAAACCACTTGTTTGTCACATTTTCCCTCCCCATTTTATAGTCTAGGTGTAAGAAGAAAAAGTTCTGAGCAATACAGTTGTCACATTGGGACAACTGCAGTCACGTTTTTTTTTCCCCCCTCGTTGGCTACACTAACTTGGTGTGAAGCCATGCTAAATGTTACAGCATAACTATAGCTTCAAAGTGATTAACCTAATACCAGAATGAAAAAGGCAATGAAAAAAGATCTAGAAACAATGTTACATCACCAATTTTCCACATCAACCAAATAATTAAAAGGTTACCAGCCATTACGTTGCTCATAGTAAAATCGACTCCAGTGGCAAAGAATTAACATGAAACTATTTTTGTGGTTGACATGGATAGGCTTTTTCGTAAAGGAGTTGATCCGACTGCCATGAGGCAGGCAACACTGGTTGCAGAGCGCAGCAGATATATCAAGAAATTATTTTTTTGTTTTTGTAGATCTGTGAGTCTCATCAAGACAAAAAAAATGTTTCTTGCTCAAGAATTAACAGTCAAACATTAATATACTATATACACCTTTGCCATTTACACATTAGCATCAGGCCATTTATTACAAAACACTATACACTTTCCACTGCAGGCGGGTTATATATTGACAGCAATTTTCTGCAGATAAGACAGTGAATAGACTCTCCACTCCATGTTGATTAGGAATAGTTTTTCTAGTTTTAAATATTAGCCAGACACAGAGAAAGGTTGGACTGTAAGGCCTGGGTGCACAGTCTTGATGGAGCAAGTTAATTGATTATGTGCATTTCACTAATCTTTTGTCTGAGGCGGGGAAACTTCTTCACTGCCTTCATAATTTTCTTGTGCTCGTTGGCCAGTTCGCTGAGGGTTGTTCATATGATGTGCTGCCGGGCCTGTATATGGCTGTCCATGCACATGGTTATTCTGTAATAAAGCATAAACATTTTAAAGGGACATTAAACTTGTGGGCCGTTTCCTAACCCGTTACTTGCTTCACCCCTTTACATTCAGACTATTGAAAAGTATTGTCAAGCACACTGAACTTCTTGCGTCGTAATAGCTATGTGAACACGCATCACAGCTTCTTCATTCCTCTGAATCACATCTTTCACTTACCTTGTTAATCTACACAGAAGGCAAACAAACTTTCAACTTGTAAAGATAAAAGGATTAATTAAAATAGTAATCTCAGCTTCTGAATAACAAACATTTACATGCAAAGCAGAAGCAGCAAGAAAGAAAAAAAGGGAGACGAAGAGAGGCTGCCTATGTGCTGCAGACATTAAACTGTGCACATACTTTATCAACAGATTCAACCAACTTGAATTTCTTTCTGAAGAAATTGAAAAAAAAGCATACCTGTATTTATGCAGCATACTTCAATTTTTAAGAGGGAAAACTGTAATGCTACAGAACTGAATGAAATCTAGACCAGTAGTTTTCTCCAGATGCTCTGTCCCAATTTAAACTCATACACGCATCTGGCAAATTAAAACATCTCATCTGTCTACTGTTTTGCAGAGTTTAACCAACTGTGGAGAAACTAGGAATATGAGGATTGTGTGTGTTAGTGAGAAATGCCATCTCTTGCAAGAAAGTGAACACATCACACGGGTAATGGTGAGGTTACGGTACGTGTCTGAGCTCAGGAGCTCAGAAAGGAGTGGGAAAATCTGCATGACTTACCAACTGCTCTGCTGAGAACATCAAGTAAGGAAAGCAAGATGGAGGGAAAATGGGTTTTGGGCAGGAAAGGAAATTAAATTAGCAGATTTGGAATATATAAATGAACTGGAACAAAAAATGGCAACTAAGTGAGGGATCTACTAATTTAGCCAATTCTGTAAAAAGCCTGGTTATGATTTCTTTCAGATCTGGGTTTCCACTGAAAGATATTAACAAAGCAGCCATTTAACATCAAAACAGATTTAGATTTTATATGTACTTAAGATTTAGAGATCAGTGTTCATAGCACAAATTATATGTAACAAAGCCATCTGCATTTTTCTGAAAGCCTTCCAATTACCCGAACTGAAATTCAGGCCTTGAGGCTTGATTTTGTAGTTAAAAACAAGAAAGCAACTCACAAAATATTATCAATGTCAACAAGTATGACAGAATCAAATTCAGTATGCACTAGACTGTGATGACATCTGTCCCCCTGTTCTTTCTATGGATGATTAATCCCTGATCTGCTAACATTAACGTTCTCACCTGAAACTCTGATGGCGAAACTGTTCCTGGCAAAATGTAGGTGTATCTTTACCTTTATTCTTCCAAGTGTGTAATTTGACTACAATATGCTTCTGACTAAATGGCTATAATTTAAGTCACCATAAACGCTAAAGAAAGCTAACCTGGGGCTCTGAATAAATGGTTCAACTCTGAGCTTTTACCTGTTGATACTGGGAACCAGGTGAATGGGGATACAGTGGGGCATCTTCAGGTGGAGAAGACTCATGTTCATCTGGGGCATCAGGATCATCTGGTTCCTAAAGTTTGAAAAAACATTTAAATTTACTTATGTAAAACTTATTACAATTATTCTATCCAGAACCAATCCTACACGCAACTGATTGTTTCAGACATCATTGGAGAAAAAATTCCGCCCCACTGCATCACCCATAGCTTGTATTGTACTACATAAAAATTCCCACTATAAACATATGGTTGGAAAAACAGACCAATTCATAATCTACTTTAAATGGTCAGTTTCAATTCTATACTGCCAATTCTTTAAGTAACAGATGTCTATAGAAACAGTAATAAAGTGGAAAAATCCACAAGAGTATGTAAATGAAGCAAACAAAACCAGAAATCTAGATTTATAAAATGCGTTACCTCTATAACGACCAGAGACTGTTGCTAAGGTTAATTATTTATAGAAGCACTTTACTCAAATTTTTTACCGGAAGTCAAATTAATTCTTTACCTCCTCTGGGCAGAGTTCACAAGCTTTTGCAAGAGTCATTCTAGCACTGTGTGATCGCTCTAGGAAGTAGCCATTAGATGTTTCATTGCTTTGTATCGGTGGAGACCAATTATTATACGTGTATTGGGGATTGCCAGTGTATGGTCTACGCTCAAGCTCGTCACCAAGCCATTCTACTGCCCAGGTCCATTTCCTCTTCAAATCTCCATTGCTCTGCAGATGGAAAATTAACAACTCAGAATGATTTTTCTCTATTCTTCAAAACAGAAATATTTTTCCCTTCCTATACATCAGCTACCAGACAAAAGACCACAAACACATATGCTGCTGTTTAAAAGACTCCCTGAAATACCCTTATACCCTTTTTTGCACAAAGAAAACTTCAAATGTGAAGTGAAGTCTGTGGATTTGCAGCTGCATCACAGAATCATGAATGCAAGTTTAATCATATTGCTCTCAATCCCATACATCTTGACCTTCTGATACAGGAAGGTTCAAATGAGTTGTCCTTCAAAGTCATGATTTCATCAAGGCGATGAAAACTGAATAATGGTGGAGTTTTTCTGTTTTGCTGGGGTTTGTTTTTTTTTTTTATTTTTTTTTTGGTCTTTGTTTTGGTGTTTTGTTTGGTCATGTCCTCCATCCACCCCCCACCCGGGAAAAAAGCAGCAAGAAACAGAATGAAAGGTATCACCTGAAGGATCTGGTAGGCTACAGGACAGTTGCTGAAGAGAGCTACCATGCACTTTATACACTGGTAAGCTCTTTTCTGATAATGATTCTTAGAGCGCTGAATGGTGTCAAATAGTCCATCCCTGTCATCCGGGATTCCCTTAAGTGCATTGTGAATCCTACAAAAAAAAAAACAACCAACCCAAAACTTCAAGTGTTAGAATTTTTAGTGTTTGAATTAAGGTTTCACTTACAATGTGATTATAAAAGGGATAGCTCATATTCTGACTTCTGGTTTTAGTTAAGAGAAGTTTTTTTAAAATCAGAAAACTAACTTGACACATCACGTTACTTATAATTTTAGCACATACGGTAATATTTAAACTCTCTGAATGATATATGTACAAAACTTGTAAGTATGATTAATTCTAATCACAGCAATCAACTTTAACTGGTTAATTTTCATTACTTAGTCTTAAAATCAACTGCATTTACAAAACAGACCTGTTAACCCAAAAGATTCTTACAGAATTGGAAAAGTTAAATCCTCAACAGAATGGTTACTTACGTTATAGTTATGCTTCTCAAAGATACCCTCTTTTAGATGCAGTTCCTCTGAAGGTGAATGAATGGTACATATTTGTGCATGGGGATAAGGGACTTGGCCATTCCCTGGAACTAAGCCCACTTTCTGGGCCTTCTGCTCTCGAGCAAGGGGCAGAGGAATTAATTGCCACCCTGAAGCTGTGCAAGAACTGAGAATTGACATACTTTTGGCTTTGAAAAAAAAGTCAGAGGCAGGCTCAGATCCTACACTGACGTCTCAAAGAGCTACACTCACTGTAGAAAAACCAAATCCCCTCTTTCCTCACAGCCCTGCCAACAGTCAGCAAATAGATTCCAAGCAGCCAGCAGTCTATAGTCCATCTGTAGAGTGATGATGACCTTTACTTCAGCTGATTTAACTTAATGGTACTTGTAACATTATTATCCCAAACTTGGCACTTGAACTTGTCAAAAAGAGAAATTTTTGAGAGCGGGTCTGATGCCAAAAACCAGCAGCAGCCATCTGACAGTACAAGAATACAAGGAGCACTGAAGGATGTACACTGCCTAGGATCAGATGATGTTTGTTTTCTAAGAGTTAGAACATACTACCATTTACTATGGGCAGTTATGACATTTTTTTTGTTTGTTTGTTTTTTGAAAGACAAGACAAAGATCATTAAAACTCTATGATTATCACAGCAAAACCAAGAACAGGACAGAGACCAATACTTCAAGCTACTGCCAGAAGTGGCAGCAAGAAATCAGAGGATGACAGCAGTTGGCCAATTAATACCCCTCTGCTGAAGCCTAACACAATTCCAATGAACACTGCTATTCCTGAGGCTGCAATCTTGAATATGAAATGATGTACATCTCCAAGTATAGTGAAAGTCATACTATAATGTTCAACCTCCTTTACACCCCATTATTTCAAACATAGTATTATCTCAAACAAGCACTTCCACAACTTGCCACCTGTGTTTCCACTCTAAAATATACTACTTTACTTCACATCTACTAAAGTACGCCCATCCTCCAGCGTTCTGTAGACTTAAAGACATCTCATGGAAGTATTTGTTTATCAGGAAGAAAATATAAACAAACTGCATTATATATGCATTACATATACATATATATGCAAGACTGAAAAACCTATGTATAAAGGATATTCTCATTCCCTACCTAAGCTGTCATTCCTATAAAGAAAATGAAGAAATCCCTCCAATTCAGTCTTCATGTTTTGGAGTGTGGCAAGTCAGACCAGCATCTCCTCTCAGAGTATCTTCTCAAGTAAGGCTAGGCGACTGACCAAATCCTAAGAGCAGAGTCTACTTCTACAGTTTAAGTACATGAGTTCACTCCAATACCCTCATTGCCTATGACAAGTGTGCTCTTACTCAAAGTACTTTAAATGTCATATGAGACATGGTTGCACATGATTTAGTAAATCCAATACTACCCATAGTCACTTATTATGAAACAGTGACATTTTGAAATATTGACAGGTAGCTCATTGATTATGTTTATTTCGTGCTACCTCACCTACCACTATATAAAACTTCTGAGGAATTCACTATTGTCTCAAACAGTCAGTATTTGCAATAATTATATTTTCTTAATCTCAATTTTCAAAAGCCTTATTCTGCAGATATACAAAAATTAGGTTTGAAACTGGGTAAGTACTTCATATATTGAAGTTAAAATTCTATTGAAATGTGATCATATAGAGAATAATTATAGATGAAATATGCTTTTCTCCCAAGTTCACGTTTTATCCATGTCTTGGTATCACTACTATGACTGATGTGCATCTTAGTAAGATTGGGCTATAACTGGACCCTCCTGAATGAGGTGTTTCTAAGAATCAATCTAAGCACCTCACAGTAAATACCAATGAGTTTAGCCTAAATGGTACATCCTCTTGCATGTGAAAAATCTTGGCTTTACAGGCCTAAATAGCAAATTTTTCAATAATAAAGAAGGTCAAGGTGAAAAATTGTAATTTGTCTCAGAAACTGAGATAAAAGTGAAAAAAACTGCTTTATTTCTGTATTTTGATTTAATATATATCTAAAGCAAACCTCTTCAAAGGATTAGCAATAGAACCTCTGGGAAAACAAGCTGTACAAAACGTAATAAATCTTAAATTATAAAAAGACAGGTAAACACTAACCTGTGAGTTTGCCAAGAATCCTCAATTAATAGGATTTGCAGAAGCAGATCCAAGTAAGGTCGAAGCTCGTATGTATATGAATATGCAACCTTAAAAAGTAAAAAAGCAGACAACATAAGAAAGCATTCCTTGAAGCATGTAGACGATATGGTGCAATGCAAGAACACAATTCATTTGAAGTGAAATTTACTGTAATTTAAAGGCTATTTCAAGATACAATGCATACATTCTTTAAAAAAATTGTTGATTGTGTCAGGGTTTTTGGGGGTTGTGGTTTTGTGGTTTTTGTTTGTTTGTTTGTTTTTTAAAATATAGTAGGTTTTGTAAAGGACAAAATGTTTCCTCAGGAGTTTCTAACACAATGGATCTGAAGCCTCTAGCATGAAATGCTGAAGATGCTACCTTAAAAAATACCTTTAGAAAAGCAAAATTAGAAAACAGTATTTACTGATATTGCTACTTGTAGATAGTATACGGTCAAAGGTTATCTTCAAAGGTTATCCTAAAATGTAAAATACATGGCTAGCAAAATACCAGTAAAGTGATTTTTATTATGATTCTTTCAAGTGCCAAACAAAAGGACATAGAAGAATGTGATGTTTATGTGGAAAAAAAAAATGGGTGAATATAAAGATGAGCTAACAGAAGCCAGAAATTTCATTTGGAGTGGAAAAGTGTGACTAAGTTTACAGAGATTACAAAGGAAAAACAGGACAGTCTCAAAGACCCTTTCCTGAATCTGAAGCCAAGTATGTTCTACAGACTTGTAAAAAAGAACCTTACAAACATAATCAAAATAAATACAAGGGAGATCTTAGGAAATTATTCTAGCTTTCCACGCAATGTAAGAAGCTCTTTTGCATAAAGACAGAAAAGCTGAAAGAAATGCTCTTACAATACAAAAAGACCACCTCAGTCTACTTATTTTCCATCTTTAACATAGTGTTCCTAACTCATAAAAGGTCAATCACTTTCCTAAACTCTAATTTATATGTTTTTTATTTTTACCTGCCAAAGTAGTTCACTGAGGACAGTGGACGAGAACTGAGGATTCTCCCAACAGCAGAAACGAAGCAACTTGATGGTCTCTTCAGAGTTGCTGCAGTCTTCAATAATTTTCTTCACATAACTAGTTCTCACAAACAAAATGTCTGCTACGTTCTGCTGAAGTGCCATTATAGGTTGAGATAAATTAGGATCACCGTAAGGGTTGGCAAGTGGCGGATTACCTAGAACAAACAGTTATTACAGATGAAAAGGTACTGAAATACTTCCATTGCAGACACAACAAAACATGAATTGGTGTAACGCATCAAAAAATAACAGATGGAGAAGAACCCCACCCCCCCCCGCCCCAGTTAATTTTCTTTGAATGCTACTATGGTATGAAATAACTAAGTTTTCTGATTGTGAAGCTTGACACTTGCTGCCTGAGAGCACTACTTCTCCCTCTCAGATAAGGTTATGCAGTGACAATCAAAGCTGAACAGATGGAGACATGTTCATATGCAAGAAGAGAAATTACTAAGAGTTTCCTCAGTGAAATCCTCTTAACTCCTGAATTTATCTGCTTCCCTGCTTGTGTAACACAACCCAAATCTATCATATTTTAGGACACAAGGTCTATTTACTTCACTAGGCAACAGGAAAGAGTTCAGAGGAGTATCTGTCAGAAAAGTCCCATCTGAATCTCTAGAGTGTAGAGTAACAGACTCTTGAAAGAAAAAAAAAAAAAAGTATAACTTATTTAGTAAGCTTCATTTTGTGTAAGGGAAGACCATTGATCTGCTCCTGATGTTTCTAAATTTAGCAGGGTTTTTAGTTATTGTTTGAAGATGTCCAGAAGACCAAGGGAGAACTTTTCTAGCATAATATGATGAAGCAAAAAATAACTTTACTCTGCAAATAGTCATTATAATCAGTAGTCAGAGTAACGTTCATACAAAGTTATTTTTTTTAGTACATTATGAATATAGTGAATATACAATTATTTTTCATAGGTAGATTACCTTTCAAGTGTAAGCCTCAAATAATGCTCTGGAAACAAAACCAAATCAAAACTGTGAAATGGTTTTGAAACTTATTATAGCACAGTAAAAGTTTCAGTTCATTAATCTTAGTATAGCATATTCTAGCCTACTGACTTTATAGTCTGACACATCAAGCTGTAATGAGTTTGCCATTAAATAGCTTCTCTACAGATTCCTAATTAGGTTTTTTTAAAATATGCTTAATAGAACGTGTATACATACAGGCTATAAAGTCCACATAGCCCAATATTCTGTCACCATTTCTCAAAAATAACTGCACTCTATTCAACTACTGGATATATTAATGATTTATACTGTGGTCAACCAATTTCTAGGTGATTCTTTATCTTTTATAAATTGAAGTGCTGGCTTCTGTTTGTATTCTTGAATGTGAACAAGCACCAAACCATTTTCAAGAGCTATCTACAACAATACAAGATCTCTTTACCGATAAGCAGTATTAGCTATTTCAGAGCCTGTTGTAGTGTTTTTCCTGCACAGATTACTTCTGTACTGGTAGCATGAAAGTAATCTACTGTTTTACTGCCTACTCAGAATTGTAAGATGTTTATGCAACTCTTTATAATGAGCTTAAACTATTTGAAAATCATTACTAGTCAGTTATTTTCCTATATCTTTAAGGAATAAGCGAAGAAGCATAAAATACAGAACAGATTTCTATCTTGTCCTTTCTTGTATGTTGGTACAGCAAATCAGTTTTGCTTACAACAAAGAGATTCCTGTCTTCAAACAAAAGGAGTTGCTAAACATCAAAGGCAAAGATTTTTTCATCTAATCCAGTTTACACATATTAGCTAAATATGCACAGAAGATATTTACCGATATATTTAACTGAACTAAGGAAAACTTAAAATTCACTGTACCATTGATAGAAGACTGCATCCGCGATGACACATTGCAACAACGGATCAGTTGTGACACAACAGTGTATAGCTTCCCCAGTTCAGCATACTGGTATTTAATCGGAGGACCTGGACCTTCATCCAGAGCCACAAGCATGAAGGTTGCAGGAACATTTAGCTTCAGAAGTTGTGTCTTCTCTGCGACACCTTTATTGGGGTGGGGATGGAAGAAACAAAAAAACATCTTGTTTCTGGCATTGGCAATACTTTTTTTTTTTTTTAAAAGAAAAATAACTACTGGTTACAAGATTCGTAACTCTTCAGTTGCTGGGTTTTATTATAAACATCCTTTACGCTTTTCTGGGGAAAAAAATAAATCAGTAAAGATGCACAAGAAAATTACGTTCAGCTGAAAAATCACATTGAAGGAGAGTTGTAAATGACTACTATTTCTTAACAGTGCTCATTAGCACTTAAGTGGCATCTGTGCTAATAGCAAAGCCTCAAAGAGGTCTTTTGGACAAAGAATGGATCTTTTTATTGTGAGGGCCAGGATAGGATGAACACCCCCAGTATATTTTGTTATTTTTCCATCATGTCCTAGACACATCAATTACAAATTTAAGACATTCCCAACTGTACCATACTATGCAGTAAGTGTAAAGAAGAGTGACAAAATCCAATGAAGGAAAAAAAAAAAAAACCAAACAAAAAGAGAAATGAGAAAATCTCCAAAACCAAAAGCCCAACCAACCAAAAAATCCAAACATACAGCTAGTTTCACTGCAAGAATACCTCGAACATACTATACAAGTACTTACCAGTAAATTCAATAAGTTCCTTCTGATCTTGTATTCTGTTTCCCAATTTGGTTAAAAGTAATGATTTTTCACATATTTCCAAGTTTTCTCTTATTCTGAAATACAACTGGACCTTACCTACCATCTTTCTGATAAGGAGGAATCCAGATAGCACCTTATTAGAGCTCTTTTATATTATCTTTTTGATTATGTCAGTTTTGTAGTTACATCCTTTGCAGAACTGATCTCTTGCTTGCTTTGACTTGAACAACATATTATTTGATTTCTCAAAATATCAGACAATTTAGTCTTTTTCACAGAACTTGGGGTGTTGCAGGAATGATGTATTGTGGCTTTTGCTGAATGAACACTCTACATCCATACAGAAGCCTTCAGTTAACAGTAAACAGTAGTAAGACAAGTACTCCTGCTTGTAAACTTTCCATGTAAACTTTACTGCTTGTAAACTTTCCATGTTTATCTTTGTGGGGTAGATTGTGATAATGATCAGACCCAAGAATACAATTTAGTTACACTTTCCCGTCTGGCTTCTGAGTGCTTTCCTAGTGAGAGGCTTCAACTGCACTGACCGACTATGAAAAGCTAGTAAAGAAGAAAAGATGAGTCAGAGCAGAACTGTATCTCTGTAATTACATTAAGGCCACTCTGGGGTCATGACGGAACAGAGAATGCTTTGGTAGACAAAGTGTGTGAAAGCAACGTGCATTATAAGTGAAATTAAATTAACACAATTGCCTAGATTAATATTACAGATAGGAAACTGAATTCCTTTCATGGGGGCAGACAATTTTAAAGAGCTTCCAGAACTCTGTGTGTGTGAATTCTATGTGGAAACTGAAATAACTCCATTTGGCCTGATACACTTGCTTAACACTTTAGCCACGAAGTAATCTAACAGTAACATTTATAACTTGCCTGCATGAGCCGATAAACAGCAATGGCTGAGCTGCTCAGTATTATGCGCACTTTGTAAAATTTCCGAAGGAACTGGGTCTCCTAGCTTCATACTACTTTACACAGAAGGATAAAAATACCTTCTATTAGAGTAAGAGGGAGAGAGTATTCTTCCACTATGGAAAAAAATATTGTATCTTGTTTAGAACTTGCCATAGAGAAAGATGCTTTGTCACTTAGGCTACCGAATGTGAAAGAGAAACAGGCCCCCAGCCGAATAACTGGGGAAAGTAGGAATGTAGAGCTCTGTCACAATTGACTAGATATGAACCTGTGACTACCCTCATCAACCTGAGCGTGCAAAAGCAATCCTTTATTCATTTGACTTGCATTTTATTACTCTTAATTGCTCTTCCTCAGGGCAAATATACACAGCAGCAATCGGATTAACCCACCTGAGAAACAGTTTATTCAATCTTTAATGGATTTTCAGCACACTGATAATACTAAGAGAAAGCACCATTGCAGCTGTTCATCTCAATGTGAATAGGACTGATCTCTGTTTAACTGCAAAAATGATTTTTGTTTGGAATACTTACTTTAGATACGATTAGAATTATTTTATTATATTCTTAGTATACAAGACAGCGACTTTCTATGCAAAGAACCTACGTAATCCAGAATTTAATACAAGATTTTGTGTACTTCTAAACCTATACTTATTTCTACTCTCATAATGCTGGATACAATTAAGATTATGACGAAAAATTATGATGCTGGAAGTGCCACAGCCAATATATCACGTGGATCACCACAAAACTGATAATCATCTCATCTCAGTTATATTACAGAATGTGTATAATGGGTCTTATAATGGTAAAGTGTAGCACCTGCAAATACAGGTAGTCCTGCTAGTCTTGCATTCAAAGGTGCTAAAAAAAAAAAATCCGTATGCGATCATGCTCAATCTCTAATTTAATCTTTATGCAGTCTTTATGAAAAGAATCACTGACTCAAGACTGGCAGAACTTTACTTAAGGCTTCTTATATTGCAAAAACACTGGCTTTTCTTGCCTGTTCATCTTGGGGGAACTACAATACTTGATAAATTTATAGTGGAATTTCCTGAATCTTGTACTCTTACCTCATATGATATCTATGGCAAGCAATGATGTCTAAGAACGTATACAGACTGAGCTATTTCCTCAGCCTCCCAAAGAGTCTTTAAAGGGAAGACAGATACAGAGTCAGTGTTTTGTATTAATTGCTGTGAACTTCAAAGCTGAACTAAAGAAATTAATATCGAAAGGGCACAGTTGGAACATAAAGATAAAGCATGACTATTTGTATTGATGTTTCCATAAAGAAGAATCATGCATCTCTCTCTTTTTTTGAACTTTTATCTTCCTCAACTTCTTTAGGCTAAAACCAGTTGACAGCCTCATGTGCTTCTTAGGTCTCACTGACCCCCCCCCTCCTGCAAAGGAGCCCGGAACAAAGCGTCGTCTCTCTCGCCATGTTTTCACCCCCACGCCCTCTCAGAATGACACACACTTCTTGCTCCAAGCTTCTCGTGTTCATCTTCCAAGGATGGCAGAAAGACTAAAGCCTCCAAACTGGAGGTACACAGATGTTCCAGAGAACATTTATATGGCGTTTAATGATAACAATCTGCTTGAGGATGAAAAACTGGATTCTCCTGCTGTTACCTGTGTAACTGGTTCATTAATAAAAGCCAGTTTATTACAGTGTCATCAGTAAAAGCACATGTAATTTGCTTACCTAGATTGGCATACATCACAAACAGATTGAAATACTGCTGCAAATGGCGCCCATGTTCGGATACTTCCCTTCTTAGAAGATTTAGTACCGCTCTCAGTAAGTGATCACTTAAACTTAAGTTATCATAAGCCTATAAAAAAAGTTTTAATATTAGTGGTTGAATCTATCAAAACTTTACATAGGTTTATACTTTCTACTATGGCAGAAAACAGAATTAGTTAAAAGGATTCATACAAGTTCCAAAATACTAGCAGCTGGTGAGTCTTCTGTATCTCACACAAAATCAGACATACAGGGAATAAGACTCCCATCACTAAATACCATATAATTCCAAGAAATTATGCAAGTATAGAAGCTTTTAATTGAGCTTTTTCTACAACAGCAGCTAGAGTCAGAAAAGCACATGCGGTTCCGCTGTGAACTTCATAGACTAAGACAGACAACCAAATCACCTCTACAGGTGTATCTCAAATACCTCATGAAACAAAACACTGTCAAAGCATATGTAGCTTTAACTTAATACAAATTATTTTGCTGGATACAGTAACAGTAACATTCCGAGAAGGTGAGAAGGTAAGTGGAACAACACAAATAAAAGGTGCCCTACTGTAGACATTAAAAACATGACAAAGCAAAGGCTGAAAAAGGTTGATCTTTTAAATTTTAATACAGTCCAAACAAAAACATTGTTATGACAAATATTAGGTTTTTTTGGTCAGTTCTGTGTGTACAAAATCACATGATTCATTGTCTACTCCTATACAAAGTTACAATTTCTTACAATTTCAGTGTTGCAGGATACAGGGGAAGAAAACTCAGGGAAATCCTGCATGTTTTTGTGGGTTTTGTTTGGGTTTTTGTTATTTGGTTTTTTTTTTGTTTGGTTTTGTGTTTGTTGTTGTTGTTTTTTAATTTTAAATGAAAAACAAGGGTTCATTCCCTTACATGTTATCACAAGCCTCTACTTTAATTTTGCAGATTTCACACTTGCAACTCAATTCAAAATTCTCACTGCTTAGTCTTCACAGATTTTTACAAATTAAGGGAAAATTAACCCCTCTGACAGCAACTCTCACACAAACCTGTCGCGTTAACATGATGTAGGTAGTGCAAAATGGACTGTACAGCTTTCCTGTCAACACGGATGCATCTACTCCAGAATTTACTTTACATTAAATGTTTATAATGAAGAAGTAAGAATAAGTTTCAAAAGCTTTTCATTAGAAAATTAAATACCTGACTGGAAGGTCCAGGTGAGGCAAAAGGTGAAGGACATGGTCCGTCTTGCAAAGAAAAATGTGCAATAAATACTATAAGTTTCGCAAATGCACCCCTCACTTCAGCACTAGGGCATTCCAAAAGATACTCAGAGAAGCGGTTTGAAACATTAAAAAGGACGTTGTGTGCAAACCAAAAGCGTACATTCTTGCTGTGACGAAGAAGGATGCATAATGCATCATACCTGAAACAGAAGATGACACAACTGAGAGATATGACCAAATGTAGACATACATGAATTCTGGCAGACATACTCTTTTGCAAAATTTGAAGAAAATACGTGTTAAAGGTAATCCCCAATCATTTTTGCTCACAAAATGCTTAGTCAGGTAAGTTGTAGTCCCTATAATGATACTCTCTGTTACTAGCAATCACAAATTAAGAAGAGAACATTTAACTTTTTAATTGAAGCAACTGTAGCATTTTACTTCTATCACCCATAAGGACTAAGACAGGATTACATCCCCTAACTCCCAAACTACTACTCAATGCAGGTCCCTAAACTGGCAGCCATTATTCCCTCTGTATTGGAACTAGGGGAGAGGGCGAGCAGTGGAGAACCTGTGGGGTGGATTTCATGAGCTGATTATAAGACAGATAACCAAATATGTAATCTGTCAGGTATTTATGTTCTCATTTACAGATCTAAAAGACCACAAAACCCCGAAAGTAAAATATCTGTTCCACAGAGGGTCTTGCGTGACTGTCCTCCTTCCTGCAGCAATATTTGAACTCCTCTTGATCTCTTAACATAACAGGAGTAACTTATCTACTATTTGAGGTATGTATTTGCCATGTATTACACAACTACTTACTAGTAGCTGGTAAACTACCGGTCATCACGAATACTAGATTTCTTCTCTAGGTCTACCAGTAGTAACCCACGCTCCTCTCCCCAACACAGAATAACCTAGCTTAAAGACTAAAATGCTGTAGTGCTATGAGTAAGATTGTACTGTGTGATACTACAGATTTGAATTACAGGTCCCATAGCAATGTATGTAAGCACTCTGCTAACAGACTGAAAGATTACACACGTTTCAGAAACAGAATACAAATATAAGCTGCATAAATGGGTTGAAAAGAGTTTTGCTTAAAACTACTCAAACCACAAAGAAACCATTCTGAATTAAAGTCAGAATACGTAACCTATTAGTTTTGCACTAGTGATAGATTCTGCTCCTTTATTCTTTCTAAAAGACTGACAAAAGGTAGATTTAAGCTTTGCTTAAATATGAATTTTGAAGCCGTTCAGCTCAGCAGCTTATTTTAAGGCTCAGTTTCTTCCCAGTATTTTCTGTTCAAACTTCCCCCCTTTTCATGTGCACCGTGACCATGTATTTGGGGGAGGGTCAAAAATGGGACAGACCATTAACACCTTTAATTATCATATGTATGCAACTGGGATCTTTTAACAGACATCGAATTTCCAAAACTGTAATTGTTTTTAAAAGACAAGATACCAATCACTAGCAGGGCCACGGACTATTTTCTTTGTATGAAATCCTGTGGTGAAGAGAAATCTAGCAGCAAGCTGAATACTAATCATAGTTATTTCTTCTGCTTCAGGCAACAGATGATCTTGTCCTAAAGAAAAATCAAAATACTCACATGTAGACAAAGTAAAGGCAATTTACTTTTAATAACTTAACTGACTCCAGATTACTATTTTGTCTGACATTGCGTTCCAACTTTAATGGGAAACTTGATCAAAACAGCCCCTAGCTTCTGTAATGTAACATTTGAAAATGTAAGCTTTAAGACAGTAACAAGCACCTGGAGGCTAACACATGTCTGATTTTTAGAAATTTGGCATCTCGCCTTTTGAGAACTGCATTCAGCAGAGCAGTCCACAAACAAGTATTTTAGCACGACTTAGTATATAAGCTGAATAACAGTTGATACTTTATCAAAGTATTTTTTGCTTAATATTCTGGCATGTTACCACCAATGAACAACTCAACAACAGATGTTCAACTACAGAAGCCCAGAAAGACGGAGTATTCAAAGCAGAATGCATAAAATGTTCACTGGCTAGACAAATTCTTGAAAACACAAATCAAAATTCTTCTTGCAAGAAATTAATCCATAATTACGGCGCTAACATACTAACCTGGAGGAGGATTTAAGTAGACACTATTACAAGTAAGCAACTTCTTTATGAACTGGAAATATTCTAGGCTGTACTGCATACGATTATGCATGAACTGCACATTCTGTTTCCGTACACTTCGTTCAATGGCTGATGGCATTTTAATCTGATGCGGTTTAGTGGTGATTGCGAGTTCTGAAATATATTTTATCAGTTCATTGTCTTTGTCTATTGTGTCCATACGTTCATAAAAAAGAATATAAGCATTCCACCACCTCTTCTGGCGTCTGTAGGACATACGCTTCATCATATGATCAAACACTTCTCCCATGTATTCTCCACCAAAACACTGGTTTTTCATTTCTTCATCATCATCCATTTTACACTCTGTCACATCTCCGTCATCAAATTTATACCACCGATTTTTCTCACCATCTCCACCATTCCTCTGGATAATATAAGAGTAATAATGTCCACCACTGGCCTGGCCACTGTGTACAAGTACACCAACAAGCCTGTATTTCGTGCTCCCAGAGTGTTCATTCTCTGACTGTTCATTTTGTATTATCTGATTTTCAGGATTTACATCATCTCCTTCCAATTTAGCTACACCTGCCACCGTGTAAGGCTCCATGTCCAGCTCTCGTGGAAATTCAAAATAATCATTGAACTTGATTGCACATTCCCTTTCCCAGTCATAATCAAATCGTTTCAACTGGATTGCAAGAACTGGAGGCAACTTCTTAATCAACAAGCGTTTCACTGTATCAACCTAAAAAAGGACATGAACAGTTAGTTACCAGCTCTTAAGTTTCCATTCATATACTCTTACCAACAATCAAATTCAGTAATTAAAGAATAACTTTTTTTCCCTGAACATGAACTAAGACTGAACTTAGTATGGCTATAACACCACCACAGTTGCACACAAATTTAACATATAAGGTATTATTACCTTTTTGTTGCATTTTTCACAATGATATGCGTTTGCACCTTCCAATAAATCTCCTTTGACGTACTGTTCCAAAGAATCAAGAAGGTTTTGGTGATTTCTTATATCTACATTCAGAGTTGTGAAGGATTCCTCACATTCGTACCTACCAATGAACAGACAGATGTAAGAGAAAGGTAGAAACGTGTTCAAGTTTCATGTTTTACAGGTGCTACACAGTACCATACTGCAAAAGTTTTATTCAGCAACTTCTGGCAAAAGGAGTTAAGCAGTAAAAAAAGAACTGAACTCTTTTTATGAAGATCACAGAAATTACTTGTCTGTCTCAAGTTCACTGGAAAGATCATGGATAGTGAATCTTCCAGCACGTCGTGTTTTTAAAGCGGCTAAAGTAGCGTGACAGACTCTTGGCTAACTTTAGCTAGTAGAGAAGCACAGATAGCAAAGTAGAGTACTTTCTCCATTGCTGAACTTTAGTGTCAGGAATTAGACTGAAACACAAATACTGTATCATACTTAAAGACAACAGTTCAAAACAGATTAGAAAAAAAAAAAAGCTTTTTTTCTATCTGAAAAAAACCTGAACAGCTGTCTTCATAAAAATCACTTTGCATATTTATAACTGGCTTTGATTTACTGTATTCTGATATAACCTCCAAACAAATTTCTAGCAATGAACTAGCAATGCTTGAGAGACAACCAGTTAAGACATCTTGGAAACAATTTTTTTTTTCATTATTTTTTTTTAAGAGAAAGCAGCAATGAATAAATTAAGAAAAGTTGCATCTATTCCAACATAACCCTGCAGGGCTTGTTTCTCTGATATGCAATCAAGCATACAAAGGGTTTTATAACAATGAATAAATTAATATTTAGAAACACTTCAACCAAAACAGTCATATTCATTCATCTATTAAATAACTTCCAAATTTAGAAAGGCTGTTAATCTGTCACACCCCAATCCAACAGTTCAGTTTATCATCAGTATTCTCCTCCCTAAACTACAATCACGGTAACATTTTCATTAAGAAGTACAATTATGCAAATCCAGTAGAGTTCCAAAAAGACAGGTAATACTTCAGGATAGTACATAATATCAGGAATGAATGGTAAATCATGTTGCTTCACATCTGAATCTTTCATTACCCATTGAATATAAAATAAAATCAGTGCTTCCATGTTATCTTGCAGTATTTCAACTTACGTCCGGTCACGCATTTTAACCCACAAAACTTAAGATGTTCCACTTATATAAGTTCTTCTAATTCACACATAAGCTTAACTGAAGTTGAAAGATTACCACAATAAAATCAGCTTGTATCAGTGGTTTTCCCCCCTGTGTTTTAATTGCTAGTTGAAGGATAACACTAAATGATCAACTTTCACAATAAGGAGACTTTGCAATGGTAATGTACTGAGAGATCTATACCGTTTAAGAATCACACAAACTTTGAAAGAGGTAGTAAACAGTAAGAAGTTAGTGATACAAAAGTTAACATAGTAATTAAAAAAGCCAACTGTTGAAAAAGAAAAAATCCATCCTTAGGCCATCTTGAATTCTAATCATCCACCTCAAAAGGGATATAGAAGAAAGTCTAGAAAAGTACTTTACAATGCCTAGTTCTATTCTTTCCCTAAGCTTTTGTCATTGATCACCATCATCGAGACAGTGGGCTACAGACTTAGTCTGATTTGGTATGGGTGGTTTTTTTTTACATATCCTCTATGAAGCTGAATTTCAGTATTCACATTTGAAGTTAATGAAAAATACAGCAGAAATTTTAAGAAAAAGATAAACCTTATACATTATTCTCCTTAATTACAGCTTACACAGCCAATATGAATGGAGATTTACTCATTAGAATTAAAAATTTGTATTTGGGTCAGCTCTACCACACACTACGGAAGGCAGAAAACAGCAACAGCTATTGGCCATGTCTTAAAATTTTATACACTGCACTTGGTCCCTAAGTTGTTTGCACTTCTAACATGAAAAAGCCGTATCTTTCCCCTGATCAATACACAATGCTTCACATACAATCTGCTAAGTAGAAGACATAATAATCAAGTATTTCAATGCACTTGACAAACTAATGTCAAGGCTGTAGAAAAAAACAAGGTAGCAAATTCTATTAGATTTAAAAAAAAATAGCAAAACAACCACCACTACAACCCCCCCCCCTCTTTTTAGTCACTTTTGTACAGATACAAACACAGGTTGTTTTTCTGTAAGAAAGGAGCATCTTAAACACTTACCGATGTGGGCATCCTTGACAAATCTTCTGATCAGCAAAGGACCCTCCTAAAACTTTACTTAACATTGCTGGATGGCCCAAAGCTTTTAAAGCTTCATCTAAACTGTCCACCAAGGAATTAAAAAATTCTAAAGCATCATGTTGTTCACGTAGATTTACAGGTTCACCCCAAAGTCTGAAAACAAAAGCACATTCTTGTCAAGTATTTTTTGTTTTGTTCTCCAACAATTTCTTTTCTAAAAAAAAAAAAAAATACTATTCAAGCTATTAATCTCTCTTTCTTAGTGGACAAAACTATTTATTGGTTTGTGATGTAGTATACCAACTGTTACTCTGTCCTTGACACTTGCTTACTAGTAAATAAAAACAAGCTTTTGTGTATAACTTCATACTTAGTTCAAAGGCTCAATATCAAGGTTAAGAACTGCTAGAATTCAAAATAACCGTCTTACTGTAAATTTTGGTTTATTAACAGACTTCTACAGAATGGTAAAGTGGTAGGTTAACAGATACAATGCTGCACAAGTTCTGCTCATTTACACTAACATCACTATAATT
This sequence comes from Pluvialis apricaria, assembly GCA_017639485.1. Classification (NCBI taxonomy): domain Eukaryota; kingdom Metazoa; phylum Chordata; class Aves; order Charadriiformes; family Charadriidae; genus Pluvialis; species Pluvialis apricaria. The sequence goes on along the minus strand of CM030007.1, from coordinate 97,124,101 downwards.
TCTTCTACAATGGTTAGTTTTGTTGCATTTCAGTGGTGCAGTGAACAGACATCAATACTAGATTTTCTATTTACCTAAATTGTTTCCAAAACCCTCTTGGTACATAGTACTGTAGCCTGGAAGCTGCTAAATGACCAAAAATTACTTGGAGATGCCTCAGAACTCCAATATTGTACTCTTTTCTATCTTCTGTTTTACTCAGTGCTGGTTTGTCTTCATACTGATGTGGATAACCAAACACATCATCTCGCGGGTCAACATTGCTCTGAAAAGCAGAAGAAAATTTGTGCAATTAACTTTGATACGTAGCTGTCTCATAGCTAGATGTATCCCTCATTTAATTTAACAACCTAAGGTGTTTCATGTTCTCATCTGAAGAAACAAATAATGTCTTTGTATGCATTAACGGAGTTCTAGTGGCAGAAGTGGTGTACAGTGCTTTCAAGTACAAATACGGGAGGAGGAAGTGTGCAAACCTTGCTACTTGGATCTTTTGAACTGCCCCTCTGGCAGCAAGCCTATTCAAGTAAGAAATACTGTGCTATTGTCCCCACTGCTAGCAAAGTGATTAGAAACATAAATTCGTTATAACCTTTTCATAAAAAGGAGTTCTATTTTAAAGATAAGCAAGTTCTACATAATTAAATTTACCTCATTGTCCTGCTTTTCATCCCCAGACATGTCATCATCTACATCACTGCCTGTGCCTTCAATTGCTAGAATCCCATTCCTGATGGCTGGAATCATGTACAGCTGCTGAATGACAGAATTCATGTAACAAGTGGCACCAGCATTTTTTAGTCCTACAAATCCCTTTGGTGGTCGAGGCCCAACAGGTGGTAGATATTCCCATTCTGTAAGCGCTTCACAAGCTAAAAGAAAATAGCAGAATGTGATTAGGGAACTATTTTGTTATAAAAGAATTAAGACCATCAATGCAGTACAAAGGGCAGTTGCATAAAATTAGTATTAGTCTGTGTCACACTGCCATTTAATAAAACAAATGTTCCACCAGAAAACTTAATTGCTAAAATTAATGCAGCTTCTATGAACAGCAGTTCTACCTGTAATTTCAACATTACACCATCTTCTTGTACTGTGTAACTAAAAAGATGGCCAGACAAAAATTCAGTCCATTTATGTATCAAACAGAAGTCTTCCCTCAATACCAGGAAGTTTCTTAGCTGAAGAATTCAGTTGAACGTATCTAGTGTATATAACCAACTTATGAGCCTTTCACAAATTTATAATCCTTTTAAAATTACAATATTTCATTTATGCGTCACTTTTCCTTGCCAGGATGGGAAACAGTTTTAGATAATGCTATCTATATGACTCGTGATAGATATTTTTCTTCCTGAGTCTTCTCCCTCAGACCTCTCACATGTCTTTAGAGTGCATTTACAACCACAGGTTTCCTATGCTAATGTGTTGTTCTGTTGTTTTTAACACAAAAAAATCTGATGTAAAAGAAAGTAAGAGAGCATGCATGTTTACAAGCAAGCTTTATGTGGTATATGAAACACACAGCATGCGCAGTTCATACATGTGTTCTCTATTCTGTCTGATGTACCATAGAGATCTGGCATTCTATCGTGCTTATCACATATCTGAGTAGAAGGAAATGCCAGAAAATCCTTCTAATTGAGAGGTGATAAGAAATAGAATATTTTCTCAATAGAATAACCATGAGGTGGGGGAGAAAACTATCCTTTTCATTTGTTCATTTGAGATGGAATCAAACAGGAAGAGATTGAAAAACTAACTCAAATGACTCACTGATACCACCAACTGGGCAAGTAGCACTGTTGTTTTTAGAGATAATGGACAATTCTCACTATGGGATACTATTTCTAGTTGCTTGTAATTCTGCTAAACTATACAAGTTTAAACATTCTGTTAAATCACAGAATGGTGTGGGTTGGAAGGGACCTTTAAAGATCATGTAAGTCCAACCCCCCCGGCCTTGGAAGGGACATCTTTCACTAGGATCAGGTTGCTCAAAGCCCTGTCCAACCTGGCCTTGAACGCTTCCACTGATGGGGCATCCGTAGCTTCTCTGGGCAACCTGTTCCAGTGTCTCACCAGCTTTATCATAAAGAGTTTCTTCTTTATGGTCAATTTAAATTTATCCTCTTTCAATTTAAAATCGTTGCCCCTTGTCCTGTCACTACAGGCCCTTGTAAAAAGTCCCTCTTCATCTTTCTTATAAGCCCCCTTTATGTATTAGAAGGCCGCAATAAGGTCTCCCCAGAGCCTTCTCTTCTCCAGGCTGAACAACCCCAACTCTCCCAGCCTTTATTCCTCCATCAGCTTGAGTCTGGTATGTGTCCCGTTTTCTTTCCCTGTTAATATTACAGCCAAAATAGTTTAGCTGTCCCATACAGGGCTGCACAAAATATTCTCCTGTTTGTTTGTTTTTAAGAAAGTCTTACATGCTTTTTATTGATAACAAAATCTGTGTTAAGTATGTGCCTTTTGCCATCCCTGGGAAAATTAGCCCAAGTTTCATTTGACTATTGGCTTCTGAAACACTAACATTTGTAAATTTTTATACATACAGCAATTTCTATAATCTTTCTCGTTCTTCCAAGTGCAGAGCTGTGCTGAGACAAGGCCAAAACTGAGAGAACAAACATTTGAGAAAGGACTACGACAAGCAGAGAATGAGTACAGAGCTAAAAAGGGAAACAGGACAGTGGACCTGTGTGTGTGTGCGGACAATAATGACAAACTAGGTGAGCAACCAAGAGACTGGCACTAAAACTAAGCTGAAGATACCTGATGAGGTTCTGGGATTGGTTAGGCAGAGCCTGAAACGATGAGACAAAAGTAGAAGATACAGACTGAATGAGGTTCCTGGGAGCTGGTATGGACAAAGGGGAGCAGCCAGAGATCGGGGCAGGAAGGGTCAGACTGTGTAAGTGACTGGGGCTGGAACTTGGATGCAACTATGTAATGCAAGTCAGTACGTTAACTGCATAAAGAACAAATAAAGGCTACACTAACAAACTTTTCTAGATTTTTGACAGCCTGATTTTGCAACATTAAAAGCAGCCACAAACAAACCACAAACTAAAAACTTCAGCATTTAGTTCAGTTGATAATATAAACAAAACCTATACATAATATATATATTAAAAAGTAGAAAATAGAGAATTAAAAATATTACATACTAGTGATTGCTGTACCTATGTAATACATTTCAGTCAAGGTGTCTACTATCTGTTTGAGATTTCGGACACATCCAACTGCTAGTGCAACTAGAAGCTCAAAGCCAGCATTAATAGTAGCTGGTGAACTACAGACAGGTATGGCCTGCTCAGCAGGCAATTCTCCATTTCTCATGTATTGTAGATAAACATTGGATGCCGGAAAGATGAAATCATCTATCAACTCCTGAAAAAAAAAAAAAAAAAAAAAAGAAAAAAAGAAAATAAATCACTTGTTGCCATAGAAATGCGCCCTATTTTATAACAGAGTTATATAAATGATTGTCTGAGAACCAGAGGCGTACTTAAAAGTTAAAATTGAGACCAACATCATAACGAGCTTTTAAAATTTAGAACAGAATAACTCTATCCTAAAGTGGTTCCCTGCAAAACCACCCCCCCGCTGCAAGTTAAAAATAAATATGTATTATTATTGATTGGTAAAAATTTTCTTTAGCTAAACCAGTATTATCTACAAAGCTCTTTATCGGTTAGTGCTGAAAAAAAGCAATATTGCTGCTGTACAATATCAGAGATACAAAGAAAACATGTCTGATTAAAGAGATGCTCAGATATCATGCATTTGTTCAAACCTGCCATAACCACTAGTAGCACTAATTAAGAACACATGGAGAAAAGATAATACAGGGGTAATGAAAGCAGTCCTGTACAGGACTATCCTGTATCTAGCTCACTATCCTTGCGTGATGTTTGCCAAGTCTTGGAATAACAGCTCACTAGGTCACAGCAACTCATACACAGTAGTTCTGGGGAATGAGAATATTAAATACTTTACGAACGAAACATGTAACTTAAAAAAAATTATTTTTATAGTTAAAAAAATTTTAAAAAAAATCAAAGAAAACTCTATAGGTGAAAAAACTTGAACTTACTTTAATGAGATTAGCACCTCCTTTTTCACAACCAATATGGTATTTCTTCTCAGGTGTCTGGAATGCTAACAACTCTTTTGTTACTCCAAGGTGACCCTCTAAGATAGTTTCTTCAACACCTGTTTCCCCTGTTCTTTTTACTTCATCCTGCCATTTAAGAGAAAGTTAGAATACTCTAAATAATATACACTTCCAAGCTTAAAACTGTACTTTACAACAAAGCAGCAAAAAGCTGACTACCAGAAATAAACTGATCCTCAAACTTACCCTAATCCTCTTAAGCCAGTCAATTTCATTATTGAGAAGAACTTCAGCATTAGGTACATTAATATTACTGTTGTAAGCATAGTTAAGAAGATGTCTTAAGAGAGTGAAGTAGTCTCCAGAATGCTTAGCTCTCTCTCTTGCAGTACTCTATGTAAACCAAAAACAAATGATAAATAATTCACACAGACTTCTACTTATAGTGCAACACTAACATATTTTCCCTAAAACTGGCAGTAAATATGAAAGAAAAGAAGTGTAAGATCATTTTTAATCTTTTAGAAGTTTACAACTGTATTTAGCTGTTAATGAATGACTTCTGGACTATTTGAGTAGCAATTGTTATACCTGAATGGGAAACAAACAGTGAAGTGATCAAATGTTCAAGAGAGCCATGAGCAGGCAGAATTGAAAAGCCCCAGGAGGCCCAATAAAAGAAGGCAATAACTGTAGGTATCTAATCTGCTAATGATTTTTACTTGAAGGTCAGCATTAACTGAAGATCAAATGCATATATTAAATCTTATTGTTCATGTTCTGACCAGAAAATGCAAAAAGTCCCTTTCCCCCTCATCTATCCCAAACTGAAACTGATTGTGCTGCTTACCTATAGGTTGAAAGTAAATATTTTAGTGACTGTTGTTAACGGCAATTTGACTTTTCTTGTAGATATTTTGTCTTATTACTTTTTATAGAAATTCACATTGTATTGAAGCCTTTACCTCTAAAAACTTACCCCTAAAACAGTAAACAGCAGGGTAATGAAGAAAAGGAGAGGTCTCTGTCCCATGCAGCACCTGGTAGCCATTAAAAAGAACTGCTCCTGTGCCATCTGACGAACAGTTCTAGAAATCATTTAATAGAAACATTAAATGCAATCTCCCTATCCAAACAGGACATTAAAAAAAAAATAAATTAAATTTGTGCTTATCTGCTTAATTCCATTTTCTAAAACTGCACATAGCGTAATAAATGGGAACACTTTAATTGTTCACTACCCATCATATTGTTTCTCCTTCTAGTGAAATTTTAGACACATGAATTACTATTACAAAACTTTACCACAACTCCAGTATTTAAAGGTAAAAGAAAAAAAACCAACAACTTATCAGCGCCTAACCACTAAACCTTCATAACTGCCAGCAAATATTAGATAACACAACAAGCAATTTGCAACCCTAAATAAGTTTGTCCGTTTTTTCTAATCAAGCACCATTTGTGCCTGAAAGACAAAATATAACTATTCTAATAAAACTGCTCTTATTTATCACTACAGCAGTTTGCGAAGCATCTATGAAGCGATCAAAATTTATCATTAGTAAGAAATGAGAAGAGATGACACCCTGAAAATTCAAGTGGCTAGAATTAAAGGAAAGTTTCCATCTAAGAACTTAATTTAACCACTGGAATAATGTGGGAATGGTTAAGCTTAAGGAAAAAGAAATATTTAAGGCAAACCCTATTCTTTCAAGTTGTAAGATTAATTCTCTGAGGATTTTATCTTGCAAAAATTGTCAGAAACAACTCTGCTTGGGTGGGGAGAGAATACAAATGAATGCTGTGCTTTATGGAAGTATCTCAACGCATAAGAAAATTAATTTTACAGTGCCTTTTTGGTGTGGCTGTCATTGCTTTCTGTCCACAAGGTCACTGTGGAAAGGACACTAAAGAATCCTATCTCCTTCAGAGTTATTTCATGCAGGGTTAATTGTGCTTCAAAGAATGACCATGAGGTCACAGCAAAGATGCATGTAGCTGGGCACCCTGTCTCTGGTATACACCTAGGAAAGTGCACAAGAGGGAAGCATGCAGCGACACTTCTCCAGAACGTTCTCTCAGCTTCTAACAATCTGTGGTTCAGAAAGACTACCAAAAGACGTATTTCATAGCCCTCACTAGACAAATTCATGAAAGAACCCCTAAAACTATTCCAAACTGAAGGTTTACACTGCTTAAATTTTATGCTCAAGAAGTTCTTATACAAAGAAACACTGTTCTCTATTTATTCTCCCTCTGCTACTTCTGATTTTAAAGGTCTCTGTGGTATTCTCCTCCCACCATTTATCTCTTCTCCAATACGAAGTGCCCCAAGCTATTCAGTTGTTCCTCAGATGGAAGTCATTTCAGAGCTTTGATCTCCCTTGTCACCCTTCTCTGATCTTTGCAAGCACTACTATATTGCTTTGAGTTTCAAAAGACCATGGAGTGGAGGGGGTCTGTTTTGTTCTTAATAGTAATTGACATTTTATGGGATCTGATTGCTTGCACTGATGTTTTCATAAAACTTCTCACAGAATTTTCTTTTAAGATTCAACCCTTCAACTGCTTGGGACACATCACAAAGGCACTCCTCAGGTTCATGCACTTAAAGGCAGAATGAAATAGATAAAGGTGGTATTTTCCTAAAATGAGAAATGTGACCAAGGAAACACATACTCCACACTGTTATGTCTCTGAGGAGTATGCAGTATTTGAAGACAAGTATTGCATTTCCAAGTATTGTATATTTCATGCTGTAACAATCTAAGCGCTCTTAAGGAACCATGGAACAGATGTAGATGCCTAAACTCAGGCCATCTACTGCCATGTTAGACACCATACAACAGCGCAGAGTTGGCAGACAGGACAAGAGTTACGTGACAAATGCACACTCACCCAGTGAAACAGCTGGAAGCCAAACGCCTCCATTAAGGCAGGCAACCTGAATCCCATCCTACTGACAGCTCCAGGATACAAATTTCTGCGCAGTTAACAGAAGTCAGCTTCTTCAATGGGTGAAAGTGCCATTGCTTTACAGAGGCACTAAGAATTTTTAGTTATTTGGGCCATGTATGTAGGACCACCAAACACTTTGCAGCCATCAGTGGAACACTTCTGGGTTCCAGGATCATTTAGGATTAACTGTTCAGCTACCTAGTGTTGACTAAGCTAGTCTTGTATTCAGGGGCTACCACTAGAAAATCAATTACCTTGGAGAGTAAGAACTGCTCTAGTATTTAGTATTGAACATTTTGCGTTCTGTTTCTCAATTTATACGTAGCATGGTTATGTTACGAGGAAACAGCACAAGTTCCATACAAACTCAACCTCTGAAAGAAACACACAAAACCCAACGATCCATCTGATCTTTTCCAGAATTATCATATTTGTGAGATCTGAACTTGATCATCTTCCTAGTGTTTTATGGTGCACCAAAAACATTTGCTCACATGCCCATTTTTGCTCACATTGTTCTCTGATTAAGGACAAGAGATTACAGAACAATAGCTGAAAATGGAAGGATATTTAGAATTCTGCCTGGTATTTGCAAACTATCTCTGCACTGTGAACACTAAATTTGTTTCCACATTAATTCAGAAGACGGAACTCTTTTACAGGTTAGTTCAACTTCACCGCCTTCATTTTCGAAGCGGTCTCCTGTTTCTACTCATGTTTATGCTATTCTACCCATCATGTAATAATGAGCAGTTGCGGTTTAAGTGAGATTTATGATATATATCAGAAATTTTACAAGCGCATGAGAAAAGAGCTCAATGGTTAGCTTCTTGTACTGACAGTATGAACCATTTTTCCATACAATAAATTCAGCTCATTTCCCATTCTGATGGGGAAAGAAAGCAGAGTTAAGGAGCTGAGCAGTAGTCCACTTGGATAAGAGAAGCCTTTAAAAATTTAATCCCCTCTGACAAAAATGCCCCAATATACCCCATCCATTAACGCTACTCTCATTTTTAAAGGGCAAACAGCTAGCATACCTGGGGAATTAAGCCACTGCTGTTCAGATTTGGCCTGACATGCCAACATGTGGAAAGAGAAGTCCCGGCTTGGGGACATGTCTAGTTTCTTCCAGTACTTCAGGAAGAAAAGTACAACAGTCAACTATTCACTAAGCATAGCAATATGGAATAGTCGGTATTCAAACGCAGTCAAAGCTCAAATCAGCAAGCAGAGTAACCACTGGAAGAGACTGGCAAAACCGTAACAGATATTCTCATCTGTAAATCAAGACTGTAGGCTTTGCTAAAAAGACCTTCTACCTCCATCACAAGATGTGTGAGATAGAACCTGCACAATGAAATTCAGAGACTAAATTGTTTAAGACTTATAGATTTAGAAGTTCCCAATTTGAACCGATAGTTCACTTCCTTGGCGAAATAGGATCAGAACAGAAAAATGCTCACAAAGAGCATCTGCAGTTTTCAAAGACTGAAAATGTGCAAACAAGTCGTCTTTGGTGTAGATTTGTCATTGGCACTATTGTTTGTAAAAAGAGAACATTGCTATCTTGCTCGTAACTATTTTAATATTTTACATGGTGGTGGAAATGTAAAATAAAGCAGATTAATCATTTTTTTGTAACCAATTAACAGTTAAATGCACTCATTCTACGGGGGTGGTATTGGTTTTTTGTTTGGTTGGTTTGTTGTTTTTTTTTTTTTAAGTAATCATTAACACAGCTATTCTGTGAGTTCTTGCAGCAGAAAAGGCATTATGGGCACAGCATTTTTAGAGTGGGAAGGATTGCAAAGTAGATCCATAATAACAAAAGAATACCCCAGTATTTTCTACTTTCACTTATTCTTGATGACAAAATCCTGGCCTATTAACCAAAACTGGTGAAAGTGATAGCAAATAAGAAACTTTTAACCCTGACACCTGATAGATGGTGGTAGAGATAAAAACAAAAGAAGAGAGCTACCTAGCTGTGACGACAGTTTTCCAGCCCACATAAAGTGACAAGAATTTCAGTTTGTGATATTCAAAGCTTAAAGAAAGGTCTTAAGACCATTTCATGAGAGACATGTCACACCAGAAGCAGCCCCAGAAGTTTTAATGTTCTAATACTGTCAATAAATAAGCACAGAGATCACACAGATTTGGACACTATATTAGATAATAATCTTTAAGTTATCCAAAGCTGATTATTTGTGCAAACACATTTCTTATTTACAAACTAAACCTGAGAACCGCTCACTGAACTTAATATGCAAAGAAATACTTCTATCTGCAAAGTGTTGATACCAAACACTAACTGAAATATAAACAAATGCTGGAGAACACTTGAGAAATGTCACTTAAATGCCAAGTACAATGCCAGAAAATCAGATAACTACAGTGAAATTTATTATAAAAATTATCACCCATTACTTATAGTTGTACAACTAAGACGATGCAAAAAAGCCACAAATCTGGCAAATCTTTGGACCCACATTAAAAAAAAAAATAAAAAATCAAAAGTTTGGGCAGCACTAACACTTGCCCATGCTATTCAGCTGTACTGGTACTCCAAATCTGACATGTGGCCAACATAGACTTGTTGTCAAAATAGTAACTTGGTATCAACTGTTGACAGTTTTAAAAATAAAATTTAGTGATTTCTTACTCATCAGCCTTGAAAGTTACCAAAATAGTGAAAGACAGCTTGTTTCATTTAACGTGTAAAATTACAACACACATTTGTCAGCAAGTTTGGTTAAACTTATCTAACTTAAGTGATAATAACAAGCTTCAGTGAAGCTGAAAATTCAACATCCTTTATCACAGGTTGCAAACTAAAAAAGCTTGTGGGATTCTGACAATAACACTTCACAGTTTCACCAACATGTGCAAATAGTTAATTTTAAAGAGATACTTTGATGATACTATTGATCTTTTTGTGGTTAATATTCCTGAACATAAAATCCAAAACATGGTGCTGAAATTCTGACCCCAGCCATCTTAGAGCACCACAATCTGACTCCATTTAAAATGTACTGAAAGGCTCAGACAACTTCACTAATTCTGATCTCTGTCATCTCTCAAAGAAACGTTAAAATATTCATGGAACAATAGTGGAGGTATCTTACAAAACTAGAATTAAATCTTTAGTAACAGTTCAAAGGTCTGCGTTTAATAACAACATACAAAACCTTTCCACCTGTATGGCTTCAAAAAATACACACCCCAATACTTCACATCACAATTTCAGATGGGTTAAAAGTCACAAGACATGCATCATACAGATGCTGTATCGTGCAGATGCCGTCTAAGGAGAACTGTAGGAATAGCTTGGAGATAACAAGAGGTCCTTGAACTCGTACAGCAGGACTGCAGGACAACTGAACCACGTTGCTCTTCACAGCTCCTGCTGGTTTTCCCTGTCCATCTGTTCTCTAACAGTGCTAAGGGTTCCACCAAGATGCTGCTACTGTACCAGGTGACAGCTCCAGTGCAACAGCTCTACCTAAAACACGTCAGTCACATAAGCGTACCACTCCAACGCAAGAAAACCAGAGGATTAAATTTTACCTTCCTCCTCTCCTGAAAATGCTAGCACTGTATCTTGTCTTTACTTATCAGAAAAGAATAGGAAAGCTCTTCTATACCTAAGTCACTTAAATATTCGAATGTAGCAAGTATTCACATAATTCCCGACAAACATAAAGTACCTATTATTTTATTCTAAAGTTGTTCTGAAGTCATCAGTAGCACATTATCAGGCATCCATCTGGCTTGACAATATCCTCCTTATGAGTACAAAGATGGGACTGATATAGCTACCACTTTAGGATAGGTATCCAAATTACAGAATTATATTGCTAAACAATTAAGACAACTGCAGAAAAATCACTTAAATAAGAAGTCACTGCTCTGCATTTAGGCTTTATATTAATTTTGAATTGCAAAATAATATGTGATTAAAAAACAAAACAAAACAATAAAAATCCCCACACCACCAAAACTTACTTGCTGTGACAGTGCAATAGCAAATCAATGATAAATGTCTGCCATGCCTTTTCTTTACTAAGAGCATCCAGTGCCGTTGGAATCAAAGCAAAACATAGGGTCATCACCTCCAATGCTTCACAGCAAACTTGTTCATCTTCCATGTCTGGTTCATTTCCTGCATTTGTCTGTGAAAATAAACAAGAAAGCACAAAGTGGGTCTAGAAAAAAAACCCAGAGGAACCCAGCTGGCTCCAACGTATACACACTAAATACAAACACAAACCACAAATTTGTATACTAAGTGATTATCCCTGCCAAGTATTTTATTCACTCCACTCAGATGTGATTCAAAGCACTATGCGGGATGACCTGAACTTCCAGTACTGTGCTTTTCAAAGGAGGATTCCAAGCACAAACTTAAGGAGCCAGAAGTTAAATAGGAAGCTTGTGGGCAAAAGTTACATCAGTTAGTACTGGTGGACTTTTTTGTTGGTTTGCATTTGGGTTTTTTTTGCCTTTTTTTTTTTTTTAATTTTTAAATAAGATTATTTTCTTCACTACTCAGAACCTGGAGTTTAAAGCCTTGGAAACAGTTACTATTTAAACAGAGAAAGGCCGTAGAAAGGCTGCAGTGCTGTATAACTTCTCAGGAAGTCCAGTTTTACAAAGCTTTGATACTCACAACTTATTTGATCAAAAGCTTAATCCTGCTAGAATTTTTTGACGACTTCACTATTTTTCAGAAACACAAAACAGCTCAAACAAGTTTCAATCATAGCTGCTGTGGTGACTTTGGAAATATGAAAGGATGATGTTTCTAATTGGTACATAGGTCACTCTTTCCATTAAACACTTGAATCAAGTGAGTTGATTTTGGTGCATTTTCCCAAAATACTTTGAGGAAAAAAACAAGCCCTCTCCTTCATTTAAGCCAGAATTATTAGCTGGAGGAAGTTCTGAAGAAGCTGAATGTGAGTGGGTTTCAATTTTAATTCATCAGTAATCATGGCTTCAAGTTAGCAACATTAACCAGAGACATAGTATTTGTTTTATATATGGAAAGGTTATCAAGATTAAATAGGCAGAAAGAAGGGATTACAATGCAGAAGAGATAACCAATTGTAAACAGTAGCAGCAGAGGACAAAGTATGTCTTAGTCTGGCAACAGACACCATTTTATGTTTGCACAACAGCTAAAAATCAGAGACAGTCACTACCCCTGCAGCGGGAGGATGTGGTAATTCTGACACATCTCAAGATATGAAAGTAAAAGTAGAATGCTTTCAACAAGCTCAGGACTGCACCTGCTCTGCACTGAAGCCCTGTTGAGAAAAGAAAGTTCTTTCTGCATGGGTGCAGGGATCTAGTAGAAAGGCAACATGCGCTTTATACTCAAACTACTTCCCTATACTCAGGCACCAAAAGCTGACGGGTCTGTACAAGCAGCACGCTCACAGTGTTTCAGATGGGTACAGGCCTTCTCTGAGCTAATAAGGAAATGGCGGTTTGACACCACTGAAAGTCACACACAGCCTTCAACCACTGAAGGACTCCCATACCAGAATTTTTTAGGCAGGAAGCAGAAGAGACTCCATAAAAAAATATGCCCTCAAAATAATTTATCTTGACATTAAAGTTTAATTGAATTTATCAGTTAAGTTCAGAAGCTTCTTAAAGCGCTCAGAACGTTATTTCAGAAGTCGTACTTGATGGGAGTAATCTGAAGTGCCTCTTAAAAAATCATTTAGCATAGTTGCCTTTCATGTTTTTAGGAATCCTGGCATGTTATTCCTGATTCCACAAAATCAGTCTGCTTTTGTTCTTAAACTAACATTTAATGATAAATCTCTACCCCACAGACTTAGCAAAATGCTCTTATGACCTACAAGTCAAAAGTCTAACATTTAGTGGTCAACTGAGAAAACTGAAAGCACTTTCCTTAAAATACTTTTTCCTCTAAGCCAGTGTTTGACAGTCATCGATATATTCAATCTCTATGAAACTACCATAGGAGTTACTTCCTCTTCTCATCTATAACCAAATACAATTCGCCTAAATTAAGAACATGTCTTTTCTTGCATCCTACTCCTCTGTTTCTGCGATACTTTCCTCTCTTTTAATGTTATTTTAACAAAATGTACTTTATTCCCCCTTATTATTATTTCTGCAATTTCTTCCTCTTTTTAGTTTCTGATTTTTCCCTTCAATTTTTAGTTGCCTTTTGCTTAGGATAAACCAAATGCAGCTACCATTTATTACAAATGTCCATGTAAGTGTCAACAGAAAAAAAAAAAAACAGACAAAAAAAACTTTGAAGGTTGATGGATAATGCACAGCTTAAACGTCACCCATTTTAAAACTTCAGTTGTTTGAAAAAAATATTTACAGAACTTAACTGTAGATTTTTCACCCCAAAAAGGTCAGAAAAAACCATTTAGGTACATTTTCCCCTAGGTGTATTTTCTCTAGTGCACTACTGCTCTTAAAACATCAAATGTATAGATATAAGAGCACATCTTCACTTGCCTGGATGGTCACGTCATTTAAATCACTTTTTACATGCAAGTTATACCACCTCCCCTCCAAAAAAGCCCAACCAAAAAACCCCCAACTTATTTCATGAAGTCATTCTCACAGCAATAGAAGCAGATGCTATTATACCACTACATAAGCTAAATGCAAAGGTGTTGCATTTTGCTGAAGTAAATATTCTTCCTCTAATTGATCATTTAAGCCTAACAGCTAATACACCAAGATTAAAACTTCCCTATGTATTCCTTTACATTTTACTCTCAGGCAAGTGACCCAGTGACAAGTGGTGTCCCCCAGGGATCGGTGCTGGGACCGGTTCTCTTTAATATCTTTATTAATGATCTGGATGAGGGGATTGAGTGCACCCTCAGTAAGTTCGCAGACGACACTAAACTGGGGGGGCGTGTTGATCTGCTTGAGGGTAGATTGGCTCTGCAGAGAGATCTGGACAGGCTGGACAGATGGGCTGAGGCCAATGGTATGAGGTTCAACAAGGCCAAGTGTCGGGTCCTGCACTTGGGTCACAACAACCCCATGCAGTGCTACAGACTGGGGGCGGAGTGGCTCGAAAGCTGCCTGGCAGAGAAGGATCTGGGGGTGTTGGTGGACAGCCGGCTGAGTATGAGCCAGCAGTGTGCCCAGGCGGCCAAGAGGGCCAACAACATCCTGGCCTGCATCAGGAATAGTGTAGTGAGCCGGAGTAGGGAAGTAATCATCCCCCTGTACTCGGCACTGGTGAGGCCTCACCTCGAGTACTGTGTTCAGTTTTGGGCCCCTCACTACAAGAAGGACATTGAGGTGCTGGAGCGTGTCCAGAGAAGGGCTACCAGGCTGGTGAGGGGTCTGGAGGACAAGCCTTATGAGGAACGACTGAGGGAACTGGGGTTGTTTAGCCTGGAGAAGAGGAGGCTGAGGGGTGACCTTATCACCCTCTACAACTACCTGAAGGGAGGTTTTAGAGAGATGGGGGCTGACCTCTTCTCCCACGTGGCAAGTGATAGGACAAGAGGAAACAGGTTCAAGTTATGTCAGGGCAGGTTTAGATTGGATATTAGGAAGCATTTTTTCACTCAAAGGGTTATTAAACATTGGAATGGGCTGCCCAGAGAGGTGGTGGATTCACCATCCCTGGAGGTGTTTAAGAAAAGGGTAGATGAGATGCTTAGGGACATGGTTTAGAAGTGGGTGTTTTTAAATCAGGGTAGGTTAATGGTTGGACTTGATGATCTTAATGGTCCCTTCCAACCTCACTTATTCTATGATTCTAAGTATAAAATCAAGTTTAGTACTCATCAATAAGCCAAACAAGTGAGGAAGTTGAGAGAACGAAATTCTGTTTTGGAAAAATCACTGTCAAAATACAGGTTACTATTTCCTGTAACTGTAAGCAACATTCGTTAAACACAAAGTGTGTGATAATACACTAATGTATAACCCCCAACTCCAAACTATTTGTGTAAACCACACGTGAAACCATGAAGATGGTCTACATACATACATCTACATAATAAAAGGAAAAAAGCCATATAGGATTAGCAATTATTGCATTTTACCAGTGCTTCAGTACTTATTTCAGATCACTTAGCTCGTTTCTCATTCTAGACTGCACATAGGTTTTATATCAACTTCTGTAGAATAGGCTTTTAAATTTGAAGTCTAGAAAAATCAGCATTGCAAAAAAGTGCTTACTTCTTATTTATATACAGCATCTAACTAGGCTGAAAACATGTTACAGCAGCTTACAGAACTGGTGCATTTTTGAACTGACACCAGATTCAAGTTACAATTAAATAGCTACCGAGAAAAGGAATTTCGAAAAGGAAATTAAACTATGGTATGACAACTGACATTTCATACTGGACTCAGGAATACATCATCAAAATAACTACCTAAAAGCTCACACTGTAAGCATGACCTGGTTGATGCTACCCCTTTTGGAAACAAAGCAACAGTTACATAGAGATGAAGTTGCCTAGGAATTCTTACCTTTTCATAGATTTTACTGATTTCCTCATTCGAGCTGAAAACCAGCTGAACTGACCCACAACCTGATGCCCAAACAATTTTTTGTACTGCCCTAATAACACAGATATCAGGGATGTATTTTGAAGCCTGAAAAAAAGAGAAATAAACAAAGCAACATTAAAATGCAGTTGCAAATAACATTACAATGGATTCTAAAATGCTCACAAATGTATTTAAAGTTTGAAATTCAAAGATTTAAAATTTAACAAAGAATTTGTCCTCACAATAAAGATGATGTTGCATCTTGAAAAGTATTTGTACTTCACTTATGTAATACTTCAGTTTTTAATAGAAAGTAGCATGTATTTTAGATAAGTTACAGAATCTTCAATTGTAATGTTACAAGTACCAGGAATTACAAGTGAGTATTTTTGATAAATAACCAGCAACTTTAATTCTGAGTGAGATTTAGCAGAAACTACCAACTTCAATGCGAAAACATTCTTGTTTTGGGGATAAAAGCCTAACAAACCACCAAGCATGCATCTGGAAGACAGCTAGTCTCTTAAGCAATGTAACAAGTTGAATCTATTTTAGGGTTTTTCCCTCCATGATATTTACTGTGCTAACTGATAGCTAGACAAATTAACACTTACCAAGTATGTGATTAATATATAAAGGGATTGTTCTATATTTAAGTTAGACAGGTCCTAAAGTTAATAAGAACACAGATTATGTATCATATGAATGCAGACTCACTCTTCAGTGTTTTCGGCATGGTCAGAGCTAATATCCAATAGTTTCTACTGATACACAAACATTACAAAACGTACTACAACTGCCATTACTTATAGTTTGCATAAACTTGCAAAAAAACCCCCCAAACCTATCTGGAGTCTATATTAAAAGTAGAACTGTCCAAACAAAGGGCAATCTTTAAAAGTAGATAGTAGACAGTTCTCAAAAAATTTCAAATTTCATTTTTTCTAATGCTGAGACTAAATAAAAAAAAGCAGACTCGAAAGAGCTTAACTAATAAGCTAGCAGCATCAGGAAATCTGAACAATGTGCATTCTCGCTAGTGATATGGACATTAGCAGTAGTTACAAGAGAAGTAACAGGAATTTCACCTTTGCCACAAGCAAAGCAACCTTACAGTAACAGAACAAGAAAAATTTGTCACACAGAAAAATAATGTTTTCTTTTTAAATCTCATTATAGTTTTAAAATCTGTAAGTATTCCAGTTTTTTTAAAAGGGGAAATATTTCTTTCCATGCTGTAGTCTGTCTAGCCTATGGAAACCATGTCAGATTTATTTTTTTAAAAATTGTGTGGTCAGTTGAAAAAGAGTCTTTGACAATCAAAACATTAAAAGAAAAGTCTTTCAAAGGCAAGCTACAATTCAGATGAACTACAGATCTACAGTTTTCATAA
This sequence comes from Pluvialis apricaria, assembly GCA_017639485.1. Lineage (NCBI taxonomy): Eukaryota > Metazoa > Chordata > Aves > Charadriiformes > Charadriidae > Pluvialis > Pluvialis apricaria. The sequence goes on along the minus strand of CM030007.1, from coordinate 97,107,092 downwards.
TTTCAGAAAATTACAGACAATACTTTAACAGCAATACTGTGTAGACTCCTGTAAAAGAGATTCAGATTTTGTTTGCTTTGATGTGCCTAGTGAAAGAAAAAAAAAATTATTTATTTATTATCAAAAGTCCTCCAAAAAGGACAAAGGCACAATTAAAAACCTTTCTTCATACCTCACCTCAAAAGGCATTTCTTCCGTGGAAGGAGTTAATTAAATCAAAGTTCAAATGGCTGATTTTACACATACAATCACCCATGGATGCAATACCACCACTAACAGAAGGCAGACAGTTCAGTCTTGCAGTCTCGTGCTTTCTTTAGACACTTCTCTTCGTTCAGAAGAAATACTGTACTTTTCAACATTAAGATGGTAATACAAGACTACTTTTATTTAGATAGCTCAGAATGGTTTTGGAGATAGCTTTGCAGAGATTCTATACAGTATAGAAAAGCAGTATTCACTGCTTTCACACTGGAAGCTGAGGGATCCCGATTCACTGTGGTAGAGGAAGTTGCAGCAGTTCTGATTTTAGCTTCTGCTGAATTCAGCAGAACTCAATAATGTATTCGCTAACATGGCTCATAATTTCAAATCCAAATGGGGTTTGGTCATACCATACAGTACATACAGGTAAAACTATTATATTTGCAAAGCACATTGTTTAACCCTACTGAGCTCCACAATCCAGTTTTTCACTTGTATCATGATTGCATTTTCAGTATATAAAGATACATGGGCAACGATTTGAGACTTTTCTTTCAGCATTTAAACATCATGCTCATACTTAAAAACTCACTCCCGTTTTCTGTGTTTCGGTTCAAGAAGAGAATTTTATCAGAAACCAAAACATAAAAGACCAAAATAAGAAGGCAGTATAATAAATGTTTTCAAAATACCCATTAACTTCCTTAAATCTATTACATCAAGTTTCTGAAGTTCTGACCTAAGCGTAACAATATTCACAATCCTTTAAAGAGCTTAAACAGAACCTGCCTAGTTTCAACTTAAGCCTCTTCATGCTATTAGACAATGAATTTCATAATTGCATACGGAGGCAATTAATTAAATATTTTCAATGAGTTAACAGCTTATGAACATTACCCAAAATGTTTCATGGCATTTTAGAAGGAAAATCCATGTCTTACAAAGCAATAAATTTAAGGATTTAAAAAAAAAACACTATAGGGGAAAAAGGTGATACAGAAAGGAATTCACTAACCTCATCGGATATTTGCTGTGCAAGACGTATTGCTACATTTCTTAGCATGCATTCTGAAGTTGGATTAGGAATGTTTTGTAGGGCATTTTGTAGCACCACTGCCTGGTCATGCGTAGCTTGGTTTATCTGGAAGAAAGTATTTCTTATACTTATTTTTACATGGAAAAAAGAAAGCAAGAAGATACGAAAACACAAAGTTACTTGGAAAGGTTTGGTAGAAGTAGGTAAGATCTTGGAAGGAAAACTAATAGAAATTGCACACACCAAGAAAAACAAATCCCCTCATTTTCAAATAGATACCATCACATCTGAAGAAACTGTATGGTACAGTGGGTGATCAATAGAGTACAGGTAGTTAAGCGGAGTAGCACTTGCTCAAAACTACTTATGTTTGGGGGGTTGTTTATTATTTCAAGTTAACAGAACAGTCAAAATCACAGTGTCTCCTTCCCTTTTTGTTGATGTAGGAAAGAAAGGGTTTGCTAAAACAATGGGTATCCCTCTGGATTAGCTAACAGTGTCCAGACAGAACATGGGCGCAGTGTTCATCATAGTTAAGTACATGTTAAACATTTGAGTTAGAGCTCTATTGAAGAATTCTGTTTGGATTATCCCTCCTGTTCTTTATCATACTTTCACAACAGAAACAGCAGCAAGACAAGTTTTTATCTTTTCTGTATTGGTTTGAGCACAGATTCTCCTTGGGCTGACAGAGCTCCATAGTTTTGACAGTTCAGATCTGAAACAGTTGTTTCCTTCTCATAGACAAACTTGCTTAAAAAGACTGTGTGCTGTGGTTAGAAGTTAAAACTTCTTGTACAAAAGAGGTTCTTCATTTTCTAGTACCATTTCATCCAAAAAACCTGTTTCAAATGCTGCTCAAAAGACACACTGTGTAGCTGGTCTGTAACACCTGGCGCTGGTCATATCCCTTTGCTTTGTCAGCTTCACTAAGACACTTGATTCGCGGAGCAAAATTACAGAACTCCTACTGAAGACTGTAATAGAGCTTACACAGTCAATTAGCTATCAGAAGCGGGCTGTAAAAGGATCAAACAATATATAGGGGGGCAAACCAGGATCTATGTACCAGAATACTATGTTTAACAACATTATTGATTCAACTTTCTGTGAAAGCAAGGAAGAAAATAAAAGTGTAAAAGGTCCTAGTGACAGCAGCAGACTGGTAACTGGAAGACTGAAGACACATAGTCTTGGTTACCTCATTCTCTTAAGTACCGATGGAAAGTCAAGACAGAAAGTTATGCTATGCTACTTATGCTTTAGATATGACAGATGAAAGGTATTTGCAAGTCCCACCTCCATCCCAAGGTGTAAGCTTATTGGTGCTGCCACAATAAAAAGTATCAAGACCGAAGTCCTTCAAACAGGATGACAATGACAGCAAGAATAACCATGTTTTTTCTAACAAATTAGTTAATAATAAAATTAGATGTTTGTAACACTTAACAGTGAACATCAGCAGCTGTGGATAAATGCTACTGGCTCTTAAGTGGTCAGCATAAATCTGTTTCAAACAGTACTTCCAGACTATCGTACTTCAAGAGTCAACTGATGTTATCTGTGCTCCAAACTGCCTTTTGAATAATTCTCATTAGAAAACAGGGCAGTAAAATTTACTCATTTTAAATAGACAAAGGATGGGGTGGCAAACCTGTTTGCTGTAAGGTGTTTCTATTCTATTCTAACATGAGACATGAAAAGGGATCTTCACCTATTTGTAATTGTCAAGAGTTGTGATTTCCTTGTAAAAGCATGAACCTGGTATCTTCCAAAAGATGGACCTAACCAGAACAGATACTTATTTTTCAGACCTAAGGGGGGTGTACTTCTCTGCTTCAGAGATGGATCTTAGTAAATATTCTGGAAGAAAGTGCTCTGAATTGGGGCCCTCTATGTATTCTTGAGTATAGGTTGATAGATCAAGCAACTATTTAGGATGGAGATTCACAAAAGGAAAAAAAATAAAAAATAGCTGGAGTACCTGGAAGTAAATGCCCAACAAGTACAGCAACAAATTTTAATTTTTGGGCTCTATGCTGTATGCCTACTGTAAGAGGGCAGAAATAAAATCTTGATGCACAATATATTTGTCCAGATGTAGAAAAACTAACTAGCCACATAAAACATGCACAAAATCTACTACTATAGACATGTGAGATCACAGTTCAGAACACGTGTTACACTTTCCCTTTCCAACTCTGATAAATCTGAGGGTAGGACAACTTTCAACTACCAACACTTAACTTTGCATGTACCCAATTGTTCTCTGCAAGAATTTTCTACAAGCAATGGACAGAGTTAGGAATCTAGCAAGCCAAGGACTTATTTTTGCGTAGAAAAAAGGCTGACATGATTCAATGTTAGTTCTGTTGTTTTATGCTGTAATCATAAATAGGAAGTAAAAGAAATTCAGAGGCACATCCTTCAATCTCAACAGCTCAGCAGAATCAGAATTAACATTTATGGAATAGATGTACTTGAAAATGAAAAGTTATTTGTACTGACAATCATGCAAACCATTGAAAATTGTATATAGAGTAGGTGGATCTCACACCTAACTCTCCTACATTTAGAAACAAACAAGATTTGTTTACTAAGTTGATCTCTTTTTTAGAATCATCAGACAACATCATCTGAAAGTACTATGAGTTCTTGACATGCAACTCAGAGAGACTGTCAATGGAAAGCAGACAGATGTTGCTGCAGACAATATAAAAACCAGACCACATTGCTATTTGCATCAAGGAAGATTTATATTACCGGTGAAATTGTACTTGTGCCTTCCACAACTGGCTGACATGCTTCTGCCACAGCTCGAACATGGCCATATCCAATTGCTGTTAGCAATAATTTGGCTATTTTTAGAGCATTAAGGTAGGCACCCCTTCGAGTTTCCATATCTGCATTTGGCAGGAAGTTATTTCTGGTCAGCATGCTCAATACAAGAGGCAAACCACCACTTTTTAAGAAGTTGTATTGGAAGTCACTGGCATCTTCTCCCAGAGGTGCACTGGCAGGCATTAACAAGGCATAAACTACCTGTAGAACAAAATACATAGTATAGAGTTAACTAACAGAAATCCACTAGCTCGAACATAGATGACTGAATTTGAGGCTATGCTGGAATACTACTTAAGCAATGCTTTGACAGCACTGGCCATACACCAGTTTATTCCAGTAAATTGTTAAATATTTTCAATTGTTAATTTCAAACCAGAATTTGATCTTGTGTGTCCACAATGCTACAAAAAGGACTGCCAAAGACAGAGTTGAAGACTTTTAAAGAACAGGCAAAGCATTACAAACCTCTGTTAGATACAGCACTTGTGAGGCAGAAGGACCAAAGAATAGAGAGTCAAGTGATGGGCTAAGGCTGCTTTCCCCAAGCTTTGCATGATCTAAACAAATAGCTCTTAGTTTCTCAACTGTAGTGTTATCTGCAATAGAAACACAACTCATAAACATTTTATAACACAACTATTCCAGAACAAGCCAGTAGTATTTACAATTATAAATCTGAAAAATCTGAAGCGTATCAGAGAAGTTGCAAAAAGTGTAACTGACAGATAAGATAAGACTATGAAGTGTTCTGTAATGATTATTTCTGTCAGTACAAAAGCGATTCATTAAAGTAGTGCTACAAAACCACTTCAAAACACAACGCTTCTCCCTATTTTCACTGCATTGTGGCACTGGATCCCAGTACCAACTGCAAACTATGCAACTTTATATGAGAGACAAGAAATAACTATTTGGGAAATACATACAATCTTAATTAGGATAACAGTCATGAATTACAGTATCAATAAATTACCAGAAAGTGGAAAATACTCCCCTAGCATAATTTTTATATAACAGGTGAGAAATTATTGTACAGGATATCACAGTATAAAACACCTTAAAATGAAATTTTACCTGGTGGCATGAGCTTCATAAGAACACGTGCTCCATCCCTAAGAGGTGGCATATTTAGGCTACTGCCCAAGTCTGCAACTTGCCAAAGAAAAGAGATGTATCGAGGATGCAGTGACATGATCTTGAAGTAAGCAAATAAAAAAACGCATAAAAATTGTTAGTTAAAGACAAAGTATAGGGAAAAAATGCTTTTAAACTGTTCATTTCAGAATCTATGTATATGCTTACCACTCCAGGCAAACAGCTTTCAACTTCTGGATTCGGACCATCACTGTAGTGATTGCCATGGTTGCCTGGAGAACCAGTTGAAGAGTCTGAAGAACTATCTGGACTTGAGGGCATATTAGAATTTATCTGTGTAAGCTTAGCTGTAATTAGCTGAAAAACACGATCATAGTTTTAATACTATGCAAAAATGAAGATTCTTTACTAAATAAGCATCTGATATGGCATAACACAAGGAGGAGTAATGGAACTATTTCATACAAGAAGAAGCGATCCCATGCACGGTATTTTTCAAGCATTTACAAAAGGGAAGTGACATCTGAATTGACATAAATAACCAACCTGCAACACTTACCGTTTTGTCTTTCAGATTCAACTGCCCAATTAATTTTCTATCATCTGCAGGGTCCACCAGCTCACCACCAATGAACAGTTCTACTTTTGTGTGTGCACTGTTGGCTTTAATACGATTGAGAATACAACGCCGTACTTGGCCAATTGTGTCGTTTGTATGAGACCAAATATCCAAATCTTCCACCTGTCGGCCTTGGTTTGGAAAACGAACTACCAGTGTGATATGTTTACCACGGAAAGCTCTGAAAAAACCAAACCAGATAAAGTTATTTTTGCCCTCATCAAATAAATTTTTTTTCCTGATGTATTCTCTGTTGCAGATATTTCAACATCAAATCTTTACATATGGCAGTATACTCCAGCATAAGATTATTTTGTGAAGGTATCAGCAATTATGCAAACATAACATACATAGGAACTTTCAAGAAGCCACACCTCTGCACAAGTGCATTAAACATACGGTCAACTTTACAGTCAGGTTAGGAATACTGACAGAATTTGAAAAAGTTTGAGGAAATTTTAGATCTTTTCTCTTGCTTGTAATTTCCTGATCAAAATGCACAAATAAAGCTCACACTGGCAACTATGTTTTGCTCTGTTAGCAAAAGAACTCAGTTTTAAATACACCAAGATCAGAAAAAGCCATCAGGTCACCAAGTCTTAATACCTTCTGTCAAAAGCTGTTAAAAGTTTTATATTAGAATTCCAATTTTAAAAATCAAAATGGTTTTAAGACATTCAAAGAGGTCAAAAAAATAAAAAATGTTTTCACACCAGCAGTGATCACACTTAGCACAATGGCAGGGAACTCATTAGGAAAGGTGTACCCAGATAAGCCCAACAAACTAATCCCATGCAACAAAAGGCAAAAATTGCTCATAAAAGCTCCTTGCTAACAAGACCTGTGAAAAAGTTAGTCTAGACAAATAAGCAGCCCATATAAAAAAAGATCCAACAAAAGAACTTACTTAGGACTAATCAATCAATATATACAATAAAAATGCTGTAGGAGCACTGCAAATTACTGACACATCATGAAGAAACACCAATCTCTTCAATTTTCTTGACAAAAAGGGCATTTAAAATACAGGGACAACAAACCCCCACCATGTCTAAAAATGTTAGCTGCATCATAAATCCATAGCAATCTCAGTGTATTCCTTATGTATTTTTGAGACTTTCTTCCCACAGACAGCAGCTACTAACACTGGAACACTTAAACAGTCCTCTGTTCTGCTTTCCTCTCTCAGGAAATAAAGTATTTTGTTTGGGAAAATATCTACACAACATTGGATCTCAGTGTTTCCTTTTTCTTTGTACCAAAGACAGAGTTAAAGAAGGAGCAGCTAGGACTTAAGCTAAGTTTCTACTTAAGCACAAGTATAGGAAGAGTGAAGGTATATGGAAAATAAATATACTTCAAAGTGCTGTTCTCTTCTTCCCCTTTTTATGAGGAACTTACACAGAACAAATCTCTTATAGGTAATTCTAAATTTAATCTTGCAAAGTAAGATTAGCATCTCTATAAACAGCTCTAGAAGATGAAAATATACATTAACAACATGTTTTTTGTACGACAAGACTATCAAAAACAAAGAAGGTTTGCCTGTGTTAACTTAAAGAATGGTATTGCTTTTAAATAAAAAGAAATACATCCAAAACAACCTAGCCACAAGGTACATTGTGCTAGTTACACAACAAAATACCAGAAACAAGTTTATTCTAACATATGCCTTTATTTACCTGATCTATCAAACTTATTTTTTTTTACTACAGATCAGAGTTTAGATGTATTAGCAGAGAAAATGTAGTTTTGAAACACTATAAATACACTCCCCAAACAGAAACCCTTTAGAATGTAAAAATCAAAGATAATAGTAATATTGTAGTTAACAGAAATCAAAATCACAGTAGCGCATTTTCACACATACCTTGACATAGGCAGAATAGTTCTCTCTTCATGGTAATCACTGTCGCATTCATTTATGTACTCTCTTAAAACAGTCAACACTCTCACCATTCGTATTGCTTCTTGTCTTGCACAATTGATACTGTCTTTATCTCCATCCAACACACACAATGTATCATAGGAGGCTTTTAGACGATCAAAACAGGATTGAATGAAGTCTTCATGAATCACTACCTAATTGCATTAAAAAATTGGTGCAATTACAAGAAATATTAAAAACCATCTTTTCAGCAGGATAACCCAATGGTAAATGTAGAAAAAAAACCTAACAAACAAATTCAACCAAAACCAGGCAAGTTATTCTATACAGTTGTTTGATTCCACTTGAGAATAAACTCCCATTGATATATAGTTCTAATTTACTGTGTGCTTCAATCTTGCCTATCATCAGTAGCTGTAACCGTAAAGTGCAAACCTGCACTTAAATAGAAAAAGGGAAAGTTTGTACAGAGAACACTAAATCAACTTTCTCTTATTCACTTCCTCAGACTATGTTAAAGAATCTCTAGCTGACAATCTAGTACAGGGTAACTTACTTTACACTAAGAGTGAACACAGAACATTTACAGACCACCAGAACAACTATCCCTCCCTCCCTCCCTCCCCCCCAGTCACCTAACCCAGTTCCAGATACGCTCTTTTCCTGCATAAAACTCAGAAATGGATTTTGAGATAGATTCAGTAGTGGCAGTTGCAGCAAGTCTCTTCCTTCTGCCTGATATCTAACATCTCCTTGCTCCTGACCTAGACTGACATATAACCTATAGTATCACTGTAAAAAGTCTGCACTGCCTCCAGGTAGCAGTCTGCAACACAAACATTAACAGTCATAGATACGGCAGCAAACCACAGTCCAGTAGCTACTTTTCTTAGAGGCAGCTCAGGAGAAGAGGAGTTACCACCACACTGAAACAAAATACTTGTGTGCACATTAAGTAAATCCAACACCTCCCGGAAGCGTCAGATCTAACCACGTGCAGATGGGCAGATCTGTGCATTCTTAGTAAGCCCAGACCTATAGTAAGAAAGAAGCATACAGCCCATCTGTCACTACAGTTAGATACAGCTTGAGTGGCTGTAAATGCACTACCTAGAGCAGCTGTGCTGTATCTAGCAGACTGGCAGCTCTGAAGACTATAAAAGAGTTTTTGAGGGCAAGTATGAAAGTTGGAGTTTTAAGAAACACAACTGGCAAGCTACCAACTGCAGACCGGCTGGAGGACAATATTCCCCCCCAAATTTGTGAAATCCCAATAGTTTGCTTCCTCTGACCTTTCAGAAACTCATTATCTCTTCTCTCTGTCCACTGAAACGCAGCTCCCAGCAAATATTAACGTAGGGAGAAAATATCTGATTTGCTAGAGCTCAGCTTGACCATTATATGGAAACTCAGTGACCCTTTGTAAGGGACATGACATAAAAAAAAGATTAGATTAGCTCGTGACAACACTCAATAGACACATCCAGTGATCATACTAGTACAAAAAAGAACCACAACCCTACGTTCAATGAAAGGCTTACCTAAGTATATGATATGAACTATTTTCTGAGTAGAAAGAGCAAATACAAATCAATTTCATATAAAAAAATTATCAGAGTTCAGTCTGTAAATATCAGAAAAACCTCTGAATTCTGACCAGAACCTGGTGGCTGGACTTGGGAGTATACTCTCCAAAACATGAAAACTATTCTCTGTTTTCAAGTATAAAAAATTAGCAAATTGAGTTTTATCAGTGTTTTTCTATCATATTATATTCCAGTTTTTTGTTGCTTGTTTGATTTTTTTTTACCTGATTAACTTGTAACCTTGGGCCAAGATTAGTATAGATCTCTTTAAGAAGATCTATTGCTCTGTTTGCGATGTCGTCATTTCCCTGAATCACAACCTAGCATAATAAAAAAAAAGCATTAGAACATCTTAAAACCTTCTGGTATAAAATGTAAAAACAAAACAACTACATAAGCATCTTGACACAATAGTACGTCTAATTATCTTATGAGGTGAAAGTGACTAAAATGCTTAGTTACAAAATACAATCGATACAACTTACACTAAAGTTAGAGTCAAAATTAAGAATTAACTAGTTCAAAGGAGTTCATAGTTAGCAAAAAAACCCTGATGCTTTCTAAACAGAATGAAAGTAATGTTTATATATTCATCTTCACATTACATTTCCATTTCTACTAGTTTCAGAAAATAAAACAACTATTTCTTCAGATGCTTCAATAATCTACATCACCAAAGATTTAAAAACAGAACTTTGAAGTATTTAAGTGGCTGGAGAGGGTGGAAGGGGCACAGACAAATGAGTTCTCTTTCTAACCTGATAATCTTTATTTTAATTACTAGCCACCAGGTGTGAAAGCAGCCCTTATAGACAACCCCGGCAGGATACTGAGCTGAAGCTTCGTGAGTTCTGTCACGCTGCCAAACAGCAAGGCAGATCCAAGTAAGTCGATTCCCACAACTAAAACATTCTAGTATTATGTGGGCACTTTGTATATAAACACTGTGTGAAAACGTATTTGTATAAAAACTGTGTTCTACTTTGTTTTTAACTATTATCACCTTGATTAAAATATCTAACCCTTCAGCAAGCCACAAACAAAATTACTGAAGACCGCTGCTTTATATATGACACTTGCTACAAAACACAGCCACGAGAATCACACCACAGTGTGCAACTGTGGGTTCTAATGCTGGTCTTGAAACTAGAAATACTCTGAAAAAATTAAGTATCAAATTAGATACTGATGTTTTTCACCAATAGATTTGTCAAGCTTCAGAAAGCTACAATCTTTCTATTGAAAAGCCATAACCATGTTTAGGCAAAATGTTGTGGATACAAGAGAAAGAATCAGATCATTTGGTCTAATCTAGAATCACTCCAGTTTACAGTACTAGAATGAATGACATGAAATGTCTTATGAAGTACACCAAGCAAAGTTTAGTTCTAATGTGCATGTGACAGAGACAGAAACCTGGATAATTCACCTGGAATGATCCTGTCTTCTTCAACAGTACAGGCAATTTTTTTATCTCATGTGCATACAAAAATATACTTGATATTTCAAGTAACTTCTCATTAAACATCAATCTGCAAAGTTACCAACTCACATACTTGTGCTGGGAAGACAGCGGAGTCAATATCCATGCACTTAGTTTGGAAAAAGTTGCTTTTTGTAATTTCAGTCTGTAACTAATAAATTACACATTGCTAAAAATATGCTGAGAAAGACTTAGCAGTTAACCTTTTAGATGTTTCCTCCAATTAACTTACCCTCCAAAGGTAGTCTAATCCTATTAATTCCAGATCATCCATCATATAGGCTCGTCTCTTTGCTACTAGCTTTCCTTCTCGACAGTTCACAGCTTTGAAGAAACGTTCAAAACATTTCATTCCATTTTCTGTTAATAGGGAAGGATCCAGCTGAAGCACATTATTTTCAAAGAAGTCCTTATTAATGTCAGGGTCTAAGTCTGGTTCATCCCCCATTAGTTTGGAATACCATTTAAAACAGGCTTCACGATCACAAAGATAAACCGCATTTTCAGCTAAACACTTCCATATTTGCTTCGCCTGAGGGGCACAGAGCCACAGCTGACCATCCTTCAATAAAAATCTTGAGCAAAACAAAGAGACAATTAACAGCACTGTCTAATAGACATATGGAGTTACAATTCAGTAAAAAGTACAGGCAAAGAGGTGAATATGTATACTTTACATGTATATATCATAAATACGACCCTGAAAATTTACATCATCAGTCCACTCATAACTAGCCCCATGATTTCTCAGTAAGTTTGAATGGATCAAGACCTTAAAGTTCAAACAAAAAAGGAATAAAATTTGGCAAAATATGTTTTATACAAAAATACCAAGCACTGTTTACATGTTATATAGAAACAAATGCACATCTCCTAATGTAAACTAGTTTAAAAGTCAGGTCACAATGAAAGAGATTAAATTACTTCTGCAATCATTCACTAAGTTTTAGCACTCACTTTAGCAAAACCACAAAATAAGGTATCAGTTCTATGGAATACAGCCAGGAGCAGAAGTCAACGAACTGGAATTTTTTCCTTTTATTTAAATAAGTTTCTCATTTGTGTTAAATTATTATTAAAGAACTATTAAGAACTTCGATTCTGAGAGTTAACATTAAGAATGTTTCAGGTAGAACAAACAATAATCAAAGTTCTTCAGAATCATTCTTCTGATTGAAAATCTTCTTTTTGTAAAAGAAATCAGGGACTGAGTTATGGCATCACTTTTCAGAAATTCCTACATTTGCTACATATTTTCAAAAATATTCTACATTTGACAGCCATGGGACTTCATTAATTCTTTTACATTAACAACTGGTGAACTTAAAGGAAGTTACAATTTTTAACATGTAGGAATGATAAATTAAGTCTGCTATCCATATGCTATTGTATAATTTCACTGAACAGTTGTTTAACACTTCAGTTTAATTAACAAAAATTCTCAGTAAAATTTTAAGAAAAAAAAAAATCTCAGTTAGAACTTCAGAACTTTACAGTTTGACAGTTCATGTACTTTTGCTTGTGTAAAAAGGTTAAAACCAAGTAAGAAAAAGCTGAGAGAGACAGAGCCTAAAAAGGCATCAACATACTGCAGCTCTGTGATGAGCAGAGACCCTTGATTTTGTTATTTTACTCAAACAGCAGCTGGTCAAAAGTAATCCAAATATTTTTTTATTCCAACATCTTTCTAAAGCTTACACAACCTACCATCAGTGTCTGACATAAGTATGCATCAGTTTATGATCAGGAATTTAACTCTGGTGTGGTACAACAAATAAGGACACATGGGCATCTCCCTACATGCAATATTTTAGATCTTCAGCTAAGTTATCCCAGTATGTATGTAACTCTATCCACATGTACATTCTACTCAAGCCAGTAGTGTTCTGCACAGATAGAAAAAGTCCATACAAATTTTAGTGCAGAAACAGAGCCTTGGATTGCAAAGATACCAATAAACTTTATTTGAATATTCCAATACTAGCATAGAAGCCCTCTGGAAAAAAAAAAACAAAACAAAACACAGGAACAAACCAAATCAAACCAAAAAGACTTGGTGTATTTTTGCATTTGAGTTTTGAAAGAAGTTAACACAGCAACTTAAAACTAGAAAGCGATCCTGAGGTTGTTTTTTTTTTTTTCTTTAAAGTATTCTTACAGAAATTAAACTAATGATTGAGTTAAAACTAACCGTAAGAAGTTAAGTCGCTCCTGTACTTCCTGCACATGACTGTATCTGCTTCCTGGTCTTACAGTTTGAGGATCATATTCACCATGCTCTGCAAATATAAAAAGTTTAATTAGATAATACATTCAGAAAAGACCTGCTGACTCTAAAAGACAGGACGTGTTTGAAGACTTCTTAGTCTGAACATAATTAAAATCACTCAAAGAACAATAAATTCTCAGTATAGTGTACAAAAATAATTTTCAGCAGCCTATCAGTTAGTACTTCATCCTAAATTTAAATGGGTATAAGAGGTCTATAATCAAATCAACAAACACTTATGCACAGGTACACGTGCTTATCATTCAGTATAATGAAAAGTATTGCAGAAGAACTAAGAACCTGCATTCTACTTATTTCAGGTAGTCAGTATGAAGTCAGAAGTCAGTTAAAATAAAAGTATACCAAGCATATAATTAAGATTATTCAGTGTTTTTTTCTAAGGATGCTTTAGTTCTGTTACAGAGCATCCTTTCCAAAATTTCAGTTTTCTATTTTTAGCATTTTTCTGCTCCAGAAGAAATCAAAATTCCAGTTCTTTAATACCTTTATAAGTAGCTACGTATATGACATCACTCAGAGGAGAGAAGTATACAACAACTTTATTTACTGCAAGTTTCCAAGTAAAAAACCAAATTCCTGCAATACTGACAAGCTTGAAACAAAGTAGTTGAGTCATTTGAAAGTAAGGCAAGAAGTCAAATTTTTATCTGCATTTTATCAAATCTCAGCATAATATTTTGTTTGTTAAGAAACAGCTGTTTGCTTCCTAGGAATTTGGTTTTGTTTGGGTTTTGTTTTTGTTTTTTAAATTAAAGAGATACAATCTAGACCTGTGCTTGCACTACCTTGATCTGTACTAGTAATACTTCATCATGACAGATGTTCATTATTACAACTCCACTGTGACCTACTTAATACTGTATTTCTTATTTGTAAAGGTATACAGATTGCATTTAACTAAGATGATCCAGCTGTGGGAGACTATCATGACAACATCCAGACTCATGGTAAAATTTATCTTCAGAACTGAAAATCAGTATCTCCTATTACATCAAGGAGGGGGAAAAAAACAAATCGAAATAAGTCTAACAGCTGTCATTAGTGTTTCAAAATTAAGAGAAAAATAATTGTCATAAATACTGTTCTCTATGTACACGTGCAAAATGTACATTAGCTTAAAAATTAAATAAAAGGGAAAACAGGAGACTAGTAGTTAAGTGATATCTACAAAACTGGAGACATTATGTTCACCAGCAATCCCTCAAAAATTTAAATTATAATCCTAATGAAGTGAGCATAAATGGGCAATTAACAAAAGAAGAAATGTGAAAAAATCTGAAGAAATAATACAAAAGTAGCAGAACAAAAATTATTTAAGTATTAGAAGTAGAAAGCCTGAAATATACACTGTGGGTCTAGCAGAAGAAACAATTACAGTATATAAGCACACTGCAGCTAAATTAAAACTAATTACTGCAAGTGTTGGGTGTTTTGGGTGGGGTTTTTATTTTATTTTGGTTTTTGAGGGGGAGGTGGTGGTGGTGTTTGTTTGTTTTAACTATGGGGACTATCTGGGCTTTTTTTTCTGAACAGAGATTAATTCAGAGACACAAGTGTCAATAGTGGCAACGATAGAAGAATTCAAGTATTAAAGGCCAGTGAGTTGCCCAAAGGCAGTATGTATGTACTTCAACATTCTGAAAAACTCTGAACTACAAAAAAAGCCCTCAGCGTCTGTAAATGTTCTACATCTCAGCTTCTTTCTACATTTTTTACATTTTATTTTCTATACTGTGCATCCCACAGCAAGTCTAAGTGTGATCTCCTTAAAAATTCTTTCTACATACAGAAGCAGAAGAATGAACAGAGAAATTATAGATCAAAACATGACTGGTTGAAAAATTAAGCATAATTAGTGATAAACACACACAGAAGATCATATGGCACAATTTCTACAAATAATTACATTTCATTAACACTTTGGATTTTTTTTATTGCTTCAGAAAAAACAGAAGATAAAGAACTGGCTAGCAATCTTTTCAACTTTTCAAACAGTCTTTGACAAATAATCAAAAAGATGGAACTGTGACCACCTCGTTCAGGACTACACAATGCAACAGCAGTTGTCCCATGTCATGAAGGACTTTGCAGAGTTGGAGGAATGGGTGAGTTCAGTAGAAGAGAAAGTCATAGATCATGGAAAAAAAATCTGAAACATAGATTAGGCTTTTCTTTAACCTTAAAAAGGCACTCATATGAAAGGGAAATGATGGAAAAGAATATGCATTAGTGAATAACAGGAGAATAGGAACACTGCTCTCCATCACAGAACAACTATAGAATCATAGAATGGTTTAGGTTGGAAAGGACCTTGAAGATCATCAGGTTCCAACCCTAAGCCTTCAAGGAAAATAAAAATAGGGCAAATTCAAAACCAATACAAAAAAAAAAAAAAAAAAAAAAAAAAAAAAAAAAAATCACAAGTTACTCAGTAATTGTGGCACTAACTGTCAAAAAGATCTGTGGGCAATTGGATTTTTTTCCCTATGGCATTTGTTTGACCTCTGCTGTTTGGATATTTGCTTTGAATTTTCTCCTTCTGTCTCATTCACCTTCTCCAGCTCAGCTTAATTCTACAACTATCCAGTTCTTTCTTTCTGTCCTCACAATCATAACTTACTTTCTTCTTTCATTTATTCCCTTCCCTGCCCCCCCCCCCAAATCTTTTCTCCTCCTCCAGGAAGGCATGGAAGCCAAACTTCGCAGTGCTCTCTCCATTCTGCTCTGTTTAGTATATAAAACTGAAACTGAAAGAGAAGTTGCACAGGAACTGTGCATTACAGTTTTAGTACAGTATCTGGAACATCAGAAGATATTTTCTGGCTGTCCTTAAGCAGGTAATAAAGCATCTAATAAAAAAAATCCACAATATTGTTCATCTGGTTTTGTACTCTGATGCAAACGAGTAGTTCTGCAGCAGCTTTGTCTCAAGAAAGCATAACTTAATTGCTTTGTAATTAGATTCAATTGAAACTCATTGCACACTTGTAATTACCATTGCGCTGAAGATGTTTATGTTACTGCTTTACTGAGTCATTATAGTTGGGGAGGGGCAGGGCAGTGGGATGTGTTTTTTGGAACAAGAAAAGAATCACGCAAGACAACAGCCTAACTTTTCTGCCAGTCATCAACAATTTCACAGGTAAACAATATTGTCAAAAATTACCTTTGACTTCAGAGTCTAAAAATAATTGAAATTAATGAATAATAGCTAATACATTAATAGTATGTGTAGCCTATTTTTGGACAAAGATAACACAGCATTAGAATATAGTTGTTCATTACGTTTCCTTCATAACCCTGAGGCCAAACCCCAGATTTCATAGCTGGCCAAAGTCCAAGGGAAGAACAGAATCACAGAATCATAGACTCTAAGTGTTACTTTAGCAAAGTTGAAGAGCACTCCAACAGTCTACAGAAGTTACATGAAATAATACCTGTTCTATTCCACCTTCCCAGAGAAGATTATGCCTAAGATAGTATGGCTTGAGAACAGAACAAAGCATTTAGTATTATTTTAACATTAATTAATGATAGCATTGCACTAATTAAGAAACTTAAATTAGGGTAAACCCCCCGCATGTATTCCTGAATAGAAAAATAGAGCCGCAGTATGCAGATTTAGATTAAATATCATTCTCATTGACCTACCCCTGGCTGAAGCTATCATCCTTCATATAGCACTATTGTTCAAACAAGTCTTCAAGGACATATTTTGGATATCTTTTATCAAGTACTCCAAAATGAAATGAATTCCAAAATTAAAGGTGTCTAGGCAACTCACCTAAGCACTGGAAGACACACACACACGCTCTGCAACGTGCAAATATTCTGCCCTCCCTGAACAATCTACATTGAATTCTTACGTAACATACTGTCATTTTTGAGATGTAACCGAAAGGCTGGCAGGATGTTACGATGCCGGGGTAGAA
Organism: Pluvialis apricaria; assembly: GCA_017639485.1. Taxonomy (NCBI): domain Eukaryota; kingdom Metazoa; phylum Chordata; class Aves; order Charadriiformes; family Charadriidae; genus Pluvialis; species Pluvialis apricaria. Next base: position 97,090,115 of record CM030007.1, on the reverse strand, counting down.
TGGTCCCTAGTTCCAGTCAGTAATGTAGATGTGGGGGGACGTAAATCTCCTCTCACTTCAGTTGGCTTAACTCAACATGTAAAGTACTGTGGTCTAGTGTAACAAGGAGTTTCCTGGGCCATCATTCTCCTTCACTTCCCCTACTTCTACCTCAGTAGCTAGAAAGCTAGTCCAGAATAAGACTGTAGACTCATCAGCAAAGGATTAAGTTTAGCCTGAAATATATAAATACTAACATGATGTGCTGCCAAAGCGTTGCTGATAAATGTAGCAGCAAGAAAGCAACTAAACAGAAATGGACTTGCATAGTAAAAAGAAATGGTATCCCTGTGGTCTAAAGTCCTTCTCCCCAGCAAATTCCAAACTCTGGCTTCAAATAGAAGTGATTAAAAAACTCCTCACAAAGGAGCCTACAAAAATTCAAAACTAGAATTGGGACAAAATCCAAGATTATTATAAGGAGTCTCCATAAAAATAACCACCCTAGCCTAAGTAGGACAAGATCGTGTTTATCAATCCACAGATAAACAAGAGCTGCCACTTCCCCATATTCAGCTGTAAAAACACACCGCATTTTCAATCACGAAACAAAATGCTTACATTTTAAGCTTTTCTTGCCCAACCCGACACCACAAAGGCTATCAACCTCACAGATGTTCAACAATTTAACAAATAAACTAAACAGTTATTTCATTATGAGAATTTGCTTCATTTGGAAATGGAAAATTTCCATTTTCAACTGGAGTTTTCACGCACTCTATGAGGCAATTTTCATTTTACAACTTACCTTTAGCATACTGCCTCATGCTCTCCATATAGGCAGAGAGATTTTCTGCAACCAATGTAACTAGGGCATGATTGTGCTGAAGTTGATTGATTAAGTCATGTCGGTAAAACACATGGGGACTTCGCTGAGTTTGACTGAAATTAAAATACAAGTATTGTTAGAAAAACAGAGAAGTCTTGCACCTAACAGTTCAGAAATCCATTTAAGACACTAGTCTTTGATGCAAGTTCCAGATTTTCCTAGCAGATCTCTAACAGAAAGCATATTAAGTCTCTAACAATATTTTTCTTTTTTCTTCTGACACATCAGAAGTTCGTACCAGTTATTAAAAGCAGTTAATTAGTCAGGATTATACAGTTACAGTATGTACGGAAAAATATCAAAGCAATCTGAGCAACTTAGTATGCTGCAGGGAGAATATCTGCAGCAAGACAGGAATAGAAATATCTGCCCACTATCTGCATAGTAAAGATAGAGACCCTTAACTGTAGTGTAACTACAATACACAAACAGTTTCTTCCACATCAATCTGATTATTTTCTAAATTTAATATTAAAACACTAAAAAAACTAGGTCAATTTACAAAACGAAAGCTGTCTTAAAACTATAGTGAAAGAACATTAGCCAATAATCATGCCAACTCTTTCAATACTTAATGTTGGTTTGTGCAGGTTTTTTTGTTTTTTCTAACAATAGCTATCTGAAAAAGCGTTGGTACAAACATAAAAAAGCATAGTTATGCAGAGCATATAGTCTAAGAAAAAACAGAAAAACTTTAAGAAAGAAATACCCTAAATAAATAAATTAGATTGTAATTTCAGTCTATTATCAAGAACTGATCAAAAATGCTGCTTTCAAGCAATACTAGATTTATTTAGATTACAAAAGTAAACTGCAAGAGAAAACATAGCTTGGGTCCAAAACCCACATGCCATGAACACTATCAAATTCTAAAACTTGCGGACTAATCACCTCTTCAGAATAGTCTCAAAAGCCTCAACTTCTGTATATCAGAGCACTGATCTTATCCACAGAAACAATGCAAACTTGCACTGCTCTTCCATGGTAGAGGAAAGAAAAAGAAAAAGGGGGTGGGCAGAGAAAAAGAGGGGTCTTCCTCATTGTATTGCCACTCAGCTGATCCCATAGCCTGCCCTGAAGAAATATAAATTTCAGAACTGTTCTTCTTTCCTTCAACACTAAAGAAAGCACACCCCAGAATTAGCTGAACGGATTAGAGGTAGAAACTCTCATCCTTCCTAGGAAACAAGGTCTCCATACTAGATGACCCACAGAACTCTACAGTATTGCCACACCTTTACAGAACAGTAGGGAAGGCAAGAATTCCCAGTTGCAGCATCAGCTGATAATGATCTTGCAGCTGATAACCACATTTCACTGTACATGTAACAACAACAGATAAATTGATTCACTGGGCTAAAGATCACTGTCAATCTGGGTTTGAAAGACAGAAGCCATCACCCTTCCAAAAATTTTGTTATCTGCAACCAACAGAATTTGGCCTGCTAAGCACTGAGGTCTTCAGAAGATTAAATTTCATAATATGCAAAGCTTTTCAAAACAGCTTGAAAGAAGCACTTAAAACACAAATTGTGGTTAAAAAAAAAAAAAAAAAAAGACCCAGACATTTGTTGCAGAGAAAACAAAACAGATGGAAGCATGAAGAAAACATACAGGACTTCATATACCCAGAAAAACCATCCTCCGTTTTCACATTGAGAAACTTTCCAATTGCACTTCATTCCATCTCCACAAACCCTACTTGCTCAGCATAAACCAGCAGCAAAACCAGCAAAACACTGGATGTCTCTATTTTAGCAGCTACCCAAGATGTTACCTCTAGATAGACAGATGCATTTACAAAGGATACCAGTAAATAACATTGACTATTTGGGAAATACATATGATGAAACAACTAAAGGAACAAGCAGAAGCAAGACAGGGTATTTTGCTGAACCAAGCTATTGGTGTGTATATCGATATACTCATAATATTATGCATTTGTATCAATCTTACAAAGTAGCACGAAAGGAAAGCATTATCAGCACAAGACTAAATAAGTCTTCTGTGCTAGACATTTTTTCCTTTTCTCCTTTCTCAACCAAATGCCAACAGTAAGTTTGGACACATGGATTCATCTTGGTTAGCAACTACTTCTAAAAGTTGAGTAATTGTAAGAACTAGAGTTATGAGCTATGAGTTGTTACACAGTATTTGTGAGCAAGGTGTAAGATGTTACTTTGATCACCTGCTAGGATGAAGTCAAAGGCAAGATGATTATCTTTAGGCGCAGGAAAAAAGCTGATGCAAGAAGACTTTCTAGTATGCTTGCTAGAATTAAAGCCAACTCCACATGCAACTGTAGAATTATTCCTTAAGCATCTGAGGTGAGGCTAAATGATGATGTTGCCATTGGGACATATTCCTTTAGTAATAACTGCAATTTTTAATGCTCCCCAGTTAACAGCAAAACTCATCTCTTCATTGTGTTTCTACTAAATGGATATCAAAAGCCAATGTATAAGAAGAAAAATTAGCATTTTGAAATGGGTGCCAAAGTACTTTGGAAATACTAAAAAGGTCATTTAATAGTTAGAATGCACGCTTATTTGCTAGAAAAATATTGGCAAAGTGACAAAGGCAATATTCTGAACAACTTAATTTAAATGGATTTTTAAAAAAATTATCTGCACATATAATTTGCCCAACATAATACTACACATGTAACTCAGCTTTTGAAGCTGAGAGTTCCTCTACTAGATGAGTAAGTGCTACCTACCATTAAAAGCAGACATTAAAGGTCCAAATAGCAGTGACCAGACCCAGCAAATTCTACTACTTAGGCTAAAAAGTGACTTGAAGCCAGCATCATTGTTGCCTTAAAGCACTAACAAAACCCTTAAACTCTTACAGAAGGTCCTCTCAATGTTCAGTTAATTCTTCTGAGAAAGTAATGTAGGACACCAATCTTACACTGCTTGAGCAGATACAGGTCAAATTTAAGTGCTTGAAATTGGTCTACAGGAGGCTCTACCTCCATCAGCCACGACAGAGAAAATTAAGAACATTAATTATCTGTACACTAAAGGTCAGTACGTTCAATAATAAAGTTGACTATTCCTTAACATTAATAAGTATCCTTGCACCCGTAAGAATCCGTGCACCTAAATAAGAATTCTCTTATGCTGTTGCAATTCTGGTTAAGCTAAACTTCCTGAAACACATAGCATTTCTTTGTCCTCAGGGAGTTACATTTTGCCAAAGCAACTGTACAACCAATTCGTCACTTTGCTCAACTGCACGAGTAACTGGCAGCAATTAAATCCTGTTCCTCAAAACAATTGCTACAATGCCAATGGCATAAGATAATTTATACTTATTTTTGCCAAGAATCAGCAGCCTTACTCGTTCTGGAGCAAAATTTTAATTGCCAAATGCCAATCAACCGAACCATCCCAAAAGAGTAGTATATAGATTATGGGACTAATGCTGCACACAGAAAGCTCTGTGAAATGTTTTTGAGGCAGTTGTTACAAACATTTGTTTTGATCTATTTTCAATACAAACTCTAGAAGGATGCTAGAGATTAAAGTTTTAAGTCAGATAAGGTAAACCGACAGGAGCAGGTATTAGATGTATGCATTGCAGTTTCTAAACTGTATCAATTTTAAGAGTTATCAGAAAACTCAGAGGACTGGAAAGTCACTGATTACTTCAAAATGATGTTTTCACTCACTAGGTTTCCCAGTCACCTGGGTAGTAATACTACCTGACTGAAAAAACTCCCTCAACAGTACCTTGCTAAGAAAGGCTTCTCCACAGAAAGAGGTCTTTGTAAGTCCCTTGATTAAAACCTTTAATTCACAGTTTACTTTCCTGCCACATGTGTTTTCAATTTCTGCATAAAAATGAGGTATTATCACATACTGCAATGAAGACATCCCTGAAATCCGAGGAATGGAAGAGATATGGTCCAACAGGAAAAAAAAAAGATATCAAACTGTACGTATACTATACAGGGAACCTATACGTCCACAATCAAAAGAAGTTAGGTTCCTCCCAAGACTAATTCAGAGCAGAAACCTAATCAGTGCCTTGAATGAGCTCTGCTTCAATAATTACTTAAAGCAAAGCCTCTTTGTTAAGGCATTATGTTAAAAAGCATCAACTTGAACAAACACAAATAACCAGGCAGCTACATTCACCTAGATCTTAGAGCATGTAAAAGGTTAAGGACTATAAGACACAGAAAACAGACTTATCTGCTAATAAGCAGGTAACTTTGTAACCTTGTTGGAAAAAACCTCAATCATTAATGTGAAACTGTAAAGGATGAAAATGTCATGAAAATTGAGAAAGTTGTTGCAAACTAAATGCATAAAGAAACCTCCAAAAGCCAGGAATGCAATATTATCACAGCTCCTTAAAATGGTATCAGTAAGAAGATAGCATTGTGTAAACTTGAAGGCTTATTTTCTTCAACTTTCCCTGCCTTGATCCTTCTTGTAAGCAGACTGTAATAGCAAAATTGATTTGAATAGTTTACCTGCTTACAAGAATTAAAACAAAGCAATTACGCAACACTGATAAGCAAACAACATTTTTCTGGAGTTTGTAAAAATTCTGATGTGGATACCAAAAAAAATGTTAGGGGCACAGAATCTCAGATATTTCTGCAGTGAGAAGACATTTAAAATAATGAAAATAAACACGTATATTTTAACAAGTCCATGAAAATAAACATGTATATTTTAACAAGTCCAAACGGACAATGGCTTTTCTTTTCTTCTTCTTTTTAAAAACAAGCACACACACACACTGCCCACAGCCCCTCAAAAAACCCACAATAAAACAAACCCAACACATTTCTAATCTCTTCCATCCAGGAGACAGAATCAGTAGAGTATTTTTCTCCAACAAAAAAGTCACCTTTGACTTCAAGTAAATAAACTACATGACCTGCATAAATTTATCATCAAAGAATAGGGATGGGTAAGTATGTTTGTTTGTGTGTGCGCATGCATACATACATATATGCACATAAAATACATTTATACTTCATAAGCTAACTCCATTGCTAGGCAGGCATGTCCATGGATAACAGAAAAACAAACCCAGATTTTTCAGAAATCAGACTATTATTCTATAAATTAACAAAAGCATTTTTGAGGAAACAGTTAATGCTTTCTTAATGAACCTAGGTGTCTTAAACTTTTAGAGGCTATTTATACACATAAAAACAAACTCAGGAACATCTTCAAACACAGCTTATGATTTCCCCTAAGCCTTCCCCGCTTCTTGTAAAAAAAATAAAAAATAAAAAAATTAAAATTTCCCTCATTCCAATCCATTCAACTTTTAACTGACAAAATTTTATCTGCATTCCATTCTTACCTCAAGTTTTGTGGCGCTTCACCAAACAAACTGCAAATTTCTCTAATTTGTTTCAGTGCAGGAATGACCCATTTGTCATTTGTGCGAAGCTCTTCTATAAAACGATCTATCCACTGGATCTTTTGTGTATCTCGATCCTTAAAGAACAAACATTTTAAAATCAAAATCAAACATATTGCAGAAACTATCATCATTTCCTGACTTTATTTGTTTCCAAGATAGAACAGAACATACAAAGCCACGCAAATACTAGATCAACTAAGTTCTGAAGCATACAAGCATAAGAAAAGAGTCCAATATCAAGAAAGAATGAGAAACTGTTTCTTAACAACTAAGAAACAAAACCTGCCAGTGGCTGTCACGACAGAGAATGGATTCATTTTGAGCCACAATGAATTATTATTCTGGCAGACTTCCACAGAAGTTTGGGTGGGGAATGAGAGCGTGTAGTCGTTTTCACTGTCCTTTGCTAGGTCCTTTCTAATGTTATAGAAGACATATAAGGACTTACCGTAAAAAAAAACCCCCACCCAAACAAATTAGCATAATCGAGTTCGGAAAAAAGCAAAGACAGGAGGAGGGCTGCTTTTTCTTTCTCCCTATTGACTTTGGTATGGTTCTTTTCCAATTCCTCCAATGCGGTCATTACAGTATGTCACCAATTGCAAGAAGACAGGCAAACTGATGTATTTGCTCTGCAGAGAGATCTGGACAGGCTGGACAGATGGGCTGAGGCCAATGGTATGAGGTTCAACAAGGCCAAGTGTCGGGTCCTGCACTTGGGTCACAACAACCCCATGCAGTGCTACAGACTGGGGGCGGAGTGGCTCGAAAGCTGCCTGGCAGAGAGGGATCTGGGGGTGTTGGTGGACAGCCGGCTGAGTATGAGCCAGCAGTGTGCCCAGGCAGCCAAGAGGGCCAACAACATCCTGGCCTGCATCAGGAATAGTGTAGTGAGCCGGAGTAGGGAAGTAATCATCCCCCTGTACTCGGCACTGGTGAGGCCTCACCTCGAGTACTGTGTTCAGTTTTGGGCCCCCTCACTACAAGAAGGACATTGAGGTGCTGGAGCGTGTCCAGAGAAGGGCTACCAGGCTGGTGAGGGGTCTGGAGGACAAGCCTTATGAGGAACGACTGAGGGAGCTGGGGTTGTTTAGCCTGGAGAAGAGGAGGCTGAGGGGTGACCTTATCACCCTCTACAACTACCTGAAGGGAGGTTTTAGAGAGATGGGGGCTGACCTCTTCTCCCACGTGGCAAGTGATAGGACAAGAGGAAACGGGTTCAAGTTATGTCAGGGCAGGTTTAGATTGGATATTAGGAAGCATTTTTTCACTCAAAGGGTTATTAAACATTGGAATGGGCTGCCCAGAGAGGTGGTGGATTCACCATCCCTGGAGGTGTTTAAGAAAAGGGTAGATGAGGTGCTTAGGGACATGGTTTAGAAGTGGGTGTTTTTAAATCAGGGTAGGTTAACGGTTGGACTTGATGATCTTAATGGTCCCTTCCAACCTCACGTATTCTATGATTCTATGATTTTACTCTCTCCAATTAAAGAGCAATCTGTGTTACTTAAACTATGTCCCACAACATTTAAAAAATACCTGTATGTTGGTAGAATAATACAAATCTATGATAAGGAACACTTTTGTTAGATTACCAAATGCCTTGAATTTTTTATGGGGGATGCAAAGAAACTGTCAGTGACTGATTTCACAATAGAACATGCCAGATTACTCACCTGTGAACAGCTGTAATCTAAGATTTTAATATGGGCACTAAGAGCCTGGTCCATGATATCAACTGGTACATCATCACTATGAGCCAAATTCCACAAAAGGTTCAGCACTTTGTGTGCCATCACACCATCCTTGTCATCCTCTGCAAGACGACGAATTAATTCAAGTAGTTTCTCACGCTGTTTCTTGCTTGCATTTGTCCAACTTGCCTAAGAAAAGATTTTATTTGATATGAAAACCAGTCTTTTTTTTTTAATTCCACACATAACCTGCACCATTAACAAATGATGCAACAATAGTGATGCAACTATATAAACAACTTTCACATTGATTTATTTCATTGAAAATAAATAGCGCATTAGATCAATACATATGTAAGACAACTGAATGGCTCTTCTAATGCCTACAACTGAAGTGTATTCACCTTGACGCTAAAAAAAAAAGTATCTTTATTTAAAGATCATAGATATGCTTGTAAAAGTTAACATTAGTATTAATAAGTTCACCAACAGTCAAAATAGTGGACTCAGCTGTTTCTTGCAAATGTTTTCTCTAAACTTCTGTGCTTATACTTAAAAGACTTCTTAAATAACTTACAATCACTAAATGAGTAAAATTTTAACATCACTGGTGCCTCTGAATCTGACTGAAACAAACATACTCTGCATTAAGTTAACCTTTTTCTGAGTAAGTTTCCAGAATAACATTACTTCATATAAATCTCTCAAGGTCAGACACGACCTGCAACATATATATACAATTTCTAAGCATTTAGTTCAGTACCTATATTACAGAATATTAGACCCGTATTTAACAAACTAGGAGACCCCCCCATTAATTGGAGCACAAATTGCATGTAAGCCAAACTGTGACTATAAGGCATTTGTCTAAAACCAGAAAACTGAGTTTACAAAGCTGTGTTTTCTAGTACAGCAGATCATCTCCTAGAAGTGAAACAGGAAAACAAGCCGGATAGCACCACTACTGGAACGTTAATGTTAGCATACATAAAAAGCCAGTGAATAATATAAACTTTCAAAACCAAGTTTTTTTAGATTTCAATCAAATAATATGTTTATAAACGTTCAACATTATCTTCCTGAGACTGTTTCATGCTTTATCTATGTTAACCAGAGAAAAAATTATTACATGATAAAGAGGAAGTCGGGGGAGCAAGGAACGGAAGTCCTTGATCTCTTCTACTTAAAGATCGAAAGTAGCAATGCCTGATAAACTTGATGAAACCTACTCTAATGCTAGGAGAAAAACATTATTTACTAAGCCAGAAACACTTAATAATTTGGAATAAATGCAAAAAGGTATTTAAGATAAATAACTTATTTCATCAGAACAATTAAATATTCCTAGGATTGCTAAACGTCACTCTAATACTACAGGCCACAACAGATGTGTATTATCCAAAAGCGGTTAAACCAGAAAACAAAATTGTGAATGAAACTAGCATAACTCGTCTTTGCCTTAGACAGGAAGGAAATAAAAAAAACTCACAACAAACACTCATTAAAGAATAGCACAATCTAGCATTTCTAATATTAAATATCACAGATTGTTGCTATATGCATTAAGAAGTTTTTTAACACAAGGGGAACTGGCCATATCTAAAATAAGTAGAAAGTATATGTTGAAAGAGTCACACATCTGTATTCAACTTCACAGCCCATTTTCTGAATACAGTCAAAACATGCATAGTTACCTTAAAACAATCGAACAGATGATCAAGCTGTTCAGGAGAGAAATCCCAAGCTAATTTTGCAAGGAGATCATGCACATTTTTTACAATGGCTTCGTGTTTTCCTGCCTGTCAGGAAGACAAAAAGAATCCATCAACATTTGTAGCAAACCATATTAAGTCAAGTAGCAAGACATCCTACATAATTTTTACAAGACAACTGTTCAAGGTGGCCAGCAAAAAAACCTGATGCTTTTAGAGCAGTGTGGCAAACTGAATACTTACTTCATTGGGAAGTCACAGTATTTAGATTTCCCTTGTATGTGTAAGTATGTAAGTGTGCTCTCTGTGTGTGCACACAAGTATTTATTTAGAATATAAGTACTGAAGTATCACAGTTTTTTTTTTTTTTTTTAAGAAAATCATTCTGGGACAGGAGACAATAAAGTCTAAAAGGGTATTTTAACTTACAAATCAGTATTTTAATTTAACGTAGGTTTAGGTTTTTGTGGCTGTGTTTTTTTGTCTTAAAGAGAGGACTCAAAATCCCCTTCCTCAGTGTACTTCATTGAGGTGTTTTAAGCTGTAAAACAATTTTTAGCATTTCCACATAGTTTCTCAAGCTGAAGTACTTCCTTTGTGCTAGTGGATTCATGGACAACTAAAGCTTTCTATTACAAACAACTTGTTGGCAGACAACATTTTAAAGTCCAGCAGCTTATAAACTTACGAAGTTTAACAATCAAACAAGTAATGGCAAGTTGAGTGACTCTAGACACCGTTTTAAATGAGAGGCTGGTGTATATCACAATTTTGACATTTAAGAAGGAAGACAATAAGGAAAAAACAAACAGCTCTATTTTAACTCTGGGCGAGAAGAGAATTTCCTTCCTACACGCCCAGGCTGCAAAATGCATCTCATACTTTAAATCTGCACTCAAAATCAACAATTTTGGACTACGTGAATCAACAGAAGAAATTGTTCTACAGTAAATCAGCTAAGCGTAGATTAAAAAATGTGAAACAAATACCTAGAAAACAAACTCCGATGTAATTAATCCTGTATAATATTAAAAATGCACGCATGAGCAGTTTTGAAATTCATTTCCTTCTAAAAGCTTGCATCAGTAGTCCACTTAAGAAAAAAAAAAAGAGACTAACAGCTTTGTTACATGCTGTGCCATAAATTCTTTATAGTGTGCCATAATTTTTTCTTTAAAAAAATGAATTTAAGTAGTAACATTTGTTTTCATGTTGTGGGTCAGATCATGAAAGAGAGAATTACTAAACCACTTATTCTACTTGATTTTGCAAAACATGGTATAACTTTTTTTCTCTGACCAGACTATTTCCTGGATAGAAAGAAAAACAGAGCATACAGGGCAGAAAGAGTATCTACAATATAACAAATAAAGCAGGGGAAGCAGGACAAGAAGATTAAGAGTAAGGGGTGTAACAACCTTGTCTTGTGAGGTTTTTTAACAGACATGTGGAAGCCCTTAAGAACAGAAAAGGCTGGGGAAGCAGTACAAGACAGTAGGAAGAGGATAAGGGGCCTAGTGTGTGAAATGTCAGCTTGCTGTGCTGAAACAGGGAAGCGCACATCAAGTTCTAGGTAAATGCTCCAAAATGTAAGTAGTGAGACTCCAACACTAGTCTCTGCAATTTTATTTCTTGTCCAGCTGGATCTTTCCCTGCAACTCAACAGGCTGCAACTTAATGCTGGCCTTCAGAGATTTCCAACATTATTCCTTGAATCAAATATACTTCTCTTGCACGAGAACTTGGTTTTTAAGACATGAGAACACTTCAATAAAACTTTAAACTTATATTGCCTTCTAGAGGCAAACGCAGCATGATTTTATTACTTTTCATAAACTACTTATTTCTATTCTAGTTGTGCCCTGAGAATCTCAGTGTACTTCTATACCGTCAACTGTATATTTGTGCATGCTCACGCTCTAAATTCAGGCAGCAGCACAACGGCTCTAGCCTGAAAGCAAAACCACACCATTGCTGCACTGAGTCAGAGCTAAAATAGCCTGCCTGTTATATAAAGCTACACAGTAAATCAACGCCTTGCTACTGAATTTCATGCTCCAGCTGCTCTTAGAAGCAGTCATTTAATAAGAACTTCTAAAAACTACTAAACACCGGGAGTAGTGAAGTTGATAAAAATCATTCTGTATTAGCAGATTTCAGTATTCTTACCTTTAAGTCTATTTTATTTCCATGGCCACAGTGAAATTATCTACCTGAATAATACTTACTGAACTCAACTTTCACACAGAAGAAAATACAGGGCAGAACTGCAGCAAGTGCACTGTGGCAACTACCTAATTGAAAGTCAGGTATTTGAAAGCATGGGAGATTTCTTTTTTCTTTTTTTTTTTTGCAAATGTTGGGGCAGACTATCCCTGTCTTTTAAGGGTTTAACCACTTGTTCACGCTTTTCCGGAAGAGTAAAATGTTTGGCTTAAACTAGCTTATCCACATGTACCATTGCCAGGCACTATGAGTAATATAATTGCTTGGAAGACCATTTTCCTAATTTCAGGGGTTTTTTTTCTTATAAAAGGCGAGGCTCTAATATAGCTAATACAAGCCTACTAACAAGTAAACTAACTTCTCAAAGTCTTGTTTTTTGCCACAGACTTCTTACAAAGACAGTCTGGAAAGGTCCACAGACCACAAGCTGAAAACTAACAGTACGATCCCAGACCTTAATTCAAGCAGTTTTTGTATTACTCTGTTACATGATGGAATTTTCTAAACAGGACTTAGTGATAACAAGAAAACACTAACTTTCTTGAGTTTCAGTCTGTGCAGTTACTATCCTGCTGGAACTGAAGTCTACAGATGAAGTTAAGTTGAAACACCAGAGATCGCAAAGTCAATCCTCCACTACATCACCGGTAGTCCAAAGCCAAACTTAAGTCCCAAGTCCACTTATGCCAAACTGTTACAGTTTCAGAAGAACGTGAACTAGGGATATACTACCACCCAATTCCTGTATTAGCCCTTGTCATGGCATAACCCCAGCTGGCAGCTAAGCACCACCCCGCTGCTTGCTCAGTCCCCACCCCCCAGTGGGGTGGGGGAGAGAATCAGAAGGGTAAAGGTGAGAAAACTTATGTGTTGAAATAAAGAGTTTAGCAGGTAAATCTTCTGCTTTACCTACATAGCCCCATATAAGCTACTATGAAGAAATTTAACTCTATCCCTGCCAAAACCAGTACAGCCCTCTATCTTGGAAATCGGATTTAGCCTTCCCACACTTGAAAGTCTGGCCTGAAGGCTTACTTGTACAATTAAGTTAGAGTTTCATTACCAATTACTTATGAACAAGGATATACATACACGTGCTTGTTTCTATCCTAAAAGGACCTTTTATTTTCTGTCTACTCAATAAATTAGTTATGATTTTGCCTCTTCAGCTGCCCTTTACATGTGCTAAATTCATGCAGCCCACAGCTAGGAAGCCCAGCTTCACCCATCATTTAAGTAAACAAGCCAATATTGCAAGATTTATAATTTTTCAAAAATAATCATTACAACACAAAGGACAGAATTTGCTGTTAAACAACTTCTAGAACAGTCATTATGATAAACCATATTAATAGCACTCTGCACAGGATATAAAACTGTGGTGAACTCAGAGATTAGCAATATAGATTTTTAATGCATGTTAAAATAGTAAGTCATAATGTACCATTCTTCCATCATCTAGACTTTGCTCAACATTGAGGGTTCCTTAATACTTAAAAAGGACAATCTTTGCACTGTGTTCTGAACTGTTCCTTTACACTTTACATACATGTGTAGTTGACCCCTTCTACTGAAGACATTTGAGAAGACAATTTTGAGATCCAAGACCCCAAAAAAGAACATAATTTGATTTCAAACTCTTCTTTACTTTTGTCTAACACCAAGCATAAGAAGCACAACTCATTGTCTTCACACAGAACAAGATCCCTCATATACAGCAGCAGACAAGCAGCTGAACCCTTTACCTGTGCAGCCCAGATGTTGTCAAGATCCTGCAAAGTGAGGGCTTTCTCTTTGATGACAAAACGAAGAATTTTCTCTAACTTCTCTACATATTGAGGTTGATGAAGACTATCTCTCAACACAATTGATAAAATATTATTCTGCTGGATCCATTCCTGAATATAAAAAGAAAGTAGTGCCATCTCAAATTAATTGAAGTGTTGTCACTGATATTTAAGCTAAAAAGAAAAATTTCAACCTGTTACAGATTAATGACTTTATGGACAGTATTCTAATTGGGAGAACTGACAAAGATGCAGCACAAGAAGAAGGTATTTATCTCTAACTTTCATTTCCTCTTTAAAAAGAAATTCACATTTTAAATAATCTAATATGCTAGTTACTCTGATATCTTAAGGGGAAATACTTTTTCAGGCATATTAAAATCATGAACTCAGAACATAAAAATGTTCAAACAACTTCAAACATAAAAAGCCAATGGGAAGAATAGTTAACTCTTCTATTCAAGGAACACAATTTTTCTCTTCTAATTCACAATCATTAAATAACAAAACCATATCGTTTTAAGACACTTCTAGCTTTACTGATATGCCTACAGCGTATCACATAAAAAGGGCATAAGCAAGGACTGAAGTATAAAAAGGCTAGATTATTTAAGTACTGCCACTTGTAGAGGGTTTTTTTTTTAATGCTTCTAATTGAATTAGAGGCAAATATTCAAGCCTTATTTAAGTAGATGCAATTCTTTTCAGCGGTGTCATTGACACAGTCAGATTAGGGTCTTGTATTTTTTGTTCAAACTGAAGCAAAGCAGTATGTGCTTTGAGCACTGAAAAAGAAAACAAACGTATACAGCATCATACCCTCCCAACAGTGTCCTTGATTACAGACTTAAAATATTCAAGCTAGTCTCAAGAAATACTTAAATCTAGAAGTTTTCAATAGAAACACAGGTCTTGTCTGAGATGCAACACTGTTCCTTTAAAAAGTCAACCTGCAGCCATTCTTTTTTTGTCAGCAGTCCTTTTTCAGATTGTAAATGTCACAACAGGTAGTCAGTCACAAAGACGGGGCAGAACAGCGCAAAAATCACAACACAATTAAATTTCACAAAGATGAAGACAAAATTATCCTTACTTTAACTTTACAAATGTTCATTTTAATAGTTCCCTACATATGCACTCAAGCATGAAACAGTAGTCAAAGTACGTAAATATTACATAAAGAAATAAAATAAAAATGTAGTATCTAGAACTTTCTGTACAAAAGAATTCAGCTTCTGAAATGTGAAAAGCAGAGCAGTCACTTAGAATTCTAATGAGAAAAAGTTACTTAAAAGCACAAAAATCAGGCTAGATCCTTATTTAAATGAACATTCAATTTTCAGGTACAGTGGTAATAAAGTTTCAAATCAATCACACCTGTTTTATACAGGTTTGTTTTGTTTTCTTTTCAAACACTATATAAACCCCATACTATTCATGGATCCCTTTTTCAAACCTGTTTTAGCAGTACCGAAAATAATTCTCAAATACAGCAATTTTTCACAGAAAGACTACTGTTAAAATGGCTTATTACCATCATGTGATACCTCCTGTTTATAACACTAGATATGAAAATTAGCAGTCTGTGCAGGATCCATAATATATAGCTACTTCTACAAGTAAAGTAATAAGGAGGAAGAAAACCTATTCAACTAATTTTGATGAAGAGAACTTACTGCCATTCTTTCAGCTGTAAGCCATTCCTCCTCTTCAGGATTACCATGCCGATGAGTATAATATGACACACTGGATATTACTTTGTTAACTTCATTTAGTGCATTCATTTTACCATTGAAAGAAGAAATTTGTAACAACCTGTAAGAGAAATTATATGTTAGAAGTGTGAAAAAAATGTCAGAAGTAGCGTATCATATTGGGAGTAGCATCTTACCTAAGTATCATTTTTAACCTAAATATTTCTAAATTTTTTACAGTTTCTTCTTGTCCTGGAACTCTTGAAGCTAAGTTCTTTAGAGATTTGATTATCATTGACAGAGCATCATTTTTGGCTTCATTCTTTGCTTCTTTTTTCAGTTCATCATCTGTTAAATTTTCTAAAAATTGTGGAACCATTTCTATAATTGGAAGGAAATATTTCTTCACTGTATGTAATGTTAGAAATTCGTAACATTGTCCAAACGGCCTAAAAAGAAAGAAAAAAGGGACCAAAGTGCCATAATCAATATTTGTATAATATTAAGATAGTCAGGAGTAATCAATTCAAAAAATTCAAGTCTATTTACAAGCACATGAAATGCTGAAGGTAAACACAACTAGTTTAGAGATGAAGCGAGGGGAAGTGCTTCAAGAAAAGACAAAGCTTTGCGCTAATACAGTGTTTTAGCTAGTCCAACTTTTCAAAATATGTAAATTATTTATTTTTTAAAAAAACTTACTTGATGAGAGCTGCAATTATCTGAACATTCAATGCTGATCCACTCATGAAGCGATCATGCAAGATCTGGAATCCATTTAATGTGCCAAACTTGTTGATAAGATCTACTAGCCAACCCTGCAATATAATAAAGTTATTTTCCGACATTTACAGATTACCACCTAGAAATGCTTTCAAGCAGCTGTTAGTAACAAAACCTGCTTTAGAAAAGTCCTTACACAATAAACTGTTAGAAGGTAAAAAAATTGACAGTGAACTTGCCTACATAGTTTAAATATTCCATTTTAAGGAAATGTTTAGAAATAGGCAACACAATCTTTCCCGTTATCGTGTCAAAAAATGGATGCTATATATTAGTTACTCAAAGAATTTTATCAAATATATCGGAACAAAAATGTATATACTTCAGGTTCATCTTTGGCTGCTAAGTTACTACAGAAAGCATGATGATTCTGTATTGTTTTCTAGCCCTGGGTGCAACAATGCTGCATATAAAAGCAGTAAGAATGCAAAGTAACATTCTTCTAAACACAGTTAGCAATGCAAGGAAGTCCAAGGACACCGAGTTGTTTATCTTTGGTTCTTACATATCCATAGCTGGCAGTTCTACTAAAAAGACCAAAAAAAAAAAAAAAAAGAAGAAAGCAACAAAAATGTAATCTGCTTAGCTCCTGAAGTTGTGCTCCAAATGGCATTGGTATAATCGTGAAAAATTCAGACCCAAGAACCAGAACAGACTACTAATATGCACTGTCAGTTACAAAAAAAAAAAAACAAAAAACCAAAAAAAACCCCCCACAACACCAAAAAAAACCCCACACAAACCAAAAAATACCCCCAAAACCCACCATCCAAAAACCCCCTGCCAACCCCCCCCCCCCCAACCAAACCAAACAGAAAATGCATAAACCCCCAAACCACACCAACACTAGCACCCCATGTACAATTAAAAACATTTCTCCCATCATTGGGAACTACAAGGAAAAGGAGAGAAAATTCCTACTTTATCACATAATCTCCTCCTCAAAACATGTCACCTACAAATTCATGTTGAGTGAGAGGGTAAGTCCATCAACTGGCAAATACAAGCAAGCCAATTAAAACAGTAGGAATGGCATTCCAATAGAGTTGTGCCAGCTTACCACAGAAACACATGACACAGTTTGATTGTGGACCAAAGAGTTAGAAGGGGAAATTTAACCGATCATGATTTAATGCATGAGTCAAAAGCAGCAGAACATTCTAGTGATGCAGAGAATGAAGGGCTTTTTTCCCCCCCTCTAAAAACACTTCTTTACGTAATTAGGTAACACTGCATAAAATTAAAAATACAGATCTGAAAATGCTCTCATACCTTTGGTGATCGTGGGTCAGGAGGACGGGCATAAAGTTCATCTTCAGCGAGCTGGACTCCTGCAGGAACTGTTTCTGAGGGACGAGTACCATTATATAGATGGAATTTGCAGTGAGGATTTAAGGCCATGGCAAGAAGTTCAAGAAGGGGAAACCAATCTTGGGACAGCTTGGCCACACATAGTTCCACTAGTCGATGAGTGTTGTTAATAATACATCTCTATTAAGAAAAAAACAACAACCAAGAATATAGCCGGTGACTGTACGATGAATATGAACTACAAACCCTGAACCATTTCTACCTAGCATGCAGAGTTGCACAAGAGTTTGACAGCATCGTATTTTAATTTGTACTTCCTCCAATAAAGGCTTTAAACTGTTTTCAGCTAAAAATTAAATTTAGGAAAAAGACACAAATATTTTTGGTTATTTGAGACATTCACAAATCGCCACTGAACTATTAACTTTTCCTTCTTTCACCCATTTCTCTCACAGACCTTAATGCGCTTATGAAGATCTTCACAGTTTCTAATTTGGCATATGACTACCTGTCCAACAGGTAGTTTTTATATTCAAACAGATGCCATAAACATTCAGAAGTTAGCAGGTTGCTAAAAACTTTTAATAAAAAAGTAAGTTTTCATGCCCTAGCATGCACATAAAAATAAGCAGGTCTCAACATCTGGCCAAAGACAGCCTGCCTAACAAGAGCTGCACTACTGAATGTGCTAAGTTCAGTTCCTCCCCATATCATCTCTCATGTCTTATTACCTTCCAAAAACACCAGAGGCAGTAAGATGAAACAATGATAGAAGGATGACTTTTTTCCCCTCCCAAGAGCCATGTATACAAGAGTTCTCCCATTCTCTGTTGAGATGAGCTTCAAAAATGAGATTCAGTCTCTGCAGTCTCCTCATAGTCACAAAAAGGCAGTCTCCTTCCTCATTTAAATTACTATGCTTTTCAGAAACACAACTTTAAAAACTCACATGAATCTCAAACTTCCAGCCGCTCACTGCCTCATCTGTAAGGATTTTTGTGAAAGATATTGTCAACCCATCTCGAAAAAATCGCTGGCATGCTTCACTTTTGACATCAAGGCCTATTTTAAAATAGCAAAGAAAAAAGCAAACTATTAGATATGCAATTTCATTAGTTGCTCATTACATGAACTTCTACATATTGAAAGTAGTGATTTGGACTTCACAGGTCTGGTGTTCAAAGTTGCAGAATTATTTTAAAAAGAGAAGTCTTGGATGAAGACAAACTTAGTTAAGCTTGAATGCACAAAAACCTGATGGATTAACGTTCTAGTAAAGCCACCTCAAAAATTACACTCATTTAGATAATTTTTAAATTATTTTAAAAACATATGATAGGGTGGGAGTTTTTTCCATGCTTGTAACACTCAAAGATATATTAGCAAAAATAACAATAAGTACAATCTTTATCTTCCATTCTTCTGGTATACATGCATTTATGTTT
This sequence comes from Pluvialis apricaria, assembly GCA_017639485.1. NCBI lineage: Eukaryota > Metazoa > Chordata > Aves > Charadriiformes > Charadriidae > Pluvialis > Pluvialis apricaria. Next base: position 97,071,198 of record CM030007.1, on the reverse strand, counting down.
TTCTCTTATTTGGTTGCTACCAGTAAACTCAGTGAGTGAAGAGAAGAAAGGGTGAGACCTGCCCAGCTTCCAAGACACAATCAACCTGCAAAAATAAACATGAATCCTTCTGTCTCTCACCCTTACTTGAAGTACAGTTTCTTGTAATTCTGCTGCCAGGACCCAATACACCTAGACCCCAAAACTGCTGTAAACCTTTGCAGCTGGCATATGTCAAGTTTAATTTTAAAGAACAGTAGTCCATACTTTTCTTTTAGCTATTTTAAATCTCTGCAGTTATTTATAACCCAATATTTCAAGAAATTCTGTATTTCCCCTTGAAAAGTTCAGTTAGAAAATCTAAATAGTGCTAAAAGTCAACAGAAAAATACATTAAACATGTATCAGTACACACTGGAAACAATGAAAGCCATTGGACACATTATGAAAAGAAAACTGTGACCTGCCTGCACTGTTCTTTACAGAGTAAATTTAATTTTCCATCAGGGAATCTTAGCATTCAACAAGCCACATTCAACAAGTGACCAGATTCACAAAATTATTGCCGTACCCCCCTTAATGAGACATCCTGACAGTAACTTCCACTTGTTTGGAAAGGATTGATCAAATTCAAGTTCCTCATAGTCACAAACAACTGTACAACAGAGGTTCCTTTCAAAAGTGGTCATAGAACACCTGCCCTGCTTGTTAGTAAATACCACAAAGGCTTTCCAAACACCTGTAGCAGGGCTTGCTAACCTGTACTCTTATGGTTGCTCTCAAGCAACTCGAGTAAAGCAGGAATCTTTGGAGAGTTCCCGTCACCTCCTTGAAAATTACTCCAGTGTTTCCTCTTTTTATCAGTACCAGAGGTATGAGGTATACACTCTGTGGCCAAGTATAAAAAAAACTCCATTGCACACAGCAATCACAACATGACAAAAGAAGAGAAGAGAGATGGACACTACCTAAAACTTAGGCATTTGCAGTAAACAAAGGACTTTGTTAAATTAACTCCTCAAGGAGGTAAAGATGACTACTTCACCCTATACAAAACAGAGGACAGGAAACGCATCCAATGTAGCCAACTTGAGCCAGGGGAAATGTTCCTTTCCAAACCCAAATGTAAAAGTGAACTTAATTCTTGAATACAAATTTAAAGCAGGCACTCAAGTGATTTTAATGCTCCTTAGAGCACCAGTATACTGCACTGAAGTATCTCTTAAACTTTCAAGTACTTCTTGGACTGTCTCCCCCTACAGTGGTTGGCCAGCTTCAGTCAGCAAGACATTTCAAACCAAGTTCAGGAATACCAAAATGGAGTACATTTCAAAATACATTGTCCTTTCTATACTTCACTGAACTCGGAAGATGTAGAACCTTAGAAGATACACGTGTGACTCCTGGATCTACAATCACCTTCTACCTTCTCCCACAACGCTGCCTACTGCTGCAACAAGGGGCACTTAGGGAAGGAACCAAGGCTAGGTGTCTACAAGTACCAGATTATTATCAAAAGCAGGGTACAGGAGTCCTAGAAGACAGCAAGTTAGGAGAGGAAGCAAGAGTAATCAAACGACAGTAAGAAGAGAAACACTAATTACACTAGACACCTGGCAACTACTGCTTGAATCAGATTCCGTACCACTAACTCTTAGGTAAGACCACAAGCAGCCATTTTTCTCCCTGTTGTCCAAATTCTGAGGGCAGAGAAGGATAAGGAAGAATACAAGAGGTAAGTAACTGCATGCAGCCCTGAGCTAAGTATTTAGAGAAAAGTTGGAAAAATGTATTATGCAGTGAGAAAAAAGTAAATATGAAAAGAAAAGGTGATATGCAACATACAGTATACGGAAGCTGCAATTAGGGGGTTAGAGGAATAACACAAGGCCATTTGATTTCTGTACCTGTGTTTAAAGGTGGTCAATTTGCCAGATAAACCACGCAGAGTGTATTAACCCTGCCACAAGAGCAGAAACACTCTGGGTCCACAAAACCTGTCAGTCCAGATGCAACTGTGGATGAACAACCTCTGATGCATCTGAAGGGTAATCAACAGTACAGGGTTGGACCACCAAGGCCCCAGGCAAAATCACCCAGCTCCTCTCCTTCAGAACTTTGGATTACACAACTTTGTAGTTGCAATCCCAGAGCTGAGCTGGCTCCACACACTGGTGTGGCACTGTGCCAGTGAAGCACCCCCAGACCTGGAGCCTCAGGAAATGCAGCACAGAAACCTTTCAGTAGCTTGGTAAGGGCTGGCTCAGACCTTGCAGAAAGGACAGTGACCTGAAGCTAATGAGCTCTGGGGAAACCCACACTTGCCCATGGGCACAGTGGCTACAGATGGGACTCTCAGATTCTGGCAGACTTTCAAGAACTCTTAATCATCAGGACTATGAGAGTCCTTCTGCACCAAGACACTGCACTAGCCCTGCTGTAGTTCATTTCACTGAATTCGTTCTAGCCCAAACACCTGGCTAAGGAACTTTGGAACATGACGATACAAATCTGAGGTCCTTGCTTTAGATAGATGGCTAAAAATAACCGTTTCAAGAAAATGCAGAAGATACAGTAAGGAACTCAAGAGTGGTCCCACAGAAATGCAGATGAATCACTCAGAGAGAGACAGTCTTCAGAGAGGATGCTGGAAACAACTCCCAGAACTGGGCTGCCTAGATTTTGGATGCACATGTGCTCATGCACACACACTCTTTGGCTTTTTTTTTTTCCTCTTGAGGCTCTAGGGCCTGCTTCTCTCCTCTTTCCCACTCTGTAAGCCTTTGTAATTCATCAAAAACAAAGATGTGGAATCAAGGTTGAAGGTTTAAGTTGTGCAGTGAAATCTCATTTCAGTTTAAATAAGCTACAGATTCTAAAAGTTGCGTTGCATCTTGCTTGTGTGTGTCACATTGGAAAGTTCTGGCATCATGTTAAAAACTGAATGCAAACATTAGGAGCAATAAAATCCACAACAAAGGTGGAGCGGTGCAGAGTTGTTGAGGGGATTTTAAAAGAAAGAGTGGAGAATATTCTAGCCTATAAAAAACAAAAACAAACCATTTTTCCCCCCCAGTTTTAAATTTATAGCGTCTCACTCACTCTGACATTTATTTCTGGGGCAAACCTCATTACTCAAAACACTGCATACGTGTTGCAGAATTATTGTGAAGATAAACATCAGGCTTGCTATTAAATGCTATTTTTCAAATAGGTTTTCTTCTATTAGCAAGTAACTCCAGACTATCATTTGATAGTCTCATGCCTTGCTTAATGAAGAATAATACATTGATGCCTACACATAAGAAGATAATCTTCCATAAATAAATGCATCTGCCAGGAATAATGCAAGTCACAGTCCAGACAGGATTCATACTACTCTGTCAAATTTGCTCCTTGCACTTGAAGGTGGTAATGATGACATTTAATTCTTATGAGTACTTTCAATTCAGTTCAGTTATGTCCCTTTCAATTTCAGTTCCTGGAAAGATTTAAAGAGGACACAAATATCACACTTATTTTATAGACAGGGTCACAAACACAGCAGCTACCCCAGAATGCCAATGCCAATGGCCACTGGCAAAGTTATGAATAAAAGCTACTTAAGAACCCTAACCACTAGAAAAAGATACTTGATAAAAAAAAATATCTGTGGGCTCTTTTTAGGTTTTGTTGCATCACAATCTAAATGAGTTACAGATTGCACTATAAAATTTATGTAATTCAACAATTTTTCAATTTCTCCTTTCAGTTCTTCCCTTTTGAAACAGAACTCAGATTAAGAAAAATGCCCATAGACAGGTAGCAAGGTGTCCAGTTTCTGATCTTTCTGAGATAATGGAACAGTTTTGATCTATTAAAAAATTGTACACAACAGAATCATTTATATTACTTCTCTATATATACACAGCTCTGTAAGCGTCTGCCAAGTTTTGAGCTAACCAAACAGTGTCAGTTACACCAAGTGAGCACCCTATCATATTCCTTGAGCACTGACAGTTATTTAGAAAGAACCACCTTAGCCATCATGTAACTTCAAGTAGCGAGGAAAAAAAATCGAGGATGTAACTGTAAAGATAACACAGTTAACAAACAACTACTTCTAACAGCTTCCCTTGTTTTCTCCTTAGCCAATAATCCTTGCGTACGTACACACATAGGAATTCATCCAGAGGGCAAGAGGAAGAATAATTAAATAGTGACGCAGAAGCCCTTTTCAGAATTGGACATCAACAACTTAATAAAAATCAAAGTGCATAAAGCACACCAACAGATTTCCACTGTTTTTCACAACTTCAAGAGGAAAAAGACAAGAGTCTTTGTTTGGGAACTTTCAACTAAGTCTGATGCCTTGGAGAAGTACGCTGATGTTAGGAGTAGCCAAAAATCTCATTCTGCTCTTATTACTTCATTGCATTGACAGTTTTTTGGGTTTTTTTATTTTTTTATTTTTTAAAAAGATGACTTAACAGCTGGCAGTACATACATCTCCCCTCTCACAAATCACAAGCAGAGAATTTCTTTCTACTGCGCTGTTCCAACAGCCCAGACACATAGATGGTTGCATATTCTTTCTGTAAGTTGGCATTTCTTTTGCTCCTGAACAGATGTGATCACTTGAAAATTCTATACTCACCTTAAGATTCCTGCCAGACCTAGCTATATGCAAAGAAGCCAATTCCAAGCACAACTATGGCTGATAAATCAGTGCTGGCAACAACATGTCATTATCCTATTTTGGATCACAAGGGTACACCCTAACTTTTGTTTCTCCAGAGACTGCTCCAAAGCCAAAAAGACTTACAGAAAACAATTAAGATAACCCAGAATATCATGACCACAATAATTTTTATTCTTAAAACTGCTTAAGAATAAACTTTATTAACATGAAAATGAAATTGTCCTGGTCCAGCTATGCAAAAGTAAGGATCAGGCACTTTGTATGTCACTGTATTTAAAACACAAATAGCTGGTAAGTGTAGGTCTGCTAGAAAAATATTTTGATCTGACTTCTGGTATTGCTCAAATACTGGGGCAACAAATACTGACCGAAACAGGAGATCAAAGCAACTTTCCAGGAGAGCTGAACTTTCCAGAACACACAACGAATTTGTCAATCTGACTAGTACAATTTAGCAAACACATACACAGTCCTGACATGGAACCCTCCTACTTCCAAGCAAGCAATATGGTAGAATTATTAGTCTAAGCCATGCTGTTCAAAATTCCAACATTTCTCTTACAATCTTGAAAGTATGTATGTGCCAAATTTGAACAAAAATTTATGGCAAGACATTTGGAAAGCTAGATTAGTAACTTACTTTTAAAAAAACAGAATTCTTTTGAGTTTTAGTATCCAATATAAAGACCAAACCCCCTAGGTCTGTTATCAAAGAGAATATAGAAAACAGGTAGGACAGGAATGACAAGATTTTTTTATTGCTGTGAGCTTATTCAATTTCTCTACTCATGCTAAGGCACCTAATTTTTAACTACATTGACGGCTTTTTAAAATTTCTGATCTACGAAATTTCTGCATACCACTCTGACATAATCTTCAGGACCAGGGATATAACAGAAATTATTAAGAATTTTCAAGCCTCTACCAAGGATTCAAAAGAACAAGGAAAGACTTTAGATGCTGGCCCAATAATCATTAATTGTCTTTTCAGCTTACCTTTTTTACTTAGGTCAATAGCAGCTTCTAGAAGAACTTCTAATTCCCCTTTCGGCAATACAGGAACAACCCATCGAGGCCTATATTAAAAAACAAAACAAACTCCTGTATTTCAATTGTGCTTCTTAGAAATCAAGAATCCTTGCCCCTATGTAATGCTTTCAACACAGGGTAAGAATATACATTTTTAAAGGCCCTGATGAGCACTCCATTGAAAAAAAAAAACCACCCAACCCGCTGATTCAAGCCTCTTTCTCTTTGCAACTCTAACCCAATAAAAAAAGGATTTCAAGAAATCCAGTGAAGCAAAGATGCAAGAATCCCAATTCCACTATCCAGATATTTGCACAAATAATCTACACCTTCTGAAGAAGGTGTGAAAATACCTGTTGATCATGTCATCCAACTTTGCCAGGTCTGTGTGTGGAAATGCAGGCTCCTCATCTTCAAGCTGGGGTGGAGCATCTCGTTGGCCCTGCTCATCAGGCGGGGTAGCTGGGGAGTTCTCATTGGAAGAATCAGGCGAAGAAGTCTAAAATTGGCAAGGAAAATATTTTAAATACTGTCTGCACTTACATGCCACTTATTTTGGCATTTTTCCTTCACATTGTGTTTCAAAGATTTAAGTACCCGTCATCATAAAATATACTAAAATCATTTGATTTCAGATTTATTAACAAAAACTGGAGCATAAAATGTGTTACATGCTTTCTATCTTGACAGTTTAAAAATTAAGCTACTTTCCCAGTGAGGAAAGCAGGTTATTTTTGTAAGACTACTACTGTCAGCAGACTACCTATCTAGAAGGTGAAAATGAAGACTATAGGGATGCTCTAGTTTTTACAAATCTTCTGCAGAAGAAATTACTATTTTAGGTAGAAAGACAAACTTCAGCAACAGCACAGAACAAAACGATCAGGAAAAATATTTTCTAAAAAAGTTTTCTAAAAATGAGTAAAACACTACTACAGCTGGCTACTAACCATCCTCTGAGAACATGATTAGTTAAGCCCATTTTGATGAGCCATGCAAAATACAATGCATTTTGTAGATGTATGCTTATTCATATACAGAAATAGTATGAATTGACAATAATAAAGATTCAAATCAGAACAGCAAGATTTAGGAGGACAAGGGAGGACCAAAACCTCAAGAACATTTTTCACATGTTGTACTGCGCCTGGCTGGCATGGAGTTAATTTTCTTCACAGCACCCTGCATGTTGCTGGGTTTTGGATTTGTGACCAAAACAGTATTGATAACACACCAGCGTTTTGGCTGTTGCTGAACAGTGCTCGCAGATGCAAGGCCTTGTGTTTCTCACTTTGCCCCCTAGCAGGAAGCAGGCTGGGGGTGCGCAAGAGGCTGGGAAGAGAGGGACACAGCTGGGACAGCTGACCTGAACTGACCAAAGAGATACTCCACACCATATAGTGTCACACTCAGCAATAAAATGGGGTAGGGGGCGGGAAGTTTTTTTTCCAAGGTAGCTGTTGCCTGGGGACTAGCTGGGCATCCATCAGCTGGTGGTGAGTGACTGAACTTGCATCACTTGTTTTCCCCCCTACCCCTTCACTTAAACTGTCTTTATCTCAGCCCATACAATTTCTCACTTTTCCCTTCCGATTCTGTTCCACATCCCACTGAGGCAGACGGAGTGAGTGACGGGGTGGGGGCTTGCCTGGCAGCCAGGTCAGCCCACCACACATGTTCCAAAGAACAATTAATTCTCAGGAAGTAGCAACCATTAACCTTATGCTATTAAACAAATAATCATCTTCATACTGAATTAAATGACAGTGTGGCTTTTCTTTTAAATAGGTTTGGCTGCACTGTTTAAAAGCATCTTTCCTGGCATTTTTTCCCCAACAAAAAAGAATCATCACATTATGAAGTAGCATTTGAAAACAGGATAACCTGGTCCAACACAAACACGCTAAGTTGTTCAAGATGTCTAGTACAATGAATGGAGACCTAGATGAAGCTGGTCTTAAAGAGATGATATCCACTTGTAAGCTGTTTTATCCAAAAAGTGCTTTTGCAGAACTGAGCATAAATTGAACTCAGAGAGTACATTCACCAATCTGTGGCAGGTAAGTCTACAACGTGGTTCTGATGAAGCTTCTTATATTGTTTCAAGGCAGCTTCTTATCCAAAAGAACTATGCTTGAAAGAACTATGGCGCTGCCTGAAAAAGGAGCATCTTTTGCAATGCAGTGGTCCCTAACAGTATCTACTCTGCCAATAGCACTGCCTTCATCCCTCAAAATCTTTTTGTACTTCCAGACACACACACAAAAATTATACCTAACTTAACTAGACATCTCTAGGATTATACAAACTCAAGTAATTCAGAAACACTATCTCTAAAGAACGAACCCCTTTATTTTTAGATAACTTGATTGTTAATATCATACCTGATTCTGCTGGAGGGGAGGCTGGGACTGTCCATCAGGAGCCTGGCCCTGGCTATCATTCCCTCCTACCGGAGAGCCACGAGTCGTGGCTGTCATACTCGACACAGGGCAGATCTTTGCAATTTTGTCTGCTTATGTAGTTGTTGTGAGAGAAGAAATTATAGTCCACTTAGTAAAGTTGAAGTACCAGCATATGCTTGACTTAAAAAGCTCCAACTCAAGAACATGCCATCTTGCAGAGACCATTGCATAACCTGAAAAAAAAGACAATATGCTATATTGACACATGGTTATAAAAGTAATTCATACCTGGAAAAGAACACTACGAAAACAAACACTGCTATAAAGAAACTTTTATATTAGATGATTTCTTTTCATTGAGTACAACTGACATCAGAAGAAGGAAACACTTAAACTATTTAACATGATTTTAACATTCTAAGTAAAACTCACACTGATAATTAACTCTATAACACTGAGAAACTGACACACATCCAAAAGGCAGCCATGTACTCTGATTCTATCATACTTGAATCGCTACAGCAGATTTTCAATTTGAATTCAAGGTGCTGATTGAGGCCTATGTAGAAATAACCTGGTTAAGAGCATAAACAACTAAATTTGTCATCTTTTCCAACACTCTTCTCCTGACACTGTCCAACTGCAGATGTCTGAGATGGAGTTAGAGATTGCTTCTAACTCAGCTAAGACTAATAGAGACGCTGCAGGCAAACAACTTCTAGTAGCACATCAGCATTTACCCAGGGCATTCGATCCAGCATTGAAGGACCTGGGGGTGTTGGCCGACAGCTGGCTGTGAGCCAGCAGTGTGCCCAGGTGGCCAAGACAGCCAGTGGCATCCTGGCCTGTATCAGGAATAGCATGGTGGGCAGGACTAGAGAAGTGCTCATTCCCCTGTACTCAGCACTGGTGGGACCCAACCTCAAGTACGTTTTTCAGTTTTGGGCTCCTCACTACAAGAAAGACATGGACGTGCTGAAGCGTGTCCAGAGAAGGGCAATGAAGCTGGGGTGAGGGCTCTGGAGCACAAGTCTTATGAGGAGCGGCTGAGGGAACTTGGTTTGTTTAGCTTGGAGAAAAGAAGGTTCAGGGGAGACCTTATCGCTGCCTATAGCTACCTGAAAGGAGGTTGTAGAGAGGTGGGAGTTGACCTCTTCTCACAAGCGATAGGACAAGAGGAAATGGCTATAAGTTACAGCAGGGTAGGTTTAGGACGGATATCAGGAAAAAGTTCTTCACAGAAAGGGTTGTTAAGCATTGGAACAGGCTGCCCAGAGAAGTGGTGGAGTCACCATCCCTGGAGGTATTTAAAAGACGGGTAGACGTGGTGCTTAGGGACACGGTTTAGTGGTGGTTTTGGCAGTGTTAGGTTGATGGTTGGACTTGATGATCTTCAAGCTCCCTTCCAACCTAGACAATTCTATTCTATGACCCATATTCCCTTCTTCCAGCAGATGCGTAAGAAAGCCTGAGTCCACTGGCCTTTCAGGCCCACTACAAAGCCCATCACATACCCACCAAGCATTTCAGTGGATTATACAAGAAAACTGTGACATCAGATTTATTTGTTGATCTTGTAATCATGATACACCGACAGTTAACTAATCACTATGTATTTCAACTTCATTATGTATCACTTAAATACAGAAATAAAGAGTTGTATTAAGTTATACCAGCGATTCCACTCTATACTGCAGGGCACTGTGTAACCACAGAAGACAGAACGTAATCTTCCAGAGCAACTCAGACTTCCGAGCAGTACATAAACCAACAACAGTACTCAGAATGTTCAAAAGCCAAGTAGGGAGGTAGAAGGAATCATATGAGCTTTCAGTAATATTTATTTTGCAGTGCTAAGTTCCTGATTCAATCAGCAAAAGCTTCGAGTTAAACAAGTTAAAGTGAAATTTCTGCTGTAACACTATGCATATTTGTAACTGGTTTATTATGATGTCTCATCTCCAATTTTATTGTCAATGCTGTTATCTGTCCTCAAGACACTCTAAAATCCTTTCCTAAATGACGCATATTTACAAGCCCAGTTACATGTACAATAAAAATTTTGACTGAATATGCTATTTCTCCCCTGCCCAGTCTCCAGCATTAACAGCACCAACAAATTTAGAGATCTCTAATATTGACACTAAGATAATGTTCACTTTTGAGCAAAACTGTATTCTTTGAACACAGTCAATTGTAACCCATCCTCACCCTTCAGGATTCATATTCATAGGGCTTAATAAGACTGCTAAGTCCAGAACAAAGGCATCACAACTCAAATTTTTGTTAGGAAGAAACTGATTTTTTAAAAATGCAGTTTTAAAAACTAACTTATTTTAATTGGCATTATTTTTTAAATACCCTCCTCTGAGTATTTAATTGTCTTCTATTGATGTTTAGAAAGATCACTAGGTAGAAAGTATTAGTAAGACTAAGTTTCCCGCCATATATATATAAAATATATAGAGACACACATATACACACAGACACACACGTAGTCTACTGTAGTTCAATGCAGTCAGTTCCCCTGCACTACCTGATTGAGGCTTCTAGGTACTTGCACAAATGAATGAAATCAAACATCTGCCGACTTACACTGTACCTTTCAACAGCCCTAAGCCAACTCTACTACCACAGTAAACCTTCCTTAATCACCACCATCCTTCCCTAACAGGTCTGGTTCATAACACGGCCTCACAAAAACTTGTGCTGGCACAAGTAGTGAGGTAGCAAAGAAGCAAGAAAAGGGTGAAAAAGCTCCTTTCAGCAGCTTAAACTGCAGAAAGAAGTGACCACCGGCAGCTGTGGTTCCACGGTAACTTACATCAAGTGCAAGCTGCTTCAATCTCATCTCATTCTTAGTCTAATGCTTTTGGCTCAACTATCATGAAGTGAGCCAGTTCAGAGTACTAAGGGAAACAACAACAAAAAGAAACCCCAAACTTACAAAGACTGTGATTATTTTTCAGTTTCTTTAATTACCTGAACCAGTGTCCTGCAAGGCCAGAGAGTACTCATCCTAATGTCAGACAGGGAGCCAGGACAAAACTGCAGCTCTCCTGTTTGACTGTCTTACACTAGTGTGGATTTACCCTCAGATTTTACCTCTGTGCTTAGCTGAAGGGTCTTGGCAAAGCATTCTTGTACATTTCTTTCGGCTCAAGGCGAGTGACATAATTTAACTCAGAGATACAAGAAAACTATTACTGAAATAAGCAACTTATTCAAAATCTTGTAAATTCATACAGTAAAATAAAATCTGTGTAATAAAAATATACAGCATTTTGTAGACACTAGTAAATACAGAACATTTACATAAAGGACTAACATATCTTTTTCTTCCTCGTATTTAGTGATTGTTTGCTTAAGACTCTAATCATGATACTCTATGTATATTATTTAAATTAGATTCCCAGAGAAGTGTATTTCAGGGAATCCAGCAAGTTCACTTGGCTTGGCCATGTGCATAAGACAAGGTCAGCTTCTGGAGTTCATCACTTCTCTCCGCCAATTGTGTGATGTCCTCTGAGATGCAAAAGTAACTTCAATTTGTGCTGCAGCTAACTAAAACCACTCCATCTCCAATAAATGGTCCAATTACTTCTTGTAGTATCTGCATATTCTAAATTGCAAGGATATCCTTGTTGACTTATTTTCCTTCTAATTACAGAGTACACAAACATATTTTTGTAAGCACAAATCATCATCCAACTTACGATTTTTAAACAGTATTAGAAGAGGAATTTACCAGTCCTGTTTTCAGCCACTGATTTAACCATTTATGTTTTAGAGACAACATCAAACTGCATGCCCACAGAGAACATACTACTGCTTTAATCTCTCTAGACCTGATTAACATGAAATTTCTAATTCCCATCATTTCTTTAATTCAGACTACTTAATTTTTTAGAGTCAAAACTCAGCAAGGCACAGTTTGGCGCAGCTCAAAAATAGCCTTTATACTTATTTTTAACTAATTTATTTATAAACAAACATAAACTGATGCAGCGACACCTTGGTTTTGAGTATGCAAACACCTGAACAGAAACAATTCAAACCGCCTGTACCCAGCTGAATTCTAATGGAGACTATATTGACTTTTATATATGTCATTTATACAGTATTTGATTTTAGATCCAGCACGCTAAGCCATGTTAAAAGAAAAAAAAAAAAAATCACCTTTGCCCAAAGCTTTGAATGGATGTTTTGATACAGTGTCAAGATGGAGACAGATGCATATTAAATGACAAACTAATCACTCCATTGTATGAGCTATGTATGAGGCTAGGAAGACTGAGTCAAATGAATCCCACTGACATTTGCCAACTGTCAAAATTCTGATTTGCCATGCTTTTTCCGTCTCCTTATGTCACCCTGATCCACCACTAAATTACAGGTGAAAGTCAGCTTTTGCTTCCCCTGACTGCTTGTCGTTTTAGTAACACCAGGAAAAGACCACTATAGGTTTTTTTGACTTTGCATGCTCCCCATTTAGAAAACACCACCCTCTGCAAGTATGATTCCCACAGAGCACCAGCAGCCTGCAGAGGACATCAGACAAGCATTGCCCTCCAGGAGGGCCCTCTGTTTCCAGGCTCAAGCACTAAAGTGCAGCTGCAAACCTGAGCCTCACCTCAGCTTCCACAGCCAGCAACCTCACACGTGTGTTGCAGAATAGGTTAATTTTGTTTGGGGAAGAAAAGAAATCAAGTACCTTTTCAAAAGCCAGGAAAAAACATCAGGCATGATCAGGCATAGGTTGCTGGTAAGTGCTAGATAAGAAGCAAGTATATTTATATGTACATATTACTCTGTTACAGGATAGCATGTAACAGCAAATACAAAAAGATGGTGTTTTCGCATATAATGACCAAGGAACATACATAATTTTCTAATACAGTTGACTTCTAGAACCACTTTCATCCGAATTTCTCAAAGTCACTTCAAGAGCAACCGGAATACCCCAATACATACAGCCTTTCTCCTAAATTAGCTACTTGTAATATAGAGTCTCAGAAAAAAGCAAATGCAAGGTGAGAGATGACAGTAGCAGACCTCAAAATACAATTTATTATTCATGTGCATTACCTAAGCCCTATCTAGGGACACAGACCTGTTTTTCCTTTATTTAAAGTTTTCTGGTAATATACAAACAAGGATACGTGCCGCAAAATCTACTCTGCAGTGTGGTAACAACGTATACCAGGATACTAGTCTACTCAACATGTAACAACAGGACTTTCTAAAAATCATACAACTATGCCAAGAAAAAATACAATTCTTTTTTCTCCAGCATTATTTATAGAATTATGTTCCTACCTTAACGGGATTCACAAAAGATGTACTTTTTCCATCACAAGTGCTGTACTAGAAAGAAACTTAACTGCAGCAATACAAATTTTAGGTTGAAAGGTATCACACATTTGTTTCATATAGGACTGTGGGAACCACCTTCTTAAAATCCTAATAAATACTGACTCACCAACAAGGGTTGTGACGTGATTCTAGTCTAAAAATTCTAGACTTAGGAATCTAACCTTCTACCCTATTCCCTTATTTCAATCAAAACGCCTCCTCATGTAGAAATACCTCCCCCAAAATTGTAACACTGACCTAATTCAGTAGTTACAATCTATACACACCCCCACACATTTATCATTTTCTTTCTTCTCTGTGCCTTATGTCTTTCAGGAAGGAGGAAATCATTTATATAATCAGAATAGAAAACTGGTGGTCCCAGCAATTTGCTCATTAACACTGACATGCACTAAAATTGAAATGTATTCAATGATTAATGAAAACCTTGTCATTAAGCTACGAGTCAGTAGAGCAAGAAGTGTCTAACTTTCAATGTTTAAAAAATACTTGATAAGCAGCAATCAGAGGAAAGGTTATTTTAAATATTTTATATTACAAAGAATTAATTTGGAGTCCTGCTCCTAGTAAAGATGTGAGTGTACATGGGACTTAGTCAACTGCATCAGGCTCCAACACATGATTTCAAAGCAATAAATTTGTAAGTGATGCAGTAAAAGACGGATTTTGAGTAACTGTAATTGCTATGAGCTAAAACTACTCTCATTGAAAACCAGGTTACTTCAAGTAATCTTTTTCATTGATCTTTCCACAACATACATCTGAAATTAAGACACTTGGCAGCATTTCTGGAACATCCATGCAAATGTACAATTCTATTTGCCATCAATATCATATGACAAAATAGAGAGGGGTGTCCTGAAACATACTTCCATTCTTTCAGGATTTTTTGACTTTTTTTTTTTAAATTTTTTTTTTTTACTTCAAAGCTTAGTGTTGTGACTAAGCGTAGCTAAGCTACGTCTGCTTAATGGTATGTGACTTCATATAAGATGCTCCTACACCTACCATTCACATTAATTTAAGCAAGCAGTAAAAGCACAGAAAGTGAACTTCCAAAAGAAAGCACCACTGCTTACTGTCAGGTCAGGGGCAAAGCAGAGGGACCACAACTCTCAATTCCATAAATATGGTCTCAAAGGAGTCATCTAAATGCATTCAAATCTTCGAGTACCAACTAGGCTGCATTCTATGCTGAACAGACAGTAGAGGAATGCTGCAGAAATGCTAGTTTTAAGCAGTGATGTTTCCTCCTCCTTGAGCAACAAATACAAGTATTACCTGTGTTACAGACTTACAGGTGTGACAGCGTAATCCTATTGTTTTCCACTCGTATTTCAGAGCACTGGGGAACTTATGCAGAGGTCTGGTTGAAAATGTAAAGTTCTGAGGATATTCAAAGATTGAAGCCTTAATTCAAATGAGATTTGGGGAAAACAAAGTTCAACAACCTCAAAGAAAGGAAAATGCCATATTTACACCTTGTGTTAAGAGAACTAAAATACTCATACATGTGACATAATTCAAGAACAGGGATAGAGAATTCAGTATTTCTCCCATCACTATTAAAAAAAAACACAACCCCAAACCAAACAACTACACATAGAAGGCTTAATGATGCAAAGAGGTGGTTTTTTTTTTTTTAAAAGTATAGCTCTGTTACAGCAAAACCACGTGGATTATTTCATCTTTTGAAAAAAATTTCCAAGGAGAAAACTGGACAATGGTACTGGTTTCTCATGTAACTGGACTTGAGACATACTGATTAAGAGCAGAATCTGACTACATTTAACTGTTTCAGATGTAACACATAGCCTAAGCTTATGGTTCTCAGACTCCGTTTTCAGGTGATTAGAAGTAAAGTCTGTCCTCAGGCTTCTCTGGCTAAAGCTGACACCCTTCCATCAAAAGCTTTTCAGTCTCACTATAAAATTCTCCTTGAAATGCCAAGCTTGGAGACCAAGAAATTCTAACCAAAGCAAACTATATTCAAGCTAAGGCTGAGAACCCAGTATTTGGCCCTGCATGTCAAGGCAACAAAACTGACATATTCAAAATGTATTAACTTCTTGTTTCCACATGAAATAACTTCCCAGAAGACTTCAAAAAAGCCAAGGAAATCCTTTACACCACTCAAAAGCCTGCCTTACTTCAAAGCAATAATCAATGAAGGTCAGGCCCTGAAAGGGAACTGGACAGCAGCAATAAGTGTCTTTCTCTAAAAGACATTCACTTGTCAATGATTCTTGATGCATGTAACAGTTAGATAGTGTAGCACCAGTTACCTAAGGTACATGATACTTTCTCCCAGGTAATGTAACAAGAGGTCAGGTCTTCAGATCATACACTTAGTTCTGGCTACCAAACAGAAAAGTCCGATTCAGTTCCTGTTCTTAATGAGAAGTGTTTTGCTTATGTGACAGTAGACAGAGTAGAACGCCAAAGATATAGCACCAAGAAAGCAAGCAGTCAATGCCTTACATACAAACCCAGCAAACGTTAAGACAATTAACCACGCTCCCTTCCCTGAGCTGTGGCCTTGCTGCCACGCTTTTCTGCAGGCGTACGTTTCAGACTGCTGTCATGGACAGAGTGCAGAGCAGGACTGGGCCTTTCACACAGTACAACCATTCCTTCACTCTCAGGAGCTTTCAGTGGGAGTTACACTGGTTCCACTGGTATGAAACTGTATCCTCAGTGATATTCAATATATCTGAATGACAAAAGGAGGAGGGACATAAAATTTATAGCCCCCACAATTCTATTATTGAAATTCTTGTTTTAAACATTTCCAAGTGATTAAGAAACTATATTCAAGGTGCTGATAAGTAGCTGGATAATGTGGGTTTTTTTATGCTGGGAGATGACGATTTTAGTCATGACACTAAAACAAATCAGACTTTCCAAGAACAGAATGAAGCCAAGTGAATTAAAAAAGCACTGATAAATACATGCACTATAACCTAAGAAAAGCAAACTTAGTAAGTCACTTGTATCTGGAAAATGCTAACATCCGTTTTAAATGCCTAAATGTTTTGAACTATGCCTTCCACATATTATGCAGCCCTCTTCTTGAATTCACAATGAACATGCAAAGAAGTAGCCCAGACTTCCTTTCACCTTGTATTAAAAGAATGAGCTACAACAGGAAAAATCCTCAAAACTAAAATTAAAAAAAATCAGATCTAAGAACATCAGTATATAAATTTGTTTCAGACAGAGGCAGATCCAATCTCATGCTGCTAAGCAACTCAATGCTATACTTTTTTCCAATTATGCTACAGTTTATTTATGCAGGAGGCAGCCCTTCCGCAACCGCAAAAAAAGGTGTTCTTGGCAATATGGCCAATTAGAATTGAATTGATATTGTGGGTCCAACTGGAACCTCAGTCCTTTACAGGCAGCAGCAGAACACTATAAGCCAGGACAAATCATGGTTTAATGTTTACATTTAAATAATGCTCTAGATCAAAAGGAATACACACATTTGCAGTTGATACTCTATCATATATGGAGTAATTATTATTACATCATGTTTACTTATACTACTGAAGAAAAGAGTACGTCTAAAGTTTGTACCAAAGAGTGACCAAATACTCTTGGTTCCTTATATCCCATTATTGATCTGTAGTTTGGTCATGGCTATATCAAATACTTCAACCTGTTCATCAGGTATAATTGTGTAATGGATGTAATAGTTACACCTCTCCAAGCAATATAGCAAAGTTCACTCTCCAGAACACTTTAAGAACACTGTTCCTTAAAGCATTAATCCAAATGCTAATAATTGCAAGATGTTATGCTATTAAGACTTTTTAAAAATATTTAATCTTACTTCCTTTTAAAAAGGGATAATTAACGTCTAATGGTAATTAATATTCAACTTAACTGCTCTGCCTTTTCGCTCCAAAAAGCATTATTATTGGATGCTCAAAAGTCAATGGGAAAATCAAAATACATTCTCAGTATTTTGGGAAGCACAAAATTCAGGCTTAATTTCACTTAAGGAATGAAAGCTTTTCTCAGCAAGATGTGAATTTTTACAGCAAAGCCCTAGGCCATAGCAGAAGTTTAAAAATTTCTGAGCATTGAGGTACCCATGGCTTCCTATTAGTTGCTGAAGCAAACTATGAAAGCAGAATGAAAAGCTGTGGGAATGTACAGAATGGGATACATTACAAAGTCGGAAAGAGACAGCAGACCAGACACCTAAGTTTACACAGTAGTACTCATCTCCATGTTTTCTCTGCATGATGATGTGCACAATAGAGCCTATGATTCTTGCCAATTAATATTCCTCACAAGAGCACACAGACATAGACTGTATTTCTGTACCAGCAGTGAAAATTTTTTTTATTAGTTATAACAATATCTAGCAGTGGTTCAGAAAACAACTGGACAGTGATAGCAACAGGTTCAGTTTCCTAGTGGAATGAGTCTTCAAAGCTGTTTCAGAACACCACGAAGGTTTTTATACTAATGCAGGTAGAAAACACCACCTAATTTTTCTTGCACTTAAAACAAGATTTAGTTTTGCACGAACATATTGCAATATACTAATGAAACAGAATGATGTATTCCAAAATAATTTTTATTTCACACAATTCAGTTAATACGCGGTCTTCGAATTTATTCTAATTGATTATCCTTATTTTTAGCTAGTGTGTATATCCTAGTCTACATGCGATTATCATTCATAATTAATACATTTAAAACATCCAAGCAACCACCATATAAATCATTAAATAAATGTTAAACATCTCAGCCTCTTCTGCTATGATATTAAGTAGTATTTCTGCTCTGAATCTAAACAGAAAAGCCGCATCAATGTCACAACAAAAAACTCAGTTTCCAATATTTATAACATATTAAAACAACTTATATTAAATATTTTAAGATCAGAAAACCCAGATAAGCTGCACTTAATATGATCAAGAATCCAGACAAATCTACTGATGTAACTTCTACTAGACCTTGAAAAACAGGATATAGTCCAAAATAGCACAGAAAGGAAGGTGGGGGGGAAGTGGGGAGAGGAGGGAATGGAGAGAAGAAATCAGGCTACCATCTCTGGACATAAACCCATTTAGCAAAACTCATAGCCACTAATGCAACTTCCTACATGGTAATAAATAAGATCAATATAATACTTTTCTTTATTGTAAGTGTGAAAGATGTTAGAGACTACCTGAATTTTTGTACTGCATTTTTACATGCTTGTCAGTTTAAACTTACAGTAAACAAAACAGTTTTGTTTTGTTTTGTTTTTTTTTAAAAATCTCCACTGATTGAAACCGGAATTAACAACACAATTTTAACAAACAGGGACAACATTCCTAGCCAAACCCTTCACGTATCAATTCACAATCCCATACTATTCAATATTACCAGTAACATAGACAATACTATAAAATTACTAATAAATTTTGCATGTAGCAAACAAACTAATGGGGTGATAAACAATGAGAACGTGTCACAGAGTAATCTGGATCGTCTGATAGATTGGGCACAATAAAATGTGCACTAACATAGCCAAGGATCGGGTCACTCACCTAGAAAAAAGGACATAAAGAAAACTTCACATATATTGGGAAATACAACTAGAAGTGCTATTATTCTAGAAAAGCAACTGCATGTGAACACCACAATTTTATGTTTGTAGCAACAATAAATCTCAGGACTCTAGTCTTTTTAACAGAAGCACATCATTTTGGTCGCAGAACTGGAAAGAAACTTGTGAATTACAGCCTTTTACATCTAGAAAAAATTAGTAGCAACAAAGACACCCTCCACACCAACTAGCTGCCTCAGTGAGATGAGGGTACAACATGCTGAATCAAATACCTGAACCCATCAGAAGACTGGCCGCAGAACAGAACACCAGAGACCATCTACTTCCGAGGTGGCCTAGGTGTTCTGGAGCTTCTAACTGATATTTATCTTATTCTGTTGCAGTAAGGGAATAAGGATGTCCTTTTAAGACTGCTATTTCTACTCTCTTCAGCTTTTGCACCTATCAAAAGAGAAAAAGAACTGAGAAGCCAGCAGGCAAGTACTACACAAACTGTATGACTGACTGACTTTGCTTTTTTTGGGAAAAAAAAAATAAAATCATTGCCAATCAAACACATAAACAAAAGTCAGAAAAAGCAGCGACCTGTCTCTTCCCTACAACTTTTGAGAAGAGCTACACAATTTTCTACACAGGACATTGTACTGCCCTTTCAGTTCTGAAGCCCAAAGTTATAAATATAGTAAGATACTATTTCATGCTAAGAGCTTTTAAGCTGTAGACATCAAGAACAGAACCAATAAATCTAAAAAGTGTGTTCTGCAAATCTTTGTTTCATTTTGTGAGAAGAATGTCATCAATACCATATTTCGCAGTAGCTTAAGCCTACTTGATTTTGTTTGTGTTTGGACACTACATTATTTCACAGCAAAGAATGTGGGTTGTTCATTTTGTTCAGATTTGCCATAAGAAGTCTGCAATGTTCACATTCAGGCTGACAAAAATACACAAATGCTGATGCACCTACACAGGATTTTCCTCCAAACTGCAAACTCCAGTTTCTTAACCACTTCAGAAGCTCCTTTGATTCCATGTTTAAGAAGAGAGAATCCTTTCTTCTTTCATGATCAAATCCTTGGATTTTTAACTTCATAAAAGCTTTGCGGTTTGCATCTGATACTGTGAGGGTAGCAGTGAAACCATTGATAAATATCCAGAACTTTAGTTCTCCAATTTATGCAGGAAGATTTTATTGTTATTTTAGGTTGCATTAGAATTTGTAATTTCTCCCTAAATCAGGTCCTACACTTAATCAGAGAAGAACATGAGTTTTGTAAATTCCAAAAAGCATCCACAAAATATCTCACTTCTTTTGGGGAGTTGGGCTCAAACCCTTAATGATTGCTAAGAACCTTTATCCTCTAGCTCTGCTGACCTTTGAAACTCCCTTGGAAGTTGTGTTTTTCTTTTGCTGCAGGGCTTACAAAGAAATCTCAGATTTTTTTTTAGCACAATTTTGTAGGCAGGACTGATGAAGCTAACACTATGAAGTATCCGCCTCCTCCTCCAATGAAGAGAGTATTTAAGAATAGAATGTTTCAGCTGGGAGGGACCTACAGTGATCATCTAGTCCAACTGCCTAAAGATTACAGGTAACACTACCTGCAGACAAAAATCTAAAAACTTAATGAAAAAAGTTTAAGTCAAAAGTGCTCGCTTTGATCTGCTACACTAGAGCAATTTAGTACTATTCACAACTTCAGTTCTTCCTGGGGAACAGAGAAAAAAAGGAAGTAACACTTCAACATTCCATCCTTGGAAGATCCCACCAAACCGTACAAATGTTCAAATCATCATTTCTCATGTTCAGTAGCATCCCTAGCCTTGGTTTCCCACAGAGATACATAAAGACATTGTGGCTTCTGTTACTTCTGTTGATTCTACCAGGCTACTGGTAGGTGCTGAATGGCTTTTGCTACCTTCATTCTCTCTCAAGTATTTGAAAGGAAGCATAATGGCATCTTCCAGGTTCATGCCACATGTGGCTTTAAAACATGAAATTATTTACAGTATACCACACTTAAATCTTGGCAAAATTCAGCACTACAAATATTTGAAATGTTGTCTAAAGCGATTCAACCAATGAATTACGGCTATTACAACAATATTATTTCTACATTTTACTTGCATGCTATTCTTTGTTAAATCATGCTTAGACACAGCACCTGACATACTACCGTAGTGTGCAGTACCCAATGCAACTACCACAATTATACTATAAGGCTTCTGTTAGAAAAGTTAGAAAAGTTTAAAGCTAGGCTGCAAAAATCAGGCTAGCCCCTTCTGACTCCCTTCCTGTTTCCTGTGGAGAATTTAAGGGCTTCTCTAAACTACGTTAAACATTACACTAAAGAAAATTACTCGAAGTCTATACTCCTAATATCCTGTGACATTATCAACACACTATAGAAATTTTCCAAAGTATAAAATTAACACAATTTATTGCTTGGTTTACTACAAATAATTAAAGCACGGTACAACATCTAAACCAGGTATTAAGTTGGAAGCATTTTACATTCTTGAATCATGACAAAATTAACTTTGTGAAATACCTAGATATTTTTAAATGTTTTAAATTCAAATACTTGAAGTATTCCCATTATTGTACTGGCCTTAATTTCATTTTTTTTTAAACTCTGCTTTTCTTGTAATGTTCAATCAGAAAGCACAGACTAAGCACAGGAACTCAGACACTACCATCATCATCACCATCAAGCATAATTTAAAATGTCTCAAATACAGAAGAAAGTGATATCAGCATTAAAATTCAAGTTTCAACAAGTTTCTTCACGACTGCTTAACAAACTTAACCAAACTTCCAATTAGCTTTCAATGTACAAACTGCCTAACTCAGCCTGCAGATTTTTGTACAGTTCTATGTCAGCTATCTGCAAGTAAACATTTTGTCATTTCCTGTTGCCTTACAACCATTTCAGTTTGAAGATACTTGCTCTGAAAAAATCAAGCTTGCACAAGCTCACTAGAGGTGTTATACCCTGACAGCTAATTTTTAAGACTGTCTGCCTTAAACGTACTCCATTCCAACTAAACTGATACAAGCCATCTGCCTAAGCAGACTGAATACTCAAAAAAAATCACTGAAAATGATCTACCTGCTCCAAAGAACTTGTATAACAACTCCCCTTAAAAATTCTGGCCTCTCTGCAGGGAAATAAGAAGTGGCAACAGGAACCGCAGTTTTGTCTTCTGTCTTAATGCTCTTTTTGCCAACACAACAGCGGCTGTAGTTTGATATAAATGCAAAAAGGTAAACGCAGAGGAAGTTGGATACGAACAAATAAGGAAGCTCCTAGAAAATATGTTAAGAACCAAGCAGGGCTGGAAACAGGGGAGTTATTTCCACTATACCCACTGCCCCACAGAACCAAAAAGTGACTCCACTGTCCCAGAAACTTAATATTCCTTTATCTAGAAAACCTATCAAAAAGCATGTCACAACCTTCTCTATTGAGAAATGCAGGAGATAACGATCAACTACTACCACATCCTAAGGACAGGTTTAAAAACTCTGTCACAGCTATGTCTGAAAACCAAAACATCATTCAAAAAAACCAATCCACCACACACAAAAAAACCACCAAAACACACATTACTACTAAACTCCCTGCACTGAAAATGGTTAACTGCTAAATCCCATAAACCTCCTGGCTAAAGAGCACCTCCCTTCGGTCCACTATAAAGATACCAGTTTTCAGCTGAATCCACCAACAGGCCAAGAGAGAAAAGAGGAATGTTGTAACTGTTCTTTTTAGGGACAATGCTTAAACTAGCACAAAGTGTCAGCAACAGAACTCTCATAAGGTAGTTTTGCCACTGCAATGTGTACGTGGATCTTCTCTGCTTCCATTGTGGGAATCTCAGTGAGAAACACCAATCTCATTCCCCAGTAAGAGTATTATACACTGGTAAATTTTAGGACAGAAGTTTAATTGTATTTCTGCACATAGACAAGCCTTAGCTGAAGGCACAGCTTCACAGCCTGTTTGAAACCAGGTAAGTCTCCACTGTCACAAGAAGAGAAGGGCGATCTTGCTTGCTTTCATCCTAACTACCTTCTCACCACTAGCATTAGCCCTTGTGTCACCACATAGCCAGATCAAGAAGCCAATCTGGCTGAAATGTAACTGCAGGAAAGGAATGAAAATCATTTAAGTTCTCAGCTGCTTCACATGCCATAGGAAAACTAACAATGGCATGAAAAACAGGCAGAATATATAACCATGGGTAGAACCAACTCTTTTAGCGTCACGGCAAATCTATCATGAAATACACCCTGACAGAGGAGGAAAAAGGAAAGAAACAGAATATGGATAATTATACTTAGCACATACTTAGCTATGATAGCAACGAAGGTTCACATACATTAGAACAAAGATGAGTCTTGACAACACAGAAGTGTCGTAAAGACCAAAATTTTTCTCAAGTATAGTGGATATCACAGGAAAATGCACACCGAGAAAGCTGTTCAGTATATGATAAATGCCAGGAATGTCAGTTCATGACCAGCACAAGGTCAGTCACGAAAGAAATATTAAGTAGCCAAAGCAAATAAGGGTAAGTACGAGAAGTCTAAGAAGGTGAAGGCAAAAAACTGTCTTTGCCCTGGAAATTATCACAAAGCCAGTGGAATACTTAACAGATCACAGAGAGTCAGTAAAATTAATTTAGCAATAACACTTTGAATAATCTGACCACAAGTACATAAATCAGTGAGAAAGCTACAGCAGGTAATGCAAATGTGAAACACAGAAGCTGGCAAAAATTTTACTTCTGCTGACAAAAAAAAAAGGCCAGAGTTATGAAACTGTAAACCAGACTGCATGATTCAAACATTATCTGGAAATTCAGGTCAAAAAACCTGGAATTAAAGATGACAGAGTTTGAGTAACCGAGTACAACAGCTGTATCCACTGTGACAGTCAATGTCTTACTACTTTTTAGCAAAAGAAATCTTCGTATAACAAAATTTTGTGTCTGTGTGAGACACACAGACAGAATATGCTCTCTAAATTTGTCAAAGACTCAATTTGTCATTTTTCTCCTATATAATTTGGGATTTTCAGAGTAATCTGCTTTCTACTGTAATTTCATTTCCATCAAACTAAAGTTCATTTCCATCAAACTAAGTCCCCTGAGTAGACAGTAATCAACTGAGGCACCAGGAAGAAAAACTGTCCATGTCTTATTTGTTGCAGAAGTAAAACGATGTTTCACAAGAAAAGAAACAGGACTGCAAAAGTCAAAGGGAAATCTCTGGGTTATAAGGCAGCTATATAGAACGCCCAAGAAGTTAATTGTCTGTGTCTTGTTCACATACGTTGCTGGAGAAATCACAGTTTTTTCAGATTAACCTCTTCATCCTTCTCTCATTTTTTCTGGGTACCAAGATAAAGGCAAAACCAAGGAAGAGCGAAACAGGACAACAGCAACTTAAACCACTGTAAGTTGTCTCTGTAACACCTGATCATCAAACAAAAATCCACCAAAAACTTATGACAGGAGGTACTTTTGAAGTTTACAGCCTATGTGCGTCAATTCTTCATCAATAAAACAAAAGACAACACAAGCCTTTTAATTTACAGTGTGATGTGAGAAATAATACATTAGCGTTTGGGAAATGTACAGTCTGAGAGTGAAAAGCACCTACCCAGTTTCTTAACAGAATAATAATTCTACTCAGCATGAGACTTAGACTGATGCAACACATGCATTAACAGAATGAATTCCAAAGATAAAATACTGAATGACAATCCAATTCAATACATCTTCCAAACTGAGCGAATCAAGGATCCAATGGAAAGAAGGGTTCATAAATGGGGGGGGACCACTGCTGTAATAACCAGTTTAATTCTCATATTTGCCCATTTTCCACTTCTATGTAAACTTAGCGGAATCTTCTTAAACTACCCATGGCTCAAGTGAAAATATCCCCCTTAAGTGGTAAAATGCTTAAATAGATCATGACTTGTTTTTCACCACACACAATTTTTAAGTAACATCACTGAGCCATCTGATAATTCAACTGAAAAATGAATAATGGAAGCATTTTAAAAATCAAGCTTTTTAATTCTGCTATGGAATGCACTCTGAAATACTACAAACCTCAAGTCCTGATGAAATTATACATATTCTAGCTGGGAAAAGAGTAATACTCATATCCAAGTTCAATTTAGGTTTCAACTTGGGGGGGGGGGGGGGGCAGATCAAACTCTTCACTTGCACTTAACAAGCATCTGAGCAAAAATAAGGTACCTCAAACATCAACCTCATACTTACAAATTCAGCAAAGCAAAAAAACCCCAATTGATTAAATGCACCCTGTGACAAGTTGTCATCTGTAAACAAGATATTTTCTTCCCGGCAAGTAAGTCTCTCTAAAGTACACACCTAACTTCACCAATCCTGGTGAAACAAAACTTTAGTTACCCAGAAGCATTAGCTACCTAGAAGTATGAGAGAGGGAAAAAAAAATAAATCCAAAGGAAGACACCCACTAAAACAGCTGGGAACTCTGAATTCATTAAGTAACATTTCCAAGGAAAAACTGTATGAGAAAATACACAATGAATTAAACAGAAAATATCCAGTACATAAAAGGGTAAATGTATAGACTAATTTTATCAGATCAATAAAATTTCACCACAGCATTTCTTTAAAGCAGACTAATAACACCAGACCAAGCAGGCAAGTAGGTGCAAACTACAAAAATTTAAACAAAAAATTTGTCATTTCTTATTAAGAGAAAACACCCTAAAAATCATGAGAAAGTATCTTGAGAACACAAACATTTCCAGAGCTTGTGAAAGAAGCAAAAAGGTTTTTATACCTACTGTACCAGTCTACAGAAATGTACCCCAAAAATGTCTTCATAATTCCTATAGATGGAAAAACCATTGCAGCTCAACTGTTTAAATATCAACATGGTTGCTAAGGCTTCTCCCCCCCCCCCTTTTCTGGCACAGAAGTTCTAAGAGAAGAACTTAAATTCATCAAATACACTAGAGAAGCTGATTATGTTACAGCAATATGGGATAAAGAATTCTAGTGGACAACTGTCATTTAAAAGTTAATTGACATACAATGATAACCTCACATTTAAAGCACAATTTTGCTGTTAGAATAATTGCAAGTAGAACTAAAGGGTTAGTCTTCACTGTAAGTGTGAACTACTACTATTTATCATATTTTCAGACCCACGAAGAACCACAGTGGCTCACTGACACTGAAAACCCCATGAACTGTATTTTAGGTGTAATACAGTGTAAGCACATTCTTAAAAGCGTGAAGCAGCTCTCTCAGGAGAGATTTTGATTCTCTGCTCTCAACTGTTAGTTACTTGCCGCTGGTCTAGATAACATATACAGCTTCTGCAACATCTCAATCTTCCTGTGTGATACTCGCACCCAAGTAAATATAAAGTATACAAACAAACAGCCCGAGTACAATTTCGATTTTAGAAAAACAAGATCTTCTGAAGTATCAACTGAGGATCAATCAACACAGTGCATTTGAATCTCCAAATCAAACTCTCATTTTGGCTACTACTTGCCAGCAGTAAAACTAAACTGCATCATGTTGGTCATTGATTACCCTCACCCAGCTGCCTCCAGGGACCACATCCAGAAGTTGCTACTGGTTCTAAATGTTCATTCCATTACCAGGAAAGTGTTATGAAGAAAAAGGAAAATTCATGATAGGATGCATTACCAAACTCTCCTTCACTTGGTCAAAAATCTTAGGATGGTGCAGATAAGTGAAAAACTTCAGTCATACACCTGCTAACCAGAGGCTGATACTGATCAAATGGGCTTTTTTTCCATGGCTGAAAACACATTAGCTTCCAGCAAGGTTTCACTACCACTATGCTAACCTTGCTGCATCCATTGCCACTGATGAAAATGAAACTTTTCATCTAACTTCAAAGCTTTTCATTTATGAAAAAAAAAAGATCAAACTGTTTTCCCAATCCTAAAACATGGAAGGAAAGGAATTAATGGCTTCTCAAATGCCATAAGGGGAATCCATGTTTCAAGTTACATATTCACTAGACACATTGCAAACTGTCAACCACAGCAATCTGGCTAAACTGCTACAAGAATAAGAACAGAAAGAATTTTCAGGCAATCTGGAGGTTATCTTCCTGTCTAATTACCAGAACTATCATGAAGAAACTCTGACACAGCAAGAGAGCTATAAAGCACTTAAGAAATCCGACATTACTACCTCACCTAGGGAAAAAAGGTCAGTATATCATCTTAAAAAAATGTCCCATTGCATGTCTGCGTGTGTGTATATATAAACACACACACAAAATTAGAAGCAGCAAGGAAAAGCACCTGGGATTTTAAGGTCCTACTGTGATTAATAAAGCACTATCTGGAAGACAGGTCAAGGCATATGGAAGGCTGTGCAAAACTGGAACCTGAAACTGTAGAATAAGTCACTGGAGTTTTCACCTTCACGCTCCAGAGAGTTTATGTCACAATTTTTAAAAAATAATGGAAATCCTCACAGCTAAAGGATTCAGGAAAATGAATTAAAAGGAAACATCAGAAATCACCAATTAACATTTTATTTCTAAATCAGAAATACACAAACTCCAATATAAAATATAGCTTAAACTACAGTTTAAGCTTTTAGTTTATCAAAATTTTGG
Organism: Pluvialis apricaria; assembly: GCA_017639485.1. NCBI lineage: Eukaryota > Metazoa > Chordata > Aves > Charadriiformes > Charadriidae > Pluvialis > Pluvialis apricaria. The sequence goes on along the minus strand of CM030007.1, from coordinate 97,043,479 downwards.
TCTTTCATCAACCTATCCACCTAAAACTTAAGCTAAGAAGATCCACCTTCCTTATTTAACTCTCAAATTCATGGACTTCTTCTGTTGAAACTTACCCAAAACCACACTGAAGTACTTCATTGCTAAGACAGCAGAAAAATTAAACACCAAAAGATGCAAGGCTCATTTACTGAGATGCCGGTATATTTTGACAACAATGTTCATTCTCATCCTATATCAGAAAACTAAGAGACACTTACTTCCCCTCACTGTCACTCTTCATTTCTCTACAAGGAAACTGAAGTTCCATCCACAGTCAATGCAGGCCTGTTACCACTATCCCACATCACAGTGCTAGCAAGGATGCTCCCCTCCAACCAAAAAAGCCTGTCTGGTAACAGAGGGATCCTACCTGGCACACATCACTACTGGTTTTTCGTTACTGAACACATTTCTAAACAATCTCCTTTTTCTTCTTTTACCATTTCAGAGCATTATAGCTAAGACCACCCTAATGCAAAACAACACCTTTTCCTCTTCCCGTACCTAGTCCCGGTGAAGCTAGACAAAAGATCAAGCAGCTATTAAGTGACTTAAAGATTGAAGCCTATGGAATTTATAATGTACATTTTCGTGTCATTCCATGTTGCCATTTAGCTGTTATAAAAAAAATATGCATTCCTTCTCTTAAACAAAGGCTCTTCTAGGGACAATTTTCTATTACTTGAGTTTTGAGTATTCTACATGAAAGCTTAATGAAAAGTTAGCCCTGAAATTCCCTCCATGTACTTTAAAATTTGGAAGAAAGGTTTCTTCTGTGAAAGCTCTCCACTCCCAGATGCACAACTTTAAAGGAACGATACAATGTGGAATTCCCCTCCTATGAGTGAATTCATGGCTAAATGCTAAGTACCAAACAGTGTGATTTGCCAAGATGTCCATGCAAAGATCTACATGCAAGAAAATCACATTTTTCTCTTGGCAGTTACACACGTAAGGAAAACCAAATCACAAAACAGGGTTACATACTGCTTTTGTAAGCAGATCAAGGATGCTACAAATAAAAGTTTCCCATAACATTCCTGATAGCTATCCATTACTTCTAAAGTATTAATGAAAAAAGTTGAAAATACTTGCATTCAAAATATTACTAGATTTTAAATCTACATCCCGTGGATCTCTTTTGGAGGTATACTAACAAAAAGAAGCTAACCAAAAGCAAGTAATCACTCTCACAGTTAATACTAACTAATCCTTTAAGAAAACCATACATCCGTTAATGTTTCCTTTAGAAAGCTAGCCTGTGAACATACACATATCAAAACTGTTTTTATTCCCAGCATTCGAATTTTAATTTGAAAACACACCGACAGCTGGCAACCAAAAAGCTTTGACACCAAGCACATTGAATTCAACTCTCAGATAAAATGAGTAACTAATGGCTTATAAAGCAAATCAAGTATCACAAATTTCACAACAGAAAATGCAAAAGGAACTGGCTGTGCTGTTAAGGTCCCCTAAGAAAAAAAAAAAGAAGCAAAAAGATTTTACACTAAGTCACAACTGGCTACTTTAAGACCTTACTTACTTTCATCCTCTCCTTTATTGTAAGGAAAACTATTAACAGCTCTCCTGTAACCTTACCAACACTCAATGTTTTAAATGATTTTACTAAACCAGATCTACAGAAAGTGCTGAAAGCACACAATGGACTCAAGAGGACACTGTAATGTCTCGGAAATGCAATAGTTGACATTTTGAGGGTGCAAAGTCATGACAGAACGGCTTTCTGCCACTATCTATCTATTCAAGACTCTAAACAAGAAGATCTAAGTCAAAATATGGTTCTGTCATGAAGTGCAGAAGGAACCTCTGTTAACCATATTCCCAAGTCATGCTACAGCCTTAAGCGTAACAGAGACAGCCAATAAAACATAACTGTTCTAAAAAGATATCTGAACTCATTACAAAACTGTAATTCATTATAACAGTAGAATAACTTTAAGATCTTCCTACATCAACAAGAGAACAAAAGCCAGATTTAATAGATTAAAAACATCACTGCACTTTTCTAACACATGAATCCGAAGTAGCTCAAACTTCCCAGGTAGAAAAATTAGTGTCTCACTGCATGCAAGCATACGCTTATGAAAGACTTTCTTTCCATCCCTTGCCTCTGCTATGGCAAGACTGTTTCTTCTAACTACCATTCTGCAATACAAAGGTTTACCAAACTGCTCTTCCTAAACTTAACCAACTGCTCAGCAAGACCACTAAGCAATTGACATTCACCACTACTGGATATTGCAGAATAAGAACCTCTTAAGAAAAATGGACCAAAATAAAGATTGTGGTGAATGTTCTACACTGATGGTAAAGGGCAGGTATAGCAGTATAGCTTAATTTTGAATTCTTTTTTTCATTAGGTTTGTGTCAGGGAGACAGTATGCATAACAAAGCTCACTTATGTAAAAAAAAAAAAAAAAAAGCTGTGTATTTATATACCACAAACATCGTGGATGATATAAGACCACTCTACAGCAACAGCACACAGCATTGCTAGCTTTGCAAAAGGCAAGGTACTACAACAAAAGACAGACATCAGGCTGTGTTCCCAAAACATACCCTCAAGTACAGCTTTAAATTTTGAACTCCGATTTTAAATAAGGCTGATATGGGTAACAGAACTAGATGCAGCTACACAGAGTTTCAAGAGGAGACATATCCATGTTTTAAGAAAAGATTAAGTTACCTGAACAACAGAAACCACGTCCACATGTTCATATTGATACTAATGCTAACATCCAGGAAACAATTTTCTAAAGGACACAAAAGCCTTCACATGTACAGCTTTTCAAGTGAACAGAAAACACAGCAAAGTTTCTTACACCTTCAGAGAAACACTTCACACTGGTCTCTGCAACTGCTGGACTGGTTTGATTAAACAGTGTTTGTGATTACAGGAAAAAGAAGAATTAAATGTAATAGTTTTGGGGATGTTTGCTTGTTTTAATAAAAAAATAAATAAATCATGCTTTAAGTGTAAAACAACAGGGACACCTATGATTCGTTTAGTTCACAAATGAGGCTATCCTGCTCAGGATGTTTTCAAAATATACCTACAGTTTTTAGATCTCTTAGGATTTAGAAAATAGTATTTCTGCAAAAATAAATAATATATATATATACACACACACACTCTGAGAGTACTGCCTAACACAAATGTGCTTGCCATTTAAATGCCCGAAATAAGTTCTGAACTTATTTCTAAGCTGCAGCAGGAAGGGCAGAACTATTTCCCATGGAACTTAATATATTTTCAATACACACCTGACAGAAACATAACTTTAAAGCCATTTAAAAGTAGTTTGTTCAACTAACAAATAACTGAATTCCTACCTATTTTTACCCAAAGTTGTATTCATATTGGAAAGTCCTAAACTAATTTCAGTTTTAAATGTAAGATGTCTTGGAACAAAGGTATTACAGGTACCTTCACTTTCTTAAAAGTCTATTTAATTTTCTTGAATAGACACTAATCCACTATTTTTGTTTACTTGCAAGGATTCCAGAATATTAATAAAACACATAAACCAAAAAGTGTGCATTCAGAACAGAGAGCAGTTGCACTGGTCTATTGCTGAGTACAAATGCACCACAATGTGGGAAATAAAATGTTTATATAAGGGTGACAGTGTTCCACAGATACAGAAAGAGCATACAGCTTTGCTACCACCTCCAGATGTAGTCTTCCTGTCAATTCAATGGGCAGAGTAGCACCGCAAGGGCAAATTCCAGCAACCTGGAAAGGTTAAGACAGAGGCTACCCAAAAGAAATACCATTTAGAAAACCTACACAAAAGAAAAGTACAAAATATATTGGAGGGGGAGGAAAAAGTTACTGTGATACAATCTTACTTTTATTTTTAGCTAGATTTTCCCCCTCCCCCCCAAAAACCCATGTCCATACTTGAGTTTCTTCCACTGCAGCTTTATGATTACGTTTTACATTCAAACCTATCATTAATCATCACCCTTATCCAGGGTATTGCAACAAAATAATCAATATATGTATTTTACATGCTTCCCCAAAATTCTTGGTATTGGCTACTGTACTTCGTTGGTTCAAAGAATACTACTTCAACTTGAAAAATCAAAATCATTATTAAAAAAACAAACAACAAACAAGAAAACAAACGAAAAAACCCCAACACCCCTATGCATGGCTTAGATTTTGCTGAAATAAACACGTTACTTGATCAGGAACATTTATGGTGGGGAGTCCTGCCAATTTCTCAAAGTAAAACCTTAAAAGATCAAGAATAAAGTTAGCTGCCTACAGATTTCAGTCACCCCTAAATCCTTCTTACTAGAGAGACCATTTCAATTCTATAATCAATAAAGATCAATCCTCTGAACACCCATTAATAGTCCCTTCCTAAACATAACAATTTTAATATCCATTTGTCAGGCATCCAAGAAGCCTGCTGAAAAACACAGGTTACCTAGTATGTCTGTCATAGCAAGTGTTGCTACCAGTATACTTAACAATGCATATTAATATCTAAATTCAACAACTTTTTAAAAATACAGGCCCCAGTTCTGCAACTAGGTCAGCAAAAGTGGGCCTTGTGCTAGCTCTGAGCCTGTGACTTCATGGGGTCTTTTGCGCTTATACAAATGTCCAGTGATATGAATACAACTGCAGAACTATGAATATAAATCAAGTTGTACAGACAACATGAAGACAGCTGAGACAGACACAACATGTCTACAGTAAGCCTGGGAGTCCCTGGAACATTTAATTAGAACAATTCTTCTCTGAAATAATTTTTTTTTTTTCCCCTATACGGTTGTGCGTTGTTGTACATCTTCAAAATACTTTAGTGGAGTTCTGAGGGAGCAACCTGAAAATGAAATATGGCATCTTAAAAACCACCTCAATAGTTTTGGATGCTTATAAGAGAACAAAATCACTTAAGAACAAAAAAAAAAAAAAAAAATTATTTACAAAGGCTATTCTCTCTTTATACAAACAATGCGGCACAAAGTGGGACAGCACACGTTAATAGAGTGATTATCAACACACAAAAAAATCACCCTAACAACCCATCCAACTGGTAAAATCCTCGGTTTTCTTGAGGACAATAACAGAGAACCACCATGGCCAAGCTGCATGCAACTACCCCTGCCGCACACCTTGGGCAATGGGACAGGGTTATACCGCCTAAAATAAATCGCAGCAGACAAGCCCCAAGACACAACTTCGAGGAGAGGCGGGAGGGTGAACTAGAGGAAGACGTCGTGAAAAGCCACGAACGCTTTTTGTGCATCGAAATCGGGCTGCTGGAAGCCGAGACCAGAGGAGTGGCCTACGTGTTAATAATGTTTACAGCAGGCGTGAACGAGCTGGTGCTTTTCATTGAGGCTGTAGAAGCGCCTCGGCAGGGCCTTATTTCCAGGCGTCGCCCGGGCCTACACGGCTCCAATCACTCCACCTCAGTAATGGCGTTCGGTGCGAAGGGAAGCGAGAACCAGGGGAGGCAAAGCAGGGTGCAGCGCTGCGGGGAGCCACCGGGCCCTCCTCGTCCGGCGGCACCGGAGGAGTGTAGGGGGGAGGGAAGGCACGACGGGACACGGCACGGCGGGAGGGGCGGCCGGGCGGCCGGCAGAGCCCCCCCGAGGGGCGCGGGGCGGGGAGCGCTTCCACCCCCCGGCAGCCGGGGAGAGGATGAGGAGCCGTCAGCCATTTTCCCTTGCCCTCCAAAACACCAGCGATGCAGGGCCACACGCCGGGGGCTGCGAGGGAGGCGCTGCCGCCACCCGTTATCCCCACTACCCCCCACCCCCCCTCCGCCACCACCACCCCCGCCGCCCGCCCCGCGAGGCCCGGCTCGCCCCCTCCTCCCCGCCGCACCCCCCGCCGTCCCGCACCCCGACCGGGGAGCCCCATCCCCGGGGAGCGCCGTCCTCTGCTCCGCTGCGCACAGCGGCGGCCGGCTGCGGCACAAACAGCTGCCCGCCTCGCCTCGCCGCTTCCCGGCCTCGGCCTCCGGCTCCGGCCCCAGCCCCGCCCGGGCACGGCGCTCCGCCACTCACCCCCGCACGGCTTCCCCTTGTCCCGCGGCTGCTGCTGCGACGGCCCGGTGCCCTCCTGGGTGCTGCCGAAGAAGCGCGGCCGGGGAATGCCTCATCCCAGGCAGCCAGCAGGGCAGAGTCTCATGCCAGGCCCCGCGATCCCGGGCGTGCAGCCGGCTGACTGAGGGGGCGGCTCCGCTTTCCCGGTTCCCGTGTCCGTCCGTGTCCCCCACCCCCCCTCCGGGCGGGCGCCGTGTACTGCGACGGGAAGAAGGAGGGCGAAGCTGCCGCCGCTGCCCGCGCTTCAGATCCCGGCCCTGGCCGCTCCGCTCTCTCCGGCGCCGGCGGCACCGCCGGGGCGTTTTTCCTGCGTCACCAGCTCCTGCCCGGCGGCCCTGGGCTTCGGCTCCGGCTGGGGCTTGGCTGGGGCCTGCGCGCTCCGCTCCGCCCCGTCCGGGGCCCGGGCGCACGCGGGGGAGGGGGCGCACACGCACCCCGCGCCTCTCGCCGGGGCCCGGGGCTGGGTTGGGCGGCAGCGGCGGGTGGGGGCAGGCGGTAGGCAGGCAGGAAGGTGGCAGCGGAGGGACCGGCCGGGGCGGCGGGAGCGCTCTCCGCTGACGGCTCCGTGCGTGCGGGGGAAGGGAGGGCGGGGGGAGGCGCGGGGGGGGGGGGGGGGAGCCAGGCGAGACGCGGCGGCGGCGGCGGCGCACCTCCGTCTGGCGGGGCCCTGGGCAAGATGGCGGCCGTGGCCGGGCCCGCGCCGCAGGCCCCGACCTAGCGCAGCGGCGGCGGCTCCGCCACCCGGACGGCGTGACGCGCTGCCCGCCCCCGTCCCCCCGGGCTGTCACTCACGCCGCGGCGGCGAGGCCCCGGCCGCGGGCCCGCCTGCCCCCACCCCTGTGTGTGTGTATGTGTATGTGTGTGTGTGTGTGTATGTGTGCGCGGCCACAGAGCGCGCGCGAGGAAGGCCGGGGGGGGGAGGCAGGGGAGAGACGGAGGCGGCGCGCATACGCGCGCGCGCCCATTTCACGTCGGTTGGGCTCGAGCGGGTTCCATTGTGACCCGCCGGGCGTACCGCGCGGAGGGCCCGGATAATGACGTCAGCGCGGCCGCTGCCGTCTGGGCCCGGCTCGGCCTTCCCCGCCGCCGCCGCCGCGCTGGGCCCCGTTGGGGCCCGGGGTAGCGGCTGGGGTCGCTCCGCCAGCGCGTCCCTTCGGGCCTGGCGGCGGCGGCGGGGGCGGCCTGTGAGCAGCGGCCGCTCTGCCCGCGGGTCGCCGTGCGGGACGGCGGGCGGGAGGGCGGGCGGACAAAGCCGGGGGGAGGGCGGCGCTGGCGGTTACGGTGTGCCGAGGCGGCGCGGCCTGCCCGCTCACCGCCCGGGGCCGGCAACACCCCCGGGCAGCAAGTGGGGGGCAGTAGGCGGGGTGGTCCGGGGTGTGTGTGGCGGCCGCGGTGGCTTTCGCACCGGTCATCTCGGCTGCGGCCGGGCCTTGCCTCGGGCCGCGGCCCCCGCCAGGCCTCGGCCCAGCGGGCTGTGGGCAGGGCCGCGGAGCTGGCATAGGTGCGCGCAGGGGTGACTTCATTGCTCGCTGAAACGCCGCCTCCCTCGGAACAGACACCTGGTTGGGGGACGCCGAGCACCAGCGTTTTAAAAAGCCGAATGGATCTTTTGTTGCGCGTGTTTCTTCCTGTGATACGTTTGCGTTTATGCGCCAGAGTGCTTTGTAGAGTGTGAAGTCAGTAGAGTCCCAGCCTAGGTAGAGGCTTTATATAGCAATCAAGGAGACTTTCAAACCTGGAAAAAATGGGAAAGCGTGCCTTGTGGAAGGGCAGAAATTTGGCAGACGTGGGGATCTTGCTCTTGGAGAGTACCTGAAATGGTGCTTAATTTTATGTTCTGTTTGTTTGTGTTCCAAGGTCAAAGTCTCATTTTAACAGCATCATTAAAGAATTTCAGAGCAGGAAGTGAAAAATACAGTATCCAGCTGAAAACACAGGAGGAATTTAGGTCGCATGGGTTGGAATTTGCTCAAGAGGCTAGGGCTAACAGCCTTAACTCTTGTGCAAAATATTTATCTTTTGGACCACGCATTGACAAAGACTAAAATACCGGTTGCTCATTGCAGGAGCTGTGGGTGGGTGTTTTTCTGTAAAAAGCTAGAGCTCAAAACCAAGTGGTGATATCTACTGTTACTTCCTATTTTAACAAAGTTAGAGTTAGTCCTTTTTTTTGCTAATCACTAGGTTGCATTATTTGGGAAGGAAATCTGAAGTATGTCTCTGTGTTAACCACTCTGTAAACAAAACAAAGGATGCAGCTGCTTCATCGCTGTACAAATGCAACGGTTTGTTTACTGAAAGAATAGTTTTACAAGCATTTTCTTCACCAACAATAAAAACAAGCCATAACCGTGGTGAAAATCTGTGTGAGTGTAAGCCTGTTCATGTTTGGGTTAGAAATAGGTGTGGAGATAGAGAGAGCAGCCCTTTTATCTCAGTGATGTTATTGTGGTCACCTTTCGTGATTTTTGTCCCTTATTAATTACTTAGGGCTTTCCCTCCTATTTCCAATTCATCCAGTTTGTTCTCCTGGGGAGGCATTTAAAATTACTTGCACCTGTAATGCGTTTAACTCTCCTTGCCTGCCGCAGTGTTCTCCCTTAAGCTCTTCACTGGTTTTGGTGACTTAGAGAGGCACAACGGGCACCTCAAACAATTGTTTTGACACTTCTTATCCTTGAACTGCTGTGTTTATTGATGGTCATTTCTTTTTATTGTTAAGTAGACCCCTGTTTTAATGGCGGGCTAAATATTGTGTTCCTTCTAACTACTATGGCTTTTTTGGCAGAGCCAAACAGTGACACATCAGTGGATTTTTATAATGTGGGCAATTGTCCACCAAGAAATTGACTGTCAGTTGACATAAAAGTCAACAACAAAAAAAAAAGATAGGAACAATACTTGTGGAAACAATACTGGTACAACTTTTAGCGAGTATTCCCTCTTGTGAAAAAGGGTTCCTTGAGCCAAGAGGAAGAGTAGAAGCTCTGATTAATTTAATTGAAACCTTAGGTTTGGAAGAAACTGAGAACCGATTCCTCTTCAGCTTTCTGGTGGTATTTTTCTGATTTTACATTCTACTTTATGTACAGTTTGCAGAAGTGTAATGAGATAAAAGAGGAATTTTTCACTTGTATGGGAAAAAAAAATCATGTTTATTCTCTTACTTTTATATTTGACCTCCTTCCTGTTTTAAAAGTATATTCTGAAGTGCTTTGACAAGACCAGTGGTTGCTTGTAGCTGTGCTAATCAAAGGTCACGATAGGCTTAAGTAGATAGCTATTTATGGCACCAAATAAAAGAAGATATTGGGACAGCAATGGCACTTTTGTGGTTACTGAACAAGCAAACTGCACACCAGACTTCTGACGGGAATTCTTCCTCTTCTCCCAAACAAAAATCTATGCCTGTCCCTCCTCGCTCAGGCTTCCAGAGTTCTCTGGGGGCATTGCTGTAGCTCATCTTGTATAATGCCTTTTGAAAAGATTGTTGCTTTTTTTCCCCCCTCCCCATTATTACAAATAATTTCTACCAGTTTATCTTTGTGCGGCAACTATGGAAACAAAAGGATATGAGTGAGATTAAAGTACTAACTAAAGAGTATCCATGGTATGAAGACAGAAGTCAGTAGGCACTCGCAAAACTCACTAATTGTTCTAAAACAAGGGGCCATGCAGAGAACCATGGTGGAATTATTTATTCCTCAGTAGTCCTTCTGGTCAATTCCCCTCTGTACACAACCGTTGGTACGATTAGAAATGCGTTTGCGACATTTTTATTTCAGTGTGAAAATGTGGGGAATGGAAGCCTTCCCCTGCAGGCTTCCCAGCTCACGCTCTGCCGACAGCCTATCAAACAAAAAGTGAAACCAGTCACAAACTAGCTGGTTAATGGTGTTTGTTGACTAACCCAAAATGAAGAATGATACACTTTGGTGGTGGAATGATGCAGAACTTAGAAAATCTGTGTGTTAATAGATGCATTTATCCCCGGTTCTTAAACTCTTGATTGATGCCGCACTGCTCCATAGACAAAAATGAAACTTACAACATTGCCGATGCAGAGCGATGCTATGGAGCTTTGCAACTGGGTAGCATAAAAGAGTAATAACAGAAGAGAGAAAGCAGAAATTTACCGCAGACCCATGAAAGATTATTTTTTTCCTTCCGGTTCAGCCCCTCAGACACTGTATTACATAGTATCGACCAACTCTCAGAAAACGAAATAGGCAGCGTAGCGGGTAAGGAAAGTTTCTTTTAAAAAGAAAACAAAATACTGCTTGAAAATCAAACAAGCTACTGCCTGGACATTAAGATTTGTCGTAAGGGATCACGTCAAGGATCAATTTTGCAACATTTTCAATATTTTTGGGCCCAATCCAGTAAATCACTTAAGCACATGAGTAGTGCTCTTGGTTTACGTAATTTTTCATTGACTTATTTAAGCCTGTGTGTGAGTGCCAGTAAGGAAAAAGAGTACTTTGCACTTGCCCAAGTCTTTGGTTTATGCAGCATATATTTTGGATGGTATTTTGGCAATAATGATGTGCGGGTATATGTCATTTTGTGCAACATCAGATGGTAGGATGTCATCCCTTTGAGATAAGAACTGTTTTTCGCAATTGCCATTTTTAATGTAAAGCGTAACTATATCGTAGTGGTCACAGAACATTACATAGATGATTAAATGATGTTTCATACTGGGAAGAATAATGAGTCCCAAGTACAACGCACGAGTGGTGGACAGTGTCTGGTACTCTCACGCTCAGTGCACGTGTTGTGTACCGTTGGTTGGGTAAGGCACGACGAAAACGAAAGGCGATTCCAGAGATGTGCAGAGACGTGTCCCACAGGAAATGGGTTTTGTCAGGGCACCCCGAGGACCAGCTTTTCCCTGGGGGCTGGGAGCATCGGGGGGCTCGCCAGGCTGTCCGAGCAGATCCTGGCAGCCCCAGCCCATCCCACCACTCCAGCTGGGAGCAACTGCGGCCACCGGGGCATCCCCAGCCCCGGGCACCAGGCACATCTCTGTTTGGGTGGGCTGGAATGGGGTCCTGGGCAGGGGTGCGGGGAGGCCCCCGGGGAGGCTGCTGAGGGGCCCTGTTAGTGCCCTGGTACATCGATATTTCCTGGCTGACGTGGCCAGTGGTTGTAGTGTATCTGATGGGAAAATGCCAAGCAGCTCAGTGAGAACTTTGCCCTCTGTATCCCTTAAATTGATAAGCAAAACCCAATAAAGTTATTCCAATAGCAAATAATTAAGATGAGTTTAAAGTGTTTAGCGTATAATTACTCTATCTAGACCATCTATTTAGGCTTTTCTATTTGGAACAAAGCCAGGATCCAAATGCGGTAAATTTAAAAATTTAGCTATTCTGTATGTATTCCAAAACTCAAATGTAATCTCCCCTTCCATGCTAATAAAGTCAGGGGAGAGGGGGAGGTGTCACCCTGAGGTATCAGACAGTACTTATTGTACACATAAATTAACATTCAAAATTAAGAAAAAAAACTCCCATAGAACTAATGTATCAAGAAGTTGCAAACCGTCCCGGAGTAATGCAGTATCACTTTTCTGTTACTAACAAAGGTAGAGTACAGACATTTCATTTTAGTTTCTGTTGAGACGGCTGCTTTAATTACCATTCCTCACATCGATAGAAGACTTCTCTTCATAGTCGTAACTTTCCGTCTTTCCGCTTTTGATTTCTGGTTGTATGAGATGTTAACAGTGATGTTGGAGTGAGTGAAAGACTCGTAGAAGCAGTTAAACCTAATTTATGCTCCATACTTACAGGTACAAAAGAATGCATGCTTGGGTATAAATCATAGAAGTTTGACAAGAAAAAGATTTTATAGCAACCTGTGGTCTCTTACGTTGAAGAAAGAACAGCGTCTGCTTAGGAACAATTCTATGATAAGAAAAATATGGTGTGGCATTTTCCTGTTATTCATTTAGTTGTTCAAATAAGGGTTAAATGAACAGCATAAACAGAAAATCTCTATATGTCTACCAAATGCTTAGAAGATATCACAGAGACCAGTTGTGAAAACTTCTATTTATGGGCCCAAAAGTGTATCTCGTCCATCTTTTGGAGAGGGAGCAATTGAGAATGCTTTATTTTTCCTGTCTAGTTGGTTCATAGCCGAACTGTCCTCAGATAAACCATGTGGTGTCCATGTGAAAAGCATCCATCTCATAGGCTTTGGACAGAGTTCAACAAATTGATTTGACAACCATATGGTCCTCTTCATCCACATGAACCTTGAAGAAGTCTGACTTCCTTCCAGCCTTAGGAGTAGAGCGAGGGAAGAAGGGAACTGTTCATAAAACTTGACAATGTTATTCCTAAGTATGCTAGATGAGAACATTGTCAAAAAACTGCAAGAAATTTTGCAGATACACAAACTACTGCCATTTTCTCAGTTTTTCTGAATGCATCTGTGCACACAGAGTGTTTGTCATTGCACCGGTATAAACCTGAAGGAGACTGTTGTTCACAAAATTATATCCGTAACATATTATGTGATGGTCATTTTCACTTACATAGGGTTTCCAAACACAAGAGTTGCTATGTGCGCAGTAGAACTAAAGCAGTTTGTTTTCCTATGGCTGAGCATCTTGTTCCCTTCCAACCCTGATCTCCCTCCAACCTTGAATTACATCCCTCACATGCTAAAGGGCCTGTTTTATGTTAAATATGCTGGACTAGTCAGGAGCTTAATTAGCTAATAGCAAGCAGGAGGTATAATAACTAAATTGTACTTGCCTTTCCAGCAGCGGGCACTTCTTTGGCGTTTCTTCCTCCTCTTGCTAACAGTCTTCCTAAAATGTGTAGGAATTAACGTCTCTTTGGAAGCCCTTATCCCTCGTGCAAAGTTTATTGAAATTGGCTGAAAGGCTCCAAGGGAACCGTCAGTTGATAGGCAGAGGGACAGCAAGACAGCAGGATCATGTGAAAACAGTATCACTGAGAAACCATTAAAAGTTTCAAAACAGGGTAGTCTGATAGGAGAAAGGCTACTATGCAGTCTTGGAATGGAAAAAAAAAAGGCAGAGGTGTGAACAGAGAGAAAGAAACACCAGAAAAAGATTATTTAAGAGTAAAGCACAAAATTTGAAACAAACACGCTAACGTGATTTGAACCAAGGCACGGATCCATTTCAGATCTTGTATCAGTAGTTTTATCCAAGCTTTATGAAATAGCTTGTCAGAAAAGCTTGAATCTAAAAGTATGTACAGGAAGAAAGTTTGTAATTTTGTAAAACTATTTTTCTTTTTCTTTCTTGGGATTGAAGAATTTTCAGTCTAAAGAGGGATTTAACATTGCAGCGTGCAGAGTAGTAGGATTTTGGAACCTTTAGTTACGTGTTTGTCACTCCACTCTTCTTTTTAGCCAGAAGTTTTTCTTGGCTATCTGTATTTTATTGCCAGTTACCTGCAAAAATAATTCCCATTGTCAGAAAACTTCTCTAAAAAAATCATTATTTGTCTCTTCATGAAACGGTGTAGTAAGCAAATGACACTTTACATTGCTGATTTGTAAAGGCTGAATTTTGGTAGCTGCAATTGTATTGCTATTCCATTATCTCACTGTGACAGGTCACTTCAGAACATAATACAGGTTAACTTTATGCCATGTTGTGTTTTATGTAGCCCTATAGCCTTTCTGAGAGATTACATACATTTAAAATATGTTTGATAAATATGAAGTAACTCATAATAGGACTTTTGTAGTAGTAGTGTTATTTTAGCTGGGAGGTTAGTAGTAGTAATAATGTTTGAGTAATAGCACTGTCTTTGTAGCCAGAATGGTATAAGGCAATAAGCAAGCCAGAACTTGTGAGGAGAGGTAATATCTTTTATTAGATCTGAAAACAGGCTTGTATGCATCAAAGCTCGCCTGTTTTTACTGGACCTATCTGTTGGTCTACTGAAACAATATATAAGTAGATCCTTTTATCATCCAGAGGCAATCTGCTTTTTCTCAACACACTAATAGTTTTCCATTTATTTTTTATCCCATTATTTTGGGAAGGTAAATATAATTCAGGATCTAAATATATGGAAATATGGGACAAAAGCTTAAGTTTAAGCTGTAAACAAAAGTTTATTTCTGTGTTTTGTCTTTTTTTTAAAATTAAGCAGAACACACTTTAAAGGTCCAATTGACTTGTCACTACTTCTGTCTTTCGCACTGCTCTCAGTTGCAAATTGAGACCAAATGGACAAAACTGATACCAACAAGTTACTTTTCTTTTTGAAATCTTAACTACTAGAATTCTGTAGTTTTTCTGCTTTCCTAGGTTAAAATGAGAGTGAAATTTCAAATCATAATGTCCCTTCAATTGTTTGCCTTTCCTTGTGTTTGTACTTTTACATGCACATGTAGTAATACATCTTTAGGTGTACTGCTATATTTTTAAATCTTAAAATCATTAACAGAAAATACAAAACAAAACAAAAATGAACAAAATAATGTATTTTAACTTCCCAGAGACAAAGTAGTTACTCCTTCATTTTCTAAAATGACAGAAAAAATCTTAAATCATCCGTGTTTTGTGCTGGGTTTTTTTTTTTTTTCTGTTCTCTGAATAAGATTTTTAGTAGATGAACCAAAATGCCAGCAGTTCTTAAAGATTTTAATTTGTGACATCACTAGAAAAGACTAATTCCTTACTCTTCTCAGGTGGAGAGCCCAACTGAAGTCCATGGATTACTGTCATTAGTAGTATTCATTTCACCAAGCAATAGCAGACTTTGAAGTTTTCCTTGAACCTTAATTCAAGGAATGTTACAAGTATCAAAAACATATGGCTGAAAGACTGCGGCCGATTGCAGTTTAGCACAGACCCAGCCCCTACTTAGTGGGCTAAATCCATCATAAGTCTGTCTCTCTTTCAAAGGAGAATGAGGCTCCTGACATGTCAAACAATGGTTGTTTCAGCTGGATACATCTCACCGGGCTGTAACCACCTACAAATGGGGCACCTTGTTGCATGTGGCTGCCTGGCGTCCCTGGGCAGTCCGTGGGGAAAGGCAGGTGCTCCCCGAGCACGACTTGCCCCACTCCACCATCGCCCTCCGGAGCTGATTTCCTTTGTCCCAAAGCTGCGGAGAAAGAATCATAGAATCATAGAATACCAGGTAGGAAGGGACCTTGAGGATCATCTGGTCCAGCCTGCCTTGGCAAAATGAAAGTGTGAATGGTTACGTAACTTTCAGCCTGCCGGCATTAGGTGATACGAAATCCGGGTTCTCAACAAAGTGGGTGTTTGCCCAGAAGCGAGTTTTGCAGCTGTAAGCAAGCTGAGCAAGGAGCCCCCTGACAAGCGAGTGCCTGTGGTCAGGGCCAGGAGGAACCCTGCAACTCACGTTTCCCTTAGTCAGCATGCAGACTGTGAGGGTATTACAAACTACCCGGGCCAGAGGAAGAGAAATTTGCTGCTCAGAGCATCTGAAGTACTCAGGGAGCAGATATAACGAGTAATTCATGTAGTGGGGTTGATGACAACCACTTATCTGTTTTACCAGACATAGATGAGGTGCCACAGCAGCTAATGGGAGAGAAAGATAGGGTGAGAAAAGAGATGTGATAATGGGAGTCTGAGCAGAAACAATTATTTCCAGAGAACGGTTTCTTTAATTTATCCAAAACAATGGGATACACTGTCCAAATATTACCTACATAGTACTTGAGAACACTCATTCTAATAGCAAACAGCTGTTCGATTCAACAGCATTTATGCCCTTTGCTTAGTGTTCATGGACATTTGTATGATTCGAATTTTGGTCAGCTGTTCAGGAAATGGCTGATCTTCCAAGGGAGTATCTGTCCTGCACATGAAGATACTCACTGTTTGACTTCAGCTGAGCATTATTCCTCATTTCCCTCCTTCAAAGGCTTAATTCATTGTATCAGTGAGTAGAAATTACAAGATGACTGTTGTTTCATGTGTATATTGAAATTGTTCTTGGGAGCCACACATAAATTTATTCTTCAAAAAATTGTTTTAAAATTGTGAAATGGACTCGGAATGTAGGGCTCATCACACTACACACATTTTTCAGGAGTAGCATCTTGGAGTTGCCTTAAGGATGCTGAATTTAGATGCCAATGGTGCTTGCAAGAACCAGTACGTGACAGACTGGCTCAGTCTCATACATGTGAAAAATTAATCAAGATTATACTTGGGGTTTTTGCAGTTTCTACATGTGGCTGATACTTTTTTGTTCACTTTTAATGGTGAGCAAAGGTCACCCTTGAAAGCCATATAGATGCCCTCAATGGCAAAATTTATTATCAAGTCATATTAGTACTTCTTATCTGGGATAAGTACCTGATTAATTCAAAACCATCTGGAAAAGAGTTTTCTCAAATTTTGTTTCTTAATTTTCTGAAAGGAATATTGTTTTATAACTATAATCTCTTAGTTGAAGACCAAAATGGGAGCTCAGAAATTGAGGATTACTGTTGTAAATCTATTTAACTTGGAGCACATTTACAAACTTCAGATTGTCTTCATATAATACAGAGAAACAGCAACAGAAGCAGAGAAACAACAGGAAACGCGTTGTTGCCTTTCTCGTCTTTCTTTCATGTGTTCATGAAAGACCATCTAAATTTCTGACTGATAATATTCACTCTCATTGGCTGCATACAAAAGATATAAAGGAAGAATAAGTTGCCTATTTTCAATGAATATTGCTTGGATTCTCTCATCCCATGTTCCAATTTGGTACAGCAAAACATAGCATGTTGAATTTTGAACATGCTAGAAAGCTCTGTTATTCTTGCTAGGTCCCTTATTTCTTTAATCTGATTAAAGAAAAATAGAAGCTAAAAGTTTTAGCTTTTATAAAAGCTTAAGCTTAATAAATATTACAATTACCCATCTAACTGTTTCCCACGTAGCTGTACTACATCTGCACATTTTCCTCTCTTCTGGTGCATATCTCTTAAGGAAGTTTCTCTCACTAAAACCCACTGTAAAGGGGCAAAAAATTACTTATGTTGAGTGCATTACTCAGCTTCTATGAATGTAAAATTTTAAAACCAACTGTCTTGTAAATGAGAAAAAAAAATATTCCTGCTTAAGCAAGCATTACACATTCACTTGGGAAACTGCTGCATATTAGCAAGGAAATATTATTTAAAACAAATACAAAACAAAAGTGTATCATCAGCCTTGTAGCTTGTCACAATGCACTTATTGCTTGATCAGCTCACTCAAGATGTGCAAAATTTCAAAGACAGTAGGCAAATTCTCCTCCCAGATTCTCACCACACTAATTAGCTTTGACTTGCTATTCCTTCCTTGTATACAGAGAACTTTCTTTGACTTCATAGCTATCCTAGCACTGCAATATGAAATAATCTATACATTCTGTTATTTTGTACGGTAAAAATGGCTGATACATTTAACATAGGGAAATTACAGTTAAAAGATCTACCCCATGGCAATCAAAATATCAGCTATCAGTGTCAATTTTATTAGAAGTATTAAATAAATGTATAAAAGTGTATAACGCAATGGTACAACCACACAGCCATTCACATAGGCGTAAATGTAGTGGCCTTCTACGACAACATTAGAGTGTTGGTGGATACGGGGAGAGCAACAGATGTCATCTACCTGGACTTGTGCAAAGTGTTTGACACTGTTCCGCACGACGGTCTCTAAATTGGAGAGACGTGGATTTGACCAATGGACCGCTTGGTGGATAAGGAACTGGCTGGATGGTCGCACTCAAAGAGTTGTGGTCAACAGCTCCATGTCCAGGTGGCGAGCAGTGATAAGTGGTGTTCCTCAGGGGTTGGTACCAGGACTGGTGCTGTGTAACATCTTTGTTGGTAATATGCATGCTGGGATGCAGTGCACCCTCAGCAAGTTTGCCAATGACACCAAGCTGTGTGGAGCAGTTGACACACTGGAGGGAAGGGATACCATCCAGAGGGACCTGGGCAGGCCTGAGAGGTGGGCCTATGCAAACCTCATGAAATTCAACAAGGCCAGGTGCAAGGTCCTGCACATGGTTCGAGGCAATCCCATGCACAAATACAGGCTGGGCGGAGAGTGGATTGAGAGCAGCCCTGAGGAGAAAGTCTTGAGGGTGTTGGTGGATGAGAAGCTCAACATGAGCCGGCAATGTGCACTCGCAGCCCAGAAGGCCAACTGTATCCTGGGCTGCATCAAAAGAAGTATGGTCAGCAGGTCAAGGGACGTGATTCTGCCCTTCTACTCTGCTCCCATGAGACTCCACCTGGAGTACTGCATTCAGCTCTGGAGCCCTCAACATAAGAAGGACATGGACCTGTTGGAGTGTGTCCAGAGGAAGGCCATGAAGATGATCAGAAGGCTGGAGCACCTCTCCTATGAGGAGAGGCTGAGAGAGTTGAGGCTGTTCAGCCTGGAGAAGAGAAGACTCTGGGGAGCCTTTATAGCAGCCTTCCAGTATCTAAAGGGGGCCGACAAGAAGGCTGGGGAAGGACTTTTTACAAGGGCATGTAGTGATAGGACAAGGGGGAATGGCTTCAAGCTGGAAGAAGGTAGATTTAGAATGGATATTAGGAAAAAGTTTTTCACTATGAGGGTGGTGAGGCGGGTGGTGAGGCGGGAGGTGAGGCACTGGAACAAATTGCCCAGCGAAGTTGTGGAGGCCCCATC
The DNA here is from genome assembly GCA_017639485.1 of Pluvialis apricaria. Taxonomy (NCBI): domain Eukaryota; kingdom Metazoa; phylum Chordata; class Aves; order Charadriiformes; family Charadriidae; genus Pluvialis; species Pluvialis apricaria. The sequence continues at coordinate 97,024,692 of CM030007.1, read as the reverse complement.
CCTGGAAGCGTTCAAGGCCAGGTTGGATGGGGCTTTGAGCAACCTGGTCTAGTGGAAGGTGTCCCTGCCTATGGCAGGAGGGTTGGAACTAGATGATCTTTAAGGTCCCTTCCAACATAAACCATTCTATAATTCTATGATTCTATGAAATGTGAAAAGAAAATTCACAGCCTTAAGTCTCTCCCTGTCATACATGTGTGTGTAGTGTATCGTTAAATGTTTACATACTATGCATGCTTAATCATAAACTAAAAAATAAAGCATAGTGTGGCTTTTTGAGCACCTTAGCAATGCATAGATATAGTGATTATGGAATATCAGATAAAGATGATAGAATATTTTGCTGCAGCTATGGGGCTTGTAGGAAGAGGAAATATTTTTTTAACATACCAACCGTCATAGTTGAAGAATTCAGACAAGCTTTCAGACATACAAAGCCATTCTTCAGGGCTGAAATTAAAACAACAGATTTCAAAGGTCTGGGGGTTGGACTGAATGATCTTTAAAGGTTCCATCCAACCCAAACCATTCCATGATTCTGTAACTCTATAAGACAAATATGAATTGAGAATGATTGCTCAGAGGTTAGCTGGTTATGTACCCATTAGATTATCACTTACAAATAAAGGTGATTGGTACCTGTGAAGTAGAGGGCATACTGCAGCAGAGAGGAAAATGTATAAGAGATGGAGAAATTTCAGGCTTGCTACCTCCTGGGGGAAAAAAGAGAGACTTGTACTTTATAACCTGTAGAACACGGAGAGGTTAGCAGTGGAGAAGAGAGTTTATAAAATGTCAGAAATATATCTCTTTTAAGTCTCTAGCTGCAGGGATAGTGCAGAGTTATAAATAAGCCCACCATTCCCAGACGGATCTTCAGAAGGTTTCTCCTGAGGGTCAGGACTGAAGGATTAGGGTGAAATAACCCATTTGCAAGAAACATTCACCCCCTGGCAAGTAGGTGTTTCTTCCTGTATAGGTATTTTGTGTGAATTCTTCCTGGGGAAAAATGGTTATTTAGTTTCCTTTACTTGCTATCTTGCACTGGATAAAGTATATTATATTCCTGGACACTCAGAGACAGGATCCAGGATTATTCTGCTGTAGTTGGTATTTCCTCTGCAGTTGTGGTGGACAAGAGCTGCTGAGTTTCACCTTGTTTGATGAGATGCAGTCTAGATGTGATTGGTATACTTCAGACCACGAGGAGTTTGCTTCTGATTGCACACTTGGTGGGACTGGAGAAGGGTTTGAAGGCTAGGTTGGACAGCCCTGTGGAGACTTCTGGCCAAGTAAAATCTCCTGTACGGGATGTAAGGACTTAATGATTTTCTGCATAGATTACAAGGCACAATGGTACGCAGCACTCAGAAGTCTATCACCAAAGGGAACTCCCCACGTAGTGCTCAAGTGTCTCTTCAAAATAATGCTTATTACTTTAAAGAGCTATTTCTGCAGAAGGGTGAAAGAAAAACAAAGGGTTTGATTAAAAAAACCCAAAATTCCACCAGCTGCACTCCTGCTGTATTTTTGCCAGTGATAAAACACAGTGATGAGAAACAGTATCTAACATTAAAAAAGTGCGCATTTCTAATAAGAAATGAGCTAATGCAGAAGAAAAGGTTATAATAAATGACAAATGCAAAGGGTAAATATTGCTAATGCAACCAGCAAAAAGCGTTTGGTTTTTTTTTTTTTTTATTCTGGAGAATTCACTTCAAAAAACAAAAGGAAATGCATTAGGTTTCGCCTTTTTATTAATGAAAGCATTAATGTGATGAACTTGCAGATGACAAAATTACCTCACTTAAAATATAAAAGCTCAAAATGTAAATACTAGGAAGGAACTGAATAACAAACAAGCAAACAAAAAAGAAGTAATTTGTTCTAAAATCTCCTTGACTCTCACTAACACACGAAAAGCTAAAAGAAAGAAAAGCGTGATTTATTAAGATTATCATTAAGGTGTTGTTTTATTTTGTGAGAAAGGGCACTTCAAAACAGTTGGGGGTCTTCTATTTTTCCTGTTTAGGACATCAGGGTGACAAAGCTAATTTCCACCATTTTTGGCTTAATTTTATTTGACTTTTCTAAGGAACTCAGGTACATGCAATTGCTCTGTTAGTCTCCGGCTCCCTCAGACGTGTTTGAAACCCACTGCTCAAAGAGGTGAGGAAGATACCTTGTTCCTGCAGATATCAGGATGGGGTGGAAGACAGCGACCAGCTCAGGTCCTACTGGGAGAGGGGAGCAGGTCGTCCCGCCTGTGTCGGATGATGGCTGGTGATGGCTGGCACCCAGGCCCACTGCATGTCTTCTCTTGCTCCGCCAGAAGCCAGGGAGGGTGGCAGTTTTTTGGGGTGAAGCAATGGGATATCGGTGGTGGGGAGAGCTGAGCATGTGATGGTGAGGACTATGTGCCCCACCTGGGTTTGTGTTACCCAGTCACACAGCTCTCCAGGTGCTCCTGGGCTCTGCTGCCCCAGCTGCCTTGTGCGGCACATATCTTAGTCCTCTCTGGAGTTCTCTTTTGGGGGTGAACGAACTAGCTCCCTCCGAGACAAAACCTCTGTGGGGCTCAGGGGTAGCTCATTTCAGGAGCAGGTCGGTACTGGCAGCAGGAGCAAGCCCCTGAAGTCCCACCTAACCCTCCAACTGTATCCAAGCAGGCCTTCCCCAGGGTGCAGAGCATGTACTTTTGGTGTAATTTCACAAAAGCATTGTTCTGGGTGTTCATAGCAACCCTCTTATTATCTGAGCACCATGTGGTGGGGAGGTGGCCGTGCTGGAGAGGGCTGTCCCTCAGGGCAGGCACGTGGCACCACCATGCCAGCTGCCCAGCAGGCAGTCTCTGGGGAGTTCCTTTAGAAGAGGATGTATAGACCAGTGGACTACTGGCCTGAGGTTATCCCAGTGAGACAGAGGATCTAAAGATGAAGGACACAAACCCACAGGAAATCAAATTACATTAATGCCCTCACTTATTGTACAAATTGCGCACTAAAACATGAAGACGACTCTCATTTCCTCTACGTGCTGGGGTAGGACTGGCAATCTCTGATTATCCTCTGACTTTAAAGTGGATGTACATTAAAAAGATCTAAGAAGTTGTTTTAACAGATGGGATCTGGCTTGGAAAGGTGATTTGTATTATGCTATGAAAATATAAACATGTTTAATATTTTATGCCATGTTAGGAATGCCTTCCAGTTTAAACAATAATTTAGATGATCCTCAACAAATGTAAAACAAACCTATTGTGAAAATAAAAATCAAACAATAGTTGAAATAAGAAAAACCACACGCTGGACTCATTATTTGCTTCTAGGATGGCTGCTGTATACAAGTTATGTATACAGCTGCATAAACTTAAAGGCCAGTTTCAAATGTAATATTGGCAAATGCAGCAAAATAAAGAAAAATATTGGAAAATAAAGGGTTCACTTCTTCCCTCTGTGTTGACAAGGAAGATACCTTATCAAGAGCATTGACTAAGACTTTAAAAATTAAGTTTCTGAGAGTCTAACTGCTAAGATCATTCACTCCCCAAAGCCTGTGGGAAGATTATTCAGCCATGAGTAAACTGTGTCACTGGTACAGTCATATTTCCGTATCTTATCCGTGAGGAGCCGGCTCAACTAATGAGCACTTGCATAAACTGGAATGTGGTACGAAGATGCCAGAGTGACTCTTGGGTCTGCAGCAGTACTGGCACTGGGTTTTCCTGTCCATGGTGTCTCTCTGGCCCAGGTTGTCCCAGATAATGGAGAGCTGATGGCATAAGGAATATATATGTGGATAATGTTGGTGATATTTGTCCTTTTTTTCACATAATCTAAAAAGCATATTATTAGATGACAAGTGGTGAATGATTCCTAAACTGTTGTTCATCCAATGCGATATAAAGGAATGATAAAAACAGTGCAATGGTGTTGCTTTACAGACGCTCATTTATGGTAGTAAACTTTGTCCAGTGCACATAAATTAGGGTAGACAATTTCAGGGTTATATTTCTCACATTAAACTTTGTTCAGTGCACATAAATTAGACTGTACATTTTCAGGGTTATATTTCTTACATCCCAATTCCTAGAATTGACATCTTTTAAAATAAAATATTAAGATGCTCTGATTCTATAGACATGTCTTATTTAGTGGTTCTACTGAACTGTTGCAGTAAATATTGATTTAGGTGACTAAGTATCCTGAAATAAAATTAGGCACCAAGAAACACACTCTGGCTACAAAATCAAATCAGACATATTTGAAAGGTAAATGTAAACGTTTGTTCGTGCTTGTGTTAAGGCTTTAGAATGGTTGTTTTCTACTGCTTTACTAATTTTTTTTTTTTATTCTGTGGGGAGGCTGAATGTTTTGGAAATCTTAGTAAGAAGCTTAGCACTGCAACGATGACTGAGGTAAGCTACTGGCTCTTCAGGGGTTCTTTTTGACTCTTCTGGTCTGCCACAGCCTGCAGGTGTGACTTCTCCTTGGGTACAATCTTGTGGAAGAAGGTTTGAGTTCTGCATTAGGATTACGTTGCCCATCGCATTTACCAGCCACGTCCAGAACACACCTGAAAATGCCCTCTGCACAAAGTCGGGAAAAGATTGCTATAAACTTAGTTCTAGAAGGGTTATTTTTCATCCACTGATACATAAAATGAGTGAATATTTTAAATTTTCATAGGTGAGCACTTAAACACATTATTTGGCTTTGTTGAATAATTTTTAGTGAGGTTTTACAGTCTCTCTTACAAGCAATATAAATATGATTTTTTTTGCATATGAAAAAAGTGTTTTCTTCAAGAATAACAGTCCTTAGCATATGTTAGAAATGGGGTGACAAGTTAGGATAAGACCCAACAATTCTCAGTGTCTGTATGTAGTGAAATAACTCCTAACAAGTGTCTTTGCTTTTAGCCTACTTTTGTCTGCTTACAAAGAAATTTACTTGTCAAGAATTCTAGGTACCTACTCTTCAAGTGGAAAGAATAGCTAGCCTCTAATGTCCCAGAGGGAGAACTGAGAATTGAAAAGATCTTTTAGAGAACCTAAGAATGGCGTTAGCTCCTTCAGCAGTTGAACAAGGATTTACAATAAAAGTGCGAACGCACATGCTACAACTCTCAGGGAAAAGCTGTCATGATACCAGAGTATTTGCAATCTAAAAATCGGCTTTTCCAGGCAGCCTCCTGCACTTTATAAATGCTTTTGATGTACAAATAATTTCTGGCATAGCTCTTGATAATTCTTGACCAATATTTTAAAATTATAATCTCCCATTACAAATGTGAATTAAATGCGTGTGCTGGAAGCTTTCTTTTCTGTACATAGCGTACAGCAGTACGGGCAGAGGCTGTCTCAAATGAGCTACAAAATTGTTCACAATGAACATTACATGCCGTAGGCAGGTTTGCACCTGGCTGCCTCGACTCTGTCAACTTCCTTGTGTGCTCGGGTACTGTTGGTGATGGGGACCTTTGTAAATGCACATGATAACAATGGCTGCCAGTGCCAAATTCCTCAGCACGAACAATAACAACTTCTGAGCTTCTTTATTGTCCAGAAGAAATAATCGCTACTTGGGAGGCATAGGTTTGTACTGCGAAGGCAGTTTCAGCCGCTGGATGTAAGTGCAAGTCATAGAGCTGTAAATCAAACTTTCCAACCCAGAGTGAAAGCCAGTACTCCAACACCTCTTATCTTTCCAAGGAGACCCCATCAGCCAATTCTTCCTGCACGATCTCCCCCTCCTCCAGTCCTGTTGGCCTCTTTTTGCACTTGCACTTTTCTTCTCTGACCTTTAATGACACAATTACATGTCCCATACCACTCATCATAACTATCTCACTTTCTCCCCCCTGCCTCATCCCTTCCACCCTTCTGCCTCCACTGTGTGTGGTTCACTGGGGGGATCCCTTTTCTCCCTTTGGTTTCCCATTCTTCACTCCAGCTGCCCTGGACCTTTAGTCTTTCTGGCCCCTCTTGCTGAGAATGGGACTTTGGTGAAAAGGTCTGCCCATTTGAAAGGACAAGGGTTAATAGCTGTTCTGATTCCTGCCTTATAGCGTGCTTTAAGAATTCTATATTCTTAGGACTGAGGCATTTAAAATGTACGTATTGTATATAGTCAGGAGTACGTCTAAACCCATTACATGCTCATGCCTTGTTTTCTGTTCTGACATTTTGAACTGGGCAAAATTTCCACTTATCCACATTGCATCATCCCATATGTTCTCTGTCTGGTCTAGCTGCAGTCTCTCCCTGGGTATGTGCATACACAGCTAAAAGTTGTGGGAGCATAACCCAATTTCCTGCTGTCCACCCCGGGGAGAAGAGAGGCGAAGCTGTGACCAGAGCGACTGCGCAGAGGATTCAGTGAATTCCCAGCCCACTCCTCCCCTGGTCCAGGGACTCTCCAACTGTCTCTGTGTTTACTTCTTCCTTCCCTGTGGCATCTTCTTACAGTCTCTGTTCTGCTTTCGCATGCCGGAGAGCATGTCATCGGCAGCCCTCTCGTTTTCTCTTCTGTTGCACTCAGCGTGCCTACGCCCCGACACAGTTCTTGTCCTGCTGAGCAATGAAAGACGGTGCATTCATTGCTTCCCCTCACTCACGCTATCCTTAAAACAATAACAGCAAAATCCTTTCCGTCCCAGCTTTGTTCCTCTTTGCAGTTTTCAGCTTATTTTTAGTAGGCCTGTGTTTGTCCTTGATGAGATTGGCTGTGCAAAAGCAGTAGGTGTACATTCAGTAAAAAGACATCTGTAAACACTACTGCACTCGGCACCATGATTTTTTTAAAATGTGAAGTTGGATGTCCATATCACAGGTTTTGGGTGGTACCTAGCAAGGCTTTAATTTTAAGGTTAGGTTCCTAGATCCTTTTCCAGGTGAAACACTAAAGACAAATACCCGTGAAAAATCTGAAAGGAAAAGAAGAGAAAACCCAGACCGGTGTGCAGTCCCACTGTAATGCTCAAGCCAGATTTTTCAGAGCCGGATGAAAGCATGACAAATCCGTGGGGGTAAAGGTCAGTCAGTTGCAGGGGAGAAACCACAAAGTTTGCCCTCCCCGCTACCTTCATGGACTGGCTGACATTCCTGCTGCATGACAAATGTGTGGGCATCATCTTCCCAAGCTGGGAAGAGAAACAACAAGAATGTTGGAGAAATGAGGTGAAGTTGAGAGTATGATGGATGTATTTAGGGAATAAACCCCTCCTTTATGGAAGGATCTGGGCTACTGATAGATATCCATTGGGGAAGTGGTGATGAGGGAACCAAAGATAACTACTCTAGGTAGAAAACAAATCAGGCATGCTGAGAGGAGGCGGGTCAGCAAGACACGAGATGCAAGCTCCATAAAAGAACTTGTGTGAGACATTGATTGTCTATAAAGGCTCACATGACCTTTTACAATCCTTCAACATAGACATTGCTGAATCCTCATTGATCAAGTCTCCATACTCTTGTTTTGGTACTCCTGCTATCTTTTCTGGGCTGTTTGTGATGCTTTGGTGTTAGAGAAGAAAAACATCCCAGTTTATGGCTTCCACCTTGCAGTATTGCTGCTCAACATGTTTAATCTGCTCCCAGTGCTGTTAGTCCCATCAATAGCCGGGGGCGCCAGAAATGGTATGATAACAGTGAACAACTGTGGTGGTGTGGCAATAAACGAGATTCCTGGAGTCTTTCTTCCATGCACTCTTGAGAATCTCTGCAGGGTCTTCTCACTGGCTACCTGCATGTCAGGGGACTTTCTTAGCTTGACAGAGCACAGGTGAGCTGTGGAGAACAGCTACCAGGGTTAAAGAGCACATATAGTAAAAGAAAGTATCCCAGCTCCCACGAAGTAGAGGTTAAGGGAGAGTGTACAGGAGACATAGAGAGTTGTCCCAAAGAAGGTCTGGCTGCATTTGAGTCTTCCTACTTGGGCTGTGCTACTTTCACAATATATGACGGATAAGTGGGAAGGGAGGTTACAGTGGATATCATTAAAGCAAGGCTAGCAAGTTCAGCCTGTGTTCACCTCTAAACAAGGGAGGGCAGCAGCTTTTTTTGATAGCTGAGGTCAACCGTCTCACACAGCTCTGTCTCACTCCTCCTCCCACTCCTGTGGGAGGATGCAGCTGTGCACATCCAGAGAAAGCTGGGAAAGGAGAGAGGTTGGTCATTAGGCTTTCTAGATCTCTTATTGCCAGGCCCTCAATAATCTGCCCTGCCAGTCCCCCCTGAGCAGCCTTTCTCCAAGATATAGGAAAGCTTTAGGTATGGATGGCAAAGAGCTATGGGCACATATGCAAACACACCAGGTAATGTCTACGCTGCAAGCGGAGCTAAAGGATCCTTCAAGTTGCAAATTCAGATGTCCAAGGATTTGGAAATGTCAGAATCATGGTTGCCCTTGGCAATGCAAGCCTGGAAAAGCATCATCAATTTTGTGTATGTCCGCCCTGAGAGACTCAGTTCTTTGTGGCAGGTCCAGTGTGCGATGTTCCTTGTGGCTCTGAGCAAGTCCATCATACAGATCAAAGACTTATAAGTCTGTCAAGTCTGTGAATGGTCTTTCTTATAGAAAGCAAAAGATATTTTTGTAAAGTTCACAACTGCTGATTCCCGATTATCTTTATAAATGTTTAAGCAACGAAAATTTAAAGAGGGATATGGTTAACATTAGCTAGACTACTTGTGTTTCAGTGTTTTGAAATGGCTGAGCTGTTTGTGGGTTTTTTGTTTGCTTGACGGTCGAGGTTTTTTTGCCTTGAAAATGGACTTAAACTTTTAATCTGATGTAAAAACTGGAAAATGTTTACCGAAGTCATAGGCAACTGAAAGTTAAGTTATAATGGACAATTTTAAGCAATCATAATATAAATGTTCATAATACTTGGCATATATCTACAAATACATTTATTTATATTGTAAGCTAAATGAATCAAAGTGCCTACTGGACAAAAGCCTGTAAACATGCAAGTAGTCCATGAGATCTGCAGCAAGCTAGACCAGTGGAATAACAGAAGGTTTTCTTGAACTTATTGGCAATTAGCCCTGAAATAAGAAGCTACAATCAATAGATTTTAACAGTTTACACACCACAAGAGGAAAATAAACAAAGCTTTGCATGGCTATGTGCTCGATTTCCTTGTTTACCACAAGGCTGTATCTTGAATAGTCACATTTCAGCTCTATTTTTAGGCAACATTTATGGAGAGGAACCGCGATACCCAGAGCTCCTGTGAGCTGTGCGTTTCCCAGGGAGACCTCAGGGAGCAGCTGATGGCTTGTTTGCTCTTCCAAAGAGGGTAGTTCTGAGCCCCCTCTTTCCTGCCACGTCCTTCTGAGAAAGGCGAAAGAGGACGTTTCTTCCTCGCATCCCTTGGGATGTGGCAGAGGGCATCCTCACAGGTGAGCAGGGCTGCCAGCACTGACTCGATGCCACACAACCCTATAAACAAGCCGCCGAGAGCTGCTGGATGAAGCGGAAATTACATTTTGCAAAATAAGCCTGAAGTTTAATCATTCTTGAGGTAATGTATATAATAAAGGAAATGAAACTCCTCTCTAGAAGAGTGAAGTATTTGTTTATTGTCTGAGGAACTAAATGTTGTGAAAAGGAAAACAGTTGTATCAGTTGTTGTGCAGCTCAGAGGGTAAACTTGCCTTTTACTAACTATAGACGTAGTGATAGAAACCATCCCTTGGTGCAAGGCTTGAAACCGAATTTAAAATGAAAGAGTTGATGTGATTATACCATAAAATTCAGTCATACTGAAAATGAAAGCAAAACCCATTAAGGATTCACACGAATCCTTCAAGTGACATTAACCTCATGAAAAATCAGCTTTGCTATCATCTGCAAGTGCTTCACAAGCAGGAGGATTTAGTGCTGAGAAAGCACACAGTTTATTTAAACTTCCCCTCGAGCAGCTGTGGATGGGTTTGAAACTTCCCCGTGTCCCCTCAGGGGCTCCGGGGTGAAGGTGATGATTTTGGTTTAGCACTTCAGGGGATGTGCACTCTCACTGGCCTGTTAAGAGAGGTAATCTGACTGCCGGGACTTTTATATGGCATGGCTAACACAAATAAATCAATTTAACAAACACTGCTTTTCCCTTTCCCCCTAAATGTGCTCACGGATGCCTGTGGCAGCACATAGTGGTCAGGCCGAGCAGCTGTTGCCATCATCATTTCCTATTTTCAGTCACACTTGACAAAACTGCCATTTTCTCTCCTCTTGGAAAGACCAATGTCTGATCTCTGCTCAAATTTGCTAAGTAAATAAAACATTGGGTGGTGTCCCTGTGGACATTTAGGAGTGTAAAAAGTGGCAAAGTAGGTTCGTTTGAGCTGCTCTAGACTGAGGGCAATCATCACTCCCACGGTAGCCATATCTGCGCTGCCTAAAGGCAGCCAAAGGGCCTCTCTCTGAAGGCAACACATATTCTACCATCTGCATTTGGGCAAATGACCCTCACCCTTTAGCTTTTATTCCATTTGTTCCTTCAAAGATAGGAAAAAGATGATGATGATGATTATTATTATTATTATTAACAACTACTAAGATTATTATTTTAATGTTAAATACAATAAGTAATAATATAATAATATAATATAATTGATATAATTATAAACTATAATTTAGTATCTTTATTATCAGTATCTGAAAATGGAGCTGGAATAATTTCCAGTGTGCTCATCAGCAGAGAACCCATGTTTCAATGATGAGTCTTTATAATGAAGATAAATTGCATTTAGATACGTTCATAGATGCTTCATCTTGGTCAAGGCTATTTTTTTGCTTTTCTGTTTGAAATAGTAACACATTTCTCCTTGTATCTCTTACCTGTACACTGAGTAAATGTAATAGGGGTGTCCATGAAATCTCAGGAATTACACCACAGTCAAAATTCAATGGCTACAGAGTTGCATTTGTTAAATTCTTTTTGCATTGTGGCATCGTCCTAGCTATTTTTATACCTATTTGGTTATAACAACGTCTTATAACTGGTATAGAGTCATAGCCACAGTTTCCCTTTCTTGGTGGTGTAGTAGTTCAAAAGCTCTCTGGTTTTGCACCTGACAAGCCAAAGGCATATACATTCTAATCTTGTCCAAAAAGAAGATTGTACCAATTTATCTCAATCTTTTCTAAATTGAAGTAGTTAAATTGATATGTGCGTGTGTGTGTGTGCATGCGCAGCTGATGGTGTTCATCTACACTTCTCTTTCAATTAATCTCTCTGGCAGATGCAGCACATCCTGCCTACCAACTAGTCCTTGTGTGGGCTTGGGAGAAGTTCAAAGACTAACTTGGAAAGGACTGGGCTGCAAACAAGACAAAGCAGAACTGAAACTAAAATCCCAATGTATTTTGCTTATTGCTCAGATCTCCTTTGCAGTACGACATCTCACCATGCCCCAAATTAGGAGGCTTGCCAACAGGGACTATTTGAAGCCAGTTTGATAGACCACATTTTCTAACGCTGTTTAAATACATTGCCCTTTCTAGCACTGCAGCGCAGAAATAATTAACATTTGCCAAATTCTAGCAACAATTTGTCTTTATAGGACTCGAGCTTAATAACCACCTTTAAACTCCTGCTGACAGTCATTCTCACCTTTCTCCTCAGGATTCAACTTAACCAACATTTAAACAGATGGATGCTGGCACTCCATTACACTAAGTGGTTCTGCTCTCACCCAGCGTCTTGTCTTTGTCCCTGGGCTCCCTGTTTCTTCATGCTATTGTAAATATTTGTGCAGTTGCTCAAGGAACTGATACAGCTGGGGTGGGGGGGGAAAGAAGGAAAAAAGGTTGCTTTCAACCATATCAGTCTCCTGACGCTACTTTGCCATGTGGACATAGAATCAATTTTGCTGGCAGAGGGGAGGAGGTAGCACAGCTGAGTATGATGGTTGGTGGCAAGAGGAGAGCGGGACAATATCTTTCAGTAGCTGCGTTGACTTGAAGTGTTTTTCAAATGGTACACCCTTCAGTTCAACCTTTTCTTTCACATAACGCCTCCTCTTAAGGAATTCTTCCCAACCACTGTCATGTTGACTAAGTGCATCTAGTGGCACGTCAACCTGGGATCTGAGCATGTCTGGGGCTGACTCTCACTGCCTGGGATGTCACATCAGAGTCCGGGCCACTGTGGTTCAACCAACAGTTAGCATCAAATAGTCAGCAGTAACAAATGGGCTGAAAGGCTTTGTCGTGGCCTATCTGAAAGACAGGAGTAAATCAGAAGCTTACTTGTGCTTACATGTTCCTGTAATTAAACCACTAGCACACTGAAGTCTTAATCCAATTGAAAGTTCTTTGATTACAGCATTTAAAAATATGCCTTCATTACGAACTCAGTAGGCCCACTTAATTTGTAATTATAAACGTTAATAAGTGGTATAGGAAAATCACGGCAGCCTGGAGGATTTGGGGATGGTAAGTGCTCCTGAGAAGGATAGTTGATCAGAAGCTGCTACCAGGCAACCTGGGATCTGAGGGGAACCTCCTGGGATGAGGGACAGGATCTACCTCATCTCATCTCCTTCCAGAGGGAGAAGAGACTTGCGCGGGCCTCCCCACCACCATCTGCTCTGAGCACAGACAGAGCAGCCCCATGGGAAGCAGAGTGGGGACACATGCTCTTTTCCTCAGGGCTGCCGGAGAACCAGGTGTTGTCAAATGACTTCCACAGCAAATTCGATTAAAAGTCTTTCAGACTGACTTTATCACATGCGCAGATAGAAGAGAAATTGGGCCATCTCATTTAATAAAATAAAAGGCCCCAGCCCCTGGCTTTGTGTTGGTGCTCTTTGGATCAGGGCAGAGAAGTCGTGATGGTCATGAAAATGACTGTGACAACAGAAGCTTCTCTGATTCAGCATAGTCTTTGTTCCCATACCTGCCTTTTTGCTGAAGCCTTATTTGAGGTCCCTGGGATAGGACTTAGGCTTGACTCAACTAAGCTCAGGCACTTGCATGTAGTTTTCTCACCAGTGACTTTGCTGGTCCATTATTGGTTCCAGATACCAAAGTAACAAGACAGGAAAAGAGACCACAGCCTGGCGACCATTTCAAATTGCACAAAGTAATCAAACGAATGTCCTTTTACAATGCCAAGAATGAAAAAATGGTGATAAAGTAACAGTTACTTGAAAAGATTATGGATTAATCGTAAATTAGTATTAAGGGCACTCAGAAAACCACAACCCATTTTGGTAGCAGAAAGGTCTAGTGATCACCACTGTTTCATGGCTCACCTGCTAGCTCTACTAAATTGCCATTTTGAAGGCAGGTGGAATTTGAGACGATGGCCTAGGAGGATTTTATGGGTATCCGTCTCCTGTCAGTGCAAGCTCTGAAGTAGAAAAGGCAGCAGATGAGCATGTAATACTCTCAGGGCTTTGAACTCTACATGTTATTTCTGTCTCAGAGAAGAAGGCTTCTTATGCTTGGTGGGAGCATGTCTAGCACATTAAAGGGAAGCACTGGCCTCCTTCAGAGGAAATGCTCTAATGTTTTAGGAGGCTGGGAAGCAGAAGTTCAAGGTAAGCGATAAAGTTACTGTAGCTGAACATGTTACTTCTCATCACCTGAGGTAAAGTAACTTGTTCAAAGCATGCTTCAACTGAAAGCTATTGTGTCTTGATAGAAAACCTCTCCCTGGAGGCTCAGCCAAGGCAGCCCCTGCCCTCTCCCATCCTTCTGGCCTCATCTGCATCTTCCTGCCTTTCCCATCAACGCTCCTTTTGCACTGATGTGAGCCAGACCAGGGAGCCAAAATGGCAGAAAGCAAATCCCTTCTGTTGAAGGGTGAGTTTTAACTGGCTCCCAGCAGTGCTGGAGGATCCCCAGTGTCAGCGAGGAGGAGGAGGAAGGGTGGGAACGGGAGCTGGGCACAGCAGAAGGGGGAGCGGGACTGCCTGCCTTTTCAGCTGCACCGAGCTGTTAGACAGGCTTCGCAGTAATGTCAAACCACACCTTGAGTTACACCATGCCACCGTTGAGCCTGGCTATGTGAGCGTGTGGGATCAGTTACCAGCAGCTACCTGGCAGGCGGTAACATGGCCACCTGCCATTGCTCAGTTTTATTGTCATACTGTTAATGCGATTGCCTTCTCATTCAAGGCTAGCTTTACCTGCAGCCTCAAAATAAGCGTTCCCATTACGGGGGTGGGTCCCATTAGCTGCAGTGGTAGACCTGAAGAGCTTAGACCTCTGTGTGCAGGCCAGCCTGCAGCTGGGTTCTTGTCAAACACAGTCAGGGATGCTAAACTAGAATTACACAAACACAAAGGACACGCTAAGCATGCATGCCTGTGCAGTGGTGTTACTGAAGAGGCTGAGGTGGAAGGACATTTTGGGACAAGACAGGTCTCTTCTAACTTTAGACCCCTACAGGGTAGACAGCTATGCTGATGTAGCTGGCAAGGCTCCCTTTAGAGTCAACCAGAGAGGAGCAAGTCCTTTTAGGACACAGTTCACCCCATCCTGGTGTAGATACGTACATCTAAAGGTGACACATACTCCTCTGAAATTTTAAAGGGGCTAAATTCTCCATAGGCATCTATTTTTAAATGAGAGAGTCGTGCCCTGTGAGGGGCTGTTTCTTTCCAGCTGACACTGCAGAGAGCCTTCAGTGGCTTGCTGGAGTGCACACTTGGCCAGAGGAATCTCATCATTTCTCTCCCAGGACCTGAAGGATGAGGAAATGTGAGCAACATATTTCTCCATGTTTGCAGAATCATAAACACATTCTCATCGCAAAGCAATAACTAAAAATTGCATCAGACTTGGAGGGAAAGGTAGTGATGAAAGAAGGAACTGCATTCCATTCTCCGAAGGACAAAGAACAAAAAGCTTTTGAAAGAAGAAGAAAATTGCCACAAATTCAGCTTTGTTCTGGACTGACGCAGCTATTTCTATGCAGCGTGATGCTGACCACACAGCTGCTTCTTTGCAGTTAAGCCTTGACACCTGTACTGAAGTTTGGTTTGGTTTGGTTTGCTATTAGCATTCTAAGATGTATTTTTTATCTAGAAAAGTGTTATTTGGCTCCCTTTAAAGCCAAAGGTAGATGCTACTTGGTTTTTATCCTGAACATTAATATACATTTAGGGCTGTGTAAACCCTCAAGGTGATGATTGTTCAAAAATAGCACGGTACTGTTCGGTGTGGAAGCACAGGCCTCTGTTACAGTGTTTTGCCAGCTATGAGAAACTGCCAACACACCTACGTCTCCTGGGAGTATAAAGAGGCAAAGTATTCCTTGCTGCCAGAAGAAATCCCTTGTGCAGACACAGTTACGCTAGCGACATGGCCCTTCCATTGATAGCACTCCTTTCCTCCAAGGGGTGGTGATTCTGCTATACCAGAGAGGAATGTAGGTTTGTTGCTTGAACAGTATCTGCGGTAGGGATGTTTTGTCAATAGAGTACACAGGTTAGTCTTTTGTACAGCTGCAGTACCAGAAGTGGTACCTATTGTGCTGTGCTTGACCTCGATGTCTGTAAGTTTTATTTCTTCTGGCAAAGGTTTCGACTGCTGATTTCAACTCACTCATTCTGGCCCTGTTGGTGATGGGCTACTTAGCATATTAAGGGCAATAAATACTCTTCACAGAGTTTTTGAAACAGTCACACTTCATCACAGATTTCTAAACTTCCCTTGCAGTATTTTATGAAATAGTACACAGTATATTCAAATGACATTTATTCTTCATATGTCTGAGATGCTTATGTACGTGTAAAATACATGTTTAAGATCAAGTTCTTCTCCCTCCTCATATTTGGGCTTCATCTGATGTTTTATTTAAATGACAGGGCACAACTGGCCATGGCATAACGATATTTATCTGGTTTCAGAAAAAAATGTACACTCCTTCTGTAACATTTTTGAAAGGAGGAAGGCATACAGTCTGAGAGCTTCTGTCTTCTTGAGAAGAGTGTGTATCCCCTTGCCTCTACTTCTGCTTGGGATGAGAAAACATGCAAAACAATGCTGTCATTTAAGCCAGGCTGCTAATATTTGGTCCTCCAAGGGTTAAATAGTGTCATTGCACAGTTTCACTTCCTCTCCCTCAGAGACAGAACAACACTGTATGAAATAATTTGTTTATATTCCTTTCCTATTCCAGACAGACTTACAGAGCACATTAACATGACTACTGCGTCAAACACTCTTGCATTCCTTTAGCACAGAGCAATTGAAAATTAATTTTTTGAGAGGTTTTTTTTTTTTGACCTCTTCTCTAAATGGAAGCGATCCTCAGAAAATTTTGCATTAGATAAGTAATTGGCCTGGGTATAAGCCTTTGCCCTGTAGAAGCATTTTCAAGTGTTTGGAGTGATAAACTGTGTCTCTAGAGACCAGTAATCCAGCGGATTGCTGTGATTCTGTCTGTGGCAGATGAGATAGATGCATAAGATCGGGTGTGCATTTCAGGTGAGTAAATTTAGGCTACTATTAAACAATCACTTTGGATAATGTAAAGAAAAATGCTTTTAAAGAAGTTTAATGGCGTATATATCTGCTGGATCGTAGATAAATGACTGCTAGAAGAAGAGCTCATTGACAGCTCTCAGCAGTGGCGTGTGTGACCATGCTATAGACAGACACATTCGGTCTGAAGCGCCTGAATGGGGACAGGGTGGGGACAAGATGGGAAATTGGGTATGTAAAAGGCTAATTCCAGACTGTGCTGCAAGATGCTCAGCATTCACGCTCGGGCTGTTCTCTCTACTTGGTCACACAGCAAGTAGTGACAAGACTGGTGACAAATTAAAGAACTTTTTTGAAGTAACTCTAAGGAATGGAAGCAGGGCAGAGGAGCCATGGGAAAGGTATGAGAAGAGAAAAGAGATGCTGGGGGAAAGGGAGCAGAAAGAAGAACTTCTTCTTCTAGACTAACCTTCCTCTCCTCTGTAGTCTTCTTTGAGCAGCCTAGTCTTGCTCTAGGGACAGCTGTACAAGCTGCAACTTGAGGCAGGTCCTTTGCCTGACCCTTTTGCATTCCCTGCTACCTTATTTCCTCTAGCTGAAATAAGCAGGAAACATGCCTGCAAGAACTATATATGTATTTAAATGGTGCAGATGACAACCCTGTGGAGAGAACGGCCTCGCTTCTTGACTCCACCACTATGCTTCTCTGCCACGGCAGGTCATTTCCATTTTCTGTTTCAATGCTGCTCTTCTCCCACAGCGTGACACATCTTCCCTCTGCCAGCCTTGAAATGAAGTCAGGCACCTCCCCAGCCCAGGATGGCAGGCTGCCACCCCAGTTTCGCAAGTGGCGATTTAAAAAGAAGGTGGGCAGTTCGTTGTGTGGCAGGCCTGGAAAAGGCTCTCCAGCTAGGACAGAGGCATTGCAGTGAAAATTTCTTGAAGTGGAGAAATACTTGAATGTTCTTAATTTCAAGGAAACTGTTGATAGTTTTTGTGGGTTGTTCACCCAAGATTTATTATGCATGTGTATTCAAATAAAGGCCATGATATTTGTCTAGCAGCAAGGGAGCATTAGTGTGTGACAATGCTCTCTTGCCTCCATCCCTGGGATCTGGCCAAAGCAACCTTTCCATGCACTGTATGAAAAAAGGGCCCCTTGGGCTAACTTCTCTTAAAGATGACAACTCAAAACTTTCTTCTGTAGCTTCTACTAGTGTTGTTACTTATCTTCATACTCATTTTCTTAACCAATTGTGCTACAATCTGCCTTTCATGTGCATGATCTCAGCCTCTAAGCGGTGCAGAGTTTACAGCCAGGTAGAAATGGAGACACCATCACGTGGCATTAGCTCGGTTCTTCCACCCAAGGAACATGCCTCCATTTCAGGCCATGCTCAATAGGCACAGAATAAAACTAATGAAGGAATGAAAAGTTTGCTTAATGCTGAATGGGGAGTAAATAATAAAGTCCATACCACATGATGATTCAATGGATGAGAGAAACCCTGAGAGCTTATAGAGACCCCATGGAGGAAAAAACGGAGACATGAAAGACTGATGATTGACGCTTAGTATTTGAAAGACATATAAACAAATCCTAGTTAAGTCTCTCTTCTAGGTGAATCACTGCCACCAGTATTAAAATGTCAAAAGATACTAATGTTCAAAATGATTGCTGAGATGGCAGGTTTTTTTCTAAATCCCTGCTTTCAGCTGCTCCATATCTTACCTTTGGAAGTGAAATTTCTGCATTAGCCTTGACTTGGAAATGAAAAATTGAGGACTTTCAAAACCCAATTTTAAACAATGCTGCCCAGCATAAAATAGACTCTGTTGTTCTTCTGAAAAATGTGTGGCTGCCTGACATTTTCTAGCAAAGCTGCTGGCTTTATAATTTTTATTCTTAGGATTTTGACAGGTTGGGGAGAAATGTGAAAGGAGAAATACTACATAGATATTAGGGCTTAGGAAAAATTGCTCTGTATTTGGCACAAGTTAAATTTCTTTTTTTTATATTCAGAAAAAAAAGGAATTACTGGTGACACAGATACTCTTAAAAAGAGTTTTGAAACCATTCTTTCAGTTACAAATAATTATCCGATTTTATTAAAAGGGTTATCTGGAAGTCTTATACAGCTCCTGTGTAGACATGATAATACAAGACATAATTTGAGTGAATGCTGTGAAGCCCAAAGCCCACCTAACCTGCCAGCTGGTTACCTGTGGCTGGGTTTGTAGCACTAGAGCCGGGGGGAAAGCAAACACTCGGGGTGTCGCGGAGGCAGGACCGCAGCCTGAGCAGAATTAATGACAGGCGTGGTGGTGATCAGGGCTTCAGAGAGCATGCTCATCGTGGCCTGGATAAAATGGCTTCAAAGGGAATTTTTAAAAATAAGGATTTTTAAGCTCCATGAATGTTTGGATGGGGGAGAGGAAGCACCCCGTTTTCATGCCTCTGCAGTGAAAATGTCTGCTTGCGAACGATGACTCCATCAACTGACATTTTTACCTGGAAACATAGTTATGGATTAGTAGCTGAACTGTTATTAACAGAAAAGCAGAACTTCTGTAACAAAGCAGGTATCCCGCTTCTGGAGCAGGGGGCTTCTACCCATGACCCACAGGCTCGCTGAGGCCCATAAGGCGAGGGTGAGCAATCGCTCCCTGCTCTGCTGAACCTGACTAAGGCGTTCCCAATTAACAGCTCGATAGTAATGGAGGGCCTGCGAGAGAACATAATGGCTGACAGCTTTTTTAAAGTCTTTAGGAACCACTGCTCTCACAGCAGAGGTGTGTCTTTTAATTATGTTTTAAATGCATCCCTTTTATCAACGGCTAAGGACAGGCCGTTAGGCAGCCGACCAGTTCTCTACCTAGGCAGTAACCTCTCGCTGGCACAGATTCATTTCGTTTCAGCAAAGTACTTAAGTACATGCTTAACTTTAACCACCTGAACGGTCCCACTGGAGCCACGGAGATGACTCATGAACTAAAGTTAGGCCCCTGCTTGCGTATCTTGCTGACTGTGGGCTTCTGCAGCATCTACTGCCAGATGTTTGGGAGAGGAAATGAAAGAAACTCTGTAGTGGACAGTTAAGGGAATAATTTACTAACAGAGGAAACTTTGTATTGCTTCCAAATATCTGAAAAGTGATCTAACATGACTGTAGATATTTTGGTAGTCCAGACATAGGTTTAAACCATTTTTAGTCCAACTCAGGTCTTGATCTTGTATGTTTATTCCCCTGGCTTCTTCTTTAATGCTCCAGTCTGTCTACATTGGGTTTTATCAACTTTGGGGGTTTGTTCTAATTTATGTATGCATTAATATTCTTCATGTACTTACCATTAAATACAAAATTGCTGGGAAAGAATGTATAATAGAAGAAAGAAAAATGCTGTGCTCAGTGGATGTAACCCTGCATTGTAGAAAGGTTAGAGTAAAAGATGGTGGGGTTTCCAGTATACCTCTTCTTTTGCAATCCATACACTGGTTTTCTTTTCTTTTTTCCTTTCCAGCATACTCATCTTTCATTTGGATTGTCTTCCGAAAGCTCCTTAAGGGAACACAGCACAATCTCTGCACAAATAGCATAGTGTTGGGATAGTGTTAACAGGAGACTTCAGCCCAAAAATCTCACAACAATTTTCTATGCCATAAGCGGCACTCATTACAATAAGGTCTTTCATTCAGATTATACAACCCTGCACAATGCCCCACACTGGTCAGCTAATACAGTCAGAGCCCAGTTTTAAACGCAGCCCTTCCCACAAATCAACACACAGGCGGGATACCTCCGATAGATTCTCTATAGGATGAACGAGACAATTGTCACTTGCTAGGACCGCGTGCATTTTGTAGAAGTGCTGTTTGTTTGTCTAGCTCTGCGTTACGTGGAGTTTTACAGAAAAGTATTGCAGACTTGTGGCAGGCTGACACGATCTGAGAGAGAGCAAGTGAAAGATTTATTAGGGGAATCTCCTTCTCCTTGAACACAGCTTTCTCTGAGGGCTGACACTTCATTTCTTCCTGGTGCCACCTCCAACGGCTTTAATTCATCAAGTGATCGCAATAGAATAAAACTCACCATCTCCTGTCTTTGTCATCTGTGTGGACTTAGCCCAGTGCCTCCTGAAACCACCCTGGACTGTTCATACACAGATGACCATATCAGACCTTATCTGAGTTACTTCCACTGGGCCAAACTGTCTAAGCTGCTGTTCCATTTGCTGGCAATTTCTGCAGGGAGGTCAATCGCTGACTGGGTCTAACGCTTACTTTAAAAGCAGGTTGCTCCAGCACAGGCCTGAGACAGGCTAGAAGAGGACTGCGTAGGAAGCCTTGCCTTGCTAATGCATGGCTGAAGGATTTTCTACAGGGGAACGGAGGCCTGCAAGACAGCCCTTTCTGCAGGCACCAGCTTCATTTTGAAAAGTACTGGAGAAATAGTACACAAGAGGCCACACTCAAAATATAACTGACTGCTTTAAATTCCTTCTGTATGAGTTCTGCCTTTCCTTAACGTCTACGGGAACTCTGCCAGGAATTGCCCTTGCGCTACGGTTTCTCCCTTTATATTAGCGTTTAGCAAAGCCTGATCTCCACATTATCTCAGAAGATGGTGCAATACTGGTTTGTAGTCTGAAACAGCAAACAAAGGTATTGTGAATATGCACCTTATTCTTGACCTTACTTTCATCCTATATGACAGCTACTTCTAGTTATGTCGTATCCTACATTGCAAACCTCTCTTCCTTGCTAACACTAGAAGGGAAACAAAGGCTTGCTGTTTCTCTGAAGTACTAGAGTTACTCTTAATTTCCGCCCAGAGAAGCCCTTCCCGCCATTTATTCTGTCCAGAAAAAGATCATAGATAGCAGTGGATGAAACATTGACTGATATTTTAGAAAGTTCCTCCACTGCTGTTTCAGCAGAGGAGCCAGGAAGGGAATAAATAGCTACAGTTCTTCAGTCCAACTAGGTAGCACTAATTGCCCAAGAAGTCCCTAGGGTGTATCTTTTTTTTAATTGTTACTCAGCTTGCAGTCTACTTACATGCCTATACGATATGCATAGCCACCATCAGTGTTGCTCCATACTAAGTCTAGTATACAGAACAAAAAAATGAAATACTCAGCTGGGCAAGGGCATTCAAAACGGTCATATGCTGTTTTTCTCTGGTGGAGAAGGAAGGTTTCTGCAGTAGGTAGTTCCTCTCTTTCGTGGCTTTTGAGCAGGGTTTGAGCAAGGAGTCATCCCTCTGGGGAATTCTTGCTTCGTTAGGGGCAGCTGCCATCAGGGCCGGCAGCTCTTGCACAACACAACAGCTTCTCCGTCTGGGCAAGCGGGGTGGCCACCATTGGTACCAAGCTGTTGGTCTGCTTGGAGCTTTGCAGTCTGGGCTCACGCTGCTAGGCAGGTGGGTCAATAACATGAAGAACTTTATTAAAAAATAGACCTAGACTCATCAATATACACCAATATAAAATTGTCTGGGGGCACGTGACCTTTCAAAATGTATTAGCTTGCATTTGGGACTACCTTAGCTTCCGGTCTACTGAGGTACGCAACGTGCAGAGCCACCATTGGTGTTGCTTATACTGGATCGGCAGTCTCTCACCCTGCTGTGAATGAGGAAGAAGGAAAGAGAAAGGCCACGCAATCCCCTTGGCTCCTTGTGCAAAAAGCATTTGCAGCCCGACTCCTGGCGCTCAGGATTGGGTCTGTGGGTCTCCCCTGATGGGGCTCCTGTCCATTAGGGTTTGCTGTTTATGGCAGCAGGAGACTTCTTACTCTGACGTGTCTCACTGCTTGGTAAGAAACAAGAATGCCTTGATACAGAAAAGCTGCAACTTTCTAAATCATGTTACGGCTCCTATTCCGGATTGCATCCTAAACCTTGCTGGGGGATGGGGCCAGGGCAGCTGCTGCCCCTGTACCAGGTCCTGATGCCAGCTGGGTCCTTGCCACTGATGTCTTAAGGCACTTTCCCCGCCCTGGGAGGTCCTGTGCCCGGGGAGTAGGTGGTATCATTTCAGAGATACCTCCCCTTTAGCTCAGTTCAGCTGATGTGAAAAAACGGCTTTGTCCCTCCAGGGAGTTTAACTAACATTTGCCTACTGTGGTTTGACCGACAAACCGAAATGTTTCAAGTGGCCCCTCACCTGTAAGGAGGAGTGGAAGAGTTTGGGCTGCAGTCAGCCCCTTCAGTCCTGCTCAGTGAGTGTGGTACGTGTCTTTTAAAAAGCAGAAGGTGGTTCTGGATTTGCATGGCAAATACTTGACTTGCTGGTAGGCTTAACCACAATAGCTTCCTAACTCCAGGTTCTTTGCTGTGGGCTTTGGATATATGACTTTGCTACTCTTTTCAGGCTCATTCTGTTTTGTTTTGTTTTGTTTTTTTAATGTTACCATGTACATTTATGGGTGAATTGTTTCATATATATTTCTGAAAAGAAAATTTGTTTTTATAAATGCATGGATGCATATAACAAATTAAACTGGTATATTAAAAATAGCAACATCAAAAGAGCTCTTATCCAAGTAAAGAGACTACACCACAAAATGGCTTTATTGAAAAAGTGTCTTGTAATGCTCATTTCATTCTTGTAAACAATGCGTCTTTTTAAATGTGGACTGCAAAAACTACACACAATACTTTGGTTCAGGAATCTGCTGGCTGATTTTCTGAATCACTGTTTTTAATATAGGGACTGTGGGCATCTAAAAAGGGTTCTATATATAATTCTAAAGAGCCATCTCATTCAGTTGCTGCAACTTACTTTACCAGTTTCTCCTGATTCATTTTTTTCTGAATGCTGAGCATTTTAAGAGCACAGACTGAGCAAAAATGCTCTATATAGATCATTATAGTTTGCAGCTCCATGACTTCCCAAGAGGTTATTATATCTCAAGCACTGAGAAACAACTCTCACCGAGTAAGAAATTATTCCATTGTGCAGTATTATTCAAGCAATTAGAAATCATACTGTGTACAAAATACCGGATCTCTAGGTAGCAATTTCTGGTGTTGTATCATGCCTACTTAAGCATGTAGCTACAGCAAAAGAAGTACTATGTTAACAATACAACCATTTTTAAACCAATAGGCTAACAGATTCAGAAAAAACAACAATCTACTGTAATTGCAATTCACCTTTCCATTGGCTTTAGACATCTCAATTCTCCATTCCAGAATCTCCTGGATTCTTAATTCCCCTGCCATTCATAAACTCTCCATCCGGTCAAGAAGACTCAGGTATATTTCTTTGAAACCCATCACAGCAATATTTAATAGCATGGAGAAGAAGTCCCCAGGAAGCAAGAGGTAACGTGCACTTTCCTTCCACAGCACTCCTGACTCTAACTGCT
Organism: Pluvialis apricaria; assembly: GCA_017639485.1. Classification (NCBI taxonomy): domain Eukaryota; kingdom Metazoa; phylum Chordata; class Aves; order Charadriiformes; family Charadriidae; genus Pluvialis; species Pluvialis apricaria. The sequence goes on along the minus strand of CM030007.1, from coordinate 97,000,869 downwards.
CCAAAATGCCCAAAACCTGGTCTTGCATTTTTCTTGGCTAGCGCGACAGACTGCCATAAAACTAAGCAGAGCATTTCTAAATATTTCTTTCTGAAGACCTGTAGTCAGCCTTTTTATTTAGAAAATTAGGTTGTATCAGCATATTAACTTGAAGCATCGTGTTAAACCCAGCTTTGCAAATTTATATAGACAGGGGTTAAGAGGGCCAAAGCTTCACAATTACCCAGTTCTTAGGGTGGATCTCATTTAGAAGCAGAAGCAAAAATAGACTAATTTCTTTTTAAAGTCAGTTAGGAGACTTTTATTGGTATTGGCTTCATTTAGTAAGTCCCCAGGCACTTTAGAGTGATATTAATGAAAAAAAGTCTCATGACGTGCTGGTGAGGTGCAAAAGCACGGTTAAGACCTATCTAAAATTCGCATGGTCAGTGCCAGTTATGACTACAGAAAGAAGACATCCCATCTTGAATGATTCTGGGACGTGGTTCCTCAGCTAGAAAATATTTTCTTTAAAGAAGTGGGAAATCCATGATGCGTGCTGGTCCAGAGTTTGAAAACCACACTTGGCTGCATGGAAATGGGCACATCCATGCTCTAAACCATTTTAAGGCCCACAGAGCAGCATGGTGTTACACTCATGTTTTGTGAGGATATGACTCTTGTACACATCCCTTCATAGCTGCTCAATACATCTGGCAGATAGCCCGTCACGGAAGTCTGAGGCCAGTGCGTCCTGCCCCATGGCTGCCATGTCCCATGTCCCTGGGGAGGCTGGAGACACGCTATGAGTTAAGTCTTGGTGATCCTTCTCCAGAGCTTGCCCTTCAGATATTGCTGAGGGTCTTGTTACCATACACTGAAATCACCAGGCAGACTCGGAGGGCTCAGGAGCACCTGTGATGGGCGGATGGCTGTAGGCCTGGAGGATCCAGCGCTGAAAGGCACGGACCAGGGGGCACTGGACCAGTCTGGCCCAGGAATCCCAATGTTCTGGGAATCAGTGCAAGTCATACTCTTGACACTGGGCCTTCTCACTATAAAAGCATCCATAAAAGCGCCAGTGTTGGGGGGAAGGAAAGAGTGAGTGTGAGAGAGGCAGGAAAGCACAAACACTTCTGTATGTAATGTCTACATTTCATGAGGTTTTCTGTTACCATGGCAATGAGCATGGTATAAATACCTAGACAGATCTCCCTTGTGGCAGTGCATTCTGCTGCTCCTATGCTGCAGGGCCGGTCTGCGTGCAGGCATTTTGATGGGCTTCTTCAAACCCTCTCTGGTAAAACTGTCAATGGTTTTGTTCAATGTCAAACCAGCAGTCCAGCAGGCAAAAGCATTCTTTCCACTTGATTTGCCACAACTTACTTTCTGGCCCCTCCAAATAAGCAAGTGATTTTTTTTTTTTTCTTTTTTACATAAAGATGGAGGATTACATCCTTATTAATTTGTATCCAGGCAAAATAATCAATAGGGACAGCTACATTCTGGTTGCTTTAGTTATATTTGAAGTTAGACTCAGCACAAGCATTTCCAATAACAACTTAGTGCAATCAAAACTGCTAATGTTTTTGAATTTTGAATTTGAAAGTTGTAAAGGAGTTTGAACAGATTTAGGTTAGGCAGTCACAGAGAAGCATAACCTTAAGCTAACTGCAATAATTTTTTTTAAAAAGTGCCTATATTTCATAACACAGAAACCCTTCAATTGATTTTTCTAGGATGTGTGAGGTCTTGCATGAGATGCAGACAGAAATAGGTGGATTTTTTTTTTAAAAAATATCAAGCATGATCCTCTGTATAGAATCTAAACACCTTATTTTAAAAGCCTCACTGCCTCCTTATTCATTTAGCAGGTATGGTAATGGCAGTGACCAGACTTGCCAGGACATCTCTTTCCCATTCACCCCCTGCTTTTTGAGCTTACAACTGAAAAGAGGAAAATGAAACAGCAGAAAGATATCTATGTTCCCTTATATTACATCTGTGCAAGGAAGACAAACTACTTCAGGTGGGGGAATGCATGTCTTTATTTTGAAATGAGGTTTGGTCTTACACAGAGGTAGCTAACTCAAACTCAAATCCAAGCTAGGACAACAGAGTTGGTATTTTGCACACAAATTAGCTGGGGGAGTTACGTACAGGAATCCCACATAGGTTAACCCAACTTGTGTGGAAAACACAATAAAAATGTCAAGCTGCCTGATTTTATCTTATGACAGTTAACAGAAGATCAAGACAAAATGGGAATGAGAGAAACGTGCCTTGAAATAAATCCATACTAGGATGAATTTCTTCCCGTGCCCTTCCAGTCCCTGGTAAAAAGTGTGTAATATGAAAATAGATGGGGCTGGGAGCAGGAGAAGAGTCATGGAAAAGCCAGGCAATGGGATGAAAGAAGCCTTCCTGGTACCAACACCGTGTCACTTCTGACAAGTTGAAGTTTTCCAGAGCAGCACTTATTCTCCCTTTAACTTCTGAATGATAAAAGGAAAGAGGTCAGTACAACCCAAATGTGAAGGAGAAGCAAATAAAGCAAATGTGCCTCAGCCTAATTGGGGTGGGATTGCAGCTGGTATCATGAAGAGTAGTATTTTATTAATTCTGATTCCTTGGCCCTCTTAAAATTAGTCTGAACTTCTTCCTCCAGCAAAAATGTTGTTTTCTCACTCTTAATTTCTAAAGCAAACAATTAAAAGTAACAAGGCAGAGCAAAAGAGGGCACCAAATGAGTTTGAAAGAGGAAGATCTGTGTTGGCAGTGAGTGAGAGCCAGTCAAGATGTATGTTTATGACACTAAGCCTATTTGAGACACAGTTCTATTAGAATTGTACTGTAGTCACACACTAAAACTGAATAGCAGCTTGTACAACTCTTCACACTAAATAACGTCCAGATCCTGCAGTACTTTCAAATTGAAAACTCATCCAAGAACTGAGAAACTGAATTGATCTTTCTTTGGACACAGGTAAGGTGATTCATATAGTGACTGGAGGGGGAAAGGGACATTGTATGAGTCACTTATGTTTGTTATATGACAAGCACCTTCTCCTAATTGGCTACTTAACCAACTTTCATCTTCATCTGCCACCCTTTAACCACGAGAGAGTGTGTAACCCACTGTGTGTGGCTTATACTTGCTTCTTAATGGTGAAATAGATTACGGAGGCTATTCAGTCATACAACTTGAAAAAGGAACAGAAAATACTTGCTTGTGATGACAAAACACTTCTCAGCTGTTGGCTTGATTCTCATCTGACCTATTATCTCAGCTGAAGACAACGGAGATGCAAAAATGCATGAAAAATGGGTTTCCTGATCACCCAGTTCTTTCAGTCATTAACCACTTCTAATAATGAATATCCCGCTGAGTTAGACGTATAGTCTATCTAGCCCAGCACCCCTTTCTGCAACAACGGCCAAACCTGGATGCCTAGAAAAGTTTAGAAAAAGAGGGCAAGCATATTCCCAACATTTCCCTGCCTCCAGCAGTCTACAACTCAGGGATTTGCCTGTTCTTATATTCCTGGGACAGATTTCCCGTACCATGAGGATGTTCTTTTTACAGGGACAGGTACCTGCCTGCAAACTACAAGGACTACAGTTGCTCATTGCTTTTGCCCTGTAGGCACTTCCACATGCTCTCCTGAAGATCAGAGACAACTTTTGCCAAAGAAGGTGAAAGCTGCTCTGTAACTCTCAATGTTCAAGGGGTGCCCCTAAGAGACTTACCTTGTGCAGGGACTTTCCCTAGCCATTTGACTAATGGCAGAGAAAAGGCTGTCCCTAAGAACTGAGACGGGTGCTTTCACGAATGAAGTACGTACATGTATACATACTGATAATGCCTCCGTCATCCCAGGTGATGCCCGTTGAATTTGGGCACAGTCCACCAGAATGAAACAAAGTTTGTTTGCAAATTGGGATATGCTAACCAGACACATGAAAATAAAAACTTTAAAAACAATCTAAAAACCATAGCACACTTAGGCAAGTATTACAATTTTAAAAGTGCACATTTGGTGAATAACAAATAAAAAATACCAGGAATGAGCTGAAGGTTATTTTTTAACATTTCCCTTCCATGTGAGCAGAATGTTAATTGTGTCCCTGATGTGCCAGTATCAGTTACACACTGAGACAATTTCTCTAAGAAGTGTTTTTTAGCTTTTCAGTCAGAACACATGCACCAAGGTGAACATGCTGTTGAGGCAGGAACACCGTCACTTCCCTAAGAGTGACAGTGTCACTGCTGTCTATCGGTGACACACTCTGTAAAAAGAAGCATTCTTCCACAAAGCTTTCCCAGTAAGCTGGGGAAGCTGCAGGCAGGATATCCTCTGATGTCACGCAGTCTGATGTGCCAATATCAAGGGCATAAAAACCAGGATGTCCCAGATACTGTCTTGCGTTAGCTTGGAAGCTGGACAAAGTTACCCTTTGCAGGCTTTTGCGTATCTATCAGAAATGGAACATGGAGCTCTGGAGTGTGTTAGAGACGGTTTTATAAACAGCAAGGAGAGGAAAGAAACGCAAGTCTTTCCTTTTCTCCACTTGATTTCAGGACTGGGGTGAGTTGGGCATGCCTTGCCATGGTCTTTACAGTGAGTAAAGGCATTTTTTCCTCTGCTATTATCACCCAAAGGTGATATGCATGTGACTGCTCTGCATTCAGCTGGCACCTTTGACAGTCTTGCCTGCACTCTGTCCACCGGCACTTGCAAGTGGCCTGTAACCTCAGATTAAAGGGATGACGCTAAAGCGCCTGTGTGTGCTGCTGCCCGACGGCGAGCTGCTCCATTGAGTTTTGCCCATAGGAAGGTTGTGGTAGCCTGGGAGAGTACTCCTACACATAGATAAGCACATTCAGAATAACAGTTTGTAACGATTTGGGGAAAAGCCAGGACAGCCAGCAGAGAATCTGCAGCAAACTGGGACTATCCCTGTGGGGATTAGTAAGGGAAACATTTTGCCTAACGTCAGAGAAGATTTTCGAATGGACAGAGAAAAGAGAAGAAATATTTTTTACCAGATACTAAAACCTAGAAAAAAAAAAAAGGAATTATCCTTCTGCAACAGGATCCATAAAAATATACTCCATAATCCAGGTAAATTTGGTACGGTTCTCTCCTTACTACGCTGTTACATCCCTTGATATTAACTATAACGGCAGTAGTGTATATGCATGCGTATGGGTGAGCGTGACAGCACTTAGGAGGATGAGAACGGAGCTCCTTTCTTTCTGGCTGCCTTTTAATGAATGAAAAAGGAAAATTCAAAGCCTTGCTGTGTGATACTGATCTCCACGTTTGGCATCTGGGATTGATTCTGCAGGCCTGCTGTGTGCGGATCCCCCTCCACACCTCTGCCAGAGCCGCACGCACACGAGTGCAGCGTCCAGCCCCAGGTGCTGCTGTGCTCCTGCTTCCTGGGGATATTGTCTCATGATAGCCAGGAGGAAAAACAAAACAAAAATCCAAATGGGCAGCTCAGGAATTGGCTTAAAGAATTAAAATTCAAAATAGATTACAGCAACGCCTGACTACCCAACTATTGCATTTGCTAAATATTTAAGCAGATAATGCAAATAATTGCAGCCAAAAACAATTCTTTCTGAGAAAAGAATATGGAGCGACAGGACAGAATGCTGTGGCTTATGTTAGGCATATTAAATGAATGTTAGCGGGTGTTGATAAGTCTGTCAATCCACAAGAGGGAAAAAAATGCCTTAAAGGGAATAAGCATAGCAGGAAAAAGAAAATCTGTATTCAGGATGGTGCTCTAGGTACCGAATTGCAGCACTGATGGAGAGAGTGGAGGTGAAAGGGAGAAGCAATACTATTCCATATTGCTCTCCTGATTATCAGGCAAGGTGGCTGAGGCAGTGCAAATTATTTAACTTCAAACAGGTGTGTAAATAACATGCTATCTCTGATCCTTTTAAGCTTTTTTAATAGTTTGGGGGTTTTTTTTAGATTCAAGAATTGAGAAACATACAAGGAAGCTCACCATTATATACATGTAAGAGAGTGCAGAGCGGTTGCCTCTGTTGTTTCTCATGGATGCTATATTCAACACAGTGACATGAAGATAATCCTTACCTGCAGGAGCGGAGAGCACTGACAGGGTGGTGTTCCAACTCCACTGTTGTTGTTCTAGCTGAATAAGGTAGCATTTTTAAAAGCATCCAAGTGCAGTTCTGGTTGAGAAGTCATATGTCTGAGTTAGCTCCATGTGGTGCCAGACTTAATAACCCCTGCTGAGAGGCAGTGCCACATTTACATGACTGTACAGGCTTCTGGACTGGAGCTGGATAGTAAGCCTTATTTTCAGAGTTACTAAGTGCCATACAAAAATAAATATTTAGACATCTACACATACAAATGCACACTTGATAGATTTATAAAAGTGCTCACATTGCTAGGCACCTACTCTTAAATGAATGTGAAACTTAAGTAACGAAATCCTTCTAGAAATCCCACTAAGCATGGTGTTAGGTCTCCCCCCTAAATGTTCTGTAAGATCTGGCCCACTGTCAGTGAGGCCTTAAGTACTTGTATGGTCCAGTTCTCTCTGAAAATAGGATGCAGGGTTCTGTGTCACGTTGATATTTTTCTTATTTCTACTGTTTCCAGACACCTGAAGAAGCGATCAAATCTAAGATAACACACATAATCTCTAACAGGGCAGCATTTTTACTGCTGCCCATATCAGCCCATGGCCAAGGCTCATTTCCTCTTCCATTGCTTCAAAACATTATGCTGTGAGGATGAAGAGAAGGTGTCCAAGGCAAGGAAAGATACAGAAAGGTGACGGCACATCCAAGACAGCAAGGAGCGCAGCTCCTGCATCAGTGCCAGCCACAGCCCATGGTCACAGGCTCAAAACCACGTGGCAGGCCTGGCCGTGCTGCTGCACGGCCCCTTCAGTCACCCTGGCACAAAGCAAGCTCATGCGGTACGTAAGTAATGTTGAGCAATCAGGTCCTACAGGAAGCAGTACTTCCTGCAGGAGTGGAGTGTGATGTCCTTTGACTTGGCAGTGACATTCACAAGTCACTCTGGAGGCTCCCGGATTCACATTTATGAGGTTTCTGGTGTAACTGCCCAGATTTTCCCTTTAATTCTCTCCTCCTTCTTGCATTAACTTAGGTAACTTTGGACTTACACACACATCTGCAACAAACTCTAGACTCAGTCACTGGATTGGCTGTCAATAACAGTCAGATGACTACCTGACCTACTTTATATGTTAACAGCATCTCGCAGCTGAATAAAGGGTTGATTAAGAGCAATCACGGTAGAGCAATCTTGTAGAGACCTGTTCTACCTGTGACTGATAGGCAGACCGTGCCCCTTTCTCACTGTCTGAGGAATTTGCACTTGACCAGAGTTATAAGCGTATTTATGATTTCCAGGCTTTATTATTGTAATTCCCTATTCCTGCATATACAATTGCCAACTTTAAAGGGAAAATCGATTCAGAACATCACATCTTCTCAAAGGCACAGCCTGCAACCAACAATACCTCATCCTTTATATCCTACGCTCTCCTCTGCTGCTACCCTGAATACTGCAAAAGAATGGAAAAATTGTGTTTTCCTTTCCAGTGCTCTCCAGGGGAGTGGATAATCTGCCTAAGGGCTGGCTGCACAGCGTGTTGTTTGGATCTCCCAACAGCTCCAATGGACAACTGTGAAGAGTAAGTTTGTGTCAGGGCAACCACTAGATCTTTCAGAAGTGATCAGGAATAAGGTACGCTTGTTTTGAAGGAAAATTCAAGACAATTTCTTTAGCTCTAGCCCTATTATTTACCATTTGTGAAGGATACCTAGACTCCTTCGAAGAGTGCTATAGAGCCACACACTTAGAAAAGCCAAGAGGAAATTGTATGCTTATAAAATACACAGATATGGACACACATCTCCAAGCATTTTTTAAAAGCTTCTCAATCTACCAGGTACGATAATACAATCTTATACTCTGGAAATATCTCACACAGATTTGAACTCCAGAAAGAAAAGAGAGGGCTGCTGCAATGTCAGGGTTACTAAGTACTTACTGCAAACGCCACTGATAAATAAACCATTTTTCCTATATTTATGCATTTAATAATGCAAATGTCTTTCTGCAACCAGTTGAATTCCAGCTGTATGTGCTCCATCCTGTATGGCAAAGCTGTCAGCATGTGGGGCTCTACAACACAGTGCAATGGGCAAAATTCATCTCTGGGGCAAGATGTGGCAAATCTCAAGGGAGCATTGCATCCCTTCTGCACTGTGGAGCTCACCTCATGCTCTCGTGCAGAAAATGTCCCAGGGTTCAGTGGCGTGGCAAGGGGCCAGCGGCTCAGCTATTTGATTAACATAATGGCTAGTGTCTTCCATGGAGAAGAGGTTGTACCTGAGAGGCTACAACCAATATCAACTCTGAAATTACACTTCCAGCCTTGCTCTTGCAAGAGGGAAGTTTCTCCCGCGTTGCATTATCTGAAAGCCAGCAACTCAGTTGCAGAGACCCGTGAGGGTCCATTGATTATTTTAAAAGGCTCCATGAAAGGTAATTATGAAAAGATTCGTTACAGGGGAGAAATCCTTAGGGATCTGCAAACTTAAAAAAAAAAAAAAGGCTGAAAGTCACAGGTTTAGGCTGCCGCCCTCTTCTTTCTTCCTTGAAGCCTCTACTGGCAAGGTATGGAAATGCTTTCAATGATCTCCAAAAATGACAGAAGACGGAGACACACGGCGCCTTGCACAATCAGGTACTTAATGCCCTTACCCTCCCTGGGGCTCTGCCGCTGACAGCAAATGAACTGATAGCTCCTGCTGCTCCCACCAGCCTGGTTCTCTGTGTCATCCACCTACACACACTCACACATTCATTCTCTCCCTCATAATTTATTCATTCAATTTATTTATTTATGTAGGTCATTTTCAGTAGTAGTTTTACAAATAATGGCGGAAGTGAAAAGAGCAAGAGAGAAACAAAATTAGGGAGAGAGCTGGCGGCATGCAGGGAATGGCAGGGGAGGCTCTACTCTGCTGAAAACAAGACGTACGCTGGAGGATCGTTCCTGATTTTCTCTTCAGGCAGAGCCTGAGCAAATTCCAAGTGACATCAGCTTCACCAGCCTTTGCGCGACACTGACTTCACACAGCCGATTTACCTGATGCTCATGCTCTGCTCTCTGGAATTACATGGTCTTTCTGATTGTACTTGAGGCCTTTTAGAACTCTCAGAAGACTGCTTCTGCATTTAAAGACCATTATTTTGGTATTCCCAGCATTTAGTCATTAACTGTGTTTTAAAGCTTTAATCCACAAGGATCTTTGCAGTAAAGACCAGGCGTATTTACATTGCCTAACCTATGCATCTGAACTAGATTACTTCCCTTTATTTTCCTTTTAACCACCCTCTAAAGAAACTTCCTTTTCTACATTGACTCCACAGGAACTCTAAGGAAATTACTTTCCTCAAGATGTTATCAGAAAAGGTGAGATTAGTGGATCTTAAGGCTTTCTATCGTTGAAAGAAGCAGTCTTGTTTCTTCACCTTGCATGCTTTTTCCTGTCTTTTTCCTCTTCCTTCCCCTAATTCCACCTCTCTGTTGCCCACCCATGCTTCCTTACAGCACTTCTGACACTCACCTGACCCTTCGCTGAGCTGATTCAGCTCCCTGAACTGGCAGAAAATAAATCCAGAGAAGTAAAAAAGGGACAGTTTTCTGTTGGGTTAATGAGCTGGATCAGCTCAGTGAATATGAAAGTCAGCCCAAGGGTGAGTCAGGATCGTGTAGGCGGGAGTGTGAAGAGCAAGGAGGATTGACCCTTTTCACAGCAGAAAGTGATCAAAAGAGCTCTGTCTTTCACTTATTGTACCCCTAGTTGGGAATATAATATGGATGCCTGGAAACAGAGTGAATTTATCCACGCTGTTCTAGCTATGCAGTAATGAATTTATATTTCATTTTCTTTCCCTTCTATGCTCAGCTGGCATGTTCTACCCAAATTCATAGCATAAGAGTATTATAGAGACCCCCTTCAAGCGCAGCACCCTATACCTCCAGGAAAATATGTCTCTTGGGATGTTACAGCAAATATGTGAAACACTGAAAACCATTAAGTATCAACTATGACCTGCCCTGTTACGGAGTCTAGTGGAGGACCGCATAAGTGGAGCTAAGAGCAGCACAGTTGTCAAACTGTGAAAGTGATTCCTCTCTGAAATGAAACCTTGGCTCCTCCATCTTTTGATCTCTTCAGACCAAGACTGGACACCTTCTTCAAGATCCGCTATATCAAAGGCAAGGTATACTTCATTGAACATGTTATGCCAGTAACAGGGTTAGTTCAGTGAAACTGAAGGGTGTGTGATATTTAGGAGGTCAAAGGAGACATCCTATACTCCATATATCTGTAAAGTACAGATTACACAAAGAAAAAAAAAAAGAAACTAAAGCAAGACTTTTGGGGTAAAGAGCACAACCAATTCCCATTGTTCTTCCAAAACAAAGAGGACTTCTCCCTATGCCCTTCATCTTGGATGAGTGAGTAGTTTGTCCCTACTGATACCACCATCCTCCCTTACTTAACAGGAGAGCTCACTTTCTTTTGATCTGTAGACACAAACACCGAACCAGCAATTACAGAAATTGCAGGTCATCTCTCTGTTTAGAAGAGTAATTTTTGAATGTACATGTGGCATCTCAGCATTCTCCTAGCAATGTACTAGAAATGCTTTTGTCATTTCTCCTTCTCCCATGACAGTAAGATAACACGTTCTCTGCCCCAGCCCTTCATGATCAGGCTGTGACAAGAGCATATGCAGAGCGCATACTCCAAAGGGTGCAAGATTACATACTAAGTGGAGACCTTTGAGTCCCTCAAAATGTAATCTCTATTCTGATTACAAAATTTGCAGAAGATGCTTTATTTCAGCGAGGCGCTCAGCCTCTCTTCATGGGTTAAGCAGAAATACATTCATTTCCTATCTTCAGAATAACTTTTTACATTCAGAATGTATGCAGAAAAATACAGTTTGAACTGCAGATATTAAAGCGGTAGGTGCCTGCTGTAGCAATAGGTTCGATAAAAAACACCTTTTTGTAAGACTCCTTAAAACCAGAGTCCTCCAGTGGCCTAATCAGTATCCTAGTTAGCTCTCATTCCCATCAGTCATGACAGGTTATGGATCACATTTCTCCTGCCTCAATTTAAAGCAGTCTGGCTTCCTCCGGCTTCCTCCAGTTTCTTCATTTCTCTAACTTTCTCCGTTTTGCCTATGACTAACATATTTTTGTCACAAGTTTCTACTCATGGTCCAGGCCTACTGCAAATAGCGAGTCTGGTTCTGTAGCAAGTTGGTTTCCTGTTGCAGCACCACACGTGTTAAGGCAAACCACATCTGTTCAGAGATGGACCCATTTTAAGAACAGTTATTTGTGTGTTGTACAAGATTATCAGTTGTTGAGAGAAAGGCCTCAGATGACTCCTTAAAAAATTAGGAAAGCAGGGAAGGCCTTCTGACATACTGAGATGCTGGAGTCAGATGGGAGAAATACCATTTGCAGGTTGTGCTGCTGAGGGGAGTTAATCACTTCAAGATAGTTTGAGTTTTGCATTTGAAAATGAAACAGTGCGCTGAAGGGAAGGACTAAACAGACTATTGAATGAAATTGTTCTGCGCTTAGAAGACAAGCTTTCCTACGTTGTGGGGAGGAAGGAGGGAAAGATGACAGCCCCCATCTTCAGTTCTCTTTGCCGCTTCTCCTGCACTTTCTGAATATTGTGATTTATGATTCTTATCATAGGAGAGAATAATGGCCCTGGTCAGGTTCAGCCCTCCCTGCTGCTATGTACGGTGTAGAGACACACACCTCCAGTACCGGTATCTGTGCATGTGCACAGGAGCTCTATTCACATCAGCTCCTTCGGGCATCAAGATCAGATGGAGTTCAGAGCACATGAAGAGTCTAAGTTCTCCCGTACTCAGGCACCCGTGTAAAATACTTACAATTGATAAACGCTGTGTCATCACTTATCCTTTTGCCTCCCTCTCCAAGAGCTGGGTATACAAGTTACCAACACAGTGAAGTCCTAGGAACAATTTCCTCATGTAATGTAACGGTACAAGCAAAGCAGTGATGTAATACAAACCTAAGTTGTCATTCTCTTTAACAAACTTTGGGGTAAAATGAAGGGAGAGCTCCAGACGAGGGCTCAGACTCAGCACTCTCTGGGGAAGTTTTCATTGTTTTCTTGTCACATTTTAGATTGATAAATGCCTCATGCATAGAGATTTGTTGCTCTTTTCTGACTGGATTAACTGCAATTAAGCTAGAACTTCTTTGCATAGAGAAATGTGTCTGACCAGCTATTCTGCAGCAGATATTCTGCACTAGAGGACCATGCGGTCTCTTTTCTTTCACCTTTTAGAAACACATTAAGCTGAACTACAAAAGGACACTCTTTGTATGGAATGAAAGGTTCTATGCAGGGAAAGGTGCAGAATAATCATGTTTTAAGTACATATGTTCACTGATTTCCCAGCAGCTTCCCCTTGTACACAAACCCATTCCTGGAAATGTTAGTTTTCTAGTTATCTACATTCTAGCAAGCTGAAGGAAGAGGAATTGGTTTTGGTTTGCATTCCTTGTTTTCCTCCATAAAATGTTCAGTGGGGCACTACTGTCCCTTGTTCTAAATTCTTGTCTCCTGCTGTACTGGTATGTTACACACTGTACCTCCGACTAGTGCTCTACAAGACGCTAAAGAGAGAAAGGGGTTTTTTGCGTATGTCTCTGTAAGTAAGCACATTATACATTTAGGAAAAAAAAAAAAAAATCAAAAAGACTCTCTGTAAGTTTTTCTCTGCTCCAAAGCAGCCTTAACACGAACTACCTGATAAGTGTCGTTTGTATGCTTGTGCAGAGTACAGGTTTCCAAAGGCCTGTTCCAGAGAGCCCTGATTAGATAATACGTAACAGAGAGAAACCATGGTTCAGAGGACTTTGTTTTCATTTGCAGCTCATTAGAGGCAGCCCAAAGCTAACTTAAGCCTCCTGCCTGGGAGATACTGGATCAAGATAAAACCAGATGCAGACAAAATAGGACTGTTTACACTTGATACCACTGTACCCTGAGTTCCCACGTGATCAAAAAAAATAAGCCACCGAAGGAAGAGGCGCTGCCTTCAAAAGCCTCAGACTCCATCCATTCGAATTGCTGCGATTCAGCACTTGCACTTGCAGGGGTACCTGCACTACAAAACTGGTCAAGGGAGGCAGCCCTCTGGCAAAGAGCCCTAAATCTATGAAGGTGACCTTGCCCTCCTACAGTTTCAGATTGCAAGAGGTTCAACTAGACCAAACTCTCATCTTGTTGCAGAGGATCAGACAGGGGCAAATGGCTAAGGCAGGCCTTTACCAGGTCAACCTAAATTGTGACAAAGGGCACTCTTTAGCCAAATTAGGAAGGCCACATTAGGGGGAGGAGAAGGAAGAGCATGCATATTTAACTAATTCAATTTCTAAATTAATTTAGTTAAATCAGTATAACTTTTGTGTGTGAGCAAGGCTTATTGTCAGAAAGCTAATTCTAAATTAAAATGAGAAAGAGTGGTGTCATCCATTACAAAGGATACATGGGCTGAAAGTACTGCTGAATTGCATGATGGCTTCTAAAAATACCAGAATGCAAGGATTAAATACAAGTGAGTTAATAAGGTGTTATACCACATTCTGAAGGCTGCTTAAAATTAGCTGTGAATCTGCTTTTGCTTGTCCTAAATATATTGCAGAGATCGTATTTTTTTTGCATCTCTTTCAGTCTTACTTTGAGCTGTCACACTGAAAAGTCTGGCTCTGTAGGCACTAGAGGGAGAGAGATAGCTTTGCTATTGCTCTTCTTTCCAATCATGCTCTCAAGCCTGAAGGAACCAATTTTAATAAGTGACGTACAGAGGTGAAGCTCAGTCATTTCCCCATATGATTTATTCAGTGTACGCTACGGTGCCATTGCACAGTGCTGTATTTTCTGTTGAGACGGCATTTTCACAAGACATGCCCATTTTCAGGATCAGATAATTTTCTAAAAAACAAACATACAAAAGACAGAAGGGGTTACAGCTTTCCCATCTGAACCTCAACTTAAAACAAAACGTTGCTAGGATTTACTGAGTTTCTACTGTGTCTTCTGCATTCTACAGCTGTGCAGAAAGGTAGCAATTTTTAGCATTTTGCAGACTCAGACAGGACTGCAACAAGCCACAGGCTGTCAATTACCTTTGCAATCAGTGCAGCTGGGAACCTTCTAAGCTAAAATGTAAGTTGCACGAATTGTGGGCTATATGCAGATCTCAGGATGTGGTCTATGCCCCACAAAAATCTCTAAAGAACTGCTTGGCTAGGTGCTGTCTGACCCCACACAAAGCACTGCATATCCCTCTGGCACAACAGGCTGCATTTAGTTAGGTATAAGAAGTTTGTGTTTCCAGGAGAATTAGGATCCTTGCACAGAGGTTATTCCACCCTCAACCTACATTGTCTGATCTTCCAAAACCGGCACTGGCCAGAACTGCTGCCTGTGTGCATGCCCCTATGGCATCCGAGAGCAATCTGCTCCTCTTGTCCATAACCAGAATATCCTACAACCCATTAGAGGACCATTATTCCTGCATTGCTACAAATGTAACATTCTGCCTTTTCACTGTACTTTTCTTTCAATTTTAATGGACAGTGAGTAGTCACTGGAGTTCACTAAGTCAACCAAGTTTGCAGTCACACAGCTAAACACGTAATCAGCTCTTCAGTCCCTGGAGCCAAACCTGTTCTGGCCTCCCCTTTTGTCAAAGCTGACATTGTAGAGCTTTGTGACGTAGGTAGAGTTTAGACAAGTTTCTCCTAACTGCTAACTAACGAAAAGTGCTGGTTGATCCTTTCTGGAAAAAAAAAAATTAAAAAATCCCATTCTCGAAGCTGTGCAAGAAGGAAGATTCTTGGATAGCATTTCAGCCTAAAAACTTCCTTCACATCCAAAGTCTGGGTGAAGAATGGCAGCTCAGAAATAATTGTGTGTGTCCTTACTTCTAAGAGTGAGGGTCAGCGTTTAAACATTATCTGACCACAGCTGCAGATCTACAAAGCGTTTGCAATTAAGTGTGTTCTGGTACCCACCCTTGTCTTCAGAAGAGCGTGAGAGTTTGCACTGTCTGAATGTATTAGCCAGCAGCAGCCAAATACAATCGAGCTGTCTACTTCTAAGTTTAGGACAGAATACTTCACAGCTGCAGTCCTTCTCCCACTGGGTATGACTAATCAGATCTACTTTTCTGATATTCTTTCCATCTCTTTAGGTGTTTGCACAGATAAATCCTTTTGGGCAAAAGTACTTTCATCTTTAAGTAAGTGCTCACTTTGTATTTTTCCAGCATACATGTATTTTTTTTCAAATTCTGTGAGTAACACTCAGGGACTGTTAGACAGGGAGAAATCACAGGTTATGGATGGTATTGTCAAGTTTTCAAGTCAATGATTGAACAGTGCAATTTATCACTTCACTGCCATGCGCTGGATCAGGGGTTCTTTCTCCTTTGTTAGCTTTTCAAAGATGTGGGGTCCAGAAAGGATATTACTGTTTTGCTCCTATTTCAGAATTACTTGTGAACAAAGCATTTTTTTACCCACAGAAAAAATGGAGCCGGTATGGTTGAAATAGTAAATTGAGTTGTAATTAACTTAATTACAATAATAATGAAAATACACTCTTTTGAGGATAGCAAGGTCTTTAGCTAGCTTTAGTTCCAGTGTGACAGAAACAAACCAATTTAAAATTTACAGTGGATATCAATATTGTTAGTAAAGAACCCAAAAAGAAGCTCAGACTAATATGGCTATGTTCAGCATTTGAAAAATAATCCATTTTGCATTACTATAAGAAAGGGGACATTTGTAAATTCAAATAAAATCAAAGATTCTATTTTATGACTTGGAGAATGTTTCTTTTCTTAAGTTGTTCACAACGTATAATTAGAACTGTAGTGTACTTTACTACACGCTGCACAAGAGATTCTCTGTCTCACAGTGGCACACTGTCTCACAAACCATGAGTGACTGACAGAGAACTCTCAATCCATTACTATATGTTTTCTACCACTCCAAAAAGTAGTTGCCAAACTTAATCCTATGAACAAAATAGATCAAAAAAGACGTAACTTATCCTTTTAAAACTTAGTGGTTTTTTTTTATTTGGTTCCCTTTTTATCCCTTTTAATAAACAGAAAAAAAGCAGAGCACTTGTGCAGTAACCAGCTATGAATCCCTTTCCTCCAACACATACACACACACTTTTCCAAAGAATGCTCTACAGTAGGTACAACAGCCCTGTACAATTCACAAACCAGCAATTTGAGTCATGAAATACTGAATTGTCAACAAATAATGTAATCACTAATAAAGAGACAGGCCATAAAATCATTTGTGATTAAAAGGTCATCAATATTTTTCAACTGGAATTCTGTCATAACATCATAGAAAAAGTCTTATGTTCACGCAAGTGCTACAGTGGAAAAGTCTAAATATTTTTTATCTATTGTTATGTGTTTGATGTATAGTGTTGCATGAAATCTCATTAGAATTTAAATACATACCTTAGCTTTTATTGAATACAAGGTTGAAGCATTGTAAGTTCATAATATGCAGCACTGCAATAACTGATACTATGTGTGGGAACTCTCCCACAGCATATCTGATTCTCTGATGTCTTCTGAAAAGGACAAAAGATATCAAACTCTTATTACTCATGATTTATAAAGGCATTTGGATATAAGATTGCTAAATGTCACAACACTTCATAAATCAAGTAATTAACAAGGAATCTTTGCACTATATGTGTGTGCTATTATTTTTTATTATTAAAAGAATGCTTAAATGTCAAGTCGAGGAGGTGCCTGTGGGATTAAACAGTTCTCTGATAAAAAAAAAAAACAACCAAAAAAAACAACTGACAGAAATGGAATGACCGAGCTCTAAACCACACAAACACAGGATAGCTAGGAGGCTGTCTCTTAGAGTGCGATATGGTCTACCTCCCTCCCACTGAACATTTGTCCCATGGCTCCAAAGAACAGTAAATGTTTAACTTCTCTGGAAACAGAAAGTCATCTGCTGCCCTTCCCATTAGCTCTATAACACTGCTAGCTCCACGGCTAAATACCAACAGGTTTTGATCAACCAACAAATCCCTATCTGAAGTTAGGCTTCTAAGGCTCCCCATTATGGTAACAAAGAGGAGCAAATTTAAAAAATTTGGCTGCATGCTCGCATAAATATTCATGTACAGAGGGGTGCAATCACTACTGTAGCTATTTCACAAGTGGGGAAGCTGAGGGATGGAGAAGAAATGGCTTGCCTGGAGTCACAAAGTATATTAACAACAATGGTGGAAGGAGAAGCTGATGCTTTGATTCCTCAGAGCACTCTGCACTGGAAAGATACGGCGTTACTCCTGGGCTAGGAATGTCCAAGCCTTTCTTGAGCACAAACCTCCATTAAGACAGACTAAGCCGTGCACTAGTACACCAGCAGCACAGGCCTAACGTAGCAGAATACGACGCTGCTCCTGCAACCTGAGAGACATCTATCACACACCGGAGGACATGACGTACGTAGCAGGAGTTGGCCAGCCTGATGTCTGGAGACAGTTTGCAATGCTGGGCAGGCCCCGGTGAGTGCATCACCCCGATTCCCCTGGGTGCCTCCCAGATCTTCCTGCCTGGCACTTCCCCTGTTCCCCTGCGGCTCCAAGACCTTGCCCGTGCTCCCTGACGAGATGAGCCAGGTAGAGCCGGTCATGAAGCTAAATGTACAGGCCACCCATGCCCTGCGCATCAGGTCACTCAGGTGGACAGGGGTCCCAGTGCCACACTGCCTGTGTGTGTGTGTGAGGTATTGCCTGTCTGCAAGAAAGCCTGAGGCGAGAGCCAAGTGCATGCGTGAGACTTACCAGGCCTGTTCTCTTCCCATTACTACTAGAAAATTTGTCATTGGCTTTAAACAGCAGAAGATTGAAACCTGCTGAATTAAGAGAATGAACACAAATGAGAATACAGTAGAAATCTGTATTTACATAGCCTGAAAAACCCACACGAACACAGCCATCCTTCTCTGCCCCACAAATGGGCACTGTCTACCTCTTGGCAAAAAGCCAACAGGGAAGCACGACAGTAATCTCAAGACTGTTACAATGTCACTGCTTTTAAAAAGTGTTCAATAGCAGATTCAGAAGTTTTGATAAAATATCATAATTCCAGTAACTAGGCAGTATAGAAACAGACCAACTACAGTTGATCACCTATAAACAGAAAAATAAACCACACCTATAAAATAAATCAGATTGTATTTTATGCTGAATTATCCTCTTACCCTTGCAAACTTCAAAATTCTGTAACTCAAAATTAATCTCCCAGGGCATACAATTTAGTGACATGCACTACTATATGAAAGAATACAATTTGGATTAAGTTTCAGCATTATTCATTGCTTCTGCTTGACTATTCTCCTGAAGTGCACCACTGTATTGTACCTGGAGTTGGTTTTGTTATTTAGAGAATTGCATCTAGGGAGTGCTATTTACCTTGAAGTATTCATTTAAGACATTTAGTTATCTACGTGCAACAAATTTGCCTATATAACAACTGCAAGCCTGACCTGCAGTCCACAACGGCAGTCCAGAATCAAACACACCATTTTTCATCCATGCACTTACATGTTAAGAAATTGAGGATCTATAAGACTGCAGGCACCAACAGCCCCAATCAGGACTGAAGCTTCATCGTCCTTTTTTATGGCTTGAAAAATCCAACTTTGTTTGTCACCCTTAGGGAGAATGATGCATTATACAGGGGTTATCTATGGTCTCCCTAACAACTGTGCAATTCATCAGGTCCACGTGAAAGCACTGTGCAGGGAGCCCTCTCTCCCCCAGAAGTCCTGCTACTCTTTCCAGCAACCTCCTGCCCCAGCTTTCTCCCTCCTGTAGTTTTGCCTTCGCCACCCCAATAGACTTCTGTAACCTATTTCCAATTCCCGCAAGCTGGGATTTTGAATTTAGACACAATGCTCACTCTTAGAAGCGCCTATATCAAAGAGTGGTAGCACTGCCAACTCAGAAAGGCAACAAAAAGGAACAAACGTATATATTTCTTTTTACACATGTATTATGTAGGCCAGTCACCTGATTTTTGAACCTCCAATACTCATCTCCAGCTTACTGTTAAAACAACTAATCTTGCCAAGTCTCCCAACAGCATGACTGTTGTGTGCGCACAAGCACATAAGCCTTGAGCTTCTAAAATTTCTCTATGGCTGTTCCTCCTTTCTTTGAACAGTATCAAGAGCTTCTTTCCTATGCAGCTGGGTGAGAGGAGAGCTCAGCGTGATCCCTGCCGCAGCTCTGATTAACCTCTCCTCCCCAAGAAAGGCAACCAAGCTGAGGATATCCCCCCTCCCAAACCAAGGCTGAAAAATTCACCAAGACCAGAGCTTCTCCAAACAAGAACAACTCTAACAGGGGCAAAGCCAAATTGCATCACCAGAATTTCCCACGTGCCTTTTCATCAACAAAGTCTGATCCTGTGCCACTGAAATCAATGGGAACTTTATTATGGACTAAATTGGAAGAGAGGAGATGGGAAGAAAGGAAAAGAACAACAAAAAAGCGCCTGCATTTCTAAATTATAGTATAGGCATCCTGCCCCTTCCCACCCGGATGGGTGAAGCACAGGGCTCCGCTACAGGTGGTGTTTCTTCCCTCCTCAGAGCCGAGGCACTGGCTGGCAGCCTGCACAGCAACGTGAGAGCTGCTGTGCCAGCGTGGAGCTAACAGTCCCTCTTGCTCAATGTACCTTTTTATGCTCCACGGAGGATACGGGAGAGCTTGCCTGCCAGCCAAGCTACTCCTTGTCATTTGGCAGCCGGCTTGTAACCTGGAGCAAGAAACATGCTCCCCCGTAGGAACAGAACTGACTATTCTCCTTGCTGGCATAGATGCCTTTATTGTTGTTATTATTGCTAAACTGTTGATTACACACTTCTCAGGTTGAAAAATGTTTCCTTTTATTGTTTACTTTCTCCTTGGAAAGAGATGAGTAAGAGAAGAGGTTCTTTAAAGTCTACATTTAATATAAAACAAGCAGGACCTTTTCTTCTTTTTATTAAAGTTTGAGAAGTTTGGATATTTATTGTCTACAATGTGCCTCTTTTGGGGATTTCTTTGCAACCACAAGGCAAGAATTTATGATTTAACTTCCGAGCTAGTCATGATACAAAACACCCAGGATTTATGCCGTTCCTTCCCTTACACCAGTTCACCTTGGTAACCAGTAAACAAAAAAATCCATCTTGAATTGTTTACAGACCTTCCTTCTCCCCCTCTCCCTTCAGCGGTGTCGGTTAACCCGGGCGGCGGAAACACGCAAGCGCTGCCGCAGCTTTGGCCCCAGATCCCACCGACCGCTCCGCCGCCCGCTGCCCCTTCCCCGAGCTCCAACAGCCACTTCAGAGCCGGACGCGCAGGCAGCTGCCTCTGCTCTTCCATTACCCGGCGCCGCTTCGCACCCTTCACGAATGCTTCACATTTCCCAAGTCATTAGGAAGGGATTAGCCAGCCCAGCGCCTCACACGCACCGTTGTTTCCTTGACAGCCTAAAGGAACCGCATCAAAGGCTCTTTGAGGCGCTAAATCTGTAATCCCGTTCTCCTTTACCCCGTATTTCATCAAGGCGGGCAGATACAATGCGAGAGCCATCCTCGTTCCTCCTCCTCCCTTTCCTCCTCCCTCTCCCATTACATTTTACAGAGGTTTACAATCGCGGCGCTGCCGGGAAGCACTTCAGGGAAGGCGTCCTCCTCCAAGCCCTTCACCCGACAGCTCGTTCCCGAGCGCGGCGCCATTTCCCCTCCCGGCCGCGCCTCACCCCCGGCCGTGCCCCACGACCAGGCAAGCCGGGCTCGGCCCCTCCAACCTCCCCGCCGCCAGGACCGGCGCGCAGCCGGCTTTGCCAGGCGCGGGCCGCCTATCCACACACCCCGGGCCCCCAGGACAGGTGTGCCGGGACGGGCGACGCGCCAGCCCCGCCGTCGCTCCCTCCCTCCCGCCCGCCGGGCCCTCAGGCGGCGGCAGCGGCGACGCCCCGCCCCAACGGCTCCGCGGCCGGCGCGCGCGCCCCCCGCAGCCACCTGCCGGCCCCACCCACTCGCGCGCGGTCCCGGCCCCCCCCCCCCCCCCCCCCCCCCCCCGGCCAAGTTAGGTTTTCCCGGAAAGGTTCTCTTTCCGGTCCGCCACAGCTGTTCGCTTCCGGTTCCGTGCCCCCAACATGGCGGCGGCCCCTGCGCCAAGCGGGCTCTGAGCGCTGCGGAGCCCCCCTCAGTGCCGGCGCCGCCGCCCGCCCCTGCCGTTGGCCTCTTCCCCCCACGCCTCCCTCCGTGCGGGGCGAGTCGGGCCGGGTGCCGGTCCCGCCCGGAGTGCCGCGGCCGCCCCGGGCTGCCGAGCGGTTCCTGCCCCGGGTTGAGGCGCTGCTGCTCCTCCTGCTGCTGCTGCCGCCGCCGCCATGGCGCCGGTGCAGCTGGAGAGTAACCAGCTGGTGCCGGCCGGCGGGGGGCCCAGCGTCAGCCCCGGCCCCGCCGGCCCCCGGCGCTGTGACAGCCGCCGCCAGCCCCGGCTACCGGCTCAGCACCCTCATCGACTTTCTCCTGCACCGGACCTACGCCGAGCTCACCGTGCTGGCCGACCTGTGAGTGCCCCACTTTTCCGAACCACCCCCCGCTCCCTCCCACCCACCCGGCCCGCTCCCTGCCCGGCTGCCAGGGCTCGCGGTGCCGCCTCCCAGCATCCCGGGAGGGTGAGGAGGCCTCGCCAGGGATCTGCCCCGCAGCCCGGCCGGGGCTGGAGAGGGGGGAGGTGGCTGCCCCTTCCCCTTTTCCCACCACGGGGAAGTGCCCCGTTCGTGCAGGTTTGTCTCTGCATCGGGCTGTGTTCAGGGGCCTAGCGAAACCTGCTGAGTGATCTCATACAGAGAGAGAAAGAAAACCATGGTGAGGAATGCAGAGCAGCGGAGTGCAGGTTGTCTGGATACATGCTTAAGTTCTCCCCCAAGTTACTGTCAAAAAAACCCAACTGTAGTGGCAGTACTGATACCAAAATACACAAAAGTGGAATGTGTAGAACTGAGATATTTTTAGATGCTTTAACTCCTTTAGTTACCTGTGTGCTTTCCAAAATACCATTTGATTATTTTCGGGAAAGAAAAGAAGTTATTTACATTTACTCTACAATCTGCTCTGCTGATGTTGTTGTGTTTGAAGTGGCAAAACAAAGGAGTGGTTTTGGGCCAAGAAAAACTTAAATGAAAGCATTTGGACTCTGAATAAACCTCTTTCCTTTTTAGTTTGTTTAACCTTAGAGGTTCTTGTGGGGAACCTGTATGTTTTAAGAAGTGACATACAGAACAAATGGAAAGAAATAGATTTAGTTCTTGCAAAATACCGTATCTGGTAAGTATGCAAACGGAGTTTTGCTTGACTTGAGGTTAGGAGTGTTCAAACTCTGGAAAGGATGAGGAGTTTTAGAATTTTAGTTTGCTTTGGAAGAACTTCCAAAATGTCAGTCAAGAAGTCTTTCCTGTATGTTTATGGTATGTGCAGACAGTAATTGATGCTGTATGCGTTCTTGTAGGAGCATGTGCCTGTGATGTCTTTCATTCTTGTTTTAAGGTGTAGAACAGGTCCTTTTGACTTAAGTACATCATTAAGGTACAAAATAAAATGAGTAGTCTGAACAATACATGGGGAATGCTTTGGGCACTTTGATTCACCAAGTAGCTTATAAGTTATGTGATGTCCCTTCCAAAAGCAGAGTGAGCTAGATTTTTTCCACTGTATTTCCCCATAAATATGGATTTGGCTAGTAGAAAGCCCAGGTGGAAAGTATTCTCCTCCTTCCCTCCAACAAAATGTTTTCTCCTTCCTTTACCAACATCAGCCTAGTCCTAGAATAAAAAAAAAAACTTTTTTAATGAGATGCCTGTGATACCTGTAGAACATTATGGAAATACAGTCCCCTCTCTGTGGTAGCATCGGTCACGCAGTTGTTGATAAAGTTCTGGAGTATGGCATTTCTCCACTTTTAGATTGATTAAAAAGGGAGAGAAACTAATTTCTGGCAAGTCAGGAAACAGCCAATTTTAACACCTGCTGCAGGTGTTCTAGGATTGCTGCTATGAATTAAGTAACTCTAGGCATGGATCCTTAGTGAGAATCATCAATTACAAAGCACAGGCAGTGATACTATGTGGCTCATTAGATTAGCAGACATCTTGGAATTTCAGCATCCTTCATCAAGCTTTTAAATTAATTTGACCAGTTCCAGCCTACCTGGTACAGAGTAGTGGCAGGTGCCCTGTGGTGCTACTATATACCTGATTTCACACACACCCCCCACACCCCCCCCCCAACTAGGCTGCTTTCTGGAGCTGTCAAGCTACTTCTTTTATCACACATGTAATTTCATTGTATTTACGAAAGATTTGTAATTGTAGAAATTTTGAAATGCTCTTTGTGGGTATGTAGAAGTTATTCTTGTACTTAGTTTAAAGTTACTAACAAGATTTCTGGTAGTCTGACATGTAAAAGAACAATGTATAATATGTATTACTTTTTTTTTTTTCATATAGATTACCAAGAAAGACTGATATGGAAAGGTGAGTTACAATAAGACAATCTGTAGTGCATGTTAAAATACAGAACTTTGTTTAGGATGTTAAGATTAATATAGAACTGTTTAAATAAAATGTTTTTCTCCTAATTTTAGATTTTATGCGAGAAAGTAAACCTTGTCTGTCTTGCTGTCACTACATTGTTTCAAAATTTTTCTCAGCATCAGTGGCAATATTAGTTTGTTGAGTTTTGGTTTTGTTGTTGTTTGGGCTTTTTGTTCTTGTACTGTTCAGTAACATCTTGTTACTGTTATAGTAGGTGAACTCTGTTAAGGGCATTTTTCTCTTTATGAATATTGAAGCAATGAGGTGACAGTAAAGCTGATGTGAAAGGGAACTGGAAAACCTAAATAGATTCTAGTTAGTGAGATAAAGAAACTTTTTGTTCAGAAGAAGCAGTTCAACAATTAAAACAAGGTAAAAACATCTTTTCTGCTTTTTTCCATGTTACCCCATCTTTCTTACCATTAGCACTGTTTTCTGCTTCTGTTCTATGTGTTTTTGAAGTGTGAAGATTGTTAAAAAACAAATGTAAGAGACCAGAAAAGGCCTTTTGTTTTTTTACCTCACTCTACTCCATGTCGTCGTCGTCCCCGCCCCCCCCCCCAAGATTAAAGAACTTGATTTACTTTTTTGTTTCTTTGAATAAATTTTATGGAAGTTGTCAGAAAATTGTTTCCTTTGTTATTTGTGTTGACATGCTAATTGACCTAATTTTCTTTGGAGACATATAGCAGCTATGATATTCCTAAGAATGTTAATAGAGTTCTGTGTACCAGGATGATCATTAATTTGGTTATCTCAAATCTTCCAAAACTCCCATAACATGTTTTGGAATTAATCCCATTTTCACGGACTCATAACCTTGGATGATTCCTCGTGCCCCTTTCCCTTATGCATAATATTTTATGAAGGTAAATAATCTGGTTTTTGTCAGGTTTTTTTTGTTTGTTTGTTTTTTTAATTATCACTCTATTTGCTGAGGAAATTATGTTCCACTTAGGTCCGAAGCTCCCTTGTACTGGGGAGGGGGGGGTCTCCCATCTAGGTGTGTTTACCATTTCTTGGTAAAGTTGCAATCTACTTTGTGGGGCACACAGGCCTGGAGCAACACCTTAACTCCTAATGGATTACAGATAAAAGAAAATAAGGCAGTCTTCAGTGGTTACAAAGAATGTCCTGCAATTGAAATTGTCTTGAAATTAAATGTTCACATCCTTGTTAGATTTGACTTAAAACTCTTCTTGGTGAAGTGGCTTTCCAGCTCTTGGAGGAAATCTGTAAGGAATGTAGTTTAATTATCCAGATTATTCTATTGTTCCTAACTTTGGGAGCCATTATGGCAGCAGTAGTTGGGCTTCAAGCTCTGTTTCAAGCTAGCCTGGTGACATGGCATACATACTTTGTTGAAGATGTGATGGTATTATCCTTAATAAAGTTCACATAAAATCTAAGTTCATTACTACAGTCCCTAGCTAAAAGATGCCATGATAAGAAAAATTGTTAAGAAAATATGCATCATAGTATAATATGGCTTTTCTTTGTAAAGGGTCATTTATTAGTTATTACTGATAGGAATAAATAACTTTTGCAACAAGAAAGTGGTTGGATTAAAAAAACATTAGTACTGTGGTGTAGAATTAATAGTGCTGAGTTCTGAGGGAAATCCAGGGGCTTGCTTCTTGATAATGGAGACCTTTTTTGCTCAGTATTCTTTATCTTTCCCTTTTTTATCCTCCAATAAAGTGTAATATGTGGGAAGCTTTTATCTAGACACAGTAATGGCTGTATAAGATTTAACTGGAACTTGAATCATAATGACTTTGCAAGGCCTTGTCTTCTGTTGTGGGGAAATGGAAGGTAAAAACCTTATACGTGCATTCCTGAATGAACGGTTCCAGATAAGAAGTATTTAAAAGATAATTATTGTTACAATACTTCCAAGAATGACATAAACATGTTGTTTTCCTAAAACCAAGCTGTTTTCCTACTGGTTTTGCAGTAGTTACTGAACAAGACTGTTACTTCTCAAACTTGCAGCAACAGTCTGTCAGCTATACAAGATTTTTTTTAAAAAAAAAGGCATTCAGAACTGTTGCAAAAACATGTTACTCATGACTTCAACAACAGTGCAAATACACACCTAATTTTTGTGAAACATTGAGTTCCGTTCTTTTCTAATGACAAGATGACTGTTACTTCACTGCTTTCATAGATGCAGATAATAATTTTGGTTGGAATGGTACTTTGGAGATACCTGGTCCAACCCTTTGACTGAAGTAAGAGACAGTTGCAAAGTTGATTCACGTTGCTCAGGGGCATATCCAGTTGAGTTAAATATTTTCAAGGATGGAAATCCTGTAACCTTTCTGGGCAACCTACTTCAGTTTTTGATCACCTCGCTGTGTGTTTCTTTGTTGTTTTCCTGATGTCTGACTAGTATTTCACTGTTTTAGTTTGTGGCTGTTGTCCCTTAGCCTTTTGCACTTTTGAGAAGAGTCTGGTTCCATCTTCTCGATAACACCTGTTTAGGTATTTGAAGACGGCAGTAGAATGTCACCATAGCCTTCTCTTAAGCATAAACAAATACAGCTTCCTCAGCTCCTTCTTGTATGTCACATGTTCCAGCCCCTAACCCACTTCTGTACGGCAGTATCTTTCTTGGCTGGAAAGTGTAAAACTGGACATAGTGCTTCAGATGCAGTCTCACAAATGCTGACTCAAGGTGAACGATCCCCTTCCTTGACCCAGGCTGCACCTGTGCTAATACAGCCTGTCACTGTTGCAAGGGCACATTGCTGCCGCCTGTTCACTTGTCCACCAGGACCCCCAGGTCCACTTCTGCAGAGCTGCTCCCCAGCTGCTGCTTAGCACCCAGCCTGTGCTGTTACACGAGATTGTTTGGTTCCAGATGCGGGACTTGCATGTGGTTTTGCTGAACTTCATGAGGTTCCTGCCAACCAGTTCCTCTGGCCAGCTGAAGTCCCTCTCTTTGCACCCACTGGTTTGGTATCACCTGCAAACTTCCAAAGAGTGCATTCTTTCATATCATGCAGATTGTTGATGGAGATGTTAAATTGTATTGACCATTAAGGAACACCACTAGTAACCAGCATTAAAGAAATCCAACTGGTAGCCGGTCACAGCCTTCTATTCCTGGCAGTTCAGCCAGTTTTTCAACTGCCTTGTAGTCCACTTACCCATGCAATATCTCGCCAGCTTGGCTACAAGAATACTATGGGAGATCTTGTCAAAAGCTGTGCAAAAGTCAATGTAAAAGCGTCTTCTGTTCTCCCCTTGATCACACAGCTGTTCATCCTGTAGACGGCAATTGCGCTGATCAGGGATGGTTTGCCCTTGGCAAATCTGTGCTGGCTGTTCCCAGGCTACTTTCATGCTTGTTATTTATCTGGACATAGCTTCTGGAAAGATTTGTTCTACGAATTCTCTTCTTAACTGAGCTTAGGCCAACCGGCCTATAGGTCCCTAGATGCTTCTTGACTTTCTTGAAGAAGAGCATGATGTTTGCCTTTTTCCAGTCATCAAGACCTTTGATCACTATAGCCTTTTGAAAATGATAGAGAGCAACTTTACAGCGGCACAGGTCAGCTCCCTCAGCACCCTTGTATGCATCTCATCCGCTCCAATGGACTTTTGTATGTCAAGCTTGCTTAAGTGGTCCTTAATTTTATATTCTTCTACTGTAGCTAATGCTTCACTCCCCCAGACTCAGCCAGTAGTCTGAAGGATCTGAAAGCCCTGGGATCAGAACTTACCACTAAAGACCAAGGTACAGAACTCGCTGAGTACCGTGGTCATTAGAAGGCTTTTTAATGTGCTTTGCTTTGCTTTTGCAGGCCTTATAAATGTATTCTTTTCTTAAGTTTCATCTTCCTTGAATAATTTTTTTTGTGCAGCCCAGTATAAGGTCCTATATCTATAATGAAGGACAAAGGAACACAGCAAAATCAAAAGACTTTGGGTTTTTAGTAGAGAAGTAGATGGATGTGAATTCCCACTGCAATTGTCATTCAGGGATGATGGTGATGGTTCTGGCAGCAGGGTTCTGTCAAGCAGAAGTAACAAGTCTTCAGTAACTTCATGCATGTGGTATTAATGGAACAGTTACTGGAATACCGTGTCTAGCTTTATCAATAATTTTCATTATTAAATTGCTGTGTTTTTTTTCTGCTCTTTTTGGGGACCTGAAGGGGTGTCTACCTTTGATTTCCAGTCATAGAACATCAGTTTGAATTTGTCTTGCTATCGTGCTGTTTTCACCACAGAAATTTGATTGACATAATTACTAAATTTTACCAACTTCTATATGGAGTTTGTCTGAGAAATTACTGGCTTTCTAAAGTCTCACTGTAGTCTCACATCTTGCAAATCCCAGAAAGTTTTTTCTGAATTTTTCAAAATTCTCAACATCTTGTTTTCATAGTGTGGCTACTGTTAGAGCAGTAAGTACATATAGCGGCTTGTCCACCAGTTGAAAACCTTAATATCAGGCTGAATGCCGTTCTAAAACATATGCTCTAGAACACAGAGAAGTTATTGGCTTAATGCCCAAGTTCTTGGGTGAGGTTTGTAGTATGTAATGCAAGAAACTGGACCAGATGGTATTAGTTGTGCTTCTGGCATAAACGTTCATCTGCTACAAGGAGATTATGCTTTACTTATTGCACAAAAGAGTTAACCTCATTACACCAACACTTTCAGCAAAAACAGGCTCAATCTATCTTACAAGTATGTGTTTTACAGATTAGGATCAGAAGGAGATGCAACTTCTGTTTGGTAGAAGCCAATATCTGTTGCACTGATTAACGTTATTTTTGTCCAAATGCTTTTGTTACTTTAGAAAACCGTATCAGGAAAACATCTTAGGCTTTTTTTTTTTTTCCAAAGTAACTAGAAAACCATGGTGAAATTAGTGAATTGAATGTGTAGAAAGGGAGGAAAACCTCTATAACCAGTAAATGAAATGGTATTTCAGAGTGTATAGTATTACAGATCTACGTTGTAGATCTGTGTGTCTTGTCTAATGCATCTACAATGTAGATCTGTAATGAAGGGGGGAAAACTGGGTGTACTCCTATTACATTCTCTACCAAAACCCCTTCTTAACATGTGCAACCATACACTATTTCATACTATTCATACTATTTCATACAAAGCAGGGTGGGAGGAATATCGACTCTTAGTAATTTCTCCTTATCCCAGTTTCTTTACAAGGGAGGAATGGAGAGGAAAGTAAAAGGGTGGGTTTTTTTGCAGTCTTCCCCACCACCACCCTGTTTCACGGAGTTAAATTGCTGCTTTATTATATATCTGAGCACTGGCTTAACGTACGTTTGTGGTTTGTTTTTTTTCCAGAAAAATAGAAATAGTGCAGTTTGCAAGTCGCACTCGTCAACTGTTTGTTCGTTTGTTAGCCTTAGTCAAATGGGCTAATAATGCTGGAAAGGTGGAAAAATGTGCGGTAAGTTAGCAATAGAGTTTGGTATGAAATAATCTCTAGGTGATATGGGATTTTGGAACAGCCTAACTTCTCGTTACCGTAGAAGTTTTTTTAAAAAAGCCTGTTTTATGTGCAAATTAATATTAAATTATAACCAATTTCTTCCTATTTAGAAATCTTGTCTTTCAGCAGTTCACAGTCCCGAAAACTCAACAGCGGCAAAAAGTGAAAGGCTTGTCTGCACAGAGTTT
Source organism: Pluvialis apricaria (assembly GCA_017639485.1). NCBI lineage: Eukaryota > Metazoa > Chordata > Aves > Charadriiformes > Charadriidae > Pluvialis > Pluvialis apricaria. The sequence continues at coordinate 96,971,395 of CM030007.1, read as the reverse complement.
CAGGAGTGCTTTGGGATTAGGTGATAGGACAGGGAAGATGGTGATCTCAGTGTGTTAGTTCTTATTAACGCTTTCATGCTGCTCTTGGTTAAATAAGAATAAAGTCCAGAATGTTGCAAAAAAATAAGCCCCAAGTGATTAGAAACAAGTATGGTTGCATTCCAGTAGCAATCATCACATAAAGAGCTGTGAGGCTTTACAGATCCTCCACAGCATTGGAAATGGCATGCAGGTTTAAAGTGTCCTTGCATACAAATGTAAGAAATGGCCAGAATATTCATTCTTTGTTTGTTTTATAGATGTGATTACTTGAACTGGAAGTGACAGATAAAATCAACTCAGTCATGTGCACTAGATGAACTGAATATGAAGGGGCATTGATTTGTGCATTTTTTGTACGCGTGCTTTTTTTTTCTTCCCCTCTTTGTCTTCTACAGATGATATCAAGTTTTTTAGATCAGCAAGCCATTCTGTTTGTGGACACTGCTGATCGTCTGGCATCGCTAGCTAGAGATGCTTTGGTTCATGCTCGTCTACCTAGTTTTGCTATCCCGTATGCTATTGATGTTCTGACAACTGGATCATACCCACGTCTGCCTACCTGCATTAGGGTAAATAATGCTGCCATATGGCTGGGGGGGGGAGGGCGGGGAATCCCCTATACAGTATCAAAGGCATGTTGATGAAACTAATTGTCTATGTGCAAATGAAACAGTAGTTTAATGCAGGCCTAGTGCCAAGTCTCTGTAGCATCAGTTTCTCATGCAGAGCACTTCCTATTTGAATAAGTTATTGTTTCCCAGTAAAGCATTCTCTCCATTTAAATTCGTTCTGCTCTAGGATGAGTATAGTAACAACCCCTCTTCCTTGGTTCTTTAAGTATTTGCACGTGCTAAGCCATCATCCTAGAAAAATGAAGTGTGAAAAGGAGATATTGACATCTTTTGTTCCTAGAGGTTTTACCTGTATTTGGAAATGGACTGAAATACTTAACAGTTCTCTAGTGCTGCTGCCTTTTCTTACTGTTAAAATGCAGAATAACAGGATTTTGTGAAGTAATATAAACAGTAGGACCTGTGACTTAGATCTATAGCTACAGGTAAGGGTTGGCTTTCAAATCTTAGTCTTTAAAAACAAGTTTAGCCTGATGTAAGGCCCTGAATTTATTTAATTGATCCTAGTTGAGCAATTTTATTCAGTTGTCAATCTCAGGTAAAATGTAATCAACTAGAAAACAAACTTAGTGTAAGATATAAAACTTTGTTTGTGTGTAATGCCCTGTAGTGTTTATATTTTTAGACTTCTGGTCTGGTTAGTTTTCACCATTGCTACTGTCAATGTATTATACGTGTTTGAGATATGTAGACTTGTTTGTGTTTATTTTAACAGGATAAAATAATCCCTCCTGACCCAATAACAAAGAGTGAGAAGCAAACCACACTTCATCAGCTAAACCAGATTCTTCGACACCGATTAGTGACTACAGATCTTCCTCCACAGCTGGCAAATCTTACAGTTGGTAAGAACTGGAATTACTTTTTGAAGAATACATTATTGCAGGCTTATTTAAAACGCTTGCTTTAGCGCTAAAGCAAAGCTAAGAGATAGACCGTTAGGCATGCTTCATCTGTTAAGACTGGGATTCTGTCTGTATGACATGAAAATGTGTTCTTCCCTATTGAAAAATGAGGGCACTGATAATATTGTTGAAATATTATTTACTTTCAAGAAGAAATCCTGTGCAGTTAATGGCAAAAGCTTGAAGACATTGTCTTGCTCTTTCAGCAAATGTGTTACAAGAGAGTATTAGGCCTAACAATGCAACTGCTTTATCTTAAGTTAATTTTAAAATGCGATTGAAGTAAACTGTTAGGTGTTTCTGTAGAAACTCTTTGAACTTTAGGTTAAATAAGTCACTCCAGTGTTGCTTTTTTTAAATCTGTTTTGGTATTCATCTTCATGCATAGAATTTGTTCATATTTATGCATGCTTTTAGTGCGGTGGCTCACTGCAGTGCCAGATCTCTAAATCTGTTTTCAGATCTTTGTTTTCCTTTAGCCCAAGTAGTGTTAGACATTGACCTTTTTTACAAGAAGGATGTCTATAAAGTGGAGTAAGTTATTGCAGAATTGCAGAGAACAGGGCTGCAATGGACCTAGTCCATGCTTTTAACTAAGACAAGATTAGCCACATTTAAACCATACCCCACAGACCTAGACTGAAGATGTGTATGAAAAATCTTCATAGTAGTTTTCACTAGTCCCTATGTGAATGCTTGCAATATCAGTATTGGAGCCATTTTTGTGCAATGGAAGTGTAAATGGATATATGTCTGAGCTCTTCAGATCTTTCAGTTAACTAAACAATTCAATGACTAATAGTTTCTGGCTTGTGGTTTGGTTTGTTTTAAGAGCATGTCTGGGATGCTTTTGAAAATGAATGAGTTAAAGTGGTTAAAATTTCTATAGGAATATTTCTATATGTCTGTAATTGCAAAGGTATATGGCATATTTTAAGTGATTGAGAAGAAGGTTGACCCACACATTACAGTAAGGACTTCTACTAAATCTTTTTTGCTCTACCACTCATTCTCTTTGTGACCTTGCTTACATAGTTTTGACAGTTTTTCTTCCCAGCTCTTGAAACTGATAGCAGTGTTCACAAAGGTGTATGTCAATTAGATAAACAGTGTACCTAGCCTTTGCTTGTGTGCATATATATATGTTATGCAAAAGATTATCTTCTTCACATGAAAATTGAGTTACAATATTGTAATGTTAAATAAATGGTTTGCAGTGAAATGTTTCTCTTTTATGTGTTTGTTTTTCTCTTTTAGATTTCAGCCTGGGCTGAGATCATGTTCTGAATCTCTTTTGAGTTCTGCTTAGAGTATTCATTTTTTATATAGCAAAGAATTGGAAAAATTCAGCGACACATTTTGTTTGTGTGACTTATCAGGCTGGTAGTTAGGTCAATGTTACTCTGTATTATAGTAGCACAAGTGTTAACAAGTTATCATGACTAAAGTACTGCCTTCAGGGCAGTTTGGTACATCTGTCCGTGCTGCTTATTGACACTGGTTCTGTTGCAGAAGCAACTGTAAAGTCTTCAGAGCGGCACAGAAACATACGCAACAGAGCAGAAACCATAGGGAAGTAATCTGTTGTGAGTTCCAGGAGATGCCACACTGATATTTTGAGGCGTCTTAGGAGACTGAGTGAAATAAAATGTTTTTTTCTTCCTTAGCCAATGGCCGTGTGAAGTTCCGAGTTGAGGGTGAGTTTGAGGCCACCTTGACAGTGATGGGTGATGATCCTGACATCCCCTGGCGCCTTCTCAAACTGGAAATTCTGGTTGAAGACAAGGAAACTGGCGGTAAAAAAAAAAAAATCAAACCTACACTTTCTTTTTAACATGATGTTCATCTCTGATGCTCTATAAATCTTGTTTATACTGTCTTTTGCATATCACAACTTAAGATAATGAATCAGTGTATACTTGTCGTGTTTTCACCTTGCTCTATATGCTTTTAATACCTCAACAATGGTAGACTGTGACAGTGTAGTTGACTGAAATTTCCAGATTAAACCAAGGATTTTGTTTTTTTATTAGAAATTCTGGTATGGAAATTGCTCCGTACAGTTGCATATTTTTTTAATTTATTAATTGATTTATTTAATTATTTTAAATACCTAGTTTCTTGATATCTAATGTGCATTATTTTTAATTCATCAAAGATGGTCGAGCCTTGGTTCACAGCATGCAGATCAACTTCATCCATCAGTTGGTCCAGTCACGGCTGTTTGCTGATGAAAAACCACTTCAGGACATGTACAGCTGTCTGCGTATCCTTCTGAAAGTTGCTTTTGAATAAGTTGTTTAATGTAGCCTTGCTATTCCTAATAGCTGGAGGTCAAGAAAGGTTGATTCCCTATTGAGCTGGGGGAATTGTCTGGATGTGGAGTAAAAGTAACGGCCTTGGAAACAATTATTCTCAGGTGCCAGCATGTAAAATTTGTTTTTACACACTTAATCAGCAAAGGTAAAGGTGAGGTACTCAGGACAGCAGGTTGTGTCATAGGTCAGCGCAGGAGCAGCTGGCTGCATGTGCTAATTTCAGAGGTAGAATACAGTGCTGATTTGGAAGGTATGGGAGCTGACAATTCTTGCGACCAAAAACTGCAGTAAGGTGATGATTGTGTGTTAACTGTACTGCACCTGTGTGAATAATAATGTGCAGGAAGTAATGCAGTGATTTTCTATGTGCAAAGGGCATGTTGCTCGACAATGTGAAACGATTTTCAGTGAAACAGTTTCTGCAGAAACAAATAGAATTAGAATCATGTTATTTTAGGGTGACCATGGGTTAGTGTTAACTATAGGGTGAATTGAATTTCTTTGTTAGTAATCTTCTTTTCCCTAAGAGATGGTCAGAGTTAAAAATCTGTAAAATAAAGCTATTGTGACACTCTTGTCTAACACCCTGCTCTAGATAAGAGTTAAAAAAAAAGAAAGAAAAAACCTTTGAGAAATATTTGATGCTGTTAATATGTCTTTATCTCTGGATTAGAACATTAATGTGTTTTCAGACAGCATCTCATCTGACTTTTGTGACAAATGGATTTATGTAGCGTACAGAAACGGACTTATGTAGTGTACAGACTTTTTGGAGGTATTATATTTTCTTAACTCTGTTTGTTAGACTCCTTCTGCTTAGCACTTCAGTTGGAAGTCTTGCATTCACAAACACTAATGCTGATTCGAGAGCGCTGGGGTGACCTTGTGCAAGTAGAGCGATATCATGCAGGGAAATGTCTCTCGCTGTCTGTTTGGAAGTAAGTTGATTTTAAAGGGGCTGTTAGCAAACAATAGATGAAATAATAAGAGGGTTTTCATTTACTAAGCTTGAGCCAGAATTTTCAGAATTACGCTTTCTTTTTGATATGAGACTCCTAAATTCTTGTACTTAAGTGCCTAAATATGTTGCTTCACTTGCAAAAAAAAGTGAGAGATGTACATCAATGTACAGGAGAAAAATGGATAGTTATAAATCAGCTTGTATTTATGCAGATACCTAAATCAATTAATTAGTTCTTTGTCAATCTTTTACTATACTTATTGCTTGACTTGCACTAAATAAAATTTAAAAAAGCAATCCAGTTGCTCTTCTGTGTTGAATTTACGGCCATATAGAACTTCTTTATGTAGTCATAGTTTACCAACAGTTTTGCATTAAAATGTAAACTAAAACAAATGCTTTTTTTCAGTTCAGGTGACATAATCTTATTTTTAACCAGAACTCTCAGAATCAAGAATTAGCTACTGAAAAGCATATTTTCTGCTATTCCGGTTATATGGTTTAATTATTCTCTTTATTTTAAGTCAACAGGTGCTTGGCAGGAAAACAGGGACTGCATCTGTTCATAAAGTTACTATTAAAATTGATGAGACTGATGTCTCAAAACCCTTACAAATATCTCATGAACCTCCACTGCCAGCCTGTGATTCCAAACTGATGGAAAGAGCCATGAAGGTAAAGGTTTGCTTTGCAGTAGACGTCTAGGTTTATGAATCAAAAACTTAAAAATGCTTTGCATTGTCAGTTTGCTTTACTTTCATTCTGTTTAAAGAGCTGTTTCGAAGTTTTCTAGTCAGCAGTTACTCTAGGTTGAGTTGTTTTTATGTTGGGACCTAAAATTATTGTTACAAATTATTGGCCCTGACTTCATCTTAAAAATTAAACCTATTTTACAGTGCGTTATATACTACTTAGGAGACAGAAGGCAGAGGCTGGGGAGAAACAACAGCAAAGTTTCGATTATGGTTAGCATTTGGGTTGAAATGCTTTATAGAAAGCCAGTTCTTCCCTTTCCTGTCTTGATGATGATGTGTAAGCTTCCTCTGAAAATCGGCTTCCCCATGTTGCTTGAGTTGGCTACCTAGCAGTGCTATTCACTTTAGAAGAATCTTGTACAAGATTTCCAAATCATAATGTAAAAGAGCTAATGTCGTTTGCTTGTTACAAGTGTTAGGCGAAGCTTGGTTTTACATTATCACTAACCAGATTTTGTTATGTGGCCTGTTTAAATGTGCCTTTGTACTGTTCAAATTCACGTATGTTAAAGGTGGGATTGTTGAAATGATCCGAAATGAGCAACTGCAGTCCACTTCTACTTAGATAAGGCTCCACTGGTCTAATTCTAGATCTTGGTTAATGGTATGTAAGAGAAACTGCGTTCTAGGTTTTATAATTAGTCTTCCATGAGATCCTCAGCAGGTCTGGCTGTGATATATCAGGATGTGTGTTTGTTGTTATTTCTTAGTGTTTTAATAAACTGTAATGAATGGTGTAGTTTTCAAACTTTCAGTACAGTTTTTCCACAGGGAAAAAACTCCCTAGCTCACATTCTTCACGTGTTTTACAGAGTATGTACGGTAGGTGAAGGCTATCATCAGTAGATAGTTCTGTAAAATATAGATAGTTCTGTATTTGAGCCTCTTGTCCATCTTGTTTACGAAGTCTGTTTACCAAGTCTCTATGTGGTGAATGTCAAGAACTTCGTATATTTGGGCTACAGAGGAATGTGGGAGACTTAGTGGAGCATAGTAGCCTTCTACTCTACTTCTAGAGTAGAAATTCTACTATTAGTATTGTACATATATACTAAATTTACTCATTTAATAGCCTAAATTAGCATATTTAGGCTACTAAATAGACAGGTGATTTAGTGAAGATGCTGTATTTTTGCCTAAATCCAGGAAAATGTGCATTATCTAGAACATCTGCTGAAGTTCCACTGGAGCTGATGCAATTTAAGCTCACTGAATCAGGTCTACAGACTGTAGATTAAGATATAAGGCCACTGTAAATTTGAGATTTATCAAAGTTAATGTTGACTGCCTTTATAACTACTTGCTCTGAGCTTAAAAATTTATCAGCTGTGGTATATATACTGCTGTTCTAGTGTTTGAATAACAATCTCAGCTGTAATGACGTAGATACCACATTGTGTTTCTGTCTATTTAAGATACTATATGAAACAGTGGCATGAACAAATGTGTTTGTCTAATCAGGCTATTATACATTAACCTACTGAAAATTGGATATAGCTGTAGAACCTGTAGTCACTTGTTCATGAGGAAGACTTAAGTCGCAGCAGCTGCTGAGTTTTAAGGCCTTGTCTTGGAAAGCTGGTCTTTAGGGGAAGGTCATTCTGATAAATACGAGGGCATGTACTGAAATTCTGTAGAATTCTGTTCTGGTATAAACCTCTTCTGCATTGGTCTTTTATACTATAATAAAATTTGAGTTTAATTCATCTTGAACAGTTTTCAAAGCAATGTGAGGTTAACTAGATAAAGGTTTTGTAGTAACCTGTAGCTTTGTTTATGCAAAATATGTAAATAATGTGACTGTAATGTGAATGGATATAAATGCAAATGCTTTAATTTAGGTTGCACAAGTAAGCTACAGTGAATGTAAGTGGTGGCGTAAGCTTCAGTACTGGCAGTGCAACAGCCTCTAGATACTTCTGGGTTCGGCAGGGTTGCTTTTACTCAGTGTCTGCCACTACATCTTGACGGCATTGCTACCCTGTTAGCAGGACTAAAACTAGTGTGTTGTGTTTCATGCTACAGCTCACATATGATGTGTTTGTGTAGAGGCAACCACAGTTTAAGAGTGTTGGGTTTTGGGGGTTGTTGTGCTTGGTTTTTTTTTTTCCATAGATTAAGCTGGTTATAAACAGATGCATGCTAAGCTGGGAAATACCCCAGCCTTCATCCAGAACAAGTAGGTCTGCACAGGGAGTGGCAACAGCATAGTTTGTGAAACTTTTTTCTTTTACATTTTCTTCCAGTTTTCTCTCAAAAACCTTCCCACTGCCTGCTGCACAGACAGAATCTGATGTTAGTTTTTTGTATTTTATAGTGATCCAGATATTCAATTTAATAGTTCATTTGGTTCACTGCAATTCTAAGGAAATTCTTTCTGAAGTGATCGTTTTATTAAGTTAAGTGGTTTTGTTCCAGTGTGCTAGTGCATAAAGTCTACGCATCAAATTTGACCTCACTCAAGTACATTCCTTTTTTACAGATTGACCACCTATCAATAGAAAAACTCCTAATAGACAGTGTCCATGCAAGATCTCATCAAAAACTTCAGGAGCTGAAAGCCATTCTCAAGAGCTACAATGTTAATGACAATTGTACGTATTTTCTACTGCAGTTTGTTTCAAGTTAATTTCCGTTTGTGCCTAGGAATGGTTTCCTTCTTGGTGTTTCTTGTTTTCATTAATTTAAATAAAAATATGAAAAAATAAAGGGAGATGTCTTCAGAATTAACAAGACAGTTTTAAATTATTCTGCATTGATAATTGTAAAATACTCATACCTCTAAATGCAGTATAATAGATGAAGCTGGTAGAGCATTATAGTCTGGGTTGAAGCGTTAAAAGTTGTCTAATGTAAAACTTGTATGTGTTCAGAATTGAAAGCAAATCCTTCATTTTCTTGAGCTAGCGTTGTATGAGACTGCTTAAACTGTTGCTGAAACTATTGGGATTTTAATTGAGCTTGTAATCGTGAGGCAGTGAGTTAAAAGATATTCAAGGATTAATAATTTCCTTCAAATTTGGTCTGTCTCTTCTTGTTGGTTTGTTTTCACAGAGAAATTCTTATATTTGGTTCCCTCTTTATGTTAACTGTAATAATGTGTAAGTGAAGATTGCTTATATGAGAGCAAACAGGTTTTGTGATTATAATGGACTAAGTTTTAATATGATGAGCTTGAATTTTGTGGCAAATTATTAACATCAATTTTTATTTAGCATTCATTGAGACGGCTCTTCCAACTCTTGTAATTCCGATTTTGGAACCATGTGGTCGGTCAGAGTGCCTGCATGTATTTGTTGATCTCCACTCTGGAATGTTTCAACTGATGCTGTATGGTGTTGGTAAGTAGGTGCAAAACCAGTTTGTATTTAATATCTTGCAAGAATCCTGCATTATGAGGTAATTTTGTGAACAGTTCTGTCAAATCTGTGAAGTTCTATAAGTAAACAAGGGTAATGCAAGTGAACACCGCACTTGGGTCATCATTTATGTATTTGAATTTGAGGAATGCAGAAGTGGGTCTTTGTGCTTCAGAGTCGCAGTCCAGTTAGGTATGTTTTAAGAGGACAACAGAATAAATGTTGTTAGGCATCATTGCAATGCATGTTCTTTATGGCTCATGATTCCCAGGTTGTGCTGCTAATGGATGCGGGCATTTCATAGGGACCTGACCGAGAATTGTATTATGTGACCTTATACATCTTGAGTTACTGTTCAAATCTTACCTTCAGGTTTCAGATTACTTAAGAAGGAAAGTGAGCTCTTTTAGTTTATTTGCCTAATAACATACTGCTGTGGTTTTACAAGCATTATGGATCATTTGTTGTGTATCTGTCTCTTCACAGTGAGCCACGTAGAGCAGTTAAGGGGCAACAAATACAAGTTGCACTAGGAAAAGTTTCATCTCAATATAAGAAAGAAATTTTTTACAGTGAAAACAATCACTGGAACAACCCCCTCCCCACAGATGTGGTGAAGTCCCCATCACTGGAGGTTTTCAAGATGCAATTGGGCAGGGTGTTAGATAATCTCATCTAGGCTCCCTTTCCCACAAAGGGTTGAATCAGATGGTCTTTCGAGGTCGCTTCCAATGTGGGCTGTTCTGTGATTCTGTGATTAATTGTTTGTTAAATTAAATGAGACATTTTCATTAAAAGGTCAAAATTTTGTTTGAAGAGCAGATGTTAAGACCATTCACTCACCTAATGTTCTTGCAGATCAACTGACGCTCGATGACATAGAGAAGTCTGTTAATGATGATATGAAGCGTATCATTCCTTGGCTTCAACAGCTCAAGTACGTGTCTTGAATGATTCACTTAGTTTGCAGAAAATGAATCACCATATTCGTATTTTGGATGATCACACTTGCATGGCTTTGTGTTTTACCACAGTAGGGCATATACTCTTTTGCTGTTCTGAGCAATCTTGAGTACTCGCAATCTTCTCTAAATGGGTGGAAGAAATTCTGCTTTTGCTTGAAGTTGATTCCATAGACCTCCTTTAGTCTGCCCCCTTACACAGAGCCTCACGCATTGCTATGCGCACGCTCTGCTGAAGTCTTTTCACTCTAAGTCAGTAGCAGGCTGCTTGCTTCCTGAGGATCTCATTTTGTGTTCATGTTCATTTTCTATCATCTCCTTTATTCCACTCTGTTTCTACAGCTGAACTCCGCTTGTTTCTCAGCAAGAACAATCTCTCTTCTCACAATGCAGAGGAAAAACCAGGAAGTGGCCTAGGATGATTTAAATAATATCTGTTTATCTTCTAACATTTCAGCCCTTGCTGGTTTAAACCTCTAATCTTCCTTCCATAAAACCCTGAGATTTAAGCACAAAATACATTTGGCTCCCATAAGAGGTTGTAGCAAATAATACAAATACAGTTTGCATCTACATGAAAACTAACTTCCACCTGCTCTGTCGTTTTGGAAATTCCCAGTACTCTGAGCTAATTGCAGGGTGAAACCTCTATTTGAGGAATTTTGCTTCTAAAAGAAGCATGATGACGCATGAAGCACTGGCACCCTGGAGAAACTAATCAACCTCCCTTTGTTATAAATAATGTACTCGAGATAATGGCTTGGGTAGTGCTGAGGAAGCTAGGCAGTCCCACGAAATGTCTTTTAGGACAGCTATACCTAATATGTATCTATGAGAATAAACGTGGTGTGTCGTGATGGGGAGATGCTGAGCATCCACACTTTCCACTGCTGTTTTCAGTGGAAGTTTGACTGAAAAAGCAAGCCACACGTTTCTGAGCCCCTTTCAAGCCTAGCTAGGCTTTCTTGCCTTGTCACTACAGTCAAAATCCATTGGAGCAGGACAAAGTTTAATTCCAAACATTAGAATAAATTTGGTGTCTCGCGTGTGGTTCTTCATGTTCAAACTTACTCAGTTGAATGAGTTTGTTTATACCATAATCCAGAGTGACATCTGGCTTTGGTGACTTTTTTTCTGTACTGCTTACCAGCATATGGGAGCAAAGACTTTCTTTTCTATACCAATAAATAATCAAAGATTCCAAATTGTGAAATAACTGTAATCTGCATGTTTTTTAACTTGTCCCTTTTTAATATTGTAATTTCATGTTGTGTATTTATGTATTACTTCAGTGAATAATTTCAGGGGTTTTCCTCTTAAATGAACAGCTGTCTTTTACTCAAGCTGAATACAGTATGTAAAGATAGTAATAAGAAAACATAAACTCATGAAATTTTCTGTGTGATGTTTTTTTTTTTTGGTGTGTATAACTTGTGCAGCAATGGTAGAATTTGACTTAGAATATGACTGACTTAATTTGACACTAATGCTCTAAGCAGCAGTATACTAGAATACAGTCTCAGGGTACTAATACCTTTATTTCAATGCAAGGTTCTGGCTTGGACAGCAACGTTGCAAACAGTCTATAAAACATCTGCCTACAGTGAGCAGTGAAACTCTCCAACTAGCTAATTATGCTGGCCATCCGGTGGGAAACCTTTCCAAACACAAATTGTTTATCAAACTCACTCGCCTTCCGCAGTACTACATTGTAAGTAACTGAAAAATGCTTCTATCTTTTGCTCCCAATCATGGATATACCAGACAGTTTGTCTGTTTTACTGTTAAATTTGGAACCAAGTGATTGATATAATCCTTGACTCACCCTTCTCTTATTCAGTGGGTTTGTTAAGCAGTCAGGCTTGTAGAGAGGAGGGGACACAAAGCTTTCTTTCTCGGCAACTTTCCCATTCTCTTCATGTTTTCTGAAAGTTTAATCTTCCTTCTCTTCTTGGATCCCTTTCCTGGCCGCAGTATTAATATCTTGAAAAAGACGAATGTCTTTTCTTTGAGGGGGAGAGGATAGGAACTGATGTAGACATATTCTTAGCTTGAGGGTCTTCTAAATTTGTTGTTTTGTTTAAATATAGGTTGTAGAGATGTTTGATGTTCCTGGCAACCCCACAGAACTAGAGTACAAGTACCATTTTCTCTCTGTGAGCTATGCTGAAGGAGATGACAGCCCTGCTACTGCACTTTTACTACAGCAGTTCAAACCAAACATTGAAGAGTTGGTACTAGACACAAAAAGTGGGAAACAAATGAAAAGTGGTGTCAAGCGCAAGGTATGTGCCTCAAAAGCCATTGGGCTAGTTATAGAGCCTGAAAGCTCTGTATGTTCTGAGCATCAATACCAGCTTTAGTAGTGTTGTTTCAAAAGTTTGTATGGTTGACATCTTGTATTGTGGCTTGGTTCTCTGGACTACTTCCCTAGGGGGAGGTGTTGGGAAACTATTTTGCAACAGTTGTCTTCTAATTCATACCATGCCTTCTCAGCTGTTCTAAAGAGCCAAGGCTGTGCTGAGATAGCTAGAATAGCTTGTGTACGCAGAGCACTGCTATCTGTGTGATATGCTTTGTGCCACGTAGGTGTAGTCTTTGAAAGACTCGCAGGGTCTGATAAGAGTTACTTCTCAGGGTCGGGCTGACATGGCTTAGTGATATGTAAATACAATTGTACAGAAGGAGGTGATTATAAAATTACATTAACTGGATTGGTTCAGTCCTGAAGTAGACCAGATCCTTTCAGGAGTTTGTGCTCAGGGTGTGATTCATTTAAAACTTGGATGACTGAAATTATCCTTTGACATCTTTTCAAAATGTTTACTCCAAATGTGCAAGTACATTTGTCTTTATTTTAATTCTAGTTATCTGGTGATCCGTGTTCCATAGAACCTAAGAAACCAAAACGGTCGGGAGAAATGTGTGCCTTCAATAAAGTGCTAGCTCATATTGTAGCCATGTGTGATACAAATATGCCATTTATAGGGCTTCGTATGGAGGTATGTATTAAAAAACATTTTGTTTCCTTCTTCCCCTCTACTACTCCTGATTCTTTTGGCTAGATGCGACTAGTCAGCAAACTTGTGGTCATGTGTTCACTTTGGAGTTCCCCTGCCAGCTGAGCCTGGGTGACTGATGTTCTACACTGGGTTGCTCTAGTCTTGTTAGAGCTGGTTCTCTAATACCAAACAAAACTACTGCAAAAAGCTTGAAAAGTTGAGGGACAAAGGAAAATTAGAAGATGAAAGACTCGCTTCTGGGAGGGGTTGGGAGGCAACTTTATACTGGATTTGCATAGACTGTTTTTTTAGCTTTCCAGTGCTTGAGGATGTGAAACATCTGTCACCCTCAGGGAAAAAAAAAAAAAAATCCTTGAAAAAGTTAAAAAGTTACAGTTATTTTTCTTGACTTTGTTTGGCATAACATTTTTCTTCTCCGTTCCTAGTTATCTAATATGGACATTCCTCACCAAGGAGTACAAGTAGAAGGAGATGGCTTCAGCCATGCAATACGTTTATTAAAGTAAGAGGATATGTTCCTGTGTTTCATTTTATTACTGTACATATGCTTGAGAGAAAAAAAGGATTGTTTGGGGAGTAACACTAAAAATATTGGGAGGGGAGGGATGTTTGGGTTTTTTGTTTACTTTTTTTTAGTTATTGTGTGTCTTTCTCCTGTGAAACAGTGCTGGAGAAAGAGGAAAACAAGAGTAGATGCAGAGCTAACTATAATTTGTTTCCTTCATTAGCCTAAATTGGTGAGCTCTGAAAACAGTCTGACAGTCCTCAATCCTAAAATCCAGGCAGTGCTAAGGAAGATTTGGTGATGATTCACGAACATGTAACTGCAATTTTAGATCAGATCAGAGGCTTACATACTCCATATGTTATTTGAGAATTACCAGTGTCTGATACTGCAGAGGAAAATGCAAGGAATCCCAGAAAAGACAACTGCATGGTAAAAAACTTGTAGAGGAAACATCTGAGAATCATACAGTAATTTAAGAGTCGAAGGAACCTGTGGAAGTCATCTGATCCAACCTTCTGCTTAAAGCAGGGCTGATCAACTGCATTTTCTAATATCCAAGGGGTTTTGTGCCCTGCCTGGACACAGCGATCTCAAATGCAGACTAGAGAGGGGTAGTCGCTTGACTGCTTGGCTAATACAGCCCAGGATGCAGCAGTCTGTCACTGCTGCAAGGGCACGCTGCTGATTCCTGTTCAGTCTGTCTCCCAGGCCCCCACGTTCTTTTTCTGCAGAGCTGCCCACCCAGCAAGTCAGTCCCCACTCTGTGCTGTTGCTTGAGGTTGTTTATGCCCAAGTGCAGGACTTTGCATTTCTTTTCATTGAACTTCATGAGGTTCCTGCTAACTGGTTCCTCCAGCCATCTGACGTGTCTCTGAATGGCAGCCTTCTCCTCCAGCATGTTAAGTGCTCCCTTCAGTTTGGCGTCATCTGTGAACTTGCTATTCCTTTGCATCACGTAAGGTATAGAAATTGCTAGATAGTATTGGTTTCTGTGTTAACCCGAAGGAGTACCAGCCACTAATTGGACCTGCAACTATTGACCACGGTGCTTTTTACCTGGCAGTCCAGGCAGTTTGTCACACTTCTTGGAGCCTACGTCAAGACTCACCAGTTAAACTTTGGATTATGTTGTGGAGGAAAACAGATTGTATCAGTTTAAAACAAAAAAAATCAAACTCCAAAGACACCTTCTAGAATAAAATGTTCTTAACTTCTTTTATGCTGCAGAAATGTATAGTGATACAAAGGCATCAGTCTCTAAATGCATCAGGCCCTACTGTTTTAACTTGGCATATGAGCAGAAAAGTACTGAGAACTCGTGAGCTGAAGTTAAGGGTGGTACATGAAATTTCTGGATAGACACTTAAGGGATTTGAAAAAGACTTTGGCATGTTTTTACTTCAGCTTTATTTAGTCTTTCCCCTGAGCTCAATTCTCACATTGGGATATGAATAAATTAGTGGGTACTAAGATAACTGTGAGCTTGTTCTAGAAGGCAAACTGATTCATGAGTTCAGATTGCCACAGAACTTACTTTCATCTTTTTTGGCTTGTTTCTCTGTATAAAAGCTTTATATTGGTGTGCTCTTTCTTCACCAGGAGATCAGGGCAATTGAACAGATCCCTTAACAGTCTGTAATTTGCAGGTGTTGAATCCATATTGGATTGGTCTGGTCTTAGAGTGCTCCTGTAACACACTTATTACAGTCCTTGAAGAGGAATAGGGTATCTTGCTGTGCAGTCCAGCTGTCTTTGCTGTTGATTTGTCCATTGTTTCATGTCCAGACTTGGAAGCCCTTCAGGAAATGTTAGAAGGTAGTATTTTTAGATTTGGAACTGTGCTGCATATAATTGAAGTTTTTTTTTTATCATGAATAGAATTCCTCCCTGTAAAGGTGTAAACGAGGAAACGCAGAAGGCTCTGGACCGATCTCTTCTTGATTGCACTTTCCGATTACAAGGTAGAAATAATCGCACATGGGTGGCTGAGCTGGTGTTTGCAAACTGTCCACTTAATAGCACTTCATCCAGGGAGCAAGGTAAATTTTATTTAGGAAGACTGGTACATTTTGTATCTTTGTGGCTTACTTTGTCTGTTCCAGTTGTTGTAAAGTTTTGGTGTTACTGGAAAACTGTCTGCTGTTAAGATTTCTCATAAACCACAGTGTACCTGAATCAAAATTTTGACTGCTGAGTTGATGTACTTTTATTATGTAAATATGGTTCCTGGTCACTCAGTCTGTAAAACATTGTTTAGGAACCACTAGTTTAATCAGCATTTACCATCTCCTAACACTGCAGGACCAACCCGTCATGTTTACCTGACGTATGAAAACCAGTTATCTGAACCAGTTGGAGGTCGCAAAGTTGTTGAGATGTTCCTTAATGACTGGAACAGTATTGCTCGGCTGTATGAATGTGTCCTGGAGTTTGCACGATCCTTACCAGGTACAGAAATCAACTCCTTTTCATTAAAATGATGTATTTGCAGATTACTATGGTTTTCTCAGTCTAACTCTTTTCCCTCCTCTCTTCAAAGACATACCCAACCACTTAAACATTTTTTCAGAAGTTCGTATCTACAATTACCGAAAACTTATCCTTTGTTATGGAACTACCAAGGGGAGCTCAGTAAGTAACTCCTAAGTGTACTTAAAATGTATGGTTGAAAACAGAATGGGCGAGCTTAGAGTTCTCAGGATTGTGCTACAAAATATTTCCTTGTATTACATGATTGTGGAATTAATATTTATGAATGTAGAAAAGACAGAAATAGAGGGTGCCACACTGATAATTTGGTAGGTTACTAGATGTTCAGAATTTTTGAGAATTTGTGTAAGGTGCTTTAAATTGTGGGACGGATAGTTGCGTGCTCCTGATTGATGAAAGCTGGTGTGGCAGCCTTTTTCTGAGAAACTTATGGTAAGTGTTGCTGGTCACTGCTGTACTGTGATATATGGATATATGTAAGCTGAGCGCCTAATTCTGCCTTAAAAGAAAGGACTCTAACGAAGTTTTAAATGTAGTATGCTTTCAAATGCATTAAAAAAAATAATTATTTTGTAGCAGTGCTGTTCCCTTGTTCAGAACTCTAGCTTACTCTGTAGTATTTGGATTTACATTTAATTAATTACTTTGATAACTGAGTACTTGCTCACACCCTTACCTTAAATGCAGGGTAGAGAAGGAAGTAAGGGCATGTTTATTCAGACTAAGAATATATTTTTGTGTGCAGCTGTATGCACTTGAAATTTGCTTCCTGGAAGGTTTTTGTGTTCATGTCCTAAGCTGAATTTTTAAGAGTATTTCTATGTGCATTTTATTGGGACGGTTAATAAGTAGCAAGAGTAACAGTGTAGATTTTGCATGTCACTTCCTTACGTATTAGCATGTCCAGTTCCTGTTTTTGTGTGGTATGACTGAGAAAACCAGTCCAACTCCAGCAACTCATGAATTAGTTCTCTGCCGCATGAATCTCTTGAGTTTAATTTTCTTTATCTCACCTTTAGCAGTAAAGGCTTTTTTTTGTTTCTGTTTGACTTGCTGAAATAATTCCCCAGTTTTGTGGTTGCCAACAATCCAGTTAGCTAAATGGACGTTAAAGCTAACAGCACTTTTTTCCACAACCTCGGCAACTTTTAAGGAAGGTGAGTTAGGAATCTGTTGAGCTTTGAGGAAAAATGGGAAAAAAAATGAAAGCAGACCAGGTTTCTTGTTATAACCTTGTAGTTGTTCTAGTTTCCAAGACCATTTTGTGTTCTTGACATTGCAGATCAGCATTCAGTGGAACTCCATACTCCAGAAGTTCCACATTTCACTGGGAACTGTTGGCCCAAACTCAGGTTGCAGTAACTGTCACAACACAATTCTGCACCAGCTCCAGGAGATGTTTAATAAAACACCAAATGTCGTGCAGTTGTTACAGGTAACGTTTTAAAAACTTCTCTCAAGAAAAGTGCATGATGATTAAGAGCTGAATTCTGATTAAACTGTTCTCTTTAAAATTATATGTGTATGTTATGATTGTTTATGGATCTCACTGGCAGAAGGTGGCTTGGGGAAGATTGTATCCCCCCTATATGCCCTATTTTCCATGATCTTTACTTAAAGGTAACCTCCCTGATCTCTCAATATCTGTTCTCTCTCAGGTTCTGTTTGACACTCAGGCTCCATTAAATGCCATCAACAAACTTCCAACTGTGCCCATGCTGGGTCTGACTCAACGCACCAACACTGCCTATCAGTGTTTCTCAATTCTGCCACAGTCACCCACGCATATCAGGCTGGCTTTTAGGAATATGTACTGCATTGACATCTACTGCCGGAGTCGTGGTGTTGTAGCGATACGTGATGGGGCGTACAGTCTCTTTGACAACAGCAAAATAGTTGAAGGTTTTTACCCTGCGCCTGGATTAAAGGTGACCGTTTCTGTGTTTTCTGGCATGTTGTAAATAAATGAGCTTTTAACTTGAAGTATGGATGTGATGTGAAGAGCTTTGCAAAGCTTCATTTGTGAAGAGCTGCAGTCCTTCCAAAATTCTGAGCACAGAAGGAATTTTCTGATTTATCGGTAGATTTGCTAATTACTTTGAATTAAAACTATTTCCTTTAAGAAAACTAGCATCAAGTGTCAGGGGTTTTTTTTCTTATCTATGTAATAAAATAATGTAGAGGCTACTTCAGGCATCCTTTTGTTAAAACTTGCTGAAGCTTTGTGACTAGGCTAGATGTATTCTCCAGGATTAACAACTGCTCCTCACAAACTATATTGTGTGGCAGGACAGTGCTCATACATTGCAGATGAGGAAATGCTCCATATCAGATTATTCTAGATAGAAACTTCTCTTTTGAAATAGTTTCCATCAGTGTGTAGCAGGAGCCTGTGGCTTTGCTTTTGTATACAGTGCTGGTTCGCTCTTCCTGAAAAATGAATCTGTGCATACTGACAGAATACCTTAGCTGAGGGCAGCTTGTACCAGTGCTAGTTATACTAAAATACTGGAAAGTGGCACCCATTGTGAAACAGGATAGTTTGCTAATTTTTCCTTCTGACAGTTGCAACTGAACACTGATTCTCTGCTGCTGCATTTAGCTGATCCTAAACAGCTACCTCTTTCACGAATTCCAAGTGGAAGGCTAATGGGAAGAGGAAGGGGATTGTAGATACCAATGGAAAGTATAAGAGAATGAAATTGGGAAGGTAGAAGAGGAAGTAATTCAAAAGGGTTGGCAAATTTCTCTGGGTACAAGAGAATGCAAGAGTGGAGAAGGTGATCTGGGCGTTCTTACCCAAACAGGGCAGTAGTAGGTGTGATACAGCAGACCACTATGTTCTGGATACTGATGAGTTGATCTGGAACAGCTATTTCCAAGTGTAGGCTTTTCCTTATTTTTAAGGAAAAAAGGGAAAAGTTGGTATTTCAATTAACTAGAGATGTTTCATGTTAATGAGCAAGGTTTCCTGTTTGGTGACAATGCAAGACCCCTTTTTTAAAAGAAAAAGGGACTTAAGCTTAAATATCCACTGAGAAGCTCTGTTTATGAATTGATGTATTTTGCAAACTGTTCATACTGTATATAATGAATGCCCAGTAGTAGTTAGTTCTAGAGACCTGCCTGTCTCTTATGTGCTGTAGCTGATAAAGATAGTATTAAAGCTCAGCAAACACCATGCGTATTTATGTAGTAAAATTTAAATGGAGAAATTGCTAACAAAACTGATTTTTCCACAGACGTTCCTGAATATGTTTGTTGACAGCAATCAGGATGCACGAAGACGATCTGTAAATGAAGATGATAACCCACCTTCTCCTATTGGAGGAGACATGATGGATTCTTTAATATCACAGCTTCAACCCCAGCAGCCACCGCAGCAACCACAACAACAGGTACCCTCCAGGCAAAATAAGAAAGGTTTTTTGTCTTCCACAACTGTAGGTTTCTAAGAACTTAAGTTCTAAAAGGATTAGCAGTAAAAAATGGGAAGGGAGACTATAAAAGTGCTCTGCTGTGGAATTCCCCTTGGGGCAAAACGTATTAATTTATTTTACCATTTCTCATTCCAGTGTAAACAGCCCATAGCAGATGAACAGCAGCTTTGGAAGGTCATATGAGACTTGCTGCCTTAGAAGTGAAGGACTGAGGGAGGGAAAACAACTGTTTAAGATAAAGCATGGGAAAGGGAGTCAGGAGGCTTTCGCTGTTATAGGGTGGCAGATAAAAAGGAATGAGGGGCCAGACGTTGTATGTCTTGAAGAGAAACTGCAAAAAGTCACTGAAAAAAACAGATTTCATAGGTGGGGAGCAAACTCTCATTAGTATTTTCCTGCACGTACTGAGCTTCAGTTTTAGTACAAAATGATCAAAAACTTCCATTGTCCTGTGTTGACAATTTCAGCCATTTGCAAAACAGGCAGGAGCGTCGGGAGCATATCCTCTTACTTCACCGCCCACCTCCTATCACAACACAGTGACGCCATCTCCGTCTATGATGCACACACAGTCACCAGGTAAGATGGCTGAGCGTTTGTGTGCTAATCATGTGCTGGAAATACACATGCAGCTCTTTGGGTGGGCGTGCTTCTTCTATTATTTGAGCTGTGTTTAGCTCCAAGTTAGCCAAGAGAATGCACCTTATATCGTGGAAGAATAGCAAAGCAAAGTCCTGCCACGCATGTTTTGGAAAGTACGTTTTGAAGCTAAAAAAACCCCAACCCATTCGGTGAAACTGTCGTCATTAGCTATGTAATATTTGGGACCGTTTCATTCTTACGGCTTAAAACTTGCTCTGATCAAAACCTGTACTTTTAAATACCTGCTTCTTCAGAAAAGCTTTTCATCACCAAAGCTCTGCTTTCTGCTTCCAGCTGTTATAGTGCAGCAGCTGAAAATATTTAAATTTGGGGAAGGGTTGGGCAGGAGGGAAATGCCATTCTTCAAGCCAAGTATCTTGGAACGCTTCCTTTGTGTGGTGAATCAATCTGGAAAATATAACATTCATGCATGTCCAAGATAGAGTCTTTGAGTGCAAAAACAAATTTTCGTGAATCTTGTTTGCTCTTTCTCTAAAAAGGAGATAGCTGTAGCAGTTAATAGAAAAAATTATAACAGAAAAATGGGAAATGTGTATGTGGAGTGATGTGATGTCTTTGATTAGGAAATTTGCATGCTGCAAGCTCACCTAGTGGAGCTTTAAGAGCACCATCACCAGCATCCTTTGGTCCAACTCCTTCACCTTCCTCTCTTGGAATCACAATGGGACAAACAGCTAACTTTGCCAGCCCACACGGTGAGTTCTTTACTGGCAGGTGTATATATAGTGACAGGGAGAGCACATTTGCTTCTGAAATTAAGTGTTCCAGAGCAGACCTAAGTTAATTGAGAGAAAATTCATGTTTTGTAATTGGCTTAAGTAGCTGTTTTCATACGTGTGGGCGTAACACTTAGCGGTAGTCAAAAGTAGCTGTATGGCATGTTGAGGTGTTCCTGACATTTTAAAAATAGACTATCAGTTGCTCTTTTACTGCTTACTAATGTGGGGAAAATCCATGTGGTCTCATAACAAAGCAATGGCTGCAGCTTTTAATGAGCAATGTCTCTTGTTAGATTAGTTAATGTATTTTCACTGTTTATGTTCCCTGGAAGAATAACTGGAACAGGTTGGAAATTCAAATACTTGCAATTTGAAAACACTTTCAGAGTCTTGCTGGTTTGACATACGCATATACAAGCAACATGCCTTTTGCTTGTTTCCTTTATTAAGTTTATTTGGAAAGCTGCCAAAATAATTGTTGTAATCACAGTGCATTGGAAACCATTCCATAGATCACAACAAATGAACAGTTCAGACTGTAATTTTAGCACACCAATTTAACTGTCAAGATGAACCAAGTGAGATAGATATACAACAGACTGTTTTAAGTAGCTTGTTCTGGTCAAGTCTTTGTAGTGGAGTACAAAACCAAAGACAGGTTTGAAGAGATAACTGCAAGATACTGAATAGATAAGAAACAGTCTAGCTGAGGCTTTCATTTGCTAAGGAGCAGTAGAAGTCCAAGTGTATAGGCAAGAGCTCTTTTTAGTTTAGGTCCCGTTATGTGTTGAACATGCTGATTTGTCTTAACGTTCAATTTTATTTTACTTTTTAAAAAATGCAACCAGAAAATCCTTGAATCTGTATCTTGATTATCATTTTTTATTTTATTTTTCCCCCCCTCCCCTCAGTATGTTTTTTGTAAAATGTAGTCTAAGAGCTTGCAGACACTTTCATGCTTTACAGATTTTGGTAAGCCTTTTTTTTAGATTTCTAGATTAGAAAACCTTGTACTTACAAGACTGTGGGTTTTTATTGTTTTTTTTTTAATATCTGTAGGTACCATAGACCCAAGCTCACCATACACCATGATGTCACCCAGTCAGCGTGCAGGGAACTGGCCAGGATCTCCGCAGGTCTCTGGTCCATCACCAGCAGCACGAATGCCTGGAATGTCACCAGCCAACCCTTCCCTTCATTCACCTGTCCCAGATGCCTCTCATTCCCCACGAGCTGGAACAAGTAGGTTTCTTTCTCAGTGTTATGACTGTGAAACACTCATGTTTAACATTTCTAGTTCTGTTCTTTTTGGTGGCTTTGTGTGTCAGCCTAACTGCCCTTATGCAATAAAATATCTAAGGAAATGAAGCCTTTATTCTGTCCTCGTTCAAGTCATCTGTAACAAATTGGAAAACTAGTTAAATCATATAGCATAAGAGGTTTCATACCTCTTGTTGCACTGCAGAAATTAGTTTTAAACTATTGAGGTCTGTGACTAAGAGAAAATGCTTCAGAATGAAAGCAACGATAGGCATATTTGCCTACCTAGTTACTAACTTTTTCACATCATAGAGTTGTAATGCTGCTCTTGCACGACTGATTTAGCCATCTTTACGTCTCATTGAGTTTGTTGTACAAACCTGCTATCTGCTGGCATGCTACAGACGGAGAAAAGGGAGCAAGATTTTAATGTTACTGAGACTGTTTGCATGGGTGGAGGGTTGGAACTCTAATTCTTTGACTTTGTCCATGTGTTGCCTATCACTAGGCAGCCAAATTCTTAAATAAGAAAGATTAGACTTTGGTCCAGAGAACTCAGTGCTTGTATCGTGACAACAAATAAAGTGAACGCATATCTTATGCTTCAGTTTAACTCCTTCCTTACTGCAAGCATTTTTTCCGTATCAATAGGTTCCCAGGCAATGCCGACTAGCATGCCTCCGCCTCGTAAACTACCTCAGCGCTCTTGGGCTGCATCCATACCTACAATCCTCACACCACAGTGCCTTGAATATTCTGCTGTTGCCCTCTCCTACCCCTGGGCTTGTGCCCGGACTAGCTGGCAGCTATCTTTGCTCCCCTCTTGAGCGATTCCTTGGATCAGTTATTATGAGGAGGCATCTTCAGAGGATCATACAACAGGAAACGGTATGGTTTAGGGTTGTTTTAATATTGACCTGTGAGTATGACTTCCACAACTTTCCTTTTTCATGCTTCTGTACTTCATGTCTTTCAAATCAGGTACGGACTGAAATGCTTCAAATACAATAAGTATTTGCCATCAGACTTGTGCTATACTTATGAATCTTCTGCCATCTACAGTGTCAAAATTTAGAGAAAGCATTTTAATTCTGCTTCTTTTCCACACAAATTACAAGTGGAAAGACCTGTTTGGTCAGGTGAAATACGATAACTGATGATAGGCAAGACTGTGACTGGATTTTCTGATAGCATGGCTTTTGTGAGCATGTCTGTTGGGAGTTAACTAGAACAGCCACAGGGTTACTATGGATGCTACTACTTGGCAGGAGTGCCCAAGAAATTAGTTACCAATTAACAATAACTGAACTACTCAGTCATGAATGTTGCTTTAGGGTTTGGGACAGACCATGTCCACCTCTTTACTTCTTTGGGCATTGATTCAATGACAGAGAAAGAAGCTAAATCTTGCATAAGCTTCATTCTCAGGGCAATTTTAACCTCTACATAAATATCACATGTTTCTTTCTGGAAAGAGGGCAGACTGATCGACTAGAGTCTTGGGAGTGAACATGTGTGTGTTCATGCTATTTAATGAATGACTGATTGAATGTGATACTTCTTTTTATGCAGCTACAGTTAATAAACTTCCAATGAACCAGGTGTAATTATGTTTAAAACGGAGGCACTGAAGTGCAGGGTTGCACTCAATCCCAAAACCAATCAGACCTTGCAACTGAAGAGTAACACCTGAAAATACAGGACAGGTGGAAATCGGAGGAGTTACAAGTTTTGGAAAAGTTCTTTGAAACAAGAGTATGTACTCAAATCATTAATGTTTAAATTTTTGTGCATTGCTTTTAATCTCTGTTGGTGTTTTAAGTGGTTCTGCTGATTTTGCTTGGCATGTGTAAGGGCTGCAAAAACATAGAATTAACAGCTGTGCACACTGTTACCATATTAACTGATATAGCTGTTAGTTAAATAGGCAGTACTAAACAGTATTTGTCTTTAGGTTGCAGGACCACCTTTTAAAGCGAACACCCTAATAGCCTTCACAAAATTACTAGGGGCTCCAACGCATATCATCAGTGACTGCGTACACATCATGAAACTTGAGGCTGTGAGTTAACCATTCTATTTAGTTCACCTAACTTCAGTTAGCTATGTTTATTTTTTTAAAAAAAAGGTGCCGTATCTTTATGTAGAAACAGGGTAAATTACTCTACGTTTATAGTAAATATTACTTAGTGCAATAAAGAAGTTTCATTTACTGTTAGCTCTCCTGGAAACTCCCAAAATTTCTCTTTAAACTGATGATTTTTGAGAAACGGCAGGGACATCACTGTAGAATGGGCCCATGCATAATAACCTGGCTGGAAACTTTATCTGATTGTATTCTTGTTTACCACATGCTCAATTCTTTCAGAGTTATTCTGACTTGTGCTAAAACATCTGTATGTTTAGCTGGAGAAGCACATGCTACTTTCTAAGACTTTCCCTAGTTCAGTAGCCAGTCGATGTCACTGACATGAGACCTTTGCTGCTCTTTCTGTGCTGCTCTTTCTAAACATTTCCCTGATCAGGCAAGTCAGCTGAAATGGAATGTGCAGGTTTTGCTTAACAATTCCTCCCAGTGCACGGCCAATTGGCGCCTCCAGGAACACCTGCTGTTGTGCTGAAAATCCAAAATGTTGTTTTTTGTAAGTAGAGCTATCTGTTTTAAAATGTTGTGGGCTGCATGGTTTTTAAATCATCACCTGTTAGTACAAAACATAAGCATTATCTGACAACCGTAATAGCTAAAAATGTTCTGCCGTTTGGAAGCCTAGTTTTGCATGCATCTCTTCTGTAATAAGTTCAGATGGTATTCCTATTCTCCCTGCTGCAAAAACGCAGCAGCATTTCGTGTTTTGCGTTCTTGGAGAGATGTTGATGATGTATCCTAAAGTTCAGTTCCCTTGGGCTGTGGGTATCTTCGAATTCTCAACTTCTGGGTGTTTTGTTCTTCTTTGAGGCACAAACCGCCTAGATGAAGTGATATACACGTTAGTGGTGCTGGGAAAGGATAGCAGGAATGAGATGTTTAGAACAAACCTACATTAGTGACGTCTCTGATGTAAGTGCTTACTGTAGGGGTGCTTTTGAGAATAAAATAGTCTACACCTGAGTGAGAACTTCTCTGTTACAGAATTGATGTCTGAAAACTGACAGGGTGGACGTGCATGCTGTCTGTAGGTCCAGAGTGTTTAACTGTATTGGGAAGTTGGGCTGAAGTTATGAGGTCATTCAATTTAAGAGACTTTGTTTTTCCTTCAGCTCCAGCTAACACAGAAAACAACAGTCCGCACAGGAAGCTGTTAGTATATTGTCCCAATTATTTATGATATGGCTTCGGGTACGACGCAACAGGCTGACATCCCAGGCAGCAGAACTCTTCTG
This sequence comes from Pluvialis apricaria, assembly GCA_017639485.1. Classification (NCBI taxonomy): domain Eukaryota; kingdom Metazoa; phylum Chordata; class Aves; order Charadriiformes; family Charadriidae; genus Pluvialis; species Pluvialis apricaria. The sequence continues at coordinate 96,945,977 of CM030007.1, read as the reverse complement.
TTGCTGCTCCAATGATGGTTAGCAATATTCTAAAGAGTTTGCTGAACTGAATTCATCCGCGACCAGGTACTGTACAGTGTCAATAGAGATATTTCTCTTCACCCAGACTTCTGTGACAAATCTCCAGTGTAAAACTAAATCTCTCTAAGTCTGAGTTCTGGAGTTCTATCACGCTTCTTTAGCGATTACAAACTCCTGATGTGACAGGCAATACACAAGTTTAATAGCGAGTACTGGCAACACAGCAGACATTTATGCCAGAAGGTTACACTGGTGATTCAGGCTGGGGTTTTGCTGTTCTGCCAAGGTGATAGAACGCACCTCTTGTTGGCCCAACTCTTGCAGCACAGTAGGAGTCATACTTTTTAACAAATGGGGCCCAGAATGAGTCAAAAGAAGTATGCTATGGCTAAGTGTCAGTTTTCATGGTTAATTATGAAGTTATTGAGCTTAACAGTAGAATATAAAGGGGATGTTAAAATAGTTATCAGAACTTGTCCACGTGCTGTGAATGATTAAAAAGTAATTGGAGTGATTGTACGCTCCTTTGTCAGTGTGTACGCTAACAAATGTTGCGTGCAGTTCTGTCCACCAAACGTGCTGTGAAGTGGCTTGAGCTAAATAGGTTGTTCTGAATGTTCATTGGCCTGTAGGTAGTTGCACTGCTGAGCAACATTGTGCTTTGCGTTCCCTCTTGGTTTGTCATGCTTTTTATTTATTTATTTTTTTTAATATCTGAAAAATAGAACAACAGTAGTGGTTTCTTTGGGCAGCATGTTGTCTGTAAGCAGTGGTTTGGGGTCCTAATACACAGATGGCTCATAAGAACAATAACTTTCAGTTCTGCTGTAATTACATGCTGAACAAAGCGTTTTTCCCAATAACCCAGTGAATAGATTGAAGTTGTGAATCCAGAGGTGAATTCACTTCTTTTATGTATAGTGATTCATCTTGTTGTTATGGGGTATTTTAACTATGCTTGATGGATTATTTTCAATGCTAGAACATGAGCAATGTTTATCTTAAATTGGTGTGGATATTGCTACATTTCTGAAAATTGTGATGAGATTAAATTAACATGCATTTTCTGTTTACATATAGTAATAGTGTAGGTAAATAGGAGAGAGAATAGCCTTGAGGGCATGTGGGGTTACCTGTAAAGAGTTCTGTATGGGGTACAGAACTGTTGTTTGTATAGCACTTTTATTTCAAGATACGTTAACTAAACTTACGGTGTTTCTTTTGCAAGGTGCTTCCCCACTGAGTTCCCCTAGGGTGGGGAAGGGTAGATACTTGTTTTGCTGTTTTTATTGCACTAAGTTGTGTGTTAAGGTAAACCCTCCACAAAACACCGCAGCTTAGGGAGTAATTGTCAAAGCTGCTCTTGAGTATCCCAGGTGAGATGTCTTCTGATGAATATTACATAGATCGGGATAGACAATTTTTGTTTGTCACACAAGTTTTGAAGTAGTGTGGGAGTGCAGTACAGGGAGCAGAGTACAGACAGAGGAAAAAATGCAAATAAAAAGAGCTCATGGCCCCAAGCAGGACTTTATCCAGGCAAAGAAGAATGTAACTAGCCGAGCAGAGGACATTTCTGGTAGTCCTTCCTCTGACTTCTAAAAGAAAGAATGAGTGTGTATGGATTTATTTATTTATTTATTTATTGCCAGCACGACCACCCAGCCAAAGTAGGATCTTCCCTGAGAACACTTGAATGCAATTTCCTGTGTTCTTGCTGTCAAAACTTACATTATTATGTCCGATAAAAGAGAACAAGCTACCTTATTTTCTTTGCCATTGAAAGGTTGTAGAAGAGCCAACAGATGAAAGTAGCTAGTTGGGAGACTCTTTTACAAGATCTCTACATGGGAGGTCCCAGATGCATATCCTTTCTCTTGTGGTGCTGTTGTGCTGTACCCAGGATTTTCCTACCTGTGTTAGCTCTTCTGCTGCACTAATTGCAATTTGCTTGGTTAAGTGAATTTTTCACTGTTTCAGTCAGAAAAGACCAGGGCTTCCCATCATGCACGTATGATACTACTGGCACTTTCATTGTAACCCATAATCAGTGTTGCCTTGTTTTGGCTGTATCTTTTTTATCTTTCTCTCTTTGTGAGAAAGTATTTTGTATTCAGCTTAATTTTTCTCTTAATAAAATGGTAGTGCCTGAAAAGTAAGTTCTTTTGGAAGAGTTTTCTTTTCAGATTTGTGGGCAAATGCATTCTGCTGTGTTTAACAGTAAAACATTGACTCATTGTGAGTACACTGTCTCTCTGAAACCACTTTACCTATGCCTCCATGGGAAAAAAATATTTTATTTTTGGGAAATAATTACATGAACTGAGATGGAATCAATGCCCAGGAACAATAGGGTTAAACTTGAACTGTAAGTCTACAACGTGCATTATGTGGTGGACATCAATCTGGCAAGGAAAAAATGTCCCTACAGGTGCTGTAGGGGGTGACCCTTAGAGAGTAGCTCAGGGGACTTGTGATATTTCGTAAAGCACTTCACGACTCGGCATTTTTCAGTGTCTGATTTTCAGTGATGCAGTGGATCGTATTTAGCCCAGATTTGTAGCTTTGATACAATAATGACCTGCCCAAAATAACCTTGGGAATCCCTAGTTTGGCAGTTAGGATTAATGCATCCCAACAGGCTCTGCTCTTATCTCTTGCTCACGCTGTTGCTCCTCAGCAACAAAATACAATATCTTCTAATTGAGGTTTCTTGAAATATGTAGGAAAAATTCAGCCTGCAGTGACCAGGGTACGATAGTGGCTGTTAATTATGATCTGTTATCAGGAAGCGGTAGATGAAAGTCACAGCTGCCTAATACTTCACCTTTTGTTGTTCTAATTAAACCCTTTTGATTCTATCGGTTTTAACTTTTTTAAGCTATTTCAGAATGTGTGTATGTTTCTTGTCAAAAAATGCTGGTATTCAAAACTTGAGACAGCTGTGGCTGTTTTTTCCCCTCTGTATTAGATCGGAGCTGTTTGAAACAACAGTCCGTTTGCTCTGTATTTTATTTTGCAGATGTCAAGGGTAGAGCCAGAGCAATTTGGTTGAAATAAACTGATTTCTGACTTTTTCCCAGTCTCAGAATTAGAAATGTTTCCAAAACTAGGCTCAGGACAGAAAACATCTTCCAGCTGTTTCAGACTTGAGTCTTTGAAATGCTTAGTTTCTGCTCTTAATCAATAAAAATAGAACTTGAAAAAACTTTGTTGATAAGTTATAGCACTTTCAATTAGTAACATGCAGAAAAATTTGGATCGCAGTGCTACGTACGACAAATTCTAGCATAGATTCAACCTGACATTCCAAAGCTGTTAAGAGCTTCTTGCAATTTTGTGACCAACAAGAGCGGTCCTGCTGGGAAAGCCAGAGTTGCTCCAGTTGAAATAGTCCCAAATCCTGACGTCCTTGGAGGTGGCTGGGATTTGCGAGTCGCGGTCACCGTCTGTCGTCAAACCGTGCCCGTACCGGGCAGTAGCTGTGCCGGCGTGGTCGGAGTCGGCATAGCGTGCTGCCTCGCGAGGTTGTTAGAGTGACGTCCTGTCTGTGACGTGATGCTAACCTGTCTCTTTTCCCTGTTCCAGGTGAATGCACAATATTTGCAGCCGTTCGTGATTTGATGGTTAATCTTACGCTGCCCCCTGGTGGGCGTCCGTAGACACTTTTAAAAGAAGGCTGAAAGCGAGACAAAACCACAAAAAAATAAAAAAAGTAAAAAAAAAAAAAAGTAAAGCCTTCGGTTAAAAGAGGACGTTTTAATTTTACCTTTTTTTTAAGAGCTAACTATAATAAACTGGCAAACTTTCAGGGATGCACTTTCATCAAATGAGTATCACCACGACTTTTGTATAGTGCTGTTGTATAGTGTGTTTTAATGGGAGACACTTCAGACTAGGTAATAGATTGAAGTATCAGCTTGCTGGTAATAGATTTAATATTCTGTTTTATACTATAAAGATTATGAAAATGCCAAACTTGTTTGTTTTTCTGTTTTTCTTATGTTTTGGTGTAATAGTCTTTTTTTAAGGCAGGTCTGTCATTTTTGAATACTGTAAAACTGTGACAAACTTTATATTGAAGCTGTATTTTAATATGACTGCTTTGAATCCTTAAACAATTTATTTGGGCTTGTTGTAAACATGTCCCCAAAAAGCAATATTTAATAAACTGGATTAAAAAATCTTAAACTGGATGTTGTATAATCTTAAACTTTGTTTCTCTCCACTGTAGTCACTGGCCAGATCCCTTGTATTCACACTTACTTGGCTATCTCTTGTGTGATCTTGTTTCCACACACGCACAGGTGCTGCTAACTTAAAAAAACAAAACCAAACCTTATTTATTTATTGTGTGGGTTTGATTTGTTCCAAGTCATAGGAAAACAGAGTTTGTTCATTTTCCTGATTGTATCAATAACCAGTAATTACTTAAAACAGTGCTTCATTTATTGCAGTCATAAGGAACTACATTTGTTCTGTCACAGAAGCAAAATTCAGTGGAAGAAAGCACCTTTTCTCATCTGTCATGGAGTCTGTAGTTATAGACACCTCTACAATAATAATAGACTCTTATTTGCCTTACTGTAAAGGCAGGTGAGGTAGAAGCTTGAACTGTATACCGTGAAATTGGAGAGGCTGATCCAAAAAAGAAACAACCTTACATTTAACTTTTTGAATGGGATGTACGTAGATAACTTTGTAGTGATGACGAAAGGCTCTTGTAATTGAATAAAATTTCTATCCTTAGGAATTACTTTGTCATTTAACCGTTTGTCCTCATGGATCAGTATTCTCCAATTTTTGTTGAGTTCAAGTTGGTTTCCTGACTTTGTGCAAGAGTAGCTTTCTGCTGTGCTGCCTCACTCCCTTGGCAGAGCTCTGTCAGCTCCCTGCTCAGCTGAGGGATGTTTTAAACTACATTAAAAAAAAAAAAAAAAAATCTTTTGATGGATGTATTCTCGCCTGCCTTGCTGGCTTTAAGGCTGCCCATTGCCCCTACAACTGTCACGACCCCTCTTTCCCTATGAATGAGAGCGCCTCTTTGAAAGCTCTTGCCATTAGAAATAATCTTTTGGTTAGTGTCCACTCCAGATTTCAGCCTTGAACCTGTGGGTTTTGGGTGTTGGTACAGTATCAGTACTTCTCTGGCATGGTTGTGTCTAACAAATGGTTGTACGGTTTCTGCTTCTCAAATACAAAACTCATCGCCTCGAATGAAAACCCTGGCAATCTTTAAATGTTGCTGCTGCAGCTACTCGGTTGGAAAGATTTTGTATTTCTATCTCTTCACGACTAAACTGATGCTTTAAAATTGAGAGGTGATACAAGTAGGTCTGAAAAAGACTGGCTGCTGGCTGCTAGTCTGCATTCAAGGTCTGAACATTCCCATCCCTAAAAGCAGCTTTCTGATACGCAGGGAAGTATTTGCTGTTCTTTGTGCTAAGGGACAGGTGAGTGTGCTGGTGGGCAAAGGCCCTCCCCTCGAGACCTTCAGCACTTCAAAGTAAAAGGGAGGGGGGAGAGAAAACATAATTAATACATAAACTCATGATATATGGTTATGAAATGAAATTATGTAAAATAAAATTCATTAATCTCCCCATATATACACCACTTCTCTTAACATGCACCACATTTTAAGGCTTTATCCTAAATAATTAAATTCTCAGAGAAAACATTACTGGTAAAAGGAAGCGTCTCCCACTGACACTTGTTCATGTCAAAGAAATGACCGTGTGTATTTACAAGTGCAGCTTTGAGTTTCATTTTTCCTGTGTTCAGTCTAGTTTTCTGGTAGCCAAATGTTATACCCACCTGCTGCACCAGGACTATTTGTAGATTTTAATTGATTTGGTTATCCATTTACTTCACTAAAAAGCCTGCAGTGGCTCCCTGTCCTGCGGTACCCGTACATTGTTTCTGATCAACCGGCCCATGCGACTAACGAGAGAGAAAACAGCAGTTCTGAACTGATCCACAGATCCGGCACAGCAATGTTAGGCAGCGCCAAATGGGAACACACAACTTTTTAACTCTCCAAAAAAAACATCCCAGGTGACAGCAATAGACTTTGTGGCTTTCCAGATAACAAATATTGATCAAGTTGCATTAAAGGTTTTCTTAATATAGAAAAGGGGGGGTGTGTGCGCGCGCTTTTTTGAGCCTTGCAAACACTGACCAGGAGCTGAATCAAGGTGAGGTTTGGGGTTTTTATTTCTGCTTGAAACTAAGGCTAAATTAGTTGCTATCTTTACGCATTTGTGCAGCTCACAGGTTGCCTTGAGACTGCAGATGTTTTAATTGAGTTTGCAAAGATTGCAGGAAACAAGTTCTGATAATAAGTAGCTGAGACAAAACAAAGCTCCCTAAAACTAGAAGCTGTTTTTTCTTTCAAGAGCTATAGTTTATCTCTAAGCATGTGCTCAGTTTCTTCTATTAGTTGAAAGTTACTCTAGTTAGTGGGCATTTTAAAGCAAAATCTTCTGTATGAAAAATAGCAGATGGACTACTAGGAGAATATTTGGGTCATTTTAATCAGAATTATGTTTAAACTGTCTAAGGTGTCACTTCAGAAGTTGTGCTAACTTGAGCTGTTTATTTCAGCTCAAGTGGTTATAGTTGTTCCCCTGGCCCAAATTTTCCATGTACCACAGAATTTCAAATGTTTTTAAGGTAAGAATGTATTTCCGTAAATGAATGTGAAGTTGAAATGTATTAACTGTACGTAGCATCTAGACTAGTTACAAAGCTGCGACTGCTGTCTAACCCCATAATAGCAATATAATTGAGAGTTTTGTATTTAGATTAAATCACATTGACTTCAAATATTGTGGGGTTTTTCCTAAGACGTTCCACCAGCCGCTGGTGGTTTGGCATTCAATAGGTACATCATAATTTTTTGGGGAATGTTTTTAAGACTTAACTTTCCCTCCAGGAGCGTCACACGCCCGAGAAGCAGTGCTGTGCTGCCCCTTTGCTGCGTGACACTCCCCGTGTACTCCTCACGTTCTTCCAGAGCAATAATTAACTTCTTTGGGAAATGACCCCGTGTAATAGTTTTTACAGGAAATGTCCGGCTGCTGCTCCGAAAGATAAGAGATGCTGAGTGAGGAGGAGTTTGTATGCGTGTTGGCTGGGGCTGTGCGGAGCAGCACGGATGCAGAAAGCTACAGCAGCTTAAGCCTGGCCAGCTTAAATTCCTGCCCCAAGAAATGCAGTTCGGAGGGACCCCTGGAGGCGGAGGAGGCAGAGCCCCCCCACAGTAGGGCCGTCCCCTCGTACTTTGCTGGAGAGCCACTGCGGGCAGCCAGGAGCGACTGGCATAAGCGAGTGCTGAGGGGAAAATCATCTCTGCTATGTGGAATGGGGCTTTCCTAGAGGTGCAAAAGTATCATGTTTAGGTTTGTCATTGACTGGTTTTACTCCTCCTATGAGATCCCACCACCACAAGTGTTTTTAAAAGGCCATTATCAAGGCTGCAAATACCAGAGCGAGGGGAGTTTCAGCTGCACCTTTGGGGAGCAGAGGCAAAAGGGGGAATTTGTCAGAAACTACAAAAAAGACAGAGAAAAGTGCTCCCGGCCTTTGAAGCTGATTTTGCAGCGGGGGGGGGGGGGGGGGGGGGGGGGGGGGGGGGGGGGGGGGGGGGGGGGGGGGGGGGGACGACAGCAGGCCAGCCGGCCCTCTCTGCTTTCAGCACAGATCTGCACAATGGCGATCCCACAAAGCGGATGGAGCCAGCCTGGCCCAGGCTGGGACCTGCTGGTGGTGTCTCTGCTCCCCCTTGCTCCTCGAGGTTACATAGAATAGAATAGTGTCCAGGTTTCAGCTGGGATGGAGTTAATTTTTTTTAGCAGCTGCTGGGTTTTGAATTTAGTATGAGAATAATGTTGATAAAACACATATTGGTTTAGTCCTTGCTAAGTAATGCTTATATTAAAGTAAGGACATTTTCAGTTTCCCATAAAACTGAGAGGGAGCATAGACAGGACAATCTGGCCAAAAGAATATTCCATACCATAAATGCCATGCTTAGTATAGAAATGGGTTTAGCCAGGGGCAGAAATCTGTAAGAGCTGCTTGGGACAGGATGGGCAATATATCATCGGGTGGTGAGTAATTATATCATTACTCTGTTTCTATATAATTTTACCATTATTATTATTTATTTTCTTCTCTTCTATTACGGTTCTATTAAACCCACGAGGTTTGGGGTTTTTTTCCCTGTTTCTAACCTCTTATCCTTATCCTCCAGTGGAAGGACGGGAGTGAGTGAATGGCTAAAATGGTCCTAGTTGCCAACTGGGGTTAAACCACAATAAATAGAAAACACTACTTCAGCTAGAAGGGACCTACAAGGATCATCTAGTCCAACTACACTGACTACTTCAGGGCTGACCAAAAGTTAAAGAATGTTGTTAAGGGCATCTCCAAATGCCTCTCAAACACTCACGGGCTTGGGGCATGGACCACCTCTCTAGGAAGCCTGTTCCAGTGTTTGAACACCCTCTCAGTAAAGAAATGCTTCCCGTCCAGTCTGAAGCTCCCCTCACTGATGCACCTTTGAATCGTTCCCACGTGTCCTGCACCGGATCCCAGGGAGAAGAGCTCTGCACCTCCCTCTCCACTTCCCCGCCTCAGGAAGCTGCAGAGAGCAATAAGGTCATCCTTCAGCCTCCTTTTCTCCAACACAGACAAGCCCAAAGTCCTCAGCAGCTCCTCACAGCACATGCCTTCCAGCCCTTTCACCACTTTTGTTGCACTCCTCTGGACGCATTCAAGGACCTTCCCAGCCTTCTTAAATGGTGGGGCCAGAGCTGTGCACAGTACTCCAGGTGAGGCCGCACAAACACTGAATACAGCGGGATGATCCCCTCTTTTGACCTCCTGATCATGCTGGGTTTGATGCACCGCAGGACGCGGTTTGCCCTCTTGGCTGCCAGGGCACACTGCTGACTCCTGGGGAGCCTGCTGCCCACCAGCACCCCCAGATCCCTTTCTGCAGGGCTGATCTCCAGCCACTCCTCTCCCCATTCACACTCGTGCCCGGAGTTACTGCGTCCCAGCTGCAGAATCTCGCATTAGTTCTGGTTTAATTTCATGCCATTCACCGTTGCCCAGTGCTCCAATCTATGCAGATTCCTGGGCAAGGCCTCTCGTCCCTCAACAGAGCCAACAGCATCTCCCAGTTTAGTATCCTCATCACCACCTGGGTGGCTGTCTGGCAGCGTCTGGCTTCCACCCACCACCCAACCCTGCCTGTGCTGCTCTCATACAAGGGCAAGTCCCTCTGCCCAGGGTCACTGCAAGCCACTGGCTGCTCCCTGGCCAGCTGAGTGCAGTTAGGGCAAAGCACCCAAAGGAGCTGCTGCTGCCTGGGGCTGAGCGGGATACAGCCCCACAAAGTGGAAGGAGGGAGGGTAGGAGGTCCCTGGGCCTGCAGAACCGGGTCTCACCAGTCCCTGGCCCGTCCTTGCGCGGATCATGCAGGCACCCCCAGGCAGGAGCCCCAGCATAGTGTCTGCTTGCCCTGGGGACGCGCTTTTCATTCCCCCGATTCTTGGTGTTTGCAGGGCAGAGTCCTGCACCGGGAGGAAAGGTCAGAGGGGAGGAGAGGGAAGGAGGCACCCTGCAGGGCTCACCAGGAGCAAAGCCCTCAAGGAGGCAGGAGCAGAACCTGCTCTGCTCTGTCCCTGCCAAAGGCTCCTCTGCTGCTGCTGCAGCTGTGCAGGACCGCACTGGGAGCCCGACCACGGGGCTCAGCCAGGTTGTTGTCCCCGGGGGAAACTTCCTCGTTAGAGACAGCAGTAATATGACCACTCGGAGACATGCCTCCATAACTCTTCTGATAAGTGGATTTCTGCTTTTGTGTCAAGCTGGGCAGTCAACAGTCCCTGGGTGCAACGCAGGGATATGGTTATCCAACAGAGGATGGAGTGGCAGAAGAGAGACTGCGGGTGCTCCATGCACACGTCTGAAAGCATGGGAAAGAGCTTCTCCCCAGAGGCTCCTCACTGCTGCTGCTGCCATTGCTGCTGATGCTGCTGCCATGGAGGGAGCCGGGAGCACGACCTGGGGCTCAGCCGGGCATGGAGCTCCCTGTGCCAGCCAGGGACGCCCTTGGGCCACCCCCGCTGCTCCTTCTGGGGAGGTTTTGGGGCCCTGGGAGCTCTCTCCTGCTTGGGGGGTTTAAGCTTTGCCCGTGCCGGGGGCCGCAGAGCCAGGGGCAATGGCCGTGGCCGGCCGGGCAGGGTGTCGCCGTGGGGCTCCGGAGGCCGTGACAGCACAGAGGACAAGTCACAGAGGGGTGTCACCAGGGGTGCCAGCCGGCAGCGCCGCCGCTGCAGTACGACTCGGGCGAGCGGTGAGTGGGGCAGGCGGGGGGAAGGCTGGGCTGGACGAGGGCCGGGGCAGAAGCGCCGGCCCCCGGGGGGTTTCTAAGGCTGGGGAGAGGGCACAGCCGCTGCGGGGAGCGCCTTGGGCAGGGCAGGGGCCGCCCTCGGGGCTGGGCGCAGAGGGGCCCGGGGGTATGGCTGCAGGGATGCCTCTCCCACCTGTGCCAGGACCCCTCTGCATCTCCTGCCCCCACTGCCCCAGACGCCATCTGCCTCCCACACAGCCCCGCTGAGCCCCTTCTCTCCCTCCTCCTCCAGGCCATGGCTTGGACCATCACCCACGTCCTGACCGTGCTGAGCGTCCTGCAGTACACCCTGAGGGTGGGGGACCGCACTGACCCGGCCACACAAGACCTCCTGCGGCAGCGTGAGGAGCAGCAGAGGCAGGAGATGGCTTGGCTGCTGGAGGAGATGGAGCACAGGAGCCAGGATGTGCATGGGCTGGCCCAGGACAGCGTGCTCCTCGCTGCCTGCCAGCAGTGGTGGTTCTGGGCCTCTGCCGAAACCCTGCTCCTGCTCTTTGGGCTCTACTGGCTGCCCAGAGAGAAGAAGGATGATTCTGAGAGCGGCAGCCAGCACAGAAGATCCCGCCATGAGGAGGAGGAGGATGAGAAGAAAGAGGACGGCTGGGAGAACAAACTGGACCCTTATGATACCCAGGGGTCATATCAAGACTCTGGATGAGGCAGGGACCTTATCCAGTTCCTGCTCCTGCAAGCTCTGGCTTCCGAAGACCTCGGGAGCAACCACAGACTTGTAGTACTCGATAGTGATAGTGATAGTGATAGTGATAGGAATAGGGATAGTCTTGATAGACATAGATAAGGTAGCGAGTAGTTGTTTCCTAGTAGTTTAGGCTTTCAATAGAAATAGATCCGCAAGGAGTTTGGCAGCAGAGACCTCCATTACCACCATGGGAGCGACTGCAAGATGCCAATAAATTAGCTTGTTTGAACAAACTCTGTCCCCGTGTGTCTGGGCAAGGCTTTGGGGGAACGTGGGCCCCTCTGAGATGCTGCCACGCTCAGCTGCGATGAATGCGGTGAGTGTTTTGTGGAGAAGCGGGTTCGGGGGGCTCTGTTTTCACCCACTCTCTAACTCAGGTGCCCGCCTGCCCTCGCTCCTCTCTCAGGGGCAGAGCTGGGTGGCAGAGGGCGGCACTGGCACGTGCCGGGAGCTGGCAGCGCGGCTCCCTGGGAGGCAGCGTGGGAGCTCACCCTCCTGCCCGGGCTCTGCCGGGCACCGCTGGCAGGGGAAAGCCTCCTGCGCCTCGGCTACCTGCGGCTCCCGCTGCCCCGCTTCCCCTCCTCCAGCCCTTCTTGCTGCTGAGGGCTGCAGCTCTGGGGCAACAAACAGCCGCCTGTAGGCACACACTCACTTCCCCTCCCACGGCTCAGAGATGGAGGCCCCTGGGGCACCTAGATGACCATCGGGCTTTTTCAGGGCAGCTTAGAGCATGGTGGTCTCCTTTGCTCTTCTGCCGGCCAAGACCATGCCACTGCCAGCCAGCAACGCAGGAAGAGTCCTGATAACTGGCATGGGGCACATCAGGAGTCCCCAGCCCTGCTCTGGGAAGCTCCCATGGCACGGCGTGCCTCCACCCTCCCTGAAAGAAACAGCCTTTCTCACGTCTGCAGATGGAGACCCCTTTCAGCTGGCTCCCTCACCCTTTGCCTTCTGCCTTTTGCTGGAGATGTTCCTGCAAGGTCTGCTCGGCAACTTTGGCTTTCCCTATTGCAGTAAGTCCAGCTGCTGGTACTCCTGAGCACCTCTTCACCCGTCCTCTCTCTGGGTTTGCTGCCAGCCAGTGCTTGTTACCCCTTGGGTCAATGTCTGTAAGAAAGACATGGACTTATTTTTTGCAGCGGTGGAGCCTCAGGCTTGGCCTGTGGGGGAAGAGGCCAGGCTGCCCTGTGCTCGACAGACCCTGTTCCAGCCAGCTCAGCAGCGGACACACCACAGGACACAGCAGAGCCCATCTTCCATGCGGGTGCCACCTCTGGGAAAATGCATCTGAGGAAGAGCAAAACGCTGCACGGCAGAGCCAGGAGCGAGGCAAGAAGTGTGAGGAACAGCCCTGAGACCACCAGGGTGAGAAGAGGACAAGGAGGGGCGGAGGAGCTCCAGGCGCCAAATGAGAGATTCCCCTGCTGAGCTTGGGCAGGGCCCAGAAGGAGCAGCCATTTCCCTGCAGCCCTTGGAGAGGACCATGCCAGAGCAGATATCCCCACTGCAGGCCATGGAGGAGCCCACGCTGGAGCACGTGGGTATTTCCTGAAGGAACTGTGGCCCCTGCAGAGCCCACGTGGCGGCAGCAGGTTTATCCTGAAGGGCTGCGCCCCTTGGGAGGCATCCCACGCTGGAGCAGGGGAAAAGTGTGAGGAGGACGGAGCAGCAGAGAGGAGCTGGTATGGACTGAGCACAGCCCCCATTGCCCATCCCCCTGCGCCCCTCGGGGGAGTGGGGAGAGGAATCGGGAACGGAGGAGTGAAGTAGAGCCTGGGAAAAAAGGGTTGAGGTAGGAGAGGTGTTTTCAGGTTTGCCTTTGTTGCTCACTTCCCTAAATTTTCAATTGGCAACAAATTAAACCAATTTTCCCCAAGTCAAGTCTGTTGCAGTAACTGACAAACTATCTTTAGAATAGAATAGAATAGAATAGAATAGAATAGAACAGAGATAAGAGAAAGAACAGAATGCAATACAATACGATACGATACGATACCATACAATACAATTAATGCAATATCTGAGCTTGGAGGGACCTACAAGGATCATCTAGTCCAACTACACTGACTACTTCAGGGCTGACCAAAAGTTAAAGAATGTTGTTAAGGGCATTCTCCAAATGCCTCTCAAACACTCACGGGCTTGGGGCATGGACCACCTCTCTAGGAAGCCTGTTCCAGTGTTTGAACACCCTCTCAGTAAAGAAATGCTTCCCTACGTCCAGTCTGAAGCTCCCCTCACTGATGCACCTTTGAATCGTTCCCACATGTCCTGCCACCGGATCCCAGGGAGAAGAGCTCTGCACCTCCCTCTCCACTTCCCCGCCTCAGGAAGCTGCAGAGAGCAATAAGGTCATCCTTCAGCCTCCTTTTCTCCAACACAGACAAGCCCAAAGTCCTCAGCAGCTCCTCACAGCACATGCCTTCCAGCCCTTTCACCACTTTTGTTGCACTCCTCTGGACGCATTCAAGGACCTTCCCAGCCTTCTTAAATGGTGGGGCCAGAGCTGTGCACAGTACTCCAGGTGAGGCCGCACAAACACTGAATACAGCGGGATGATCCCCTCTTTTGACCTCCTGATCATGCTGGGTTTGATGCACCGCAGGACGCGGTTTGCCCTCTTGGCTGCCAGGGCACACTGCTGACTCCTGGGGAGCCTGCTGCCCACCAGCACCCCCAGATCCCTTTCTGCAGGGCTGATCTCCAGCCACTCCTCTCCCCATTCACACTCGTGCCCGGAGTTACTGCGTCCCAGCTGCAGAATCTCGCATTAGTTCTGGTTTAATTTCATGCCATTCACCGTTGCCCAGTGCTCCAATCTATGCAGATTCCTGGGCAAGGCCTCTCGTCCCTCAACAGAGCCAACAGCATCTCCCAGTTTAGTATCCTCATCACCACCTGGGTGGCTGTCTGGCAGCGTCTGGCTTCCACCCACCACCCAACCCTGCCTGTGCTGCTCTCATACAAGGGCAAGTCCCTCTGCCCAGGGTCACTGCAAGCCACTGGCTGCTCCCTGGCCAGCTGAGTGCAGTTAGGGCAAAGCACCCAAAGGAGCTGCTGCTGCCTGGGGCTGAGCGGGATACAGCCCCACAAAGTGGAAGGAGGGAGGGTAGGAGGTCCCTGGGCCTGCAGAACCGGGTCTCACCAGTCCCTGGCCCGTCCTTGCGCGGATCATGCAGGCACCCCCAGGCAGGAGCCCCAGGATAGTGTCTGCTTGCCCTGGGGACGCGCTTTTCATTCCCCCCGATTCTTGGTGTTTGCAGGGCAGAGTCCTGCACCGGGAGGAAAGGTCAGAGGGGAGGAGAGGGAAGGAGGCACCCTGCAGGGCTCACCAGGAGCAAAGCCCTCAAGGAGGCAGGAGCAGAACCTGCTCTGCTCTGTCCCTGCCAAAGGCTCCTCTGCTGCTGCTGCAGCTGTGCAGGGAGCCGCACTGGGAGCCGACCACGGGGCTCAGCCAGGTTGTTCCCGGGGGAAACTTCCTCGTTAGAGACAGCAGTAATATGACCACTCGGAGACATGCCTCCATAACTCTTCTGATAAGTGGATTTCTGCTTTTGTGTCAAGCTGGGCAGTCAACAGTCCCTGGGTGCAACGCAGGGATATGGTTATCCAACAGAGGATGGAGTGGCAGAAGGGAGAGACTGCGGGTGCTCCATGCACACGTCTGAAAGCATGGGAAAGAGCTTCTCCCCAGAGGCTCCTCACTGCTGCTGCTGCCATTGCTGCTGATGTTGCTGCCATGGAGGGAGCCGGGAGCACGACCTTGGGGCTCAGCCGGGCATGGAGCTCCCTGTGCCAGCCAGGGACGCCCTTGGGCCACCCCCGCTGCTCCTTCTGGGGAGGTTTTGGGGCCCTGGGAGCTCTCTCCTGCTTGGGGGGTTTAAGCTTTGCCCGTGTCGGGGGCCGCAGAGCCAGGGGCAATGGCCGTGGCCGGCCGGGCAGGGTGTCGCCGTGGGGCTCCGGAGGCCGTGACAGCACAGAGGACAAGTCACAGAGGGGTGTCACCAGGGGTGCCAGCCGGCAGCGCCGCCGCTGCAGTACGACTCGGGCGAGCGGTGAGTGGGGCAGGCGGGGGGAAGGCTGGGCTGGACGAGGGCCGGGGCAGAAGCGCCGGCCCCCGGGGGGTTTCTAAGGCTGGGGAGAGGGCACAGCCGCTGCGGGGAGCGCCTTGGGCAGGGCAGGGCAGCCCTCGGGGCTGGGCGCAGAGGGGCCCGGGGGTATGGCTGCAGGGATGCCTCTCCCACCTGTGCCAGGACCCCTCTGCATCTCCTGCCCCCACTGCCCCAGACGCCATCTGCCTCCCACACAGCCCCGCTGACCCCCTTCTCTCCCTCTCCTCCAGGCCATGGCTTGGACCATCACCCACGTCCTGACCGTGCTGAGCATCCTCCAGTACACCCTGAGGGTGGGGGACCGCACTGACCCGGCCACACAAGACCTCCTGCGGCAGCGTGAGGAGCAGCAGAGGCTGGAGATGGCGTGGCTGGTGGAAGAGATAGAGCAGAGGAGCCAGGACCCACACGGGCTCACGCAAGAAAATGTGCTCCTCGCTGCCTGCCAGCAGTGGTGGTTCTGGGCCTCTGCCGAAACCCTGCTCCTGCTCTTTGGGCTCTACTGGCTGCCCAGGCAGAAGAGCAATGACTCGCAGAGCGACTGCCAGCATGAAAGCTCCAGTGACAAGGATGAGGAGGAGAAGGAGGATGGTTGGGAGCACACACTGGACCCTTATGACACTCGGGGGGGTCATGTCACAACTTTGGATAAGGTGCGGACCTTATCCAGATCCTGCTTCTGCAAGCTCTGGCTGAAGAATATCTCCAGTAGTACCCGCAGATGTGTAGGATTTATAGTGATAATGATAGGAATAGGGATAGTCTTGATAGACATAGATAAGGTAGCGAGCAGTTGTTTCCCACGTAGTTTTAGGCTTTTCAATAGAAATAGATCCGCAAGGAGTTTGGCAGCAGAGACCTCCATTACCACCATGGGAGCGACCGCAAAGATGCCAATAAATTAGCTTGTTTGAACAAACTCTGTGTCCCTGTGTGCTGGGCAAGGCTTTGTCGGGGAACGTGGGCCCCTCTGAGATGCTGCCACTCTCAGCTGCCAACAAATGCGGCGAGTGTTTTGTGGAGAAGCATTTTAAAGATCTGCCAGCTCTCTTCTCCTCCCTTGTCCCCGAGGGCAGTATCCCAGGGGCTCCTATTGACTAGCTCCTTGAAGAGCTGGAAGCTTGCTTTCCTAAAATTCAGGGTCCTCACTTTACTCTTCGCCTGGCCCATAGCCCTCAGGGCTGCGAGCTCCACCAGTGCATGATCGCTGCAGCCCACGCTGCCTCCAATCTTGACGTCACCAATGAGCTCACTTGCGTTGGTGACCATCAGGTCCAGTATTGCATCCCCTCTGGTGGGGCTGTCTATTACCTGGCTTAAGAAGTTATCTTTGATGCACTCCAGGACTCTCCTGCATTGCCTACAGCTCACCGTGCCACTTCTGCAGCAGATGTCGGGGTGGTTGTAGTCCCCCAGCAGGATGACAGCCTGCGAGCGTGATGCCTCCCGTAGCTGGAGGAAGAAGGTGTCATGGTTTGGTCTGGGCCGGCCACTAAAACAAACAACAATGCCCTCTTTTACTTCTCTCCCCTTCAGAGAGAGAAGGATGAGAGAGAAAAGAGATAAGGTTATAAAGAAACTAAGCTACTTTAATGAAAATATGAATACATGAATAAAAAGAAAATAATGAAATATATACAAAATATATACAATACCATATCAAGCTCCCAGGATGGTGGTCCTGTCACTGGCAGGCACTGGGAAACCCCCAGACCGGACTCAGCGGCAGATGGGAACTGCATTCCAGATGTGGATTCAGGAACACGGGGATCAGGATCAAACGCAGATGAACGGACAGAGTCTTCCTCGGATGATGGCCATTGAAGAAAGGGGGATGACCCTTTGATCCCTCGGCTTTTATACTGAGCATGATGCAGATACCCGATGGGTCAGTTTGGGGTCGCCTCTCCTGCCCGCTCCTACCCACAGATGCCACCCCTCTACGCTTTTCCGCTTCCGACCCTCCAACGGGGCATCTAATAAAGTTACCTGGCCTCGGTTGTTATAGCAGTAAGTATAAGAGCCTCTCTCCATACTGTTCCCTGGTATATATTATAAAAAATCAGGTCTTATCACTCTGGAAGCAGACTATGGTCTTAAAAATACAGCGTTCATTTCAGAGAGTGCAGCTGGTTAGGAGAGGCTTAGTTGCAAAGCAAAATTCCTGAACAGAAAATTGCTTCTGTTTTACCTCAAACCAGGGCAGAGGGCTTCGTCAATAGGCTCCCCTCGGTGGGCGGCCTCTCGTAGACACCAACCACAAGGTTCCCTTTGCCGCCTCGGTCTCTTCTTCTTCTTACCCATAGGCTCTCAACTTGCTCATGGCTATTCTTCAGATGCAGCTCTTCACACTCTACCCATTCCCATATTCCCATGATGGGCAGCACCTCTGCCCCTCCTTTCTCACCTGTCCTGAACAGCCTGTAGCCATCCACAGCCACACTCCAGTCGTGGGATTCATCCCACCGGGTGCCAGTAATGGCAACCAGGTCCTAGCTTTCTAGCAGCACGGTGGCTTCCCACTCCTCCTGTTTGTTGCCCATGCTGCGTGCATCGGTGTAGAGGCACTTCAGCTGGGCTGTCAGCCGCGTCCCCTTCTTAGAGGAACATCCCTTAGTTCCTTTTGGTGTTTCCTTCCCTGGTGTTTCCCTGTTGGCTCCTATTACCTCAGGAGCCCCTGGCTCACTCATCTCCATAAGACTGCAAGGCTGCTGCAGTGTCGCCAGCACGTCTCAGAGCAACAGGCTGCGGAACCTCGCTACCACCCCGTCCCTCTAACCATTGCCTGTCGCCCCCACAGCTTGGCATGGGCAACCTCCCCCTCATTGTCCACCTTCCCCCTCAAGACTAGTTTAAAGCTCTGTCAACGAGCCCGTTGGCTCGTGAGCAAAGAAGACCCGCTTCCCCCTTTCACAAAGGTGAACCCCATCTGACGCCAGGTTGCTCCCCACGGGAAACTGTCACCTTTGTCTTTTTTTTCTTTAATCGTCTTCCTCATTAGAGACAGTAGTAGTAATATGTCCACTCATTGATAAGCCTCCGTAACTCTTGGGATGAATGGATTTCTGCTTTCATGCCAGGCGGGGCACTCAGCAGTCCCTGGCTGCAATGCAGGGATACATTGCAAATATGTTGTGTAGCCTTTGGCCGACCTGTTCCTTGTTATATTCAATTTCCATAAAATATCCCGCAAAATGCTGTCAAGAAGCTCATGATAGCAAGTTGCTTCTAATTTTCCTCTGGTTGCCCGATTTGTTTTTCCATTCTTTGGCGGGCTTACATTTAGTGCCTATCAACAGGTCTCTGTTGCTTGATAGAGCGTGGACACAGAGCGGCTTGCAGGGCTCACCAGGAGCAAAGCCCTCAAGGAGGCAGGAGCAGAACCTGCTCTGCTCTGTCCCTGCCAAAGGCTCCTCTGCTGCTGCTGCAGCTGTGCAGGGAGCGCACTGGGAGCCCGACCACGGGGCTCAGCCAGTTGTTCCCTGGGGGAAGAATCGACTTTCTCTTTATTTTTCCTTACATTAAGTTCTTCATGGAGGCAGCAGTAATATGACCGCTCGGAGACATGCCTCCATAACTCTTCTGATAAGTGGATTTCTGCTTTTGTGTCAAGCTGGGCAGTCAACAGTCCCTGGGTGCAACGCAGGGATATGGTTATCCAACAGAGGATGGAGTGGCAGAAGGGAGACTGCGGGTGCTCCATGCACACGTCTGAAAGCATGGGAAAGAGCTTCTCCCCAGAGGCTCCTCACTGCTGCTGCTGCCATTGCTGCTGATGCTGCTGCCATGGAGGGAGCCGGGAGCACGACCTGGGGCTCAGCCGGGCATGGAGCTCCCTGTGCCAGCCAGGGACGCCCTTGGGCCACCCCCGCTGCTCCTTCTGGGGAGGTTTTGGGGCCCTGGGAGCTCTCTCCTGCTTGGGGGGTTTAAGCTTTGCCCGTGTCGGGGGCCGCAGAGCCAGGGGCAATGGCGTGGCCGCGGGCAGGGTGTCGCCATGGGGCTCTGTGAGGCCGTGACAGCACAGAGGACAAGTCACAGAGGGGTGTCACCAGGGGTGCCAGCGGCAGCGCCGCCGCTGCAGTACGACTCGGCGCGAGCGGTGAGTGGGGCAGGCGGGGGGAAGGCTGGCTGGACGAGGGCCGGGGCAGAAGCGCCGGCCCCGGGGGGTTTTCTAAGGCTGGGGAGAGGGCACAGCCGCTGCGGGGAGCGCTTGGGCAGGGCAGGGCAGCCCTCGGGGCTGGGCGCAGAGGGGCCGGGGGTATGGCTGCAGGGATGCCTCTCCCACCTGTGCCAGGACCCCTCTGCATCTCCTGCCCCCACTGCCCAGACGCCATCTGCCTCCACACAGCCCCGCTGAGCCCCTTCTCTCCCTCCTCCTCCAGGCCATGGCTTGGACCATCACCCACGTCCTGACCGTGCTGAGCGTCCTCCAGTACACCCTGAGGGTGGGGGACCGCACTGACCCGGCCACACAAGACCTCCTGCGGCAGCGTGAGGAGCAGCAGAGGCAGGAGATGGCTTGGCTGCTGGAGGAGATGGAGCACAGGAGCCAGGTGGCATGGCTGCCCAGGACAGCGTGCTCCTCGCTGCCTGCCAGCAGTGGTGGTTCTGGGCATCTGCCGAAACCCTGCTCCTGCTTTTTGGGCTCTACTGGCTGCCCAGGCAGAAGAGCAATGACTCTGAGAGCGACTGCCAGCAGGGAAGCTCCAGGCATGAGGAGGAGATGGAGGAGGATGACAGCTGGGAAGACACACTGGACCCTCTTGACACTCGGGGGGTCATATCAAGACTGTGGATAAGGCGCGGACTTTATCCAGCTCCTGCTCCTACTAGTTCCATCTGAGGAAGACCTCCAGGAGCAACCACCGATTTGTAGGATTTGATAGTGATAGTGATAGGGATAGCGATAGTGATAGTGACAGGAATAGGGATAGTTTTGATAGACATAGGTAAGGTAGCTAGCAGTTGTTTCCTGCATAGTTTAGGCTTTCCAATAGAAATAGATCTGAATGTGGTAATGACCATGGTCCAGCTGGCTTCCAGGCATTCAGCAAGACCAGGTCCAGCGCACAATGCGGTTGTAAGCAGTTTTGCAGCAGAGACTTCCACTACTACCATGGGAGCAACTACAAAGATGCCAATAAATTAGCTTATTTGAACAAACTCTGTGTCCCCATGTGTCTGGGCAAGGCTTTGTCAGAGAACATGGGCCCCTCTGAGATGCTGCCACGCTCAGCTGCCGACGAATGCGGTGGAGTGTTTTGTGGAGAAGCGGGTTCGGGGGGCTCTGTTTTCACCCACTCTCTAACTCAGGTGCCCGCCTGCCCTCGCTCCTCTCTCAGGGGCAGAGCTGGGTGGCAGAGGGCGGCACTGGCACGTGCCGGGAGCTGGCAGTGCGGCTCCCTGGGAGGCAGCGTGGGAGCTCACCCTCCTGCCAGGGCTCTGCCGGGCACCGCTGGCAGGGGAAAGCCTCCTGCGCCTCGGCTACCTGCGGCTCCCGCTGCCCCGCTTCCCCTCCTCCAGCCCTTCTTGCTGCTGAGGGCTGCAGCTCTGGGGCAACAAACAGCCGCCTGTAGGCACACACTCACTTCCCCTCCCACGGCTCTGCAAGTCCTCAAACACCGTACAGGGCTGCCACAGCTCCATATCCCCCTCCCTCTGAAGGGGCTGTAGGCTTCAAGTAGCCTCCACTCATCCCATGCCACCATACTTATCCTGCACCGCTCCTTCTGAACTTTGGCTGTTTCAACCAACCTAAATAGCATTTACCCTGAAGGAGAAGGGCGAAAGCTGTGGAAAAGTACCACTGCTACTTTGTTGCCTCAGCTCCCTTTTCGCCTGGCAGGGAGACATGTACATGGTGGAATTGCCCCAGAGGTCAGAGAGAATCCGCCCAAATTACCAATGGCAAGGATAAACCTAGGAAAGCCTGAGTCTGGGATGCACTGGGAAATTGGAGCTAAGGCTGGCCAGGGCCTTTGAGAGCTGCTTTCAATCGAAAACTAACCTCCCCGCTGCCCTGAGGTGGCCAGGGAAGAAGCACAGAGATGGAGGCCCCCTGGGGCACCTAGATGACCATCGGGCTTTTCCAGGACAGCTTAAGAGCCCAGTGGTCTCCTTTCCTCTTCTGCCGGCCGAGACCACTGCCACTGCCAGCCAGCAACGCAGGGAAGAGTCCTGATAACTGGCATGGGGCCACATCAGGAGTCCCCAGCCCCTGCTCTGGGAAGCTCCCATGGCCCCGGATACCTCCACCCTCCCTGAAAAGAAACAGGTTTGGCAGGTGTGTAGATGGAGACCCCTGACCCTTTGCCTTCTTCCTTTTGCTGGAGATGTTCCTGCAAGGTCTGCCTCGGCAACTTTGGCTTTCCCTATTGCAGTAAGCTCCAGCTGCTGGTACTCCTGAGCACCTCTTCACCCGTCCCTCTCTCTGGGTTTGCTGCCAGCCAGTGCTTGTTACCCCTTGGGTCAATGACTATAAGAAAGACATGGACTTATTTTTTGCAAGCGGGTGGAGGCCTCAGGCTTGGCCTGTGGGGGAAGAGGCCAGCGGCTGCCCTGTGCTCGACAGACCCTGTTCCAGCCAGCTCAGCAGCGGACACCACCACAGGGACACAGCAGAGCCCATCTTCCATGCGGGTGCCACCTCTGGGAAAATGCATCTGAGGAAGAGCAAAACGCTGCACGGCAGAGCCAGGAGCGAGGCAAGAAGTGTGAGGAACAGCCCTGAGACCACCAGGGTGAGAAGAGGACAAGGAGGGGCGGAGGAGCTCCAGGCGCCAAATGAGAGATTCCCCTGCTGAGCTTGGGCAGGGCCCAGAAGGAGCAGCCATTTCCCTGCAGCCCTTGGAGAGGACCATGCCAGAGCAGATATCCCCACTGCAGGCCATGGAGGAGCCCACGCCTGGAGCACATGGGTATTTCCTGAAGGAACTGTGGACCCTGCAGAGCCCACGTGGCGGCAGCAGGTTTATCCTGAAGGGCTGCGCCCCTTGGGAGGCATCCCACGGCTGGAGCAGGGGAAAAGTGTGAGGAGGACGGAGCAGCAGAGAGGAGCTGGTATGGACTGAGCACAGCCCCCATTGCCCATCCCCCTGCGCCCCTCGGGGGAGTGGGGAGAGGAATCGGGAACGGAGGAGTGAAGTAGAGCCTGGGAAAAAAGGGTTGAGGTAGGAGAGGTGTTTTCAGGTTTGCCTTTGTTGCTCACTTCCTAAATTTTCAATTAGCAACAAATTAAACCAATTTTCCACAAGTCAAGTCTGTTGCAGTAACTGACAAACTATCTAGAGAGAAGAGAAGAGAAGAGAAGAGAAGAGAAGAGAAGAGAAGAGAAGAGAAGAGAAGAGAAGAGAAGAGAAAAGACTGCAATACAACACGATACGATACGATACCATACAATACAATTAATGCAATATCTGAGCTTAGAGGGACCTACAAGGATCATCTAGTCCAACTACACTGACTACTTCAGGGCTGACTAAAAGTTAAAGAATGTTGTTAAGGGCAGTCTCCAAAATGCCTCTCAAAAACACTCACCGGGCTTGGGGCATGGACCACCTCTCTAGGAAGCCTGTTCCAGTGTTTGAACACCCTCTCAGTAAAGAAATGCTTCCCTACGTCCAGTCTGAAGCTCCCCTCACTGATGCACCTTTGAATCGTTCCCACGTGTCCTGCCAATCGGATCCCAGGGAGAAGAGCTCTGCACCTCCCTCTCCACTTCCCCGCCTCAGGAAGCTGCAGAGAGCATAAGGTCATCCTTCAGCCTCCTTTTCTCCAACACAGACAAGCCCAAAGTCCTCAGCAGCTCTCACAGCACATGCCTTCCAGCCCTTTCACCACCTTTGTTGCACTCCTCTGGACGCATTCAAGGACCTTCCCAGCCTTCTTAAATGGTGGGGCCAGAACTGTGCACAGTACTCCAGGTGAGGCCGCACAAACACTGAATACAGCGGGATGATCCCCTCTTTTTGACCTCCTGGTCATGCTGGGTTTGATGCACCGCAGGACGCCGGTTTGCCCTCTTGGCTGCCAGGGCACACTGCTGACTCCTGGGGAGCCTGCTGCCCACCAGCACCCCAGATCCCTTTCTGCAGGGCTGATCTCCAGCCACTCCTCTCCCCATTCACACTCGTGCCCGGAGTTACTGCGTCCCAGCTGCAGAATCTCGCATTAGTTCTGGTTTAATTTCATGCCATTCACCGTTGCCCAGTGCTCCAATCTATGCAGATTCCTGGGCAAGGCCTCTCGTCCCTCAACAGAGCCAACAGCATCTCCCAGTTTAGTATCCTCAATCACCACATGGGTGGCTGTCTGGCAGCGTCTGGCTTCCACCCACCACCCAGCCCTGCCTGTGCTGCCTCATACAAGGGCAAGTCCCTCTGCCCAGGGTCACTGCAAGCCACTGGCTGCTCCCTGGCCAGCTGAGTGCAGTTAGGGCCAAAGCACCCAAAGGAGCTGCTGCTGCCTGGGGCTGAGCGGGATACAGCCCCACAAAGTGGAAGGAGGGAGGGTAGGAGGTCCCTGGGCCTGCAGAACCGGGTCTCACCAGTCCTTGGCCCGTCCTTGCGCGGATCATGCAGGCACCCCCAGGCAGGAGCCCCAGGATAGTGTCTGCTTGCCCTGGGGGACACGCTTTTCATTTCCCCTCGATTCTTGGTGTTTGCAGGGCAGAGTCCTGCACCGGGAGGAAAGGTCAGAGGGGAGGAGAGGAAGGAGGCACCCTGCAGGGCTCACCAGGAGCAAAGCCCTCAAGGAGGCAGGAGCAGAACCTGCTCTGCTCTGTCCCTGCCAGAGGCTCCTCTGCTGCTGCTGCAGCTGTGCAGGGACCCAGTGCTGGGAGCCCGATCCATGGGGCTCAGCCAGGTTGTTCCCCGGGGGAAACTTCCTCGTTAGAGGACAGCAGTAATATGACCACTCGGAGACATGCCTCCATAACCTCTTCTGATAAGTGGATTTCTGCTTTTGTGTCAAGCTGGGCAGTCAACAGTCCCTGGGTGCAACGCAGGGATATGGTTATCCAACAGAGGATGGAGTGGCAGAAGGGAGAGCTGCGGGTGCTCCATGCACACGTCTGAAAGCATGGGAAAGAGCTTCTCCCCAGAGGCTCCTCACTGCTGCTGCTGCCATTGCTGCTGATGCTGCTGCCATGGAGGGAGCCGGGAGCACGACCCTGGGGCTCAGCCGGGCATGGAGCTCCCTGTGCCAGCCAGGGACGCCCTTAGGCCACCCCCGCTGCTCCTTCTGGGGAGGTTTTGGGGCCCTGGGAGCTCTCTCCTGCATGGGGGGGTTTAAGCTTTGCCCGTGCCGGGGGCCGCAGAGCCAGGGGCAATGGCCGTGGCCGACCGGGCAGGGTGTCGCCGTGGGGGGCTTCCGGAGGCCGTGACAGCACAGAGGACAAGTCACAGAGGGGTGTGTCACCAGGGGTGCCAGCCGGCAGCGCCGCCGCTGCAGTACGACTCGGGCGAGCGGTGAGTGGGGCAGGCGGGGGGAAGGCTGGGCTGGACAAGGGCCGGGGGCAGAAGCGCCGGCCCCCGGGGGGTTTCTAAGGCTGGGGAGAGGGCACAGCCGCTGCCGGGGAGCGCCCTTGGGCAGGGCAGGGTCCGCCCTCGGGCTGGGCGCAGAGGGGCCCGGGGGTATGGCTGCAGGGATGCCTACTCCCACCTGTGCCAGGACCCCTCTGCATCTCCTGCCCCCACTGCCCCAGACGCCATCTGCCTCCCACACAGCCCCCGCTGAAGCCCCCTTCTCTCCCCTCCTACTCCAGGCCATGGCTTGGACCATCACCCACGTCCTGACCGTGCTGAGCGTCCTCCAGTACACCCCTGAGGGTGGGGGGACCGCACTGACCCGGCCACACAAGACCTCCTGCGGCAGCGTGAGGAGCAGCAGAGGCAGGAGATGGCTTGGCTGCTGGAGGAGATGGAGCACAGGAGCCAGGATGTGCATGGGCTGGCCAGGAAAGCGTGCTCCTCGCTGCCTGCCAGCACTGGTGGTTCTGGGCATCTGCCGAAAACCCTGCTCCTCCTCTTTGGGGTCTACTGCTGCCCAGAGAGAAGATGGATGACTCTGATAGCAGCAGCCAGCACAGAAGACTCTCACCATGAGGAGGAGGAGGAAGAGAAGAAAGAAGGACGGCTGGGAGAACAAACCGGACCCTTATGATACCCAGGGGGTCATATCAAGACTCTGGATGAGGCGGGGGACCTTATCCAGCTCCTGCTCCTGCAAGCTCTGGCTTCCAAAGACCTCGGGAGCAACCACAGACTTGTAGGACTTGATAGTGATAGTGATAGTGATAGTGATAGTGATAGGAATAGGGATAGTCTTGATAGACATAGATAAGGTAGCGAGTAGTTGTTTCCTCCGTAGTTTAGGCTTTTCAATAGAAATAGATCCACAAGGAGTTTGGCAGCAGAGACCTCCATTACCACCATGGGAGCGACCGCAAAGATGCCAATAAATTAGCTTGTTTGAACAAACTCTGTGTCCCTGTGTGTCTGGGCAAGGCTTTGTGGGGGAACGTGGGCCCCTCTGAGATGCTGCCACTCTCAGCTGCCGACGAATGCGGTGATTGTTTTGTGGAGAAGCGTCCTTAATGATCTGCCAGCTCTCTTCTCCTCCCTTGTCCCCGAGGGCAGTATCCCAGGGGCTCCTATTGACTAGCTCCTTGAAGAGCTGGAAGCTTGCTTTCCTAAAATTCAGGGTCCTCACTTTACTCTTCGCCTGGCCCATAGCCCTCAGGGCTGCGAGCTCCACCAGTGCATGATCGCTGCAGCTCACACTGCCTCCAATCTTGACGTCACCAATGAGCTCACTTGCATTGGTGACCATCAGGTCCAGTATTGCATCCCCTCTGGTGGGGCTGTCTATTACCCTGGCTTAAGAAGTTATCTTTGATGCACTCAGACTCTCCTGCATTGCCTACAGCTCACCGTGCCACTTCTGCAGCAGATGTCGGGGGTGGTTGTAGTCCCCCAGCAGGATGACAGCCTGCGGCGTGATGCCTCCCGTAGCTGGAGGAAGAAGGTGTCATGGTTTGGTCTGGGCCGGCCACTAAAACAAACAACAGATGCCCTCTTTCACTTCTCTCCCCTTCAGAGAGAGAAGGCAGAGCATCTCCCGTCAGGGAGACAAGGATGAGAGAGAAAAGAGACAAGGTTATAAAGAAACTAAGCTACTTTAATGAAAATATGAATACATGAATAAAAAGAAAATCATGAAATCTATACACAATATATACAATACCATATCAAGCTCCCAGGATGGCGGTCCTGTCACTGGCAGGCACTGGGAAACCCCCAGACCGGACTCAGCAGCAGATGGGAACTGCATTCCAGATGTGGATTCAGGAACACGGGGTTCAGGATCAAACGCAGATGAACGGACAGAGTCTTCCTCGGATGATGGCCATTGAAGAAAGGGGGATGACCCTTTGATCCCTCAGCTTTTATACTGAGCATGATGCAGATACCCGATGGGTCAGTTTGGGGTCGCCTCTCCTGCCCCGCTCCTACCCACAGCTGCCACCCCTCTACGCTTTTCCGCTTCCGACCCTCCAACGGGGCATCTAATAAAGTTACCTGGCCTCGGTTGTTATAGCAGTAAGTATAAGAGCCTCTCTGCATACCGTTCCCTGGTATATATTATAAAAAATCAGGTCTTATCACTCTGGAAGCAGACTATGGTCTTAAAAATACAGCGTTCATTTCAGAGAGTGCAGCTGGTTAGGAGAGGCTTAGTTGCAAAGTAAAATTCCTGAACAGAAAATTGCTTCTGTTTTACCTCAAACCAGGGCAGAGG
This sequence comes from Pluvialis apricaria, assembly GCA_017639485.1. Classification (NCBI taxonomy): domain Eukaryota; kingdom Metazoa; phylum Chordata; class Aves; order Charadriiformes; family Charadriidae; genus Pluvialis; species Pluvialis apricaria. The sequence continues at coordinate 96,918,922 of CM030007.1, read as the reverse complement.
GCTTCGTCAATAGGCTCCCCTCGGTGGGCGGCCTCTTGTAGACACCAACCACAAGGTTCCCTTTGCCGCCTCGGTCTCTTCTTCTTCTTACCCATAGGCTCTCAACTTGCTCATGGCTATTCTTCAGATGCAGCTCTTCACACTCTACCCATTCCCATATTCCCATGATGGGCAGCACCTCTGCCCCTCCTTTCTCACCTGTCCTGAACAGCCTGTAGCCATCCACAGCCACACTCCAGTCGTGGGATTCATCCCACCGGGTGCCAGTAATGGCAACCAGGTCCTAGCTTTCTAGCAGCACCGTGGCTTCCCACTCCTCCTGTTTGTTGCCCATGCTGCGTGCATCGGTGTAGAGGCACTTCAGCTGGGCTGTCAGACGCATCCCCTTCTTAGAGGAACACCCCTTAGTTCCTTTTGGGTATTTCCCTGGTGTTTCCCTGTTGGCTCCTATTACCTCAGGAGCCCCTGGCTCACTCATCTCCATAAGACTGCAAGGCTGCTGCAGTGTCGCCAGCACGTCTCAGAGCAACAGGCTGCGGAACCTCGCTACCACCCCGTCCCTCTATCCATTGCCTGTCACCCCCACAGCTTGGCATGGGCAACCTCCCCCTCATTGTCCACCTTCCCCCTCAAGACTAGTTTAAAGCTCTGTCAACGAGCCCGTTGGCTCGTGAGCAAAGACCCGCTTCCCCCTTTCAAAGGTGAACCCCATCTGACGCCAGGTTGCTCCCCACGGGAAACTGTCACCTTTGTCTTTATTTGTTCTTTAATCGTCTTCCTCATTAGAGACAGTAGTAGTAATATGTCCACTCATTGATATGCCTCCATAACTCTTGGGATGAATGGATTTCTGCTTTCATGCCAGGCGGAGCACTCATCAGTCCCTGGCTGCAATGCAGGGATACATTGCAAATATGTTGTGTAACCTTTCCTTGTTTTCCTTGTGTAGACCTGTCCCTTGTTATATTCAATTTCCATAAAATATCCAGCAAAATGCTGTCAAGAAGCTCATGATAGCAAGTTGCTTCTAATTTTCCTGTAGTTGCCCGATTTGTTTTTCCATCCTTTGGCGGGCTTAGGGTTAGTGCCTATCAACAGGTCTCTGTTGCTTGATAGAGCGTGGAGACAGAGCGGCTTGCAGGGCTAACCAGGAGCAAAGCCCTCAAGGAGGCAGGAGCAGAACCTGCTCTGCTCTGTCCCTGCCAAAGGCTCCTCTGCTGCTGCTGCAGCTGTGCAGGGAGCCGCACTGGGAGCCCGACCACGGGGCTCAGCCAGGTTGTTCCCCGGGGGAAACTTCCTCGTTAGAGACAGCAGTAATATGACCACTCGGAGACATGCCTCCATAACTCTTCGGATAAGTGGATTTCTACTTTTGTGTCAAGCTGGGCAGTCAACAGTCCCTGGGTGCAACGCAGGGATATGGTTATCCAACAGAGGATGGAGTGGCAGAAGGGAGACTGCGGGTGCTCCATGCACACGTCTGAAAGCATGGGAAAGAGCTTCTCCCCAGAGGCTCCTCACTGCTGCTGCTGCCATTGCTGCTGATGCTGCTGCCATGGAGGGAGCCGGGAGCACGACCTTGGGGCTCAGCCGGGCATGGAGCTCCCTGTGCCAGCCAGGGACGCCCTTGGGCCACCCCCGCTGCTCCTTCTGGGGAGGTTTTGGGGCCCTGGGAGCTCTCTCCTGCTTGGGGGGTTTAAGCTTTGCCCGTGCCGGGGGCCGCAGAGCCAGGGGCAATGGCCGTGGCCGGCCGGGCAGGGTGTCGCCATGGGGCTCCGGAGGCCGTGACAGCACAGAGGACAAGTCACAGAGGGGTGTCACCAGGGGTGCCAGCCGGCAGCGCCGCCGCTGCAGTACGACTCGGGCGAGCGGTGAGTGGGGCAGGCGGGGGGGAAGGCTGGGCTGGACGCGGGCCGGGGCAGAAGCGCCGGCCCCCGGGGGGTTTCTAAGGCTGGGGAGAGGGCACAGCCGCTGCGGGGAGCGCCTTGGGCAGGGCAGGGCAGCCCTCGGGGCTGTCGCAGAGGGGCCCGGGGGTATGGCTGCAGGGATGCCTCTCCCACCTGTGCCAGGACCCCTCTGCATCTCCTGCCCCCACTGCCCCAGACGCCATCTGCCTCCCACACAGCCCCGCTGAGCCCCTTCTCTCCCTTCTCCTCCAGGCCATGGCTTGGACCATCACCCACGTCCTGACCGTGCTGAGCATCCTCCAGTACACCCTGAGGGTGGGGGACCGGATTGACCCGGCCACACAAGACCTCCTGCGGCAGCGTGAGGAGCAGCAGAGGCAGGAGATGGCTTGGCTGCTGGAGGAGATGGAGCACAGGAGCCAGGATGTGCATGGGCTGGCCCAGGACAGCGTGCTCCTCGCTGCCTGCCAGCAGTGGTGGTTCTGGGCCTCTGCTGAAACCCTGCTCCTGCTCTTTGGGCTCTACTGGCTGCCCAGAGCGAAGATGGATGACTCTGATAGCGGCAGCCAGCACAGAAGATCCCACCATGAAGAAGAGGAGGATGAGAAGGAAGTGGACGACTGGGAGAACAAACCGGACCCTTATGATACCCAGGGGTCATATCAAGACTCTGGATGAGGCGGGGACCTTATCCAGCTCCTGCTCCTGCTCTGGCTTCCGAAGACCTCCAGGAGCAACCATACACTTGTAGGATTCAATAGTGATAGTGATAGTGATAGTGATAGTGATAGTGATAGTGATAGTGATAGTGATAGGGATAGTCTTGATAGACATAGATAATGTAGCGAGCAGTTGTTTCCTCCGTAGTTTAGGCTTTTCAATAGAAATAGATCCACAAGAAGTTTGGCAGCAGAGACCTCCATTACCACCATGGGAGCGACTGCAAAGATGCCAATAAATTAGCTTATTTGAACAAACTCTGTGTCCCCGTGTGTCTGGGCAAGGCTTTGTCAGAGAACATGGGCCCCTCTGAGATGCTGCCACGCTCAGCGCCGACGAATGCGGTGAGTGTTTTGTGGAGAAGCGGGTTCGGGGGGCTCTGTTTTCACCCACTCTCTAACTCAGGTGCCCGCCTGCCCTCGCTCCTCTCTCAGGGGCAGAGCTGGGTGGCAGAGGGCGGCACTGGCACGTGCTGGGAGCTGGCAGTGCGGCTCCCTGGGAGGCAGCGTGGGAGCTCACCCTCCTGCCCGGGCTCTGCCGGGCACCGCTGGCAGGGGAAAGCCTCCTGCGCCTCGGCTACCTGCGGCTCCCGCTGCCCTGCTTCCCCTCCTCCAGCCCTTCTTGCTGCTGAGGGCTGCAGCTCTGGGGCAACAAACAGCCGCCTGTAGGCACACACTCACTTCCCCTCCCACAGCTCAGAGATGGAGGCCGCTGGGGCACCTAGATGACCATCGGGCTTTTTCAGGGCAGCTTAGAGCATGGTGGTCTCCTTTGCTCTTCTGCCGGCCGAGACCATGCCACTGCCAGCCAGCAACGCAGGAAGAGTCCTGATAACTGGCATGGGGCACATCAGGAGTCCCCAGCCCTGCTCTGGGAAGCTCCCATGGCACGGCGTGCCTCCACCCTCCCTGAAAGAAACAGCCTTTCTCACGTCTGCAGATGGAGACCCCTTTCAGCTGGCTCCCTCACCCTTTGCCTTCTGCCTTTTGCTGGAGATGTTCCTGCAAGGTCTGCTCGGCAACTTTGGCTTTCCCTATTGCAGTAAGTCCAGCTGCTGGTACTCCTGAGCACCTCTTCACCCGTCCTCTCTCTGGGTTTGCTGCCAGCCAGTGCTTGTTACCCCTTGGGTCAATGTCTGTAAGAAAGACATGGACTTATTTTTTGCAGCGGTGGAGCCTCAGGCTTGGCCTGTGGGAGAAGAGGCCAGCGGCTGCCCCGTGCTCGACAGACCCTGTTCCAGCCAGCTCAGCAGCGGACACACCACAGGACACAGCAGAGCCCATCTTCCATGCGGGTGCCACCTCTGGGAAAATGCATCTGAGGAAGAGCAAAACGCTGCACGGCAGAGCCAGGAGCGAGGCAAGAAGTGTGAGGAACAGCCCTGAGACCACCAGGGTGAGAAGAGGACAAGGAGGGGCGGAGGGAGCTCCAGGCGCCAAATGAGAGATTCCCCTGCTGAGCTTGGGCAGGGCCCAGAAGGAGCAGCCATTTCCCTGCAGCCCTTGGAGAGGACCATGCCAGAGCAGATATCCCCACTGCAGGCCATGGAGGAGCCCACGCTGGAGCACGTGGATATTTCCTGAAGGAACTGTGGCCCCTGCAGAGCCCACGTGGCGGCAGCAGGATTATCCTGAAGGGCTGCGCCCCTTGGGAGGCATCCCACGCTGGAGCAGGGGAAAAGTGTGAGGAGGACGGAGCAGCAGAGAGGAGCTGGTATGGACTGAGCACAGCCCCCATTGCCCATCCCCCTGCGCCCCTCGGGGGAGTGGGGAGAGGAATCGGGAACAGAGGAGTGAAGTAGAGCCTGGGAAAAAAGGGTTGAGGTAGGAGAGGTGTTGTCAGGTTTGCCTTTGTTGCTCACTTCCCTAAATTTTCAATTGGCAACAAATTAAACCAATATTCCCCAAGTCAAGTCTGTTGCAGTAACTGACAAACTATCTATAGAATAGAATAGAATAGAATAGAATAGAATAGAATAGAATAGAATAGAATGCAATACGATACGGTACGATACGATACGATACGATACGATACGATACGATACGATACGATACGATACGATACGATACGATACGATTAATGCAATATCTGAGCTTGGAGGGACCTACAAGGATCATCTAGTACAACTACACTGACTACTTCAGGGCTGACCAAAAGTTAAAGAATGTTGTTAAGGGCATTCTCCAAATGCCTCTCAAACACTCACGGGCTTGGGGCATGGACCACTGTGGAATAATTACTAAAATAACCAAAATACAGCATTGTTCACACATTAAGGAAAAAGCTTAAAATCAAAAAGGCTCCTAAGTTAGAATACTGCCACAGCTTGTATGCGAAGAATCCACTACATCTGTTATTCCCTGCACAATATCGCTCGCCGAGCTACACGGGGATGGAGTGGGGTGGAGATTCCACGGCCAAGCCCTGTGATAATCAGCAGATATGGGAACGAGATGGTCCTATGGAACTGATAAGCTGCACACTTGCTACCCTGAGCCAACAGTTTGTCAAATTTTGACAAAATGCTGTACTTTGTGTGAACTTTGCTCATTATAATGTCATTATAATACCTAAACTCACCTCCATTCCAAAGGCTATCCGCCTCCAAGGTGCGACCACTCCTCCTTGAGTCTGCGCCCTGAATTTTTAATAAACTATACCTTTAAATGTGAAGCGAGAGAATTTTACACCAATCATAATAAAAGTATTTATGACTAAAGTCACTCAAACTCCACCTTGAAGGTAAAAAATAGTATAAAATAGCCCAGAAAAGGGGGGATGTTAGGGTAGACACCATCGTGAACAAGTTGAGGAGGACTCTATCAAAACTGCCTTCGTCTTCCGGGACCAGCCGACGGGCTGAGCCTTTCTTCCCCCCCATAGGGACGCCTTTGGGTAAGACTTAAACTATACCGAGTGTTTCCTCAAAACTTAGAAATCTCTCTAGAGAGTCTTTTTCCTATGTTTATAGCCAGGCTGTACTGTATGTAACTTTGTTGCGTGTTTTGTATAACTAACAACACTTTATTTGCACGTGCTTTGCAGACAGTGTATTTATCACCGGCAATTCATAAGAACTTATGTACTGTTGCTAAAATAAACTGTGCTGCTTAAGTAGCTGGTCGTTTTGGTTTCTCATTGAACGCGACCATAAAAGTGGCCGTGGTAGTTCATGAGCACGACTGGACTGAGGGTGCAGTCCACTATTAGTGTATCCAGCATCGTGATAGTTTAATATATATATTAAACGCGACTGGCCTGATAGTGGTGGATTGGGCATCACTCAGAATTTAAACCTAGCCGCACCTAGCCTCCCACCTCGGTGAGGAGTGTGAGAATGCAAGGGGGTTTATTTTCTGCCAAATTCAATCGCACTTTAACACCAATTGGGCATCACTCAGAATTCAAGCCTAGCCGCACCTAGCCTCCCACCTCGGTGAGGAGTGTTGGAACGCAAGGGAGTTTGTTTTCTGCCAAACTGTTCTGCCCTTTCACGCAACAACCACCTCTCTAGGAAGCCTGTTCCAGTGTTTGAACACCCTCTCGCTAAAGAAATGCTTCCCTACGTCCAGTCTGAAGCTCCCCTCACTGATGCACCTTTGAATCGTTCCCACATGTCCTGCCACCGGATCCCAGGGAGAAGAGCTCTGCACCTCCCTCTCCACTTCCCCGCCTCAGGAAGCTGCAGAGAGCAATAAGGTCATCCTTCAGCCTCCTTTTCTCCAACACAGACAAGCCCAAAGTCCTCAGCAGCTCCTCACAGCACATGCCTTCCAGCCCTTTCACCACCTTTGTTGCACTCCTCTGGACGCATTCAAGGACCTTCCCAGCCTTCTTAAATGGTGGGGCCAGAACTGTGCACAGTACTCCAGGTGAGGCCGCACAAACACTGAATACAGCGGGATGATCCCCTCTTTTGACCTCCTGGTCATGCTGGGTTTGATGCACCGCAGGACGCGGTTTGCCCTCTTGGCTGCCAGGGCACACTGCTGACTCCTGGGGAGCCTGCTGCCCACCAGCACCCCCAGATCCCTTTCTGCAGGGCTGATCTCCAGCCACTCCTCTCCCCATTCACACTCGTGCCCGGAGTTACTGCGTCCCAGCTGCAGAATCTCGCATTAGTTCTCGTTTAATTTCATGCCATTCACCGTTGCCCAGTGCTCCAATCTATGCAGATTCCTGGGCAAGGCCTCTCGTCCCTCAACAGAGCCAACAGCATCTCCCAGTTTAGTATCCTCATCACCACCTGGGTGGCTGTCTGGCAGCGTTTGGCTTCCACCCACCACCCAACCCTGCCTGTGCTGCTCTCATACAAGGGCAAGTCCCTCTGCCCAGGGTCACTGCAAGCCACTGGCTGCTCCCTGGCCAGCTGAGTGCAGTTAGGGCAAAGCACCCAAAGGAGCTGCTGCTGCCAGGGGCTGAGCGGGATACAGCCCCACAAAGTGGAAGGAGGGAGGGTAGGAGGTCCCTGGGCCTGCAGAACCGGGTCTCACCAGTCCCTGGCCCGTCCTTGCGCGGATCATGCAGGCACCCCCAGGCAGGAGCCCCAGGATAGTGTCTGCTTGCCCTGGGGACGCGCTTTTCATTCCCCTCGATTCTTGGTGTTTGCAGGGCAGAGTCCTGCACCGGGAGGAAAGGTCAGAGGGGAGGAGAGGGAAGGAGGCACCCTGCAGGGCTCACCAGGAGCAAAGCCCTCAAGGAGGCAGGAGCAGAACCTGCTCTGCTCTGTCCCTGCCAAAGGCTCCTCTGCTGCTGCTGCAGCTGTGCAGGGACCCGGCGCTGGGAGCCCGACCATGGGGCTCAGCCAGGTTGTTCCCCGGGGGAAACTTCCTCGTTAGAGACAGCAGTAATATGACCACTCGGAGACATGCCTCCATAACTCTTCTGATAAGTGGATTTCTGCTTTTGTGTCAAGCTGGGCAGTCAACAGTCCCTGGGTGCAACGCAGGGATATGGTTATCCAACAGAGGATGGAGTGACAGAAGGGAGACTGCGGGTGCTCCATGCACACGTCTGAAAGCATGGGAAAGAGCTTCTCCCCAGAGGCTCCTCACTGCTGCTGCTGCCATTGCTGCTGATGCTGCTGCCATGGAGGGAGCCGGGAGCACGACCTTGGGGCTCAGCCGGGCATGGAGCTCCCTGTGCCAGCCAGGGGACGCCCTTGGGCCACCCCCGCTGCTCCTTCTGGGGAGGTTTTGGGGCCCCTGGGAGCTCTCTCCTGCTTGGGGGGTTTAAGCTTTGCCCGTGTCGGGGGGCCGCAGAGCCAGGGGCAATGGCCGTGGCCGGCCGGGCAGGGTGTCGCCGTGGGGCTCCGGAGGCCGTGACAGCACAGAGGACAAGTCACAGAGGGGTGTCACCAGGGGTGCCAGCCGGCAGCGCCGCCGCTGCAGTACGACTCGGGCGAGCGGTGAGTGGGGCAGGCGGGGGGAAGGCTGGGCTGGACGAGGGCCGGGGCAGAAGCGCCGGCCCCCGGGGGGTTTCTAAGGCTGGTGAGAGGGCACAGCCGCTGCGGGGAGCGCCTTGGGCAGGGCAGGGCCGCCCTCGGGGCTGGGCGCAGAGGGGCCCGGGGGTATGGCTGCAGGGATGCCTCTCCCACCTGTGCCAGGACCCCTCTGCATCTCCTGCCCCCACTGCCCCAGACGCCATCTGCCTCCCACACAGCCCCGCTGAGCCCCTTCTCTCCCTCCTCCTCCAGGCCATGGCTTGGACCATCACCCACGTCCTGACCGTGCTGAGCGTCCTCCAGTACACCCTGAGGGTGGGGGACCGCACTGACCCGGCCACACAAGACCTCCTGCGGCAGCGTGAGGAGCAGCAGAGGCAGGAGATGGCTTGGCTGCTGGAGGAGATGGAGCACAGGAGCCAGGATGTGCATGGGCTGGCCCAGGACAGCGTGCTCCTCGCTGCCTGCCAGCAGTGGTGGTTCTGGGCATCTGCCGAAACCCTGCTCCTCCTCTTTGGGCTCTACTGGCTGCCCAGAGAGAAGATGGATGACTCTGATAGCGGCAGCCAGCACAGAAGATCTCACCATGAGGAGGAGGAGGAAGAGAAGAAAGAGGACGGCTGGGAGAACAAACCGGACCCTTATGATACCCAGGGGTCATATCAAGACTCTGGATGAGGCGGGGACCTTATCCAGCTCCTGCTCCTGCAAGCTCTGGCTTCCAAAGACCTCGGGAGCAACCACAGACTTGTAGGACTTGATAGTGATAGTGATAGTGATAGTGATAGTGATAGTGATAGGAATAGGGATAGTCTTGATAGACATAGATAAGGTAGCGAGTAGTTGTTTCCTCCGTAGTTTAGGCTTTTCAATAGAAATAGATCCACAAGGAGTTTGGCAGCAGAGACCTCCATTACCACCATGGGAGCGACCGCAAAGATGCCAATAAATTAGCTTGTTTGAACAAACTCTGTGTCCCTGTGTGTCTGGGCAAGGCTTTGTGGGGGAACGTGGGCCCCTCTGAGATGCTGCCACTCTCAGCTGCCGACGAATGCGGTGATTGTTTTGTGGAGAAGCGTCCTTAATGATCTGCCAGCTCTCTTCTCCTCCCTTGTCCCCGAGGGCAGTATCCCAGGGGCTCCTATTGACTAGCTCCTTGAAGAGCTGGAAGCTTGCTTTCCTAAAATTCTGGGTCCTCACTTTACTCTTCGCCTGGCCCATAGCCCTCAGGGCTGCGAGCTCCACCAGTGCATGATCGCTGCAGCTCACACTGCCTCCAATCTTGACGTCACCAATGAGCTCACTTGCATTGGTGACCATCTGGTCCAGTATTGCATCCCCTCTGGTGGGGCTGTCTATTACCTGGCTTAAGAAGTTATCTTTGATGCACTCCAGGACTCTCCTGCATTGCCTACAGCTCACCGTGCCACTTCTGCAGCAGATGTCGGGGTGGTTGTAGTCCCCCAGCAGGATGACAGCCTGCGGGCGTGATGCCTCCCGTAGCTGGAGGAAGAAGGTGTCATGGTTTGGTCTGGGCCGGCCACTAAAACAAACAACAGATGCCCTCTTTTACTTCTCTCCCCTTCAGAGAGAGAAGGCAGAGCATCTCCCGTCAGGGAGACAAGGATGAGAGAGAAAAGAGACAAGGTTATAAAGAAACTAAGCTACTTTAATGAAAATATGAATACATGAATAAAAAGAAAATAATGAAATCTATACACAATATATACAATACCATATCAAGCTCCCAGGATGGCGGTCCTGTCACTGGCAGGCACTGGGAAACCCCCAGACCGGACTCAGCAGCAGATGGGAACTGCATTCCAGATGTGGATTCAGGAACACGGGGTTCAGGATCAAACGCAGATGAACGGACAGAGTCTTCCTCGGATGATGGCCATTGAAGAAAGGGGGATGACCCTTTGATCCCTCAGCTTTTATACTGAGCATGATGCAGATACCCGATGGGTCAGTTTGGGGTCGCCTCTCCTGCCCGCTCCTACCCACAGCTGCCACCCCTCTACGCTTTTCCGCTTCCGACCCTCCAACGGGGCATCTAATAAAGTTACCTGGCCTCGGTTGTTATAGCAGTAAGTATAAGAGCCTCTCTGCATACCGTTCCCTGGTATATATTATAAAAAATCAGGTCTTATCACTCTGGAAGCAGACTATGGTCTTAAAAATACAGCGTTCATTTCAGAGAGTGCAGCTGGTTAGGAGAGGCTTAGTTGCAAAGTAAAATTCCTGAACAGAAAATTGCTTCTGTTTTACCTCAAACCAGGGCAGAGGGCTTCGTCAATAGGCTCCCCTCGGTGGGCGGCCTCTTGTAGACACCAACCACAAGGTTCCCTTTGCCGCCTCGGTCTCTTCTTCTTCTTACCCAAAGGCTCTCAACTTGCTCATGGCTATTCTTCAGATGCAGCTCTTCACACTCTACCCATTCCCATATTCCCATGATGGGCAGCACCTCTGCCCCTCCTTTCTCACCTGTCCTGAACAGCCTGTAGCCATCCACAGCCACACTCCAGTCGTGGGATTCATCCCACCGGGTGCCAGTAATGGCAACCAGGTCCTAGCTTTCTAGCAGCACGGTGGCTTCCCACTCCTCCTGTTTGTTACCCATGCTGCGTGCATCGGTGTAGAGGCACTTCAGCTGGGCAGTCAGCCGCGTCCCCTTCTTAGAGGAACATCCCTTAGTTCCTTTTGGGTATTTCCCTGGTGTTTCCCTGTTGGCTCCTATTACCTCAGGAGCCCCTGGCTCACTCATCTCCATAAGACTGCAAGGCTGCTGCAGTGTCGCCAGCACGTCTCAGAGCAACAGGCTGCGGAACCTCGCTACCACCCCGTCCCTCTAACCATTGCCTGTCGCCCCCACAGCTTGGCATGGGCAACCTCCCCCTCATTGTCCACCTTCCCCCTCAAGACAAGTTTAAAGCTCTGTCAACGAGCCCGTTGGCTCATGAGCAAAGAAGACCCGCTTCCCCCTTTCACAAAGGTGAACCCCATCTGACGCCAGGTTGCTCCCCACGGGAAACTGTCAGCTTTGTCTTTATTTTTTCTTTAATCGTCTTCCTCATTAGAGACAGTAGTAGTAATATGTCCACTCATTGATAAGCCTCCATAACTCTTGGGATGAATAGATTTCTGCTTTCATGCCAGGCGGGGCACTCAGCAGTTCCTGGCTGCAATGCAGGGATACATTGCAAATATGTTGTGTAGCCTTTGGCTGACCTGTTCCTTGTTATATTCAATTTCCATATAATATCCAGCAAAATGCTGTCAAGAAGCTCATGATAGCAAGTTGCTTCTAATTTTCCTCTGGTTGCCCGATTTGTTTTTCCATCCTTTGGCGGGCTTAGGATTAGTGCCTATCAACAGGTCTCTGTTGCTTGATAGAGCGTGGAGACAGAGCGGCTTGCAGGGCTCACCAGGAGCAAAGCCCTCAAGGAGGCAGGAGCAGAACCTGCTCTGCTCTGTCCCTGCCAAAGGCTCCTCTGCTGCTGCTGCAGCTGTGCAGGGAGCTGCACTGGGAGCCCGACCACGGGGCTCAGCCAGGTTGTTCCCCGGGGGAAACTTCCTCGTTAGAGACAGCAGTAATATGACCACTCGGAGACATGCCTCCATAACTCTTCTGATAAGTGGATTTCTGCTTTTGTGTCAAGCTGGGCAGTCAACAGTCCCTGGGTGCAACGCAGGGATATGGTTATCCAACAGAGGATGGAGTGGCAGAAGGGAGACTGCGGTTGCTCCATGCACACGTCTGAAAGCATGGGAAAGAGCTTCTCCCCAGAGGCTCCTCACTGCTGCTGCTGCCATTGCTGCTGATGCTGCTGCCATGGAGGGAGCCGGGAGCACGACCCTGGGGCTCAGCCGGGCATGGAGCTCCCTGTGCCAGCCAGGGACGCCCTTGGGCCACCCCCGCTGCTCCTTCTGGGGAGGTTTTGGGGCCCTGGGAGCTCTCTCCTGCTTGGGGAGTTTAAGCTTTGCCCGTGCCGGGGGCCGCAGAGCCAGGGGCAATGGCCGTGGCCGGCCGGGCAGGGTGTCGCCGTGGGGCTCCGGAGGCCGTGACAGCACAGAGGACAAGTCACAGAGGGGTGTCACCAGGGGTGCCAGCCGGCAGCACCGCCGCTGCAGTACGACTCGGGCGAGCGGTGAGTGGGGCAGGCGGGGGGAAGGCTGGGCTGGACGAGGGCCGGGGCAGAAGCGCCGGCCCCCGGGGGGTTTCTAAGGCTGGTGAGAGGGCACAGCCGCTGCGGGGAGCGCCTTGGGCAGGGCAGGGGCCGCCCTCGGGGCTGGGCGCAGAGGGGCCCGGGGGTATGGCTGCAGGGATGCCTCTCCCACCTGTGCCAGGACCCCTCTGCATCTCCTGCCCCCACTGCCCCAGACGCCATCTGCCTCCCACACAGCCCCGCTGAGCCCCTTCTCTCCCTTCTCCTCCAGGCCATGGCTTGGACCATCACCCACGTCCTGACCGTGCTGAGCGTCCTGCAGTACACCCTGAGGGTGGGGGACCGCACTGACCCGGCCACACAAGACCTCCTGCGGCAGCGTGAGGAGCAGCAGAGGCAGGAGATGGCTTGGCTGCTGGAGGAGATGGAGCACAGGAGCCAGGATGTGCATGGGCTGGCCCAGGACAGCGTGCTCCTCGCTGCCTGCCAGCACTGGTGGTTCTGGGCCTCTGCTGAAACCCTGCTCCTGCTCTTTGGGCTCTACTGGCTGCCCAGAGCGAAGATCGATGACTCTGAGAGCGGCAGCAAGCACAGAAGATCCCACCATGAAGAAGAGGAGGATGAGAAGGAAGTGGACGACTGGGAGAACAAACCGGACCCTTATGATACCCAGGGGGCATATCAAGACTCTGGATGAGGCAGGGAACTTATCCAGCTCCTGCTCCTGCAAGCTCTGGCTTCCGAAGACCTCCAGGAGCAACCATACACTTGTAGGATTCAATAGTGATAGTGATAGTGATAGTGATAGTGATAGTCTTGATAGACATAGATAAGGTAGCGAGCAGTTGTTTCCTCCGTAGTTTAGACTTTTCAGTAGAAATAGATCCACAAGGAGTTTGGCAGCAGAGACCTCAATTACCACCATGGGAGCGACTGCAAAGATGCCAATAAATTAGCTTGTTTGAACAAACTCTGTGTCCCCGTGTGTCTGGGCAAGGCTTTGTCGGGGAACGTGGGCCCCTCTGAGATGCTGCCATGCTCAGCTGCCGACGAATGCGGTGAGTGTTTTGTGGAGAAGCGGGTTCGGGGGGCTCTGTTTTCACCCACTCTCTATCTCAGGTGCCCGCCTGCCCTCACTCCTCTCTCAGGGGCAGAGCTGGGTGGCAGAGGGCGGCACTGGCACGTGCCGGGAGCTGGCAGTGCGGCTCCCTGGGAGGCAGCGTGGGAGCTCACCCTCCTGCCAGGGCTCTGCCGGGCACCGCTGGCAGGGGAAAGCCTCCTGCGCCTCGGCTACCTGCGGCTCCCGCTGCCCTGCTTCCCCTCCTCCAGCCCTTCTTGCTGCTGAGGGCTGCAGCTCTGGGGCAACAAACAGCCGCCTGTAGGCACACACTCACTTCCCCTCCCACAGCTCAGAGATGGAGGCCCCTGGGGCACCTGGATGACCCTCGGGCTTTTCCAGGGCAGCTTAGAGCATGGTGGTCTCCTTTGCTCTTCTGCTGCCGAGACCATGCCACTGCCAGCCAGCAACGCAGGAAGAGTCCTGATAACTGGCATGGGGCACATCAGGAGTCCCCAGCCCTGCTCTGGGAAGCTCCCATGGCACGGCGTGCCTCCCACCCTCCCTGAAGGAAACAGCCTTTCTCACGTCTGCAGATGGAGACCCCTTTCAGCTGGCTCCCTCACCCTTTGCCTTCTGCCTTTTGCTGGAGATGTTCCTGCAAGGTCTGCTCGGAACTTTGGCTTTCCCTATTGCAGTAAGTCCAGCTGCCTGGTACTCCTGAGCACCTCTTCACCCGTCCTCTCTCTGGGTTTGCTGCCAGCCAGTGCTTGTTACCCCTTGGGTCAATGTCTGTAAGAAAGACATGGACTTATTTTTTGCAGCGGTGGAGCCTCAGGCTTGGCCTGTGGGAGAAGAGGCCAGCGGCTGCCCTGTGCTCGACAGACCCTGTTCCAGCCAGCTCAGCAGCGGACACACCACAGGACACAGCAGAGCCCATCTTCCATGCGGGTGCCACCTCTGGGAAAATGCATCTGAGGAAGAGCAAAACGCTGCACGGCAGAGCCAGGAGCGAGGCAAGAAGTGTGAGGAACAGCCCTGAGACCACCAGGGTGAGAAGAGGACAAGGAGGGGCGGAGGAGCTCCAGGCGCCAAATGAGAGATTCCCCCTGCTGAGCTTGGGCAGGGCCCAGAAGGAGCAGCCATTTCCCTGCAGCCCTTGGAGAGGACCATGCCAGAGCAGATATCCCCACTGCAGGCCATGGAGGAGCCCACGCTGGAGCACGTGGATATTTCCTGAAGGAACTGTGGCCCCTGCAGAGCCCACGTGGCGGCAGCAGGTTTATCCTGAAGGGCTGCGCCCCCTTGGGAGGCATCCCACGCTGGAGCAGGGGAAAAGTAGTGAGGAGGACGGAGCAGCAGAGAGGAGCTGGTATGGACTGAGCACAGCCCCCATTGCCCATCCCCCCTGCGCCCCCTCGAGGGAGTGGGTAGAGGAATCGGGAACAGAGGAGTGAAGTAGAGCCTGGGAAAAAAGGGTTGAGGTAGGAGAGGTGTTGTCAGGTTTGCCTTTGTTGCTCACTTCCCTAAATTTTCAATTGGCAACAAATTAAACCAATATTCCCCAAGTCAAGTCTGTTGCAGTAACTGACAAACTATCTATAGAATAGAATAGAATAGAATAGAATAGAATAGAATAGAATAGAATAGAATAGAATAGAATAGAATACGATACGGTACGATACGAATACGATACGATACGATACGATACCGATACGAATACAATTAATGCAATATCTGAGCTTGGAGGGACCTACAAGGATCATCTAGTCCAACTACACTGACTACTTCAGGGCTGACCAAAAGTTAAAGAATGTTGTTAAGGGCATTCTCCAAATGCCTCTCAAACACTCACGGGCTTGGGGCATGGACCACTGTGGAATAATTACTAAAATAACCAAAATACAGCATTGTTCACACATTAAGGAAAAAGCTTAAATCAAAAAGGCTCCTAAGTTAGAATACTGCCACAGCTTGTATGCGAAGAATCCACTACATCTGTTATTCCCCTGCACAATATCGCTCGCCGAGCTACACGGGGATGGAGTGGGGTGGAGATTCCATGGCCAAGCCCTGTGATAATCAGCAGATATGGGAATGAGATGGTCCTATGGAACTGATAAGCTGCACACTTGCTACCCTGAGCCAACAGTTTGTCAAATTTTGACAAAATGCTGTACTTTGTGTTGAACTTTGCTCATTATAATGTCATTATAATACCTAAACTCACCTCCATTCCAAAGGCTACCCGCCTCCAAGGTGCGACCACTCCTCCTTGAGTCTGCGCCCTGAATTTTTAATAAACTATACCTTTAAATGTGAAGCGAGAGAATTTTACACCAATCATAATAAAAGTATTTATGACTAAAGTCACTCAAACTCCACCTTGAAGGTAAAAAATTAGTATAAAATAGCCCAAAAAAGGGGGGATGTTAGGGTAGACACCATCGTGAACAAGTTGAGGAGGACTCTATCAAAACTGCCTTCGTCTTCCGGGACCAGCCGACGGGCTGAGCCTTTCTTCCCCCCCCATAGGGACGCCTTTGGGTAAGACTTAAACTATACCGAGTGTTTCCTCAAAACTTAGAAATCTCTCTAGAGAGTCTTTTTCCTATGTTTATAGCCAGGCTGTACTGTATGTAACTTTGTTGCGTGTTTTGTATAACTAACAACACTTTATTTGCATGGTGCTTTGCAGACAGTGTATTTATCACCGGCAATTCATAAGAACTTATGTACTGTTGCTAAAATAAAACTGTGCTGCTTAAGTAGCTGGTCGTTTTGGTTTCTCATTGAACGCGACCATAAAAGTGGCCGTGGTAGTTCATGAGCACGACTGGACTGAGGGTGCAGTCCACTATTAGTGTATCCAGAATCGTGATAGTTTAATATATATATTAAACGCGACTGGACTGATAGTGGTGGATTGGGCATCACTCAGAATTTAAACCTAGCCGCACCTACCCTCCCACCTCGGTGAGGAGTGTGAGAATGCAAAGGGGTTTATTTTCTGCCAAATTCAATCGCACTTTAACAACCAATTGGGCATCACTCAGAATTCAAGCCTAGCCGCACCTAGCCTCCCACCTCGGTGAGGAGTGTTGGAAACGCAAGGGAGTTTGTTTTCTGCCAAACTGTTCCGCCCTTTCACGCAAAAAACCACCTCTCTAGGAAGCCTGTTCCAGTGTTTGAACACCCTCTCGGTAAAGAAATGCTTCCCTACGTCCAGTCTGAAGCTCCCCTCACTGATGCACCTTTGAATCGTTCCCACGTGTCCTGCCACCGGATCCCAGGGAGAAGAGCTCTGCACCTCCCTCTCCACTTCCCCGCCTCAGGAAGCTGCAGAGAGCAATAAGGTCATCCTTCAGCCTCCTTTTCTCCAACACAGACAAGCCCAAAGTCCTCAGCAGCTCCTCACAGCACATGCCTTCCAGCCCTTTCACCACCTTTGTTGCACTCCTCTGGGACGCATCCAAGGACCTTCCCAGCCTTCTTAAATGGTGGGGCCAGAACTGTGCACAGTACTCCAGGTGAGGCCGCACAAAACACTGAATACAGCGGGATGATCCCCCTCTTTTGACCTCCTGGTCATGCTGGGTTTGATGCACCGCAGGACGCGGTTTGCCCTCTTGGCTGCCAGGGCACGCTGCTGACTCCTGGGGAGCCTGCTGCCCACCAGCACCCCCCAGATCCCTTTCTGCAGGGCTGATCTCCAGCCACTCCTCTCCCCATTCACACTCGTGCCCGGAGTTACTCTGCGTCCCAGCTGCAGAATCTCGCATTAGTTCTGGTTTAATTTCATGCCATTCACCGTTGCCCAGTGCTCCAATCTATGCAGATTCCTGGGCAAGGCCTCTCGTCCCTCAACAGAGCCAACAGCATCTCCCAGTTTAGTATCCTCATCACCACCTGGGTGGCTGTCTGGCAGCGTCTGGCTTCCACCCACCACCCAAGCCCTGCCTGTGCTGCTCTCATACAAGGGCAAGTCCCTCTGCCCAGGGTCACTGCAAGCCACTGGCTGCTCCCTGGCCAGCTGAGTGCAGTTAGGGCAAAGCACCCAAAGGAGCTGCTGCTGCCAGGGGCTGAGCGGGATACAGCCCCACAAAGTGGAAGGAGGGAGGGTAGGAGGTCCCTGGGCCTGCAGAACCGGGTCTCACCAGTCCATGGCCCGTCCTTGCGCGGATCATGCAGGCACCCCCAGGCAGGAGCCCCAGGATAGTGTCTGCTTGCCCCTGGGGACGCGCTTTTCATTCCCCTCGATTCTTGGTGTTTGCAGGGGCAGAGTCCTGCACCGGGAGGAAAGGTCAGAGGGGAGGAGAGGAAAGGAGGCACCCTGCAGGGCTCACCAGGAGCAAAGCCCTCAAGGAGGCAGGAGCAGAACCTGCTCTGCTCTGTCCCTGCCAAAGTCTCCTCTGCTGCTGCTGCAGCTGTGCAGGGAGCCGCACTGGGAGCCCGACCACGGGGCTCAGCCAGGTTGTTCCCCGGGGGAAACTTCCTCGTTAGAGACAGCAGTAATATGACCACTCGGAGACATGCCTCCATAACTCTTCTGATAAGTGGAATTTCTGCTTTTGTGTCAAGCTGGGCAGTCAACAGTCCCTGGGTGCAACGCAGGGATATGGTTATCCAACAGAGGATGGAGTGGCAGAAGGGAGACTGCGGGTGCTCCATGCACACGTCCTGAAAGCATGGGAAAGAGCTTCTCCCCCAGAGGCTCCTCACTGCTGCTGCTGCCATTGCTGCTGATGCTGCTGCCATGGAGGGAGCCGGGAGCACGACCCTTGGGGCCTCAGCCGGGCATGGAGCTCCCTGTGCCAGCCAGGGATGCCCTTGGGCCACCCCCGCTGCTCCTTCTGGGGAGGTTTTGGGGCCCTGGGAGCTCTCTCCTGCTTGGGGGGTTTAAGCTTTGCCCGTGCCGGGGGCCGCAGAGCCAGGGGCAATGGCCGTGGCCGGCCGGGCAGGGTGTCGCCGTGGGGCTCCGGAGGCCGTGACAGCACAGAGGACAAGTCACAGAGGGGTGTCACCAGGGGTGCCAGCCGGCAGCGCCGCCGCTGCAGTACGACTCGGGCGAGCGGTGAGTGGGGCAGGTGGGGGGAAGGCTGGGCTGGACAAGGGCCGGGGCAGAAGCGCCGGCCCCCGGGGGGTTTCTAAGGCTGGGGAGAGGGCACAGCCGCTGCGGGGAGCGCCTTGGGCAGGGCAGGGGCCGCCCTCGGGGCTGGGCGCAGAGGGGCCCGGGGATGCCAGCCCGGGGGAATGGCTGCAGAGATGTGCCCCTGTCTTCACAGCTCTCACCAACCTTCCCCTTGCTGCCTCCGACCTCCCTCAACCCCTCTCCCACCCGTGCCTGGACCCCTCTGCATCTCCTGCCCCCACTGCCCCAGACACCATCTGCCTCCCACACAGCCCCGCTGAGCCCCTTCTCTCCCTCCTCCTCCAGGCCATGGCTTGGACCATCACCCACGTCCTGACCGTGCTGAGCATCCTGCAGTACACCCTGAGGGTGGGGGACCACACTGACCTGGCCACACAAGACCTCCTGCGGCAGCGTGAGGAGCAGCAGAGACAGGAGATGGCTTGGCTGCTGGAGGAGATGGAGCACAGGAGCCAGGATGTGCATGGCCTGGCCCAGGAAAGCATGCTCCTCGCTGCCTGCCAGCAGTGGTGGTTCTGGGCCTCTGCTGAAACCCTGCCTCCTGCTCTTTGGTCTCTACTGGCTGCCCCAGGCAGAAGAGCGACAACTCTGAGAGCGACTGCCAGCATGGAAGCTCCAGGCACGAGGAGGAGATGGAGGAGGATGACAGTTGGGAAGACACACTGGACCCTCTTGACACTCGGGGGGGTCATATCAAGACTGTGGATAAGGCGCGGACCCTATCCAGCTCCTGCTCCTACTAGTTCCATCTGAGGAAGACCTCCAGGAGCAACCACCGATTTGTAGGATTTGATAGTGATAGTGATAGGGATAGCGATAATGATAGTGACAGGAATAGGGATAGTTTTGATAGACATAGGTAAGGTAGCTAGCAGTTGTTTCCTGCATAGTTTAGGCTTTCCAATAGAAATAGATCTGAATGTGGTAATGACCATGGTCCAGCTGGCTTCCAGGCATTCAGCAAGACCAGGTCCAGCGCACAATGCGGTTGTAAGCAGTTTTGCAGCAGAGACTTCCACTACTAACATGGGAGCAACTACAAAGATGCAAATAAATTAGCTTATTTGAACAAACTCTGTGTCCCCGTGTGTCTGGGCAAGTCTTTGTCAGAGAACATGGGCCCCTCTGAGATGCTGCCATGCTCAGCTGCCGACGAATGCAGCGAGTGTTTTGTGGAGAAGCGTCCTTAAAGATCTGCCAGCTCTCTTCTCCTCCCTTGTCCCCGAGGGCAGTATCCTGGGGGCTCCTATTGACTAGCTCCTTGAAGAGCTGGAAGCTTGCTTTCCTAAAATTCAGGGTCCTCACTTTACTCTTCGCCTGGCCCATAGCCCTCAGGGCTGCGAGCTCCACCAGTGCATGATCGCTGCAGCCCACGCTGCTCCCAATCTTGACGTCACCAATGAGCTCACTTGCGTTGGTGACCATCAGGTCCAGTATTGCATCCCCTCTGGTGGGGCTGTCTATTACCTGGCTTAAGAAGTTATCTTTGATGCACTCCAGGACTCTCCTGCATTGCCTACAGCTCACCGTGCCACTTCTGCAGCAGACGTCGGGGTGGTTGTAGTCCCCCAGCAGGATGACAGCCTGCGAGCGTGATGCCTCCCGTACCTGGAGGAAGAAGGTGTCATGGTTTGGTCTCGGACGGCCACTAAAACAAACAACAGATGCCCTCTTTCACTTCTCTCCCCTTCAGAGAGAGAAGGCAGAGCATCTCCCGTCAGGGAGACAAGGATGAGAGAGAAAAGAGACAAGGTTATAAAGAAACTAAGCTACTTTAATGAAAATATGAATACATGAATAAAAAGAAAATCATGAAATCTATACACAATATATACAATACCATATCAAGCTCCCAGGATGGCGGTCCTGTCACTGGCAGGCACTGGGAAACCCCCAGACCGGACTCAGCAGCAGATGGGAACTGCATTCCAGATGTGGATTCAGGAACACGGGGTTCAGGATCAAACGCAGATGAACGGACAGAGGTCTTCCTCGGATGATGGCCATTGAAGAAAGGGGGATGACCCTTTGATCCCTCAGCTTTTATACTGAGCATGATGCAGATACCCGATGGGTCAGTTTGGGGTCGCCTCTCCTGCCCGCTCCTACCCACAGCTGCCACCCCTCTACGCTTTTCCGCTTCCGACCCTCCAACGGGGCAATCTAATAAAGTTACCTGGCCTCGGTTGTTATAGCAGTAAGTATAAGAGCCTCTCTGCATACCGTTCCCTGGTATATATTATAAAAAATCAGGTCTTATCACTCTGGAAGCAGACTATCGGTCTTAAAAATACAGCGTTTCATTTCAGAGAGTGCAGCTGGTTAGGAGAGGCTTAGTTGCAAAGTAAAATTCCTGAACAGAAAATTGCTTCTGTTTTACCTCAAACCAGGGCAGAGGGCTTCGTCCAATAGGCTCCCCTCGGTGGGCGGCCTCTCTGTAGACACCAACCACAAGGTTCCCTTTGCCGCCTCGGTCTCTTCTTCTTCTTACCCCATAGGCTCTCAACTTGCTCATGGCTATTCTTCAGATGCAGCTCTTCACACTCTACCCATTCCATATTCCCATGATGGGCAGCACCTCTGCCCTCCTTTCTCTCACCTGTCCCTGAACAGGCCTGTAGCCACCCACAGCCACACTCCAGTCGTGGGATTCATCCCACCGGGTGCCAGTAATGGCAACCAGGTCCTAGCTTTCTAGCAGCACGGTGGCTTCCCACTCCTCCTGTTTGTTGCCCATGCTGCGTGCATCGGTGTAGAGGCACTTCCAGCTGGGCTGTCAGCCGCGTCCCCTTCTTAGAGGAACATCCCTTAGTTCCTTTTGGGTATTTCCCTGGTGTTTCCCTGTTGGCTCCTATTACCTCAGGAGCCCCTGGCTCACTCATCTCCATAAGACTGCAAGGCTGCTGCAAGTGTCGCCAGCACGTCTCAGAGCAACAGGCTGCGGAACCTCGCTACCACCCCCCGTCCCCGTCCTAACCATTGCCTGTCGCCCGCACAGCTTGGCATGGGCAACCTCCCCCTCATTGTCCACCTTCCCACCTCAAGACAAGTTTAAAGCTCTGTCAACGAGCCCCGTTGGCTCATGAGCAAAGAAGACCCGCTTCCCCCTTTCACAAAGGTGAACCCCATTCTGACGCCAGGTTGCCTCCCACGGGAAACTGTCAGCTTTGTCTTTATTTTTTCTTTAATCGTCTTCCTCATTATGAGACAGTAGTAGTAATATGTCCACTCATTGATATGCCTCCATAACTCTTGGGATGAATAGATTTCTGCTTTCATGCAGGCGGGGCACTCAGCAGTCCCTGGTGCAATGCAGGGATACATTGCAAATATGTTGTGTAGCCTTTGGCTGACCTGTTCCTTGTTATATTCAATTTACCCATATAATATCCAGCAAAATGCTGTCAAGAAGCTCATGATAGCAAGTGCTTTCTAATTTTCCTCTGGTTGCCCGATTTGTTTTTCCATCCTTGGCGGGCTTAGGATTAGTGGCCTATCAACAGGTCTCTGTTGCTTGAATAGAGCGTGGAGACAGAGCGGCTATGCAGGGCTTCACCAGGAGCAAAGCCCTCAAGGAGGCAGGAGCAGAACCCTGCTCTGCTCTGTCCCTGCCAAAGGCTCCTCTGCTGCTTGCTGCAGCTGTGCAGGGAGCCGGGACTGGGAGCCCGACCACGGGGCTCCGCCAGGTTGCTCCCCGGGGGAAAACTTCCTCGTTAGAGACAGCAGTAATATGACCACTCGGAGACATGCCTCCATAACTCTTCTGATAAGTGGATTCTTCTGCTTTTGTGTCAAATCTGTGGGCAAGTCAACAGTCCCTGGGTGCCAACGCAGGGATATGGTTTATCCAACAGAGGATGGAGTGGCAGAAGGGAGACTGCGGTTGCTCCATGCACACGTCTGAAAGCTTGGGAAAGAGCTTCTCCCCCAGAGGCTCCTCACTGCTGCTGCTGCCATTGCTGCCTGATGCCTGCTGCCATGGAGGGAGCCGGGAGCACGACCTTGGGGCTCAGCCGGGGCATGGACAGCTCCCCTGTGCCAGGCAGGGACGGCCCTTGGGCCAACCCCCCGCTGCTCCTTCTGGGGAGGTTTTGGGGCACTGGGAGCTCTCTCCTGCTTTGGGGGGTTAAGCTTTGCCCGTGTCGGGGCCTCTCAGAGCCCAGGGGCAATGGCCGTGGCCGGCCGGGCAGGGTGTCGCCGTGGGGCTCCGGAGGCCGTGACAGCCACAGAGGACAAGTCACAGAGGGGTGTCACCAGGGGTGCCCAGCCCAGGCAGCGCCGCCGCTGCAGTACTGACTCGGGCGAGCGGTGAGTGGGGCAGGCGGGGGGGAAGGCTGGGCTGGGACGAGGGCCGGGGCTAGAAGCGCCGGCCCCCGGGGGGTTTCTAAGGCTGGGGAGAGGGCACAGCTGCTGCGGGGGAGCGCCTCTGGGCAGGGCAGGGGGCCGCCTTCGGGGCTGGGCGCAGAGGGGCCCGGGGGTATGGCTGCAGGGATGCCTCTCCCACCTTTTGCCAGGACCCCCCTTCTGCATCTCCTGCCCCCACTGCCCCAGACGCCATCTGCCTCCCACACAGCCCCGCTGAGCCCCTTCCTCTCCTCCTCCTCCAGGCCATGGCTTGGGACCATCACCCACGTCCTGACCGTGCTGAGCGTCCTGCAGTACACCCTGAGGGTGGGGGGACCCCGCACTGACCGGCCACACAAGACCTCCTAGCAGACAGCGTGAGGAGCAGCAGAGGCAGGAGATGGCTTGGCTGCTGGAGGACGATGGAGCACAGGAGCCAGGATGTGCATGGGCTGGCCCAGGACAGCGTGCTCCTCGCTGCCTGCTAGCAGTGGTGTTCTGGGGCCTCTGCTGAAACCCTGCCTCCTGCTCTTTGGGCTCTACTGGCTGCCAGAGCGAAGATCGCGATGACTCTGAGAGCGGCAGCCAGCACAGAAGATCCCACCATGAAGAAGAGGAGGATGAGAAGGAAGTGGACGACTGGGAGAACACACCGGACCCTTATGATACCCAGGGGGCATATCAAGACTCTGGATGAGGCAGGGAACTTATCCAGCTCCTGCAAGCTCTGGCTTCCGAAGACCTCCAGGAGCAACCATACACTTGTAGGATTCAATAGTGATAGTGATAGTGATAGTGATAGTGATAGTCTTGATAGACATAGATAAGGTAGCGAGCAGTTGTTTCCTCCGTAGTTTAGGCTTTTCAGTAGAAATAGATCTACAAGGAGTTTGGCAGCAGAGACCTCAATTACCCACCATGGGAGCGACTGCAAAAGATGCCAATAAATTAGCTTGTTTTGAACAAACTCTGTGTCCCCGTGTGTCTGGGCCAAGGCTTTGTTGGGGAATGTTGGGCCCCTCTGAGATGCTGCCACGCTCAGCTGCCGACGAATGCGGTGAGTGTTTTGTGGAGAAGCGGGTTCGGGGGGCTCTGTTTTCACCCACTCTCTAACTCAGGTGCCCGCCTGCCCTCGCTCCTCTCTCAGGGGCAGAGCTGGGTGGCAGAGGGCGGCACTGGCACGTGCCGGGAGCTGGCAGTGCGGCTCCCTGGGAGGCAGCGTGGGAGCTCACCCCTCCTGCCAGGGCTCTTGCCCGGGCACCGCTGGCAGGGGAAAGCCCTCCTGCGCCTCGGCTACCTGCGGCTCCCGCCTGCCCTGCTTCCCCCCTCCTCCAGCCCTTCTTGCTGCTGAGGGCTGCGCTCTGGGGCAACAAAACAGCCCGCCTGTAGCACACACTCACTTCCCCTCCCACGGCACAGAGATTGGAGGCAGCTGGGGCACCTGGATGACCATCGGGCTTTTTCAGGGGCAGCTTAGAGCATGGTGGTCTCCTTTTGCTCTTCTGCCGGGCCGAGACCCATGCCACTGCCAGCCAGCAACGCAGGAAGAGTCCCCTGATAACTGGCATGGGGCACATCAGGAGTCCCCAGCCCTGCTCTGGGAAGCTCCCATGGCACGGCGTTGCCTCCACCCTCCTGAAAGAAACAGCCTTTCTCACGTCTGCAGATGGAGACCCCCTTTCAGCTGGCTCCCTCACCCTTTGCCTTCTGCCTTTTGCTGGAGATGTTCCTGCAAGGTCTGCTCGGGAACTTTGGCTTTCCCTATTGCAGTAAGGTCCAGCTGCTGGTACTCCTAAGCCACGTCTTCACCCGTCCCTCTCTCTGGGTTTGCTGCCAGCCAGTGCTTGTTACCCCTTGGGTCAATGTCTGTAAGAAAGACATGGACTTATTTTGTTGCAGCGGTGGAGCCACACGCTTGGCCTGTGGGAGAAGAGGCCAGCGGCTGCCTGTGCTCCGACAGACCCTGTTCCAGCCAGCTCAGCAGCGGACCACACCACAGGACCACAGCAGAGCCCATCTTCCATGCGGGTGCCACCTCTGGGAAATGCATCTGAGGAAGAGCAAAACGCTGCACGGCAGAGCCAGGGAGCGAGGCAAGAAGTGGTGAGGAACAGCCCACTGAGACCACCAGGGTGAGAAGAGGACAGGAGGGGCGGAGGAGCTCCAGGCGCCAAATGAGAGATTCCCCTGCTGAGCTTGGGCAGGGCCCAGAAGGAGCAGCCATTTCCCTGCAGCCCTTGGAGAGGACCATGCCAGAGCAGATATCCCCACTGCAGGCCATGGAGGAGCCCACGCTGGAGCACGTGGATATTTCCTGAAGGAACTGTGGCCCCTGCAGAGCCCACGTGGCGGCAGCAGGTTTATCCTGAAGGGCTGCGCCCCTTGGGAGGCATCCCACGCTGGAGCAGGGGAAAAGTGTGAGGAGGACGGAGCAGCAGAGAGGAGCTGGTATGGACTGAGCACAGCCCCCATTGCCCATCCCCTGCGCCCCTCGGGGGAGTGGGGAGAGGAATCGGGAACGGAGGAGTGAAGTAGAGCCTGGGAAAAAAGGGTTGAGGTAGGAGAGGTGTTTTCAGGTTTGCCTTTGTTGCTCACTTCCCTAAATTTTCAATTGGCAACAAATTAAACCAATTTTCCCCAAGTCAAGTCTGTTGCAGTAACTGACAAACTATCTATAGAATAGAATAGAATAGAATAGAATAGAATAGAATAGAATAGAATAGAATAGAACAGAATGCAATACAATACGATACGATACGATACCATACAATACAATTAATGCAATATCTGAGCTTGGAGGGACCTACAAGGATCATCTAGTCCAACTACACTGACTACTTCAGGGCTGACCAAAAGTTAAAGAATGTTGTTAAGGGCATTCTCCAAATGCCTCTCAAACACTCACGGGCTTGGGGCATGGACCACTGTGGAATAATTACTAAAATAACCAAAATACAGCATTGTTCACACATTAAGGAAAAAGCTTAAAATCAAAAAGGCTCCTAAGTTAGAATACTGCCACAGCTTGTATGCGAAGAATCCACTACATCTGTTATTCCCTGCACAATATCGCTCGCCGAGCTACACGGGGATGGAGTGGGGTGGAGATTCCATGGCCAAGCCCTGTGATAATCAGCAGATATGGGAACGAGATGGTCCTATGGAACTGATAAGCTGCACACTTGCTACCCTGAGCCAACAGTTTGTCAAATTTTGACAAAATGCTGTACTTTGTGTGAACTTTGCTCATTATAATGTCATTATAATACCTAAACTCACCTCCATTCCAAAGGCTATCCGCCTCCAAGGTGCGACCACTCCTCCTTGAGTCTGCCCTGAATTTTTAATAAACTATACCTTTAAATGTGAAGCGAGAGAATTTTACACCAATCATAATAAAAGTATTTATGACTAAAGTCACTCAACTCCACCTTGAAGGTAAAAAATAGTATAAAATAGCCAAAAAAGGGGGGGATAAGTTAGGGAAGACACCATCGTGAACAAGTTGAGGAGGGACTCCTATCAAAACTGCCTTCGGACTTCCGGGACCAGCCGACGGGGCGAGCCTTTCTTCCCCACCCATAGGGACGCCTTTGGGTAAGACTTAAACTATACCGAGTGTTTCCTCAAAACTTAGAAATCTCTCTAGAGAGTCTTTTTCCTATGTTTATAGCCAGGCTGTACTGTATGTAACTTTGTTGCGTGTTTTGTATAACTAACAACACTTTATTTGCACGTGCTTTGCAGACAGTGTATTTATCACCGGCAATTCATAAGAACTTATGTACTGTTGCTAAAATAAACTGTGCTGCTTAAGTAGCTGGTCGTTTTGGTTTCTCATTGAACGCGACCATAAAAGTGGCCGTGGTAGTTCATGAGCACGACTGGACTGAGGGTGCAGTCCACTATTAGTGTATCCAGAATCGTGATAGTTTAATATATATATTAAACGCGACTGGACTGATAGTGGTGGATTGGGCATCACTCAGAATTTAAACCTAGCCGCACCTAGCCTCCCACCTCGGTGAGGAGTGTGAGAATGCAAGGGGTTTATTTTCTGCCAAATTCAATCACCCTTTAACACCAATTAGGCATCACTCAGAATTCAAGTCTAGCCGCACCTAGCCTCCCACCTCGGTGAGGAGTGTTAGAAAGCAAGGGAGTTTGTTTTCTGCCAAACTGTTCTGCCCTTTCATGCAATAACCACCTTTCTAGGAAGCCTGTTCCAGTGTTTGAACACCCTCTCGCTAAAGAAATGCTTCCCTACGTCCCAGTCTGAAGCTCCCCTCACTGATGCACCTTTGAATCGTTCCCACGTGTCCTGCCAACCGTTCCCAGGGAGAAGAGCTCTGCACCCTCCCTCTACCACTTCCCCGCCCTCAGGAAGCTGCAGAGAGCAATAAGGTCATCCTTCAGCCTCCTTTTCTCCAACACAGACAAGCCCAAAGTCCTCAGCAGCTCCTCACAGCACATGCCTTCCAGCCCTTTCACCACCTTTGTTGCACTCCTCTGGACGCATCCAAGGACCTTCCCAGCCTTCTTAAATGGTGGGGCCAGAACTGTGCACAGTACTCCAGGTGAGGCCGCACAAACACTGAATACAGCGGGATAATCCCCTCTTTTGACCTCCTGGTCATGCTGGGTTTGATGCACCGCAGGACGCGGTTTGCCCTCTTGGCTGCCAGGGCACACTGCTGACTCCTGGGGAGCCTGCTGCCCACCAGCACCCCCAGATCCCTTTCTGCAGGGCTGATCTCCAGCCACTCCTCTCCCCATTCACACTCGTGCCCGGAGTTACTGCGTCCCAGCTGCAGAATCTCGCATTAGTTCTGGTTTAATTTCATGCCATTCACCGTTGCCCAGTGCTCCAATCTATGCAGATTCCTGGGCAAGGCCTCTCGTCCCTCAACAGAGCCAACAGCATCTCCCAGTTTAGTATCCTCATCACCACCTGGGTGGCTGTCTGGCAGCGTCTGGCTTCCACCCACCACCCAACCCTGCCTGTGCTGCTCTCATACAAGGGCAAGTCCCTCTGCCCAGGGTCACTGCAAGCCACTGGCTGCTCCCTGGCCAGCTGAGTGCAGTTAGGGCAAAGCACCCAAAGGAGCTGCTGCTGCCTGGGGCTGAGCGGGATACAGCCCCACAAAGTGGAAGGAGGGAGGGTAGGAGGTCCCTGGGCCTGCAGAACCGGGTCTCACCAGTCCTGGCCCGTCCTTGCGCGGATCATGCAGGCCCCCAGGCAGGAGCCCCAGGATAGTGTCTGCTTGCCCTGGGGACGCGCTTTTCATTCCCCTCGATTCTTGGTGTTTGCAGGGCAGAGTCCTGCACCGGGAGGAAAGGTCAGAGGGGAGGAGAGGGAAGGAGGCACCCTGCAGGGCTCACCAGGAGCAAAGCCCTCAAGGAGGCAGGAGCAGAACCTGCTCTGCTCTGTCCCTGCCAAAGGCTCCTCTGCTGCTGCTGCAGCTGTGCAGGGAGCCGCACTGGGAGCCCGACCACGGGGCTCAGCCAGGTTGTTCCCCGGGGCAA
This sequence comes from Pluvialis apricaria, assembly GCA_017639485.1. Taxonomy (NCBI): domain Eukaryota; kingdom Metazoa; phylum Chordata; class Aves; order Charadriiformes; family Charadriidae; genus Pluvialis; species Pluvialis apricaria. The sequence continues at coordinate 96,890,604 of CM030007.1, read as the reverse complement.
ACTTCCTCGTTAGAGACAGCAGTAATATGACCACTCGGAGACATGCCTCCATAACTCTTCTGATAAGTGGATTTCTGCTTTTGTGTCAAGCTGGGCAGTCAACAGTCCCTGGGTGCAACGCAGGGATATGGTTATCCAACAGAGGATGGAGTGGCAGAAGAGAGACTGCGGGTGCTCCATGCACACGTCTGAAAGCATGGGAAAGAGCTTCTCCCCAGAGGCTCCTCACTGCTGCTGCTGCCATTGCTGCTGATGCTGCTGCCATGGAGGGAGCCGGGAGCACGACCTTGGGGCTCAGCCGGGCATGGAGCTCCCTGTGCCAGCCAGGGACGCCCTTGGGCCACCCCCGCTGCTCCTTCTGGGGAGGTTTTGGGGCCCTGGGAGCTCTCTCCTGCTTGGGGGGTTTAAGCTTTGCCCGTGCCGGGGGCCGCAGAGCCAGGGGCAATGGCCGTGGCCGGCCGGGCAGGGTGTCGCCGTGGGGCTCCGGAGGCCGTGACAGCACAGAGGACAAGTCACAGAGGGGTGTCACCAGGGGTGCCAGCCGGCAGCGCCGCCGCTGCAGTACGACTCGGGCGAGCGGTGAGTGGGGCAGGCGGGGGGAAGGCTGGGCTGGACGAGGGCCGGGGCAGAAGCGCCGGCCCCCGGGGGGTTTCTAAGGCTGGGGAGAGGGCACAGCCGCTGCGGGGAGCGCCTTGGGCAGGGCAGGGGCCGCCCTCGGGGCTGGGCGCAGAGGGGCCCGGGGGTATGGCTGCAGGGATGCCTCTCCCACCTGTGCCAGGACCCCTCTGCATCTCCTGCCCCCACTGCCCCAGACACCATCTGCCTCCCACACAGCCCCGCTGAGCCCCTTCTCTCTCTCCTCCTCCAGGCCATGGCTTGGACCATCACCCACGTCCTGACTGTGCTGAGCATCCTCCAGTACACCCTGAGGGTGGGGGACCGCACTGACCCGGCCACACAAGACCTCCTGCGGCAGCGTGAGGAGCAGCAGAGGCAGGAGATGGCTTGGCTGCTGGAGGAGATGGAGCACAGGAGCCAGGATGTGCATGGCCTGGCCCAGGAAAGCGTGCTCCTCGCTGCCTGCCAGCAGTGGTGGTTCTGGGCCTCTGCTGAAACCCTGCTCCTCCTCTTTGGGCTCTACTGGCTGCCCAGAGAGAAGATGGATGACTCCGAGAGCGGCAGCCAGCACAGAAGATCTCACCATGAGGAGGAGGAGGAAGAGAAGGAAGAGAATGGCTGGGAGAACAAACCGGACCCTTATGATACCCAGGAGGCATATCAAGACTCTGGATGAGGCGGGGACCTTATCCAGCTCCTGCTCCTGCAAGCTCTGGCTTCCGAAGACCTCCAGGAGCAACCACAGAATTGTAGGATTCAATAGTGATAGTAATAGTGATAGTGATAGTGATAGTGATAGGAATAGGGATAGTCTTGATAGACATAGATAAGGTAGCGAGCAGTTGTTTCCTCCGTAGTTTAGGCATTGCAATAGAAATAGATCCGCAAGGAGTTTGGCAGCAGAGACCTCCATTACCACCATGGGAGCGACTGCAAAGATGCCAATAAATTAGCTTGTTTGAACAAACTCTGTGTCCCCGTGTGTCTGGGCAAGGCTTTGTCAGGGAACGTGGGCCCCTCTGAGATGCTGCCACTCTCAGCTGCCAACAAATGCGGCGAGTGTTTTGTGGAGAAGCGTCCTTAAAGATCTGCCAGCTCTCTTCTCCTCCCTTGTCCCCGAGGGCAGTATCCCAGGGGCTCCTATTGACTAGCTCCTTGAAGAGCTGGAAGCTTGCTTTCCTAAAATTCAGGGTCCTCACTTTACTCTTCGCCTGGCCCATAGCCCTCAGGGCTGCGAGCTCCACCAGTGCATGATCGCTGCAGCTCACGCTGCCTCCAATCTTGACGTCACCAATGAGCTCACTTGCGTTGGTGACCATCAGGTCCAGTATTGCATCCCCTCTGGTGGGGCTGTCTATTACCTGGCTTAAGAAGTTATCTTTGATGCACTCCAGGACTCTCCTGCATTGCCTACAGCTCACCGTGCCACTTCTGCAGCAGATGTCGGGGTGGTTGTAGTCCCCCAGCAGGATGACAGCCTGCGAGCGTGATGCCTCCCGTAGCTGGAGGAAGAAGGAGTCATGGTTTGGTCTGGGCCGGCCACTAAAACAAACAACAGATGCCCTCTTTTACTTCTCTCCCCTTCAGAGAGAGAAGGCAGAGCATCTCCCGTCAGGGAGACAAGGATGAGAGAGAAAAGAGACAAGGTTATAAAGAAACTAAGCTACTTTAATGAAAATATGAATACATGAATAAAAAGAAAATCATGAAATATATACACAATATATACAATACCATATCAAGCTCCCAGGATGGTGGTCCTGTCACTGGCAGGCACTGGGAAACTCCCAGACCGGACTCAGTGGCAGATGGGAACTGCATTCCAGATGTGGATTCAGGAACACAGGGATCAGGATCAAACGCAGATGAACGGACAGAGTCTTCCTCGGACGATGGCCATCGAAGAAAGGGGGATGACCCTTTGATCCCTCGGCTTTTATACTGAGCTTGATGCAGATACCCGATGGGTCAGTTTGGGGTCGCCTC